>JAQPPZ010017106.1:1200000-2400000 GCA_028583015.1 Wollemia nobilis
GCATCTAGCTCCATTTTTTCAATGAGTTTACACAATTTTTTATGAGGGGTCTTGATCCTCTCATACTGAGTGGGGTTTGAACCTTGGAACTATCAAAGAGAGGCTAAATATCCTACCACTTTAGTAAGCTTGTAGCTTTTGCATCTAGCTCCATTGAAATAGAGCTTCCAAACTTTTGTTTCCTTGAGATCTTGATTTGACAAGACCAAAAATATTTGTGTTTCTAGTTTTGTCAAGCAGTATGTACCTAGTCTAGTTTCAATCATGGCATTGAAATATCTAAGGGAGAATTCATCTTCTGTTTGTAGTTATTTATGATTGTTTCCAAGGGATCCATATCATCACTTATTAGATTGACATAGTCTTCCTCTATTCTCTATATGTGACAGGGAGTTGGATTTTTTACATAGATATTCACTTTCTTCCCTTTGTGTTGGATGACCATATGAGAATAGTCTAAATGCATGTAGTTGCCTAACATTTTTTGAATTCCGAGGAAAGACAAAGACCAAAGTATGTCTTGATATCGACTATCACCACTTATTGTATCATAGTCACCTCTGGTACTTTGTGTACTACCATGGGGATATATTTTATTACTCTAACCATTTTAATAGGGATACCATCTAGCTATAAAACTCTAGGACTTTACTAGATATACTCCATACCCATAGCTTCACACATTGATTTAGGCATAACAGTGGTTGTTGCTCTAGAATTGACCATGCAATTGTGAACAATCCATCCCTCCATGTGTAAACACATATATAAGGGACGTGGTCTATTTTTACCTATTCTAGGAATAGGTTGGCTTTGAGCTAAGTTAAAATTTAGGCATGATATACCTTCAGAATGAGCGATCTTTAATGAAGCATTGAGAAGGTAAATTTGTTTAGAAATCATTAAAGTGTCATACATATTCATTTTTTGAGGCAGTCTTCTTCAATTATTCAACAATATAAAATAGAAATGATTCCATCCATATATTTTCTTCCTTCTTTGGTTCATAAAATCTCTTTTGGTATTCTTAGGTTACCTCTAATCCTTGTAGTTTGATTATAGAAGGATACTAGAGTCTATTTTAGGCTTGTTCTTTAGACTCTTCTTGAGTTTCCTTTGTCTCATTTACTTGATCTATTCCCAATTGTTCTTTCTTCTATTTAGATTGGGTTTGGTTGATTTTGATCTTTTTCATACTTCTTTTGAGATTGGGTCAAGACTTTGAAGGAATGTAATTTCTATGGGTCCACCTACAAGGGCTTCTTCCTAGACCTTATTAAAGCTGATATGCATTCTTATTCCAAAAGATCTTAAGTAAGAATGATTTTATTTGGATCTAACCTTTTTGTGCTCTTTCAACCTTTTTAGAAGCTACTAATTGATGAGGCCAAATAATCCCTTATTTTTGCACAATTTTTGACATAAAACTATCATATTTCAATACATAATATAGATATATGCCAAATATTTGATTAAAGTGCATTATTTTATTGATGTTTGCATGATTAAGTGTTAAGAGATATTATGCCACTATTTTGACTATTTTCTGCACTTTCTATCATGTTTTTGCATGATTTTAGTACTAAAACAACATAGTGAAATTAGTAGCAAATAAAGGTTTTTATAACTTGTGATTGGTTGAGCTATTTTGTATGGTTTTCCCACCTAAAATGAGTTTTTGAGGTGATGTGGTGCCAAATAAGCCACTCTACTATTGAAACAGGGCATGATAGTTGTACACAACATATTTTGGGCAACCACCTGCAACATTAAAGGAAGACCAAGACAAAGTCAAGGTACTAAGTTGAAACCTATTGGAGAATGTTAAAAACAATGCAAGAGGACTTACCATACAATCAAAAGCACCCCCATGTGATTAAATTATTTACAATAGAGCATTACAAGTATTCAACCTGATATTCCAGAGTTGCTTCAGAATGACAGACAAAAACAATCAACAATAGCAAAAAAATAGAATTTGGATCCAATCCTCAAGGAGCGAATTATTTGGCATGAAGATAGGTGTTGTAGATGATGATGCACCTATTATTGGCTGATTCCTACAACTTTGGAAGCACAAATAAGTGCACAACTAGTTGCCAACATGAATTCTATCTTAAATTAGACCGATTCTACTGTAACAGAATAACAAATAAAGCATGAACAATGCGTTGTTGATTTTGTATTTGCAAATAGAGATGTAAGAATTAGTATAAATAATAATACTCACATATTGGTTGAAATTTTTCATAAGTTATTCAGAAATAAAAAATTAGAGTTAAGCTTAGTGGATTGTATTTTGCAGACTGTGACAGTAGCATTAAGTAATAAAGTGCAGTATTTTAAAATGTGTTAAACTGTGAGTGAATGAGTGCTTAAGAATTAATTTGTAATGTTGAATACCTTCTTCTAGACTAGGGAGCAAGGGCCCACTCTCAGGGCTAGTGGAAGGAGGTAATTTGTAGGTTTTTTATAGTTTTTTGTTTTGTGTAATTTTTGTTGAATGTTATCAATTTCTTGCCATTTCTTGTAAATAGAACTTCCCCTATTTTGTACCCTATTTTTTCTTGTGTTTTAAGTGTGATGTGTGAAAGTGGATTTACAACTAGTTGACATTTTTTTATATTTGCATTTATTATTTTTGTTTTTTATAATTTTAGTCACAACAACTTTTTATAATTTTCAACAACTTTTTACAGTTTTTAGCAACTTTTCTTGTTTCAACAATTTGGTTTCAATAGTTTCAATTTCAGCAATGATTAAACTTAGTGATTTCAATTCTGCATTTCTATTTCATGTTATTTTCATTTAGCAAGAGTAATCTAGTTTCATTTCCAACATATTTCAAATTCTACAAATTAAGTAGTTTTCAAATTCTGCAATTTAAGTAGTTTCAATTTTTACAATTTAAGTAGTTTCAATTCTATAAATTAGAGATAGTGTGATCCATGAAATACTTTTATGAACCTATGTTCCACTAAATAAGCATGTGTTCTAACATCTAAACTGTAGACTCCCAAACCTCCTCTATCGTAGATAGCCTTGGACAACACCCTAGATTTGACAAGCATTGAAATTAGATGAAGACATTAACGACACTCATAATTTTTGGAAACATTGCTAGGCATAACATAGGTGTTATTAGAGGATAAAAAAGTCATAAAATTATCATTGTTTCAAGTTGTAAAAAATGAATCTGATTGTACTTTTTGATATAATAACTTGCATGAAACATAGTTATGTAGTAATAGTTGCATTTCAAACCATTAGGACACAAGCATAGAATGAATTAATAGGTTAAGGGATGAAACGAGATAGTTTATTAGAACAAATTCTTTACCTACCATAGAAAGATGATATTCATGCCAAGGGGGTGAATTACCCACATTTGAGATTCCTGAAGTTGTTAAACAAGAACCACCATCATCATCATCATGAAGTGTATCTCTTGCGAGAGAATTATAAGAGGAGAAAACTACTAGTACCAGCTCACATACTCTTGATATATCCTTAAATTCAAGGTGATTTAAACAAATCTATACTAGGTGTTGGGAAGACATAATGGTATATTTACTAGGAAACCTAGATAAGGACAACAATATTCATAATCAAGTAGACAATCCTACTCCTGCAAGGACCTTTGAGTATCCTATTAGGTTAAATCCCACACAAAAATCTCCAATGAGAAAAATTTCACCTTTGATACTACCAAAATTTAGAGGAGTTACATCCGAAGATCTTGATCAATTCTTGTCTGAATTTTAGGTTGTATGCCAAACATACGATTACACAAATGACAACTAGAAACTTAAAGTATTCTCTTCCACACTTAAAGATGCAACTTTACACTGGTTTATGAGTTTAGCACCCGAACCAATATAAAACTGGGAAGAAATGGAGGAAGTATTTTTGAATAAATACCAAGAATACTACCGGGTGAAAAACAGGAAGGATGAATTATTCTGAATCAAACAAGAAGAAGATAAAACTTTGAAGGATTACTTGGATAGGTTTATAAAAATTTGAAGGATTACTTGGATAGGTTTAAATTTGTACAAAAGATTGTTGAACTAGAAATATACAAGGTCATATTCTTAAGATGATTACAAGATGACTCCAAAGATGTGTTAGAATTAATGGGCAAGGGAGATGTGAGTACCCTTGATATTGATGAGATTTTGTAACTATGTAGAAATTACTCCTATGTAAATCAAAGAAGACGAAAGTGGGGTAATAATGGTAGTGATATAAAAGAGCTTATGGAAGAATTTACCAAATTAAAAACTCACATTTTGGTACATATAAATACTATGCTAGGGTAAATGAATGTAAAAACTAAATCTACAAAAACCCTAGCCATTTACTATTTAAGATGCAAAAAAAAACATTCACTTTAAGATTATTCTTTAAAAAAAACCTCTATATCTGCTATTTGTATCCTTTGTTCAAAAGGACATATCATGGACCAATGTCGTTTACTTCCAAGTTTCAAAAATTTCTTGAAAACACAAATAGAAAAACTCAACTTTGTTGGGCAAAGACGAGAGAAATTTTTCACAATATCCAAATGCCCTATGTTTTCCCACAAATTGGGGGTAAAATACTTGGTGTATGCCATGGGGTTACTCAAAAAATCCATAACAATCTTGGAGTCAACCTCCATGGACATCTTATCAAGACTGGTCACAATCCGGGTGGACGAATCCATAGTGGAATCAATACAATACACCATGTATGCAGGTATAATATCATGGATAAAATTGGGGATAGCAATATCAACCATACTAGGGATAACGAAGATACCAAGGTCAAATAAAAAATCTTTTGCTTCGTCTTGATCATAATTTTCCTCAAGGAAGACAATAACAACAACAACAACAACAACAATAATAGGTGAAGCAACCTCAACTTTTAGCCCGACCTGTGGCCAACCCTAATAATACTATATAGGAAGCTCCTATCTATATGGATGAATCTAATGAGACTACCGTGATAAATGTAATCGACTGTAGTAATATCCAACTACACTCAGGAAAGACACTTCCTAAGCCTACTCCACCTATTGAAGAAATGAAAATCAATGAAGAAAAATAAAAAACCTTTATCCCAGAACCATAGAAATCAAATTTGGATAAAGGAAAATAAAATGAAGAGAACATTCATCAAGACAATTTACGTTATTCATATAAAAAGAAACCATATCCTGAATGGTTTAAAAAATCTAAAATCACTTTGGAATCATATTTGGTAAAGGAACTAAAACATTTAAACATTTCAATTTTTTATTAAAAGCTATTAAAGAGATACCATTAATCAACAAAAACATTTAAGATATTTGCCTTAAAAATTTAGGAAGGAAGAAGAAATATTTTCCTAAAACCATACAGGTAGATGGAATATTGGCTGACCTGCTTTTTGGAAAACTTATTCCACCTAAATATGGTGATCTAGGAAGTCCAGTATTCACGATAACCATAGTATCAATACATATATCTAATGTTCTGATTGCTCTTAGGGTAACCATTAACGTTATGACTAAAGATACAAAGCAAAAATTACAACTGAACAACTTGAATCCTACATCTACTATATTAGAAATGGCTGACCGATATGTTGCAAAACCAAAAGGAATCATAGAATATATTCTTGTGATGCTTTCCTCATGGTAATATCTAGTCGACTTCTTGGTATTGCAACCTCGCAATTCTGTGAATAGTTATCCAATAATATTAGAAAAGCCTTGGCTTGATATGGTAGCTGCTTTCATCGATTGTAGTCAGAAGAAATAACAATTTCAAATGGGATCAACTCAAAGAAGATTTGTTTATATCCTCCTGTGAAACCTTCGGCAAATTTTTTAGGTCGCTTATACTTTCCTAAGACTGATTAAGAACATGATGAAACCATTTTGACATTGGCCATCGTAATAGTAAAAGAACATGTAGAAGAGTTAGATTCATATTAGAGAGAGGCATTTGAATATGAAACCATATTAATTAATATAATACATGAATAAGGAATCGAAGATGTATCAATCACTATTCATCACTTGTTATGGAATGATGAAGGTCAAACATTTGAATAAATGATACCCATTCCATTATAGGAAAGTCCCTTCAAATTGCCACATGGATGACATTGTCATCTTCTGTCATCCTTTCATTGTTCCATATCAGATATGATTTCATCAAGAATCACAATTAACAATGAGATATGAATCTTTCACTCTCTTCTACCACATAATTATCCTCTTAAATCCCTATTAACCAAATTTGAAGGAGTTAATTATGTTCATCTAGGAATAAAACAAGTTGAGATTTAACCAGGGAAATTTTTAAACATTAATAACTAGTTGACCAATGAATAAGAAGCAAAATTGCTTGTTGTGCTAAAATGACATATCAATGCCTTCATATGGGAGTAAAAAGATATGATGGGGATTCATATTGATGTATGTACACATTGGATATATAAAAAAATTTGAAACCTGTACGATAACCACAAAGGCAATTGAATCATGCTTTAAGAGATATTATCAAAGAAAAATCGAAAAACTCTTGGAGGTAGGATTCATTTATCCAATTTTTGATAACCTATGGGTTTATCCATTGGTTATTGTACCAAATAAAATTAAAATATGAGAGTGTGTGTAGATTATCGAGAGTTAAATTTATACACAAGGACCATTTTCCATTACCATTTATTGATCAAGTGTTAGATAAACTCGCGAGATATAATTTTTTTGTTTTCTTGATGGCTTCAGGAGATATAACCAGATACAAGTTGCACCTGAAGGCCAAGAGAAAATAAAATTTACTTACTCATGGGGATTATTTTCTTACAAGGTCTTACCTTTTGGTCTTTGTAATGCCCCAACAACTTTTCAACGATCCGTTCTGGCTATTTTTTATTTAACTACTGAATGTGTAGAAATTTATATGGATGACTTCATAGTTTGTGGGGAAGCTTTTGACATCACAATAGAACATCTTGAAAAAGTTTTAACCCACTGTGAAACTTATCATTTGGTCCTAAACCTTGACAAGTACTTCATGATGATGGAAGAGGAATTGTCTATGGCCATAATATATCATCTGAAGGAATTAAGGTAGATCCTAAGAAAGTAGAGATAATTAAGAACCTTCCTCCTCCCTAGAATCAAACTTATGTTAGGAGAGTTTTGGGGCATATTGGATTTTATCGATGTTTCATTCCAAATTTTAGTACAACTGTAAACCCTATGTTTGCATTGCTCACTAAAGATTCTAAATTTAAATGGACTAAAAAGTGCAACAATTCTTTTGATGCTTTAAAAGAAAAATTGATCACTTCACCTGTGTTGAGAGGTTTGAATTGGGAGTTACCATTTCATATCCAAACTGATGCATATAATACTACAATTGGAGCAACATTAGGGTGCATGGAAAATGAGGAGAATTATTCCATTTACAAAATTAGCAAAAACCTTACTGGAGTAGAAAATAACTATACTACCATCAAAAAGGAATTTCTAGCGATAGTATATGCTATAAATAAATTCCATCACTACATCACTGGTTATCAAGTATTTATCCATACAAATCATACAACTATTAAATAATTGATGAACGAACTTATGGTTAGTGCGAGAATAAATTTTTGGTTATTACTATTTCAAGAATTTGATATCACAATAGTGAATAAACTAGGAAAATATAATGTTGTAACAAAATTACAAATCATTTCAAGAATTATTTACTCCTAGTCACATAATATGTTCAAGTTCCCAAATCAATGAACCAATCATTAATGGAAAATCAACCTTATATAAATAATATGGTAATACTTTATCCTCATGGGAGGATTGTGCATAAGCAATCAAACTCTTATCTCCATATTGAGACTTGACCTTCTTTTATCTATTAAAATATATTTTCTTATTATTACAAAATGTTACAATATAATTAGTTTTGCCATAATAAATATAAGATTGTATCTCTTTCTTTGATCCTTCATCACCATTCTTGTTTTCATGGTTTTTCTATCTATTGACTTATTGTTTTTATTTCCTTCACCATTATATTTTTTGTCATTAACTTTAATGATTTTGATATAAAAGCTTGGTTATTTATTTTGAAGCTGACACAACCATTAACTACAACTTAAATGATCACTTGAATATCTTAGAGTGATGGTAATTTCGAGATAAATTCAAGATTCAAATTAGTCAAAATTATGGTCACAAGAGTGTTAAATGGTTTCAAAGGATCATAGATTATGGTTTCAAAGGATCCATAATCTTCCTTTCAATTGTTTCGATAAAATCTATTACTTTAATTACAAACTAAAAATAATAAATCCTATTGAATAAGGCATCAATATCACTAAAAAATTACAAATCTAAGTGATATGGATCTCTACAAATATATAGAAATATTACCAACAATAAACTTAACAAACACTATATCCATTTCATACCATACACCAATAGGGTTAGTTTTATTATCAAATGTAATATGGATACACTTGGATGGAATATTATTAACAAGAATACACCAAGCAAGTTTATAATCATTATAAGTTAGAGATAATTTAACCTTTTATAATATGCATTCACCATAATCGTATGCCAAAAAGAAGAGAAGGCAATTAAAATATAGCAATATTAAATGTTAAAAGTAAATGAAAGGATATGATAAGAAGAAGTATAAGGTGGGTGCTAATGGGTACCCTAATATATCAAGTTTTATTCATATTTAGAATGCAAATGTTTTTTCATTGACGAGTATTTATAGTGATACCAAAACCCTAGTGAGAGGTTAATCTTAGGTTAGGATTAACTTAACCTCAAGGTTAAATTTAGAATATGATAATAATAAATTACCCTTTAAGCAATGAAATCAATAAACGTGGATTAAAAGGTATCACTAAGGGTGAATACATGAGAGTGGTCTTAATATTACATGAATATTCCCATAGGTTTATACATAGATGCCCATAGAATTACACAAAATGATGTTTGTTATAAGCTTACATAAAAATATGCTTGTAGGCTTACATGAAGATGCTCCTAGTCTTACATCAAGATGATTGAAGTTTTACATAGCACTTGTACATATTATTACATAAATATCACCCATAGGTACTATATCACTATTGGACTTGGCCTAATAAGGTCATATTACAATATTTTAACACATTTCCATAATCTAAACTATGATGCCAAAGAGATAAGACATTCGAGATGATACATCATCCCATAAAAAATGCTTGTATGGGCCACTATATCCTACTATCTTATTACCAAATATACATGAACTAGATCAACCTCTCCTAAACATAAAGCTATAACTCCACCTCCTAGTTCAAGATGTTGACATTCCCATGAGAAGACCTTCAACATGCTTTATAGTGACCCCAATTTATCCTCCAATCTTAATATAAGGAAACTAAATAATGAACCAATAACAAGTATATAAATAATCAAACCCAATGATTATAAAGAGATCATGAACATAAATCATACCTTCTATTGATCATCCAAAACCTGCTTCTCTTATAGCTCAAAAAATACAAATCACTACACTAAAGGGTTGTTGGAATTAGAGTAAATATTCATTATGAGAAAAGAGAATAATTATACATGATATTTATTTGAATGGTTCATATTTTAATAAATTCTACCATTTGAATTGATCAAGTACTATAATTTTACCTATTGAGATGAGTAACATACCCTAGGGAATCTATTAATTTGTACAAAAATCCTAAACATAGTTGGAACATTTCCATAATTTGATGTCATTACCTTGTAGACCTAAAAAATCATGCAATCTAGAAAAAAATATTCAAAACACTTATGTACACACAAGTTGTGGCCTCCAAAATATATGGTTAAATTAGAACTTAAATCAACAAAAAATCAAATGTCAAACCTTTAAATTTTTTATCAAATCAAGAAGTATCACTTTGTGTCAGTCGATTAGATTCTATGCTCTTCATTGGTGAATCAAATTTTAACACTTGATTGAATGTGATAGGTTGATTAATTACTTCATATAAATATTAAAATATGTATTTTATGTGAGTTTGCATTTGAAAAGAAATAAACTTGAGACTCCTTATGAACAAGCAAGGGTAACAAGCAATATACCACATGTGTGCGATGAATCCAAAGTAAAGGATATGTGATGAGACCTTATGCAAGTGATACCATATTTGAAATAGAAAAAGTGCCACCATTGGAATTTGAACCTAGTACTTTCATCCTAAAAACAAATAGCCCAACCATTGTTCCATGTAGTGGGTTGAGATATTTTGATAATTACCTACCCTTTAGAACAATCCATATAATTGTAGGGATTTGACTTGATGTCCTCCCTTATACAAAAAAGAATCCCAAATACTATACCAAATGGGTAGATGTAGAAGATTAACATCTAGATATTTATTTTAATTCCTTTCATTTTTCATGATCCACAAAATATTTCCAATTCTTAAACTAGATACTTCTCCTATACAAGTAAGAGGTCAATCCACTATGTTAAACAACCATACCTATAGAAAAGCTACAAATGACTTCACCTACTATGTATACCTATTGATAAATTAAACCTGTATATAGTGATTATGGCTCAAGGATTTTATTCCATGCCCTTGTGTCAACAAAATATGACCTCTACAATTGTACCACTCCCATTGGGCATAATATAGAAAAGAAGAGTCCATACTATGATACTAAAAACTATTAGTAAGAGTATCTTTAGCTGAATGAGTGAAGAAACTCCAAAATTTTCTCTTATACCATGTTCAAATTTGCAATTTTTTTTAGAAAACTTCTAAGACATGCATTCACCATAACTGTATGCTAAAAGAAAGAAAAGATAATTAAAAATAGCAATAGTAAACAAAAATAAATGAAGGGAGAAAACAAGAAAAAGTATAAGGTGGGTCCCCATGGGAACCCTAATATCTCACATTTTATTCAAAATTATGATACAAATAATTTCTTATTGAGGGGTACTTATAATGATTTCAAATATCCAATGAGAGGTTAACCTCAGGCCGACATTAACTTAACCTTTACGTTAACCTTAAAATAAAATAATAATAAATTATCCTTATAAGGAAGGTTATATATAAACGTGGATTAACCAATACCACTAAGGGTGAATACATGAGAGTGTCCTTAGGCGTACATGGAGATCTCTATAGGCTAATACATAAATGCTTGTAGAATTTTATAGAAGAATACCCATAATCTTACATAGAAAGATGCCCATAGTCTTACATAAATATGCCCATAGGATTACATCAAGAGCACAAATGGGTACTTCATCACTATTGACCTTTGCCCTAATAAGATTAGATTACAAATACTTCAACAAATCCAACATGATTAATATAAGATAAATCTAAATTTAATTTTCTATATGACTAGTTAATGCAAGGTAGGTTTTTGGTAACCTATGCCTAAAGTTTTCTTCTCTAAGGAATGAATGCGGTCTATCAACAATTTATATGCATACGAGGAAATGATTTCATTTGCTCACCTCTACTCTTGAGGAGGAAGTAGAGGCAGTTAGGTTTTGTCAATATGCACATCCCTATAAGGTAATTCAGGGTATGTATCGATTGGTTCTTGATATTCTAATTGCGGTTCCTCATAAGGGTCATACTCCTTTGTATAAGTATAGACTATTTTGTTTGAGCAATTGGTGCCTTTGAGGATGTATGAGTGGTTGATTTGATCATGCATGAGGTGGACAATTTTGGTTAGCCATGGTAGAGGGTTTTGATATTGCATACGGTGCCTTATGTGTTATTTTAGCCTATGGGTACTAGGTGTAGATACCATTTCATGTATTATATTTTGTAATTTCTCTTGTTGTACCATTTGTTGATGCAACCTTTGTAGGTGTAAGCATTGTTGGTCCATCCATTGCTAATTTAATCATTGGTGGTCTAATCGTAGTTGATCCAACTACTATTGTTGGTTAATTTTTGGTATAGGTGCTTGATGAGTGCAATTTATTTGCTTAGATGTATGGGGTATTTTTACCCTTATATCTATAATATGAATGGGCTTATCTTATCTCTCGCACCTAGTAGGATCTACAATCTATTTTTCATGATCCTTAAAGGTTGCATTGACCTAGTATTCTAGTTTGAAAGTGAGCTCTATGTAATCAGGTGGTGCAAAGGTACAAAATTCTTGAATGAATGGTCTCTCTTGGAACATATTGGGATTTAGGTCCCCCTCATAAATAATAAATGCGAGTCAACATGGGTTGTTTGTGAGAATGGTGATTAACACACATATCCTCTTGATAAAGTTCTCGGTTTATAGATAGATGCTCGGTTGGGGAATCCTTGTAGCAGTAATATTGGTATGGGATGTACTCTTGCACTACTTCTAATGGATCTCTAGGATGAGCCGAGATGCGAATGCACAACACAACCCTACCAGGCCCATCAGTGGGCGAATGATTATTTTTATAGAAATCAAGCAAAGTGTCTAGATCAGGAAGATCTTCTTTCTTATTGTACTTAGGATCTACAAGTGCTTCTTGAATAGGTATTTCCTAAAGGTCAAATTACTTATATGAGAGATTCAAGTTAAGATGTGTGCTAGGGTACCAGTCAAGAATGGCAAGGTCCTCTAGACTATATTAGAGATGTTCCATGTCTCCTTGTGGATATTCAGTAGCACTGGATCTTGATTGATCTTGACCGTGTGTTGTCACCATTGTCTAAAATATGCAAACAATAAATAAACAAGCAAGTAAAAAAGCATCATTTTTTGTATTTTTGAATTCTTTAATTTTTTTTTTGATGATTTTTGTTTTTATTTTTTATTTTTTTGATTTGATTTGTTTTTGTGTGTTTTTGTTTGATATCCTATTCCTATGAAAACTAATGAAAGGTAGTTTTTGCACACCCCCTATCGGGGAATGAAATACAAATGACAAAAGTGTATTCCTAGGATGTTTGATATGGCTGATGGGTATCCTAAGGAAAAATTTTACCTCTCAAAAGAGGTTGCACTATTTGAATCCTACTACTTACCCAACCAAGATTTTTCTTCACAATCGAGCGTGCTTGGACAAGAACAATAATTGTGATGCACTATGGTTAAGGGGCATATAATCTTGATATACCCTAGGATGCACCCAAGAGTAGGGGAATTTTCAATGATAAAGTTTGAAAAGCCACTCATGGAGGCTACTATGGTTTGTAAGGGGACAATCCATGGTAGGAGATGAATGACCACATCGCGTGATTTTTGTTGATTATTGTTGGTTGTTGGTGATGAAATCCAAATAATCAATGTTATATTGCCTCATGTGTGTGTGAGGTTTCATTTTAAACTTTTTGCAGAAAAAAATCAAAGAGCATACAAAAGTTCAAAAATCTAAAACCATCTGAAAGCTAAAAAATAATGCACCAATAACAAAAGTAAAGATAGCAATATATAACTAAAAAACACAATGATAAAACAATGAAAGGTGGAGCCCTCTTTATATTAATAATTTTGTTTTTCAATGTGTTACAATCAGATCCCCTCTGAAGGGATGCTACCCATGATACAAATATTACAAGAAAATATCTAGGTGCACTGTAAATGATCTTCTTGCTAACATGGTTTATCTGGGACCAATTTTTTTGTGACCACTGCTTCTGATCAGATGTAAATCTTGGAATATTTTTCATCATAGAATCATGTTATCTACACACAAAGAAACATGAAACATATCAAAAGCATATGTAGGGCCTATCAAGGTTGGACCCGTATTAAAGATGATAAATGTTGAAATAGAAAGAAAGTAGATGCATGAAATAAATGTAAACTACATGTAGAAATTAAAAATTGCTTTTATATTCTAATATAAAAAGAAAATTGGAAAAATATCTCTGGCCAAGATCATCTTGGGTTGAGATGACCTTGTCTATGGACAATCTCAGGTCGAGATGATTGTTATCTCGTAACTGTATTTTTGAGACCAAGTCTAGGTGGCATTTAAGATACCTTGGGGTGTGTTGTTGATGGATTGTTGAACTATGGAAGTGGCTTGATGGATCAAAGTGGTAATTGAAGCTTGGATAGTTGATCATATGCAAAATGAGAGTATGGATTTCAATCCCTTCCAGCAATCTGATAGCATGGTCTCAACAGTGGGAGGGCTTGGAGGATTAAAAATAGGTAGCACTTCGTTGCATGAAATCTTGAGCTTGAGGTACGATTTTTGCAGCACTTCGTTGCTCAAAAAATTTAATTGCGAATCCTTTTCAACTAAGGGGTGAGTGCCAATTTATAGACGTCTTGGATGGAAGCTAAAAATGGCAAAAGCACCCTACATGAAAATAAATGAGGTAGTTCACATTAATAAAAGTGAATTCTTATCTCATAAATCTCATGCGATTGATATTGTATGCGTTTTTTAAATTTTTTCCCATGTAGGGTGCTTAATACATTTTTTGAGATCATGCACAAGATTAACTACTAGTTTTGGCTACCAGTCATGCGCCTTTCTATTTTTAAACCTAATTTCTAGTGATCATCTCAGATCGAGACAACCAAGGTTTGGTAGTTATCTCGGGTCAAGATGACCATGTTATATGGAGAATTATGCCTATTTAAGTGGTGAAAAATACTAATTTAGTCCTAAAGCTTCCCAACGTGGGTTATGTGATCTAAAAGGAGTCCATTTAGGCAGTTTTCTCAAAATGACATGTTTTAGGTGTCTACAGTTCCTCACTAAAATATCATAGTCATCCCTCATATTTGTGTCCATTTAGGCTTCCCTCTAGATCATCTAATTTTAGTAGGTTAACATCTATTTTTATCTCTCATGAGAGTAAAGTTGACTTTATTATTTTGAGAATGATTCTTACAATCTATATTATACAACTCTATGCCCAATTAGTAATATCATATAAGGCCTTTTGATCCTACATAGAATAACTAGGTCTACCTATTAGATGATTAGAAGATGTGATAAAATCATATAAATGAATAGAGTGATCACTAACATCCATCTCATGGTCCATAAAATCATATCCATGATGATGGCCAATATCATTAGAACATCATGGAGATATTTCCATAAAAAGTACCATGTAAATCCACATGATACTATTTAATGTTCAAATTCTATAGGGTTGGATGAGGTCATGGATATGTTAGGTGGTAAACCATCATAAAAATACATATCTATGCTAAGTTTGATTTCTAGCATAAATATCATAAGGCTTATAACCTTTGGAAACCTCACAATATCCAACAAAAATTTATCTCTTGCTTTTGAAATTTAAACTTTCTTGATTTAATTATAGAATATGGACCTAAGCATCATGTGCAAATATATGAAGATGTGCTATGCTAGGATTCCTACCACTCCATTTAAACTCATGGGTCATATTTTTAGGATCTCTAATTGATAAGCAAATAACAATATACCATGCACAAAAAACACTCCACAATCTCAAATCAATATTCCTATCATACAACATACATCTAGCCATCTAAACAAGAACCTTGTATATTATTTTAGCTATCTCATTTTATTGAGGAATGTAAGAAATAGTATATTACTTGATCATGCCATGTTGCTTACAAAAATAACCACGCTCATTATTAAAAAATTCACCACCTTATTAGACCTAATTGTTTTTTTATGAATAGTACTTTGCTTTTAAACCATAGATTTAAGATCATGGAAGTTACAAATGACTCACTCTTAAACACTTTAGAAAATATAACCAAAATTTTCTAGAGCTCATCAATGAACATGAGTAAATATCTTGATCCACTAAAGGAAATATTCCTCATGGGTCTATATATATCTAAATGCATCAAATCTACAAGAAAAAAATCTCTATGTGATTTCCTCTTATAAGTACATCTTATGAGTTTATGTTCACATCCTTTAGACACACCATTAGGGAGAAATAGATGATTATATATGTTCCACAAGATATTTTCTACTCATGATATGAAGAGAACCAAAACTTAGATTAATCATGCAAAGATGTCAAATCATGCTCCTTTTTATCGATGGAATCAACAAAAGCTCTCCATTCATTATGGTTGTTATACATAAAATTATCAAACTTATAGAATTTAGATGTCTTATAAAAAAAACCTATAACGATCAACATCCTTGATGAAGAGGCTATCACTATGGAAATATACCTTCTTGCCATTCTCATCCAATTGAGTCATGTACAATAAATTAATACCCAATTTAGGAACAAAATAGACATCATGAAGAGTGCCACCAAAGTATTCAACATCACCTAAACCCTTGATATTTAGTGCATCACTAATTATAGTATGAATCAAAATATGTATATTCTTTCCATTATAAATCATTTCAAGAACTATTTACTCCTATCACATAATATGTTCAAGTTCCCAAATCAATGAACCAATCATTAATGGAAAAGCAACCTTATATAAATAATATGGTAATACTTTATCCTCATGGGAGTATTGTGCATAAGCAATCAAACTCTTATCTCCATCTTGATATTTGACCTTATTTTATCTATTAAAATCTCTTTTCTTATTATTACAAAATGTTACAATATAATTAGTTTTGCCATAATAACCATAAGGTTGTATCTCTTTCTTAAATACTTCATCACTATTCTTGTTTTCATGGTTTTACTATCTATTGCCTTATTATTTGCATTTCATTCACCATTATATTTTTGTCATTGAATTTAATGATTTTGATAGAAAAGCTTGGTTATTTATTTTGAAGTTGACACATCCATTAACTACAACTTAAATGATCACTTGAATCTCTTAGAGTGATATTAATTTTGAGATAGCTTCAAGATTAAAACTAGTAAAAATTATGGTCACAAGAGTGTTAAATGGTTTTAAAGGATCATAGATAATGTTATCCATAATCTTCCTTTCAATGTTTGATAGAATCTATTGCTTTAATTACAAACTACAAATAATAAATCCTATTGAAGAAGGCATAAATATCACTAACAAATTACAAATCTAAGTGATATGGATATCTACAAAAATATAGCAACATTACCAACAATTAATTTAACAAACACTATATCCATTTCATATGAAGTAGATCAAGCAACACGAAACAAACAATACATAGGTGTTTTTCCTTTTATCATATCAGTTGAACTAAAAATTTCATTACTTTTATCCCAAAAAAGAGGATACCAAAGAAAAGAGCCCTTTTATAATTTTGAAATTTCCCTCTAATACCCTGTTTTCCCCTTTTCCCGCCTAAAACAATGCATTTGAAATTTGAATTTCGGAGGCAGAATTCCTAGTGTCATAACTTCGCGCCCGTTGCTCTGATTGAATATTATAGCATGATTGTGAAAAGGGCACAAGATGAACTAAACAATAAAATATTTAATTACATCTTACGTCTATTTTAAAATCCTCAAATTTGTCTTCTAAGACCTTCAAAATTCACCTGCAAGTTCGGGTATCTAGATTTTCACTATTTTTGGTAGGTTTGACCATAAAACATACATATCTCCCAAACCGTTCAGGGTATTGGGGTGATTATTTTTCCAATGGCTCTAATTTTCTATCCCCTAGACAACTAAATGCACTTAGCAAATAATTAAATCAAATATAAATTTTGGGTGATGCAAGATCACTCTTACACCACTGGATGCTCCTGCATCATCATACCATACACAAATAGGGTTAATTTTATTATCAAAGGTAATATGGATACACTTGGAGGGAATATTCTTAGCAAGAATGCACCAAGAAAGTTTTCTATCATTATAAGTTAGAGATAATTTAAATTTTTATAATATGCATTCACCACAGTCGTATGCCAAAAGGAAGAGAAGGCAATTAAAATATAACAATAGTAAATATTAAAAGTAAATGAAGGGATATGATAAGAAGAAGTATATAGTAGGTGCTAATGGGTACCCTAATATATCAAATTTTATTCACATTTAGGATACAAATGATTTGTCATTGATGAGTATCTATAGTGATACCAAAACCCTAGTGAGAGGTTAACCTCAGGTTAGGATTAACTTAACCTTAAGGTTAAATTTAGAATACGATAATAATAAATTACCCTTTAATAAAGTCAATCAATACATTTGGATTAAAAAATATCACTAAGGGTGAATACATGAGATTGCTCTTAAGCTTACATGAATATTCTCATAGGCTTATACATAAATGCCCATAGGATTACACAAAAGGATGTTTATTATAAGCTTACATAAAAATATGCTTGTAGGCTTACATGAAGATGCTCCTAATATTACATCAAGATGATTGAAGTTTTACATAGCACTTGTACATATGATTACATCAAGATCACCCGTAGGTACTATATCACTATTGGTCTTGGTCTAAGAAGGTCAAATCACGAATATTTTAACACAATTCCATAATCTAAACTACGGTGCCAAGGAGATAAGACATTAGATATGATACATCCTCCCATAAGAAGTACTTGTATGGGCCACTAGATCCTACTATATTTTTACCAAATATACATGAACTAGATCAATCTCTCCTAAACATAAAGCTATAACTCCACCTCCTAGATCAAGATGTTGACATTCCCATGAGAAGACCTTCAACATGATTTATAGTGACCCCAATTTATCCTCCAATATTAAGAGAAGGAAACTAAATCATGAACAAATAACAAGTATATAAATAATCAATCACAATGGTTATAAAGGGATCATGAACATAAAGCATACCTTCTATAGATAATCTAAAACCTACTTCTCTTATAGCTCAAAAAATACAAATCACTACACTAAAGGGTTTTTGGAATTAGAGTAAACATTCATTATGAGAAAAGAGAATAATTATACATGATATTTATTTGAATGGTTCATATTTTATTTAATTCTACCATTTTAATTGATCAAGTACTATAATTTTACCTATTGAGATGAGTAACATACCCCAGCAAATCTATTAATTTGTACAAAAATCCTAAATAAATTTGGAACATATCCATAATTTGATGTCATTACCTTGTAGATCTCAAAAATCATGCAATCTGGAAAAAAATATTCAAAACACTTATGTACACACAAGTTATGGCCTCCAAAATATATGGTTAAATTAGCACTTAAATAAACAAAAAATCAAATGTCAAACCTTTAAAATTTTTATCAAATCAAGAAGTATCACTTTGTGTCGTTCGATTAGATTCTATGCTCTTCATTAGTGAATCAAATTTTAACACTTGATTGAATGTGATAGGTTGATTAATTACTTCATATAAATATTAATATATATTTTATGTGACTTTTCATTTGACAAGGATTAAACTTGAGACTCCTTACGAACAAGAAAGGGTAACAAGCAATATGCCACATGTGTGCGATGAATTCAAAGTAAAGGATATGTGATGAGACCTTATGCAAGTGATACCATATTTAAAATAGAAAAAGTGCCACCATTGGGCTTTGAACCTAGTACTTTCATCCTACAAACAAATAGCCCAACCATTGTTCCATTTAGTGGGTTGAGGTATTTTGACAATTACCTACCCTTTAGCACAATCCATCTAGCTGTAGGAATTTGACTTGGTGTCATGCCTTCTACAAACAAGATGCCCAACTACTATACCAAATAGGTAGATGTAGAAGATTAATATCTAGAGATTTCTTTTAATTCTTTCGTTTTTCATGATCCATAAAATATTTCCAATTATTAAACTAGAGACCTATCCTATACAAGTAAGAGGTCAATCCACTATGTTGAACAACCATAACTGGATCAAAGCTACAAGTGACTTCACCTAACATGTATACCCATTGATCAATTAAACCCATCTATAGTGATTATGTCTCAAGGATTTGATTCCATGCCCTTTTGTCAACAAAAGGTGGCCTCTGCCATTGTAGCACTCCCATTGGACATAACATAGAAAGGAAGAGTCCATACTGTGATACTAAAAACTACCAGTAAGAGTCTCTTTAGCTGAATGAGTGAAGCAACTCAAAAATTTGCTCTTATACCATGTTCAAATTTGCAATATTTTTTAGAAACATTCTAAGACATGCATTCACCATAATTGTATGCTAAAAGGAAGAAAATATTATTAAAAAATAGCAATAGTAAAAAAAAATAAATGAAGGGAGAAACAAGAAGAAGTATAAGGTGGGTCCCCATGGGAACCCTAATATCTCACATTTTATTCAAAATTTTGATACAAATAATTTCTCATTGAGGGGTTCTTATATTGATTTCAAAGCTCCAATGAGAGGTTAACCTCAGGCTGACATTAACTTAACCTTTACATTAACCTTATAATAAAATAATAATAAATTATCCTTATAAGGAAGGTTAACTGTAAACGTGGATTAACCAATTCCACTAAGGGTGAATACATGAGAGTGTCATTAGGCTTACATGAAGATGTCTATAGGCTAATACATAAATGCTTGTAGATTTTCATAGAAGAATACCCATAATTTCATATGGAAAGATGCCCATAGTGTTACATAAATATGCCCATAAGATTACGTCAAGAGCACCAATAGGTACTTCATCACTATCAGCCTTGCCCTAATAAGATTAGATTACAAATATTTCAACAGACCAAACATGATTAATATACTATAAATCTAAATTTCTTTTTCTATATGACAAAATTTTAACTAAATAATTAAATATTAAGCTTAGGAAGAGAGTTATTCAACTTTAAAAGGATAACTACAACCCCTCAAAAAGCTATTGGCCTTGACCTAATAAGATTACATTACAAATATTTCAACAAACATGACTAATATAAGGTACATATGAATTTATTTTTCTATATGCAAAATTTTTATCTCGATAATTAAATATTAAGCTTAGGAAGAGAGTTATTTGTATTTAAAAGGAGAACTACAACCCCAAAAAGCTAACTACAATAATGCATAAAGATAAAAAAATATCATAGTAAAAAATAGTAAGGAGACACCTAGCAAAGTTGGGATGGAGGTACACACTATATTTTTGTAAGATCATTAAATTGATTATTTCTTTCTCAATCCACATCACATGTAACCGATGCAAACTAGAAGTGGTTAGCTATATAAGTCAATGCTTATTTGTTAGGTTAGAGAGAAGAATAATGAATGTATAATAGAGGGTGATACCACACTAAAAGGGTGGTGATAAATAATAAACTCTTAGATGTGATGTATTGATGAAACGAGTTAGATTTCAATATCTAGAGGAAAACACAAAAGACAAGTAGGGAATTTTCATAGTGCCTAATGTCATACCTATTGCTCACTCAAAAAGGAAAAACAAAAAGTTTGGTGAGATTCATAGAGAGAGAAAATAAGATCTTGATAATGTGTGGAGATATCAACCAAAGATGCCACCCAAAAAATAATCTAAAAAATTCTAAATATTTTCCCTCCTTGTATTGAACTTTAAACTAACTTCAAATTTTGGACCAAAATTCTCAATAGATAATTTTATTTTATTCCTTTCTTCTTTAAACTTGACAATCTTTTGAATCTTTGACTAGAGCTTTGTAAATACCTATAAAATATATAGTTGAAACTTTGATTAAAAATTTGTACATGCCTATAAAACATACATATTGAATGGATCTAGAAGAGAAAGCAAGCCAAAATTATAAAAAAAAAGATAAAAAAGAAAGGCCTCTCTAGGAAGATATGGAAATGCCAAAAAAATTTGGTTTACTTAATACCACAAAGAAATTAACTAGTAGGCCTAAGAAATATTTTCATGAACAAACATACCAAACACCACATAAAACATCCAAAATAGAACAAAAAAATATAAGAATTTGAAAAGGTCCATACACCACACTTGATGACAATAGAGGGAAGCACATTAGATGATATATTATGGGAGGGATACAAAGGGATTTTATTTATAGCCACATTATTATATACCATATAAAATGTCCAAGGGGACAACACAATGATTTAATGTTTGGCTCTTATTCAAGAGGTCCAAGGTTCAAACCACTGCATGTGTGTGTGGTTGTTTGTTAATCCTCTATTTATAAGTTTAGCTCTTGATCTTATGAGGGATCATGGTTAGGAGGAGACTGCTCAACCCTAAGCGCAATCGTAGAGGTTTCTCACACTAACCTAATCCATATATATATATATATAACATAATTATATTAGAAAATACCACATTAAATTATATTGATATGTCATCCCACAATATAATCCAACAATGTAAGCAAATTGCATTGGGATTAATTAAATATGGTATTAAATAAGACTAATCCTAATATAATATAGTCCACTAATGAAAGTTGGTTAATGATTTAAAGGTGAAAGATAGTATTAAGAAATACAAGACCACTAGGCAAAAACCTTAACCTCCAATAATTAAAATATGATATGTACTTTAATACATATCTATTGTTAAATATCTCTCATATTTATATTTTATTTCATATAATACATCACCATGATATAAAATAATAATAAGCCACCCTTCCTATTCTAGTAAATTTGACTTATTGGTTGGATTGACCTCATCAACTATCTATGAACGTCTTCAAATTAAATTCTAACAATATATACTTCAATTTCAAGTTTTTCTCTATTGTTCTTCATTCTGCTCACATGAACCTTCAAATTCATGCCCAAATAATCCCTTAATTATGATTATCTAGCCTTATTATGATAATCTTCATATGAATAACTAAACATTTTTTAATAAACAATAAATTAATTTTTTAAACCTAATTATGAGATGATATAATTGAACTAAGCATTAATATATAAAACATACGTACCTATATTTAATACCTATAAATATAAAATATAATATAACTAACCATATTCTAGTTTAATAATATAAAAACTATTACCATAAGTTATATATAAAATTAATTATTTCTTATTCTGAATCCTTAAAAAAAAGCATGATCAAACAATTCAAAAATCATTCAAAACTCATGCTCAATATCACTCTAAATTCATGAGAGAATGATAAAATTTGTAAATAATTGATGGTTTATCTACTTATCCCTATAATTATAATTTGAACTATGAATGCTAAAATATTTTAATTTGTAATTCTTTATGTATATAGGATATCGGTAGAATGTAGAAGAGTTTTTGAATTAAACAAGTATTAATAAAAATATTGAAGATTGATGTATATTTTCTTATTGATAAGTATAGTTCTTTATTTTACTAGGGATCATGGTTGAGAAACCATGTGCATTGATGATCGTAGAGGTTTCTCATATGAACCAAATAAAAAAAAAATATTTTTTTTCGATGAATACATACCCACCCTTCACATACTCACCCACGCCACGGTTTGAACCTTGAACCTTTGAAGAAGAGCCAAAACCCAAACCATTGCCCTGTTCCATTTAAAACATTTTTAATATACTTTTACTAAAATAATATATAATTTTAAAATTATATATTTAAAATAAGAAAATAGAAGTAAAAAAATAAACATTAAAATTTCCCTCACACAAATTTCAAGAGGGACTTGCACTTTTTTGAATGAAAAAGTATTATATTAATTACAAAGCCTAAACATCAAAATGGGTGGACTAACATATCACACCCCAAGCACGAGCTAAACTGGCTAAAAAGACATGCAGTAAAAATTTCAACTGCTACATCACACCTCAATCATACGACAAACTGGCTGAGAAGACAGCCAGGACCAAGTTCAAAACATCATTGCATGAAAACTAAAAGAAGGTGGGATTAACAATAAAACTAAAGAAAGATCACCATAGCTATTAAGGGTTCCAGCCTGACCCTAGCATCTCAGGAGCAAGCTGTTGAGTAGGACTCATGAGAGTCTCAAAGGGGGTGCTCCAAGCTAAATCATCCATAGTGCCTATGCTCAATCCAGTACTAACGTTGCCACCCTTCAGAGAAACAACACCAAAAAAATGTGGAGGAGATCCCCATACCTGGCGAGCTCCCCAACCATCCATATTACGCATAGGATCAAGCTGAGGGTGATCACCCCAAGCGAAAACCTGTTGCATAGAGCTTGAGGGCAACAAGCCCTATGCGTGATCTCCATATGGCTGAGAGTGAGCCCTAGAAGCTGGCCTATCCCTATTATTCGACGGTGGGTGACGGTGCTGTCTAGATCTAGACCGGATATGATGTTCATTCTCTAGGGGGACTCTACTCACCGCACATGGCACATTACTCCAATAGTCAATCAACTCCTGTAAATGAGTGAGATTCATTGCAACTTTATTAGCTTGCACCTAAATATGTAACCAAGCATCATGAAATACCATCATCTTATTTGAAAGGAAAAAAACACAAAGGGAGTTTTATCTACAAAAACTATCTCATTTCTGGTTTTCCATGTATGAAATAGAATGGTAATTCTAAAAATGTTCTAGAATTCTAACAAAGGTTGAGAAAATTCTGGCGTATCTCCAAAAAAATTATGAAGCCAAGTTAAAGGAGCATTAAAAAATGGCCAAAAAAAGGACTCCATCCACTCCTAGGCCATCTTTGGTCTACTACAGTTCCAAAAAATACGCAAGGTTGATTCTGCTTTCCCATAGAAAGGGCAAGTGGGAGTGGCAATTCCCAAATGCTTAATCCTGTGGCCAAGTGGCAGCCCCTGAAATAACATACTCCAGGAAAAAGAGGCCTGCTTAGGTTCAATATAAGGTGCCCAAGTGATATGAAAGTGGGCTCTCTATCTGGATTTGGAAGAGAATAAATTCCAGCACCCATTGAGCTTTGGTACCATGGGTAAATTGGGCATAAGCCATCTATAACCTTGCTTAGTCATGTAATTAAGTAGAGGAACATGTTTATACCATTCCCACTCTTTCCACCAAGGTTTTTGAATAACCTGACCCAGATTAGGCCAAAGGGAAAATGGGGTACAATTAATAACCACATCATATATGGCTTTGTCTATGGGCTATAACACATACTACTGTTAAAAAATCTCCCAAGGGATCCAATCCCTATTCTTCCTGTAGTAAAAATCTGAAAGGGACACTGACCTTTTTAAAATTTTTTTTAGCATACCTCCATTGAACTTGAGCGAGTGGTTGTCTTTGATACTAGACCACAGGGGACCACCAAACATTTAAATTAACAATAGATGCCCCCTGGTGGTGACCAACTCATTTCCAATGGAGCCAGGGCTTGAATGACTCCCAAGCTCGCCAAAGAATTTGAGTCATAAAGGACCCAACACTTTTTAAAGGAAATAGGAGCTACAAAAATGGAAGGTAGATCCAATCCCTTCCAACATTTTTTACCATTGGGTAGCCCTGATGCTACACAGTTCCTAAGGAGAATTTTCCATGCTTCATCCCCTTTAAGAGATCTGATAATCCATTTAGCGATGAGAGCTAGACCTTGACGGAAGAAATTAAAAAACCCCAACCCTCCTAAATTTTTAGGAAGGCAACATAACTCCCAAGCAACTCTATGGAAGCCATGTTTTTGAGAAGAATTGGCCCATAAAAAATCCCTCAGAAGATTTTCTAGCTTCTTATAATAGGTTTGAGAAGGAACCTAGCATGAGGAGTAATAAACATGAGTACTAGCAAGAATTTTAGAGTAGATTTGGAATTTACCCGCAAGGGACAACTTCTTGGTGATCCAGTAATTGAGCTTGCTCTCCACTCTTTACACTACATACTCCCAAAGCTGATATCGGGTGCTCTGAAAAGCAAAGGGAATGCCCAAAAATTTGAACATCTCCCCAGGTTGAATCCACCTCCATTGGTATTGCTCAAGCCAGGGTGGAAGGGGAAGGGAGGACTGCCTATAGCAAGCAGTCTTCCTCCACTGAATACTGGAACCGGAGGCTTTGCAAAATACATCCAGGTTGGAAATAGCCTGTGTGATAGATGCTTCATCTTAACTGAGCGTTAAAAAATAATCATCCGCAAAGTGGCCATTGATGAGCTGCCCTTGATCACCTGGTAGGAAAATACCCTTAACCAGTCCTTGTAAATATTTATGGGTGAGAAGGACCCAAAAGCTTTAGCTGCAAGCACATAGAGGGAGTTGGCAAGAGGACAACCCTGGTGAACAGATTTGAATAGACCAATGTGCTTTGTTTGCACACCATTCAACGTGAGAACCACTGAAGCATCTGTAAATAACATCTTCATAGTTTGGACAAAGCTAGGACCAAATCCAAGGGTTGTAAGCATTGAAAGAATAAAGTGCCATTCTATTCTATCATATGCTTTTTCAAAGTCAACTTTAATAAACATCATCGGTTGTTGAGATTGTCATGCCCATTCCATACCTTCCCAAACTGCTAGCACATTATCCAGAATATAGTGATTGTGAATAAAGCATGTTTTTTTATGCATCAAAATAAGAGGAAGCAGAGGATGAAGTCTAAGAACAAGGGTTTTAGCAATAATTTTATAGATAAAATTTAGTAGAGTGATAGGCCTCAAGTTGGTGATCACCTCAAGATCACTAGGCTTAGGAATGAATTTGATGTTGCCTTAGTTGATAATTGATCCTATGAAACCAGTGGACATGGCTTCATAAACCCATAGAAGATCAGGACCAACCATATCCCACAAAGATTTATAGAATTCACAAGGAAAACCATCAAGGCCTAGCGCTTTGTCATTAGCCATGTGAGATAAAGCCTCAACAAGATCACCTAATGAAAGAGATTTATCTCAAGCTTCATGCTGGGAGGGTGAAAGCTTATTGGGAACCATTGAGCAACAATCCTCCAGAGTTTGATGTCTCTCAGTCGAGAGATGCTGGGCAGAAAAGACCTATTGATAGTGGTTAACAAATGCCTTAGAAATATCAAGCAATTTTGATAGCCTTTCGCCATTATCCATAGTGGCTTTGAACTGAACTACTTGCCTAGGCGGTATGAGTCTCTGAAATAACTCCTTGGAGACCTTGTCTCTGACTTTGAGCCAATGTATTCTAACACAGATCTATGCACCTATGGCCTCATATAACTCAGCATTATTAAGCTCATGTTGAAGGTTGCATTATACTATTGCAGATTGATACTAAGAGGGAAAGCGTCAAGCCTAACAGATGCTTTGGCAAACTCTCACTTCAGGGCTAGATTTGTTTGCTTATGTAGCTGAGCAAGCTTGACCCCAAGAGCATGAAGCAAGGTGGTTGTGCGAGCAATGGCATCGTTCCACCAAGCAATCCAACTCGTATTCCCAGATGGCCAAGGAACCAAGTTCTAAACCCTAATAATATGAGCAATAAAAGCAGGATACTGAAGAAAAGAGATTATCAAAAAAAATTGAGAAGAAAATGTCTTGGCTGGCAATGTGCTCAAAGAGATGTTAAAAATAATGGGCACATTATTCAAAATCATAGAACCAAAAAGAGCCACCATCGGAGGAGCAGATGGCACAATGGTCTAAAAACTGAACCCAAAGTGATTCGTTAGCATTGCTCTATCAAGCCGCTTTAAAATTCGATCATCCCCACTTTGAAAATTGGACCAAGAAAACCAAAGTGAGTGCAAGAAGTCTTTGGAGGAAGAACATGCATTGGGATCAACAAGCCCTAATTTGTTTTAAAAAAAACCATGCTTTTTGCTTCCCAGCACACCATCACATAGGGAGGCGACCCACTTTATCAAAAATTGTCTCAATCATATTGAAATCACCATAGAGTAACTAGGCAATGAAAGGTAAGGAAAAAGCCAACCACCACCAGAGAGCACATCGGTCAGGGGCATGATTAGATGCATACACATTTACAATTCCAAAATAATGTCCAACTTCAAAAAGGGTCCACACAACCTGATTAGAAGGGTCCACCCCCAAGTAACCAGATGGGATTGCTAGGTGGGAGCCAAAAAAGTGACAGCTCCACCTCGACCTATAACATGATTAGTAGAATAAAATTGGCTGCCAGGCCAAATAAAATAACATGTACATTATAAGTTAAAAGTAGAGATATTAACTTCTTGCAAACAAAGAAAATAAAACCTGCCATGTTGACGACAAAGCTTATCAATATCACCACGGACCAAGTATTTACGGACATGGTCCATCAAAACTCTGACATTCCAAGATAAAAATATCATGAGGAACTGTCAAGCTGCATATCACCTTTAATAAACATAGAAGCACCTAAATCTCCAAGCGAGGAGTAAGTGTTTGAGAGAAATCAATCATGGTTTCCTTCCAAGAATAATGTATAAGGTCATTTATCACTGCTGGGACCATGAGACCTTCTTGCTCGTGCCTTCTCAAGGGAAGCTTGTAAAGTAACCTAAAGACCCTCATTATTTGCCACAGTGGAAGGCCTGTGGAGAAAAATTGATGTAGCACCATGCATGGCCATATTATCTTTAGGTGCATGCACCAGAGGAGACATCCTCTGCCTAGTAGGTTTGACAAAGGGTTTGATGGGATGATTTATTTTAGTGATAGTAGTCCATGAGTCATGTGAACCATTATGCATTGGTATTTGCTCAACTTGAGCAACCCAAGATGGTTGAGCAGGTGCAGAGCTAGGAGGGTTGGATGTAACTCTATTCTGCTTGAAACGCCCCTCCATGAGCAGGAAATCTTTAATCATGTGTTGCCAACTGACAACGAAAACAAGTGTTTGACAGGTTTATATAAACTAGCTTTTGAACAAAGGATACATCCCTAACCCTAATGGTGAGATGATCTCTGAGATCCTTAGAGACATCAATTTTCACACAGACCCTTCAAAAGGGATGAACACCAAAAAACCATGGATTCTCAATGCACATAAAATGTCCTAACGGGGCAACTAGGGTTTCTAGGAAAGGCCAAAAAGCTGGAGGTAGGATAGGGAGCTCAACCCACATGGTAACCTCAAGGGATGCACCCTATTTAACAGAAAATTCTCTGGTCCAAGGTTGGAAAACTAACATAGAGTTGCACACATACTAGGGGCCATGGTCAGAAACTACATGCACATGTTCAGGATTAGAGAAACAAAACAGAAAAAACCCCTTAGTCAGGTTTTGAATTCCCTCAACCTCAATGCCATGAGGAGCTCAGTAATGATGAATCCAACTATAAAATTAGCGACTCATTAGGAATACAACCCAGGAAATAGCCAATAAGTGTATTATTGTCTAACAAGCTACATGATTGATTGAAATCATCTAATGGAATAGTAACATCAGACACCAGAGCCATACCTCATGGAAGACCTTCAAGATGAACTTCCTCGATTGCTTGTTGCATACCATATCTAAGTCTAGTAGCTTTGACAGGAGACGAAGCCGATGAATGCCCAGTGACCATATTAAATAAAAACCAACCACTAAGGTGGTGGAGTCCTAACAACATGGAGCTTAGCATGTTTTATAGACCAAAACCTACGTAAAATCCTAAGCATACGGTGCCATAATAACTTGAAAAAAACAAGTCCAGAACAAGCCAGTCCGATCTTATGGTAGAAATTTTATTTTTCTATATTTAATATTTTTTTGGACTTGCACTTCCGCCTAAGCTCTAACCAAAACCATTGCTAGGTGAAAAATAAATTTACAAACTATCTCAATGCAAAGACAGGGATGGTGATGAAGTAGCTATTGGGCTGTACTTACCAGCAATGGCAAATAGAAATCTCTCTTATAAAGGTGGCTCTGGTACCTCCTCTCCTTCTAACATCTGCAACACCACCTCCATGGAAGGCCTGCTTCAGACATGCTCTTGAATGCATAGAAACCCTATCTTTAATACTATCATTGATTGGTTCCTCTTGCTCTCATCTTAAAGACTCATGTCAAACACTTCCAAATCCCTCCCACTGCACGCCATGGAAAGCACCCAAGCAGGAAAATAATACTTATCAGAATCCGCTACATGCACATTATAATTATTGCACCCTCCTAAAATCTTGAACAACACCATACAAGAACTGTAAACGTCACTCTTCTCAGTGATCCCGCACTCTATTAGCCACTCCAATTCAAGGTACCAGGGCGTGCCTCTCATGGACGCCACCACCCGAATATCCTTCTTGGTCATCAACGTTGCCATCTCGAAATCTGAGACCTTCACCACAAAAAATTTGTCCAGGAGAATGTTTTAAGGCTTCACATCCAAGTGGATGATCTTGTACCTACACTCCTGGTGTAGATACGCCAGGCATTTAGCCATGCCCAATGCTATGTTGAACTTGATGGGCCACATTAATCATTTTTTATTACTCTCGTCGAAGAGCCAATTATCCAAAGACCCTTTTTCCATGTGTTCGTAGACAAGGATTTTGTGAGATTTCTCAGCACAGAATCCCAACAACTACACTAGATGCCAGTGGTGTATTGTTTTTGTTGACGAGGGTGAGTGAGCCAACCAATGTCTTGGGGTCAAAGATTTGCCATGTCTTCTTGGGACTCAAAAATCCACTCGAGTTGTCTTCCAACTATGGATATAGATTCAAATGTTCAATAGTGCAGGAGAGGAAAAACCACCACCACACCGACAATACTTCTCGCCTCCCCACAATTATATCATCCACACGATCATAAAGGCTGATAATCTAGGATTAAGATCAATTTTCTTTTGTTTTCCAAATGATAAATCTACAATGTTGTTATCTATGTATGAATTGTTTTTCTTCGGAGGATGCAGGTGAGGAAATAGTATCTAGAAATCCTCCTAAATTATTGGTCATGCAAAGCACCTGAAATGTTAAATAATATATTCTAATAAATATTATTCGTTAAATTGAATTTTTACAAGGCCTCAAAAGGTAATCCCGGAGTGGCTAGTGTGAGGGTCATTCGGGATGATGAAGGTAGCTTGGTCCTTGCCTAAGCCGAGTCTATTGGTGTGAATTCTTCTCACACTACTGAAGCAAGGGCGGTTTTTTTGGGTTTGTCCCTGTTAAAAGATTTTGGCTATAAGAGAGTTGTTATTGAAGGAGATTCACTAAACATGGTTAGAATGCTTAACGAATCCTGCCATGTTAGTTGGAGAGTGGCCAATTTAATTGATGAGGTAGTTGGTTTATCTTGCGCTCTGGAGGAAATTCAAATCTGGCATATTTTTAGAGAAGGAAACTTAGTTGCAGATTTAATGGCAAATATGGGGGTAAATCTCTAGAGATTTACGGTTTGGCAAAGGGATTTCCCTCCTGACATCATCAACCATGTTCGCAATGATGTTTATTAAATGGTGGTTGTTGGTTGGTGCTTTAGCGCTGGGATTGATGGGGGTTTGAAGTAATTGTGATAGTGGGTGGACGGCTGGTTTTCTTCCCCATGGCACCATTACAGTACCCATTTTCAAATTTCAAATTCCAAAATCCACCTACCTTTTCTCCTTTATTTTCAAGGAATGTCCTGAATCTTCCCTTTCTTTCATTGGAAGGTGCTCTATGCACGAGGTCCTCCCTTTGCTTTACACTTGAGGTACAAGCTTTGGTTTGAGGAATGGCCTTGGGATGTTCCTTGGGTGTCGTTTCCAATGAGAAGTGTGCTTTGGTGGCTTATTTACCATTTATGCTATTAGGTAGGCCATGATAATGGTGTTCCTTGGGTGTTATTTCCTATGTGTAGTGTGCTTTGGTGGCTTCTATTTTGTTGTTACTGTTAGGTAGCCCCAAAGAATGATGATCTCTCATTTCATTGGGATTGGTATCGTTCTTTATTCTCTGGTTTTCATACCTCGGGATGTCCACTTTTTTATCGCCTTCGAAGGTGTTGTTGGCTAGGTGTCCTTTTGCCTTGACTCCACCTCTTCGCTTCCTTTTTTGCCTTCTCACTAGTTGGTGGCATTTTGGGGGTTTGTTGTTTGAGTCAGGTGCCGAGTGGCAAGTTTTCTTTTCCTCTCAATCTTAAACGATGACCTGTACCCATTGTGGGGTTTTTTGAGCTCCTTTTGGATTTTATGTTTTTGTTTGTCCCCATGCATATTTAACACCCTTCAATGCTTTTGTGGAGTTATTCTGATATTCTCGGTGTTCATGATATGGTGTTGGGGATTTTTTATGTCTTTGACTTTGGTGGTTTTGTTTGGCCTGGCTCAGGTTATGGGGAGTTTTTATGCTCGAGTTGTGTTCGGGGCTTTTTATGCTATTTTGAGTGTGCATAAATTTTTCTCCCTAGATCCCTTGTGTGGTCTGTTGGTGTAGTTTCTTACTAGTGTGTTGTGTCTTCTCTAGATATGGGTAAATCTAAGGTTTGTAATCGCAAGTCCAACCAGTCCAAGTCGAGGGTGGAACTTGTGTCTCTTTTTGCTGATGAGGATGTTTTGTCGATTATGAAAATAGGGGGTTTGTGGGACTGTGTCAAGAAATTCTATGGTCATAATCCTATTCTCTCTAAGTGGATGGTCGTTACATGGAAAGAGGGATGGATTTATGTTGGGTTGAAATATTTTGAGTTCAAAGCAGATCTGGTCAGCCGCACCACTAGGATGGATTTAGATGGTGCGATGCACAACAGGGAAAGACACTCATTATTATAAGAGATTCACTTCTTTTTGGATGAATATGAATTCCTTCCAAGAATTCAAAATGGTTTTAGTGCTAAAGCTTTGCCTACACAATGGAATAAGGTAATTAGGGTGATAACATATTTCTTCACTATGGATTCCTCGTACGATATTGTGCGGAGTTTTCATGCTATGTTTCTCAATCACCTTCATAGGCATAGGTGGATGAACATCCCTCTGTTCCTTTTCAATTCGATGCATAAATATATGCTGAATGTGCAAGGTGGTCGGAGTCAAGTTACCCTACACTAGGGATTGGCTCTATTGGTGTTCAAACATCATGCTTTGGAGAAGGGCGTTGTGGCGGAGGAGATTTTAAATTCCTTGAATTCCCTTCTTGTTCCTATGCCTGGTGATCCCCTGTTGGATTCAAAAATTTTGAGCTCTGAATATAAAAATGTGCATTCTTTCTCCTTGGGATTAGGATAAAAAAAGTTATCTTGTAAAGGCTTCAATTTTTCTAAAGGGGTGTGGGGATCAACGGTGAGAAATTCTTCTACTGAGGTAGAGATAAAACCTCTGGTGTCTCCTATCGCTTCTCTGACTGTGGAGAATCTCTCTACAGGTGTTTGTGTGGAAAGCAATAGAATTCGTAAATTTGTTCTGTAGAGTGGTAAAAGGAGAAGTTTGGTGGAGTCCTCCCCCCTTTCTAAGGTGGACGTTGTGGATGATGATGTGGAGGTCCTTCCTAGAATTGCTACCAAAGACAAACCGGTTGCTAAGGTGTACTCTTCGATTAAAACTATTATGAAGAAAAGCACAGTATTCACCTGATGGAGATCAAACAACGTGCTATTTGAATTTTGGAGAATATGGCTTTGGATTATGCTGAGGAGGCTTCCTGTAGGTATTATTCACAAATTTTATTCTCTGATGTAGAACCATATCGGTTCTCTCAATGGTCATTTTTTTGGTTTTTCTAGGGTTCGTGGGCTTCTCCTTCTCTTTGTTTGTTTGTTGTGTATGTTCCTTTATGTTTCTACTGTTAGTATTTTGTAAAAGGTTGTGGGGTCCCCTTCAAAACCATATTACAAAAAAAAAATATATTCATTAAATAATATATTCTAATAAATATTATTCACGCAATTGAGATATGATTTTCTCTGGACAGAGAAGGATTTATTTTCTCTTATTAATATTTTTTCTCTAGAAGCTTGCTACAAGGTAATCTTAATCCTTTTGACTTTTTTTTTATATTCAAGGTCAAAACCCTACTCAATAAAAGGAGATCAGAACCTTTTATAAAATCATGTCTAAACTCATTGAAAAGTGGAGGTAGTAGACCAGTTCCCCTTGAGGGTTTGCTAACTTACGATCAACGGTGTCAATCCTGAGTCCATTTAGGGTCCCAAGAGCAAAAGGAGGTAGTAGACAGATCCGTTTCTATCGAGTGTCTCTTGAGTGTTTTCCATCTTGAGGTCAATGGTCCCAATCCTTAGCCCCTTGGGTCCTTAAGAGTTTGACAACTTGAGGTGGGTGGTCCTAATTTCAAGCCCCTTCAAGTCCCCCTGAGGTGAAACAAGGTTATATTGGTAACAAAAATAATATAAAAAAACCATAAATAAATAAATAAATAAATAAATAAATAAATAAATAAATAAATAAATAAATAAATAAATATATTTCTTTTCAATATACAAAAAAAACTTATAAAAATATACAAATAAAATTGTACGATAAAATTCATGGTTAGGGTTTTGGTATTTATTTAGGATGGTTCAAGGTTTAAAACAAGGCATATGAGGGTTCGGGTATAGTTAACTATGGTGTATAACAAAAAAAATCAAGGTTCCATGAGCCTGGGGGACGGGGGGATGAAGGGACAGGTCTCAGGGGACGGTGGGGGACGACAAGCCAATTTTAGGGGACGGCTCGGGGACGGTTGGGGGGATGGCAGGTATAATACTATAAAAATTGATTTTTTTAAGAAATTGAGAATAATTTACACATTCAGAATTCTACACCCAACAAAAATGATATTTCATATTACTAATCAATTATGTAAGTGCAACCATTCATATTCATATTAGTTACTAACACATAAGTGCAACCATAATTGAGTCATTTTAACATTTTCATATTCATATTAGTTACTAATTTATAGCCATTTAATTGTTTCAAGTTCAACAACTATAACTTGAAGGTTCAACCAAGGATATCAAGTGCAAACAATGTTCAAATAGTCATCATTTTTTCAGCCACCAATGTTTAAACAAAGACTGTCATTTTTAAAAAATTCCAGTCACTAACTGTTCAAATATGATAAAAATCAAAAATAAAAAATACTCATAGTATCAATGCTCATTTACAACAAAAAGACTTAAAAATAAAATAGTATACAATGTAATGGAACTCCAATGGAACTTCTGTTGGGCTATCACTATCAAAATTTGTATCACTATTTGATGAGTTGCCCTCATCATCTAAGTGAAGATCCTCCAATGAAACTCCAACCAACCCCTCATGACTCTCATCCTCATAAATTTGTCTTGCATCCTCTGGATCAACATCCCATTGTGTAGCTGGAGATTGCTTGTACTCTGGCTTAAATCTCTCACGAAGACAAAGAGAGCTATGCACTACAACTAGCTTCTATGCTCTGTGAGAGGTTAGTCTATTACTCCTCACATTATGGATAAAGCTATATGTAGACCAATTTCTCTTAGCAACAAAGGAACTAACAACCTGTGAAAGAACCCTAATTGTAAAATTTTTCAAGTTAGGTGTGTTGTCCCCATATAGCTGCCACCATCCAATAGGATTTATTTGGGCAATGGTAGCCCTATCCTCCCTACACTCTAGGTGGCTGAAGCGAGGGTCCTCGAGATTAGCAAATTTGAGTTACTCATCTCTAATATTTGAGCTCTCCTCCCTTGCATATATATTTCTAATGGCATCCAAAAACCCTTCTCTCACCTCTAGATCCTCATGGGGAGGCACTTTCCCAGGCCTAGTCTCATACCAATTTGGGTTTACTGAATATGCTGCCATATAAAGGGGGGTGTTCATCCTATACCACCTCCTCTGTATAATAGGCCTGATGTAGGCCTCTTAGAATAATAGGGATGGATCTCTAGAAGAAATGACTTTTTTAATCTCCCCAACATGCTATCAAAAGTCTCATAGATTTCTCCTAGACTAGGAGCATCTGTGTTATCTGATGACAACAAAAATATGGGCAATAAAAGACACAATATACCTACAAGGAATAAAAAACAAAATTTAGAAATTTAGACTATATGTCACATTGTCATATGAGCAATCCAATTTGAAACAAACAATGAAATTAAAAAATCATAAATGACATTTTGGTTTCTTACTTGGCTTGAGTCCACCAACTATCATCCGATGTTTTATCTCTAATTTTTTTCCCTCCTCTGTCCTTGATTTTGACCACCTCTTCCACTCCGTGCATACTACCATGGATTGTAGAGCGTATTGCACCTCAATCATGCTCTCCAATAAAATGAAGTTGGTGGCGTATCTAGTGTCTCCTGGTTTGATGAACTCCTTTGAGAAGGACCGAAAGAGGGCTAATGAAGTGTGATGGTTGCAAATGAACATTTGCATATCTCTGGCTTGTGCAACCATCTCCTTCACCCAATCTATCCTCCCAATGTCCTTCAATGCATTGTTCAATGCATGAACACAACACGGGGTCCAAAAAATATATTTATATTCTTGTTCTATCATTTTCCCTACACACTGCCAACCACGGGCTGCATCTGTAACTACCTGTAGTGTACAACAAAAATGGTTTCATTTAACAACCATTTAGAATATAGATTTGTAATTTTAAAATTTAAAGATTTTGATTTTCATAAGAAAATCTGAAAAACTTAAAAGTAAAACGAAAATTATCAAATTGATTACCTGTACAACATTGGAGGCTCCAACATCCTCAATAGCCTCATTCAATTGAAGGAACTGGAACTTAACATCCTTTTTTTCCCGTGCAATCAATGGCTTTAAAAACTATTATATGTACTTTTTTCACGTTAAATTATTGCTAAAATGTTTATTAATCGTTATATATATAAAATTATAATTATAGAGTATTTGTTTTCATCTGTAGTTTGACATACTCAAATCAAGTCAACTATTTTGTAACTTGAGATTGAATACAATAATTTTTTGGTCATACGAAAGTTAACATTTATTTTGTTATAATTTTTTCTTTAATTATATAGCTTTATTTTCAAATTTGGAGTATATATTTATTTAAAATAGAAAATATAGTTAACGCTATGGATTATAAAGAGATGTATCCTTTCGTCAAATATTTAAATTAATAAGATATTGACTAATAACATATTTATATGATCACAATCCAATATTAATATATATCTTTTTGTGAATAAGAAGTGTTTGGTTTTAAATATATATTAAAAATATTTTTACATGTAAATTTAAGAATTGATAAAAAATTTGTACAAATGCATAAAATATATAGAAGAGTCATTCCAACCACTTTCACATATTTCAAAATTATAATCATATTTATTTATTTATTCTATTTTATTATTAAAAAAAGGTTTTTGTATTACTTATAAGTAAGTAAAAAGCTACATTGTTTTCCCAACCATGAAAACAAGGCTTTCATCCAAAATTTTAGAGAAGAGCAACAACTATGTCTTAAGTGTATCTTGCAAATACAAGGATAGAGAAATATATAGATTTCTTCTAAGCCACAACATAAAGGAACCAGAGTTATCAATATTAATATGTAGTATACAATATAAATATTTCTTAGTTTCCTGCATCCACCATCGTGAAAGATCTTCATAACAAGTTATTCTATTCTCAAGGAGCATGAATAAACTCTATTGTTCTGAATCTAGACTGAAGTGTATGTATCTTGTCAATCATCTTTTGTAACTTCCAATCCTAAGAGGATATTCTAGTGGATACCTTCAGTCAATTAATGGTTCCTAATGAGTTTGTTTTTACTTGTAATGTAGACCAACCAACCTTAGCAGCTTCCTAAAGGTCATGAAGGATGCACATGCTTCTACTAGTTTGTCCTATACTTCTACTAGATTTTTAGAGAGGATGCCAAGATTCTCTATAAAAATAAAAGCATAAGTAGTATTTGAGAATATTCCTATTCCTTGTATACTTGTCCTTCATGAATTACCTCTTGATGAACCATTAGTGTTGATCTTCCCCATACCTCTTGGAGGGGCTTGTCATGGTCCATACCCTTGAATGGTAGGTTGAAGACCTTATGGATATCTACATCTCCATTGATTTATAGAAATAGGAAAATAACAACTATGTCTTAAGTGCATCCTACTAGTACAAGGATAGAGATATCTATAACATTCTTCTAAGCCACAACATAAAGGAACCAGAGTTATCGACATTAATATGTAGTATACGAGATGTGTCTTCATTAGTTTTCTACATCCACCATCATGGAAGATCTCCATAATAAGTTATTTTATTCTCGAGGAGCATGAGTAAATTCTATTGTTATAAATCTAGACTAAAGTGCTTTTATCTTGTCAATCATATTTTGTAACTTCCAATCCTGAGAGGAGGTTCTAGTGGACACCTTTAGTCAATTGATGGTTACTTGTGAGTTTGATTCTACTTGTACTATAGACCAATCAATCTTAGCAGCTTCTTTAAAGGTCATGATGGATATGTTTCTACTAGATTGTTATAGCGGACGCCAAGATTATCTTTAAAAAGAAAAACATGAGTACCATTTGAGAACATTCCTATGCCTTGTATACTTGCCCTTCCTATATTACATCTTGATACACTATTAGTGTTGATCTTCCCCATACATCTAGGAGGGGCTTGCCATGGTCTATCCCTATGAATATTAAGTCAAAAACCTTGTGGATTTCTACATCTCCATTTTATTATAGGGAGTCAAATCCTAAAGAGTAAAATAGGCCACTGTTGAGATACTATGGAGGGGACTTCAATTTATGTAGAGTAGTTTCCTAGATATTAGCTATAATTTTTTTTCCAAATATATTGAATATTATGGTGAAGATTTAAAGACTCTTTTGTTCCTTTATTTCCACACATTCTACATCATAAGAGAGATATTGACCAAGTTCATCTATTTCATTGAACTGTCCAACCCATTCACTTTGGGCCAAGTCCTCCATGCCTGCTCAAGGAAGGTGAATTACAAGAATATTAGATCTAAAAAGGTTGTCATCCATTTAAACAATTGAATGTATAGGGGACAGAAGGAAAAAAGTTGGTCTCAGATCTCATTCTCTGAAAAACATATCTCATATTTGAATGGACCAAAAATTTCCCATTTCATCAATTGGTCTATTATAATAATCCTCTTGTGGAGTAGGAGCTAGATAAAGAGTTTCACTTTAGTCCAAGTTATAAGTTATAAAATCTGGTTGAAGACATCACTAAGTGGATTTTATTTATGATAAGTGATGGACAAATATCTTAGAGTTATAGTACACACACCGTTAGAATGTAAGCCCTACTCCAACCTATCTTTGTCTTTCCTCCAATAAAGTGACTAACTTCTAAGAACCTAATGAATAACCTCCTTAACATATTTCATTGCCAAGATTGGCAAGCCCATTACTAGAATCTATAATCTATCCTCTAAATTCCTTTCCTAGTAGTTTCTATAATAATGTGATGTCTTTATTCAACCTTGACTATAGAGTTATTCCATGATGACTTGCGATTCTAGAAAATTTTGAGATAATGGAGGCAACCATCCCAAGAATTTGTCCAAGAAGTTGCATGATGGTCATTCCCCACTATCAAAATTATGGTTTGACAATTATTTCCCCTATCATTAGTACCTCAAGAACCAAAGATCCTTGTAGAAGAAGCTGATATCTAGTAAAAAAATATGGAACTCAATTTTTTGCATAATTAAATTTTGGGATCTGCGTCTATAACTCATTAAGAAAAGTAATTAACCACCAATATAATTTATGTATTTGTTTTTTATTTCATAAAAATAATAATTATAATTAATTAGATAGATATGAAATGATTAAAAGAAAGATGAGCTTGTAATATTAAAATGTGTACATATAATGACAAACACTCTCAAATTTAAAATGTCACTAATTTTTATAAGAATGAGTAAAATAAAGTGTCAAAATTTAAGCTACTTTCATGCTCCTTCAAAACCATATAAAAATATGCCTTTAAATAAAATTAATATAACTGTAGAGGTTTCCCACTACCTGCATGCGATTAAGGCAAAACCCCAATAAATGATGATCGAAGTTTTTTCTAGATCACGAAGGGCAAGCTAAAAAAACTCTCAACAAAAGGACTTATACAAAGGTTCATTAAAAAAAAGTCCTAAAAGATAGTCAAAGAAGCACTAGAGGAGCCCATGCTTTGGGATAAGTCCTATTATCAGATGTTTTGCAATCTACAATAAAGCATGACAGAGAAAATCTCAACCAGTCTATGAGAGTTGATGTCAGAAAGCTAAGCATATATGGTTACCTGAGTCAAATCAAAAGTTATGGAGGTAGATGAGTTGAAATAATGTCTTCTTCGATTAAAGAGATGAATACCACCTACTGGAAGGTATCCTCATTAATTGTCTTAGACATTATTTTAAGATAAAGTATGATACTAACAGTCCCATGTTGATCAATCATTATGCTCATACAACTACGATATTCAGTAATTAGAATCCCTAGGAAAAGTAGATGGAAGTTTCAAATCTAGTTGTAGATGATTTTAGAGAGAAATTCTCTTGATGTAATCTATAAATAGTAGTAGTTTAGACTATAAAAGGATTGACAAGCTTACAATTATATATATTTATAGACTTTCCTTTCATTTTTATCTATAAAAATAGTTGTGGTTATTGATCAGCTTGTGGGAAATCTTAAACCCTCACTCCTGACACAATTTTTACAAGAGTTTGCTTGTATTTATATATACATGGGAGCCTATGTATATTTTTAAGTATTTTCTACAAACTCATTGTTGTGTATGTGTATATGTTTGTGATATTTTATCAAAATATCAGGTTTTATTAAGTGTATGTGTGTATGAAGGGTCATCTATTTTCAGACTAATTCACTTACTAGCTTGGCTCTCCAGTAGGACCTACCTATTTTTGCTCTATTTTTGAAATATCTTAGTGGATCTCTTGTTGCACTACCCCATTTTTCTTGTCTTTGTTGAGTTTGTTTTATTTTAATTTATCTCACATTTTTCCCTTTATTGAGAAAGTAGTGCCTTGAAGATCACATCCTAATAAGGTTCAACCTTGTAAAAAATATCAAAGCGCCCCTATTAAGCCAAACATCATGCTCTTGATTACGAATTGCTTAGTCACTTTGTGCAAGGCATGATTGTCCTAAGCGAGGATAATCGAAGATGACAATAATTTAATGGCATGGTCGATGGGACTCCAAAGACACACCATTGGTCCTAGAATTGAAGTAAGGAGTACGACTGAGACTTGATGAGGGTCTTGGTATGTTCCTACTTATTGAAGTGGCTATTTTATCACCTAGTGAATCCACTTCAAAACAAACACCAAAATAAGCCATTACTAAAGATACCAAAACTAGGTTTAGGTGAAGAACTCAATCTATCTGCTTGTTGGAAGCAAGAAGTTAAATTCACTTGGTGACTCCACATCAATAGAAAAAATCCAAAGGTATGTATATAATATATATTGTCAAAGTTTATTATCATACCTTAAGTGGTTATCCCCTTAGCACATGATCCTTTAGATGAGGTAGGATCAAACCCTCTAAGTCCCCAAAGGCCATGCAACAAGCTACCTGAATCTATACTGGCAATACTACCAAAATACACTGGAAAAGCATAGATCACTCCATTAAACACCTTAGAGAATTGGTATTCATATACCAAACACAATATCATGGAGCAAGATGTGGCCTTAAGGCTATTAGTGGCATCTCTTAAGGGAGAGGCACTTAGGAAATATGAATCACTTCCTCATTCAATCATAGAATGGGATCAGTTGGCTTAATTACTCATGAATGAATTCATTATAAAAGGTGAAGAAAACACAATCAAGGTCAACAATGAGTCAGATCGAGAGGAAAAGATTTATTTTGACCATCAAAAAAATAGCCAACCAAGTTATTATTAGTCAAAAAAGATACAAAAGCATGGATCCATTGAAGAAAAAAGCTTATCTAATGTAACCCACTAAAATCCAACCCACTCAAGAGAGAGAATTTTTTTAACACATTCATTAGGGGTATACATTTCCCACTTTACATAAGTCATTCTATGCAAATTCCTATCACTGTAAAGCCATAGGATTATGTTGTCCATATCATCTTCGTGATGATCCAACTAATCCATTTCTAATCCAGCCAAGGGTTACGCCCATATCTATACCCTACGTAAGTTCATCTACGCATGTACACTAAGCATAACATAAATAAGCTATCTATCCCATCTTCAAGATGAGCTAGCTTACTTATTTTAGTCTATCAAGAGGGTATGCTCATCCCTACACCATACATATGCTTGTTAGGTGTACTAAGCTTATTACAAATAGGCTATCTATCTTTCTCTCTGTCAACAATTTCTTCTAATATAACAAACCATATGCATAACTATTATGATTATCAAGGAATATATGTGCCATTCATGTGTATATTAATAGATTCGTAACCATGATTTTCCTTCTTTAAATAGAGCAATAAGTCCATAACAAGCTATATTTAGAAGTAATAAGAGACATGATCATGAGATAATAATAATCACACACATATGGCACATCATATCCTGGGAAAACCCCAGCCTCAAAATGTTCTTTTTCATTTCATTAATTTAATTGCCTCAAATACAATTTTATAAAAGGAACCCCATAATTCCTTTTGATACCTCCAACAATGTAAGAACCTAATAAACCTACAGTTCTTATGTTTCCTATATATGAATAGTTCTCTTAATCCATAGCACTTCTCAAGGAGGGAACCCCATAATTTCCTTGAATGAATTCCTCGTTCATTCTTATCTTTCCATCATCAACATAAAGATGAATATATAAGAATCCCATGATTCACATACCCAAATACATGAATAGATACTTCAATTCATGTTACATAGCCATGAGGAAACCCCATAATTCCCTCAGATGAACTTTGTGTTCATCCTCCAAAGGATAATTCCTTCTCTTGGTCCAAGATCAAAGGAAACATCTCCTTCCTAAGAGTCTAATGCAGTCGCACATCAATATATCATTGCACAAGTCAACTCATTAGAGAGAACCCCATAATCCTCCCCAATGAGTTCCTAAGCAAGCATACCAAGAAGGAGAGGAATCTTCTCCTACTTACCCAAGGTACCAATCAATCATTAATATGTCATAACATAGATTATGCTATCAACCGAAACTTAACCACAAAGAAATATATTATTTGCTAATACATTTCTATCACATCTCATTCCAATGATATACACTATCTACTAATGTAGATTTCTACCCCATGAAACATGTTATCCACTAACATAATTCATATTAACCATTGAAATACATTATCCACTAATGTATATTTCTATCTCATGAAATATATTATCCACTAACACATTTCAGCTTATCAAATCAAATGAAATACATTATCCACTAATGTATTTTCTAATCCATGAAATATATTATCCACTAATATATTTCAATTCATCAAATTAAATAAAATACATTATCCACATGTTAAGTTAGAAATAGGTAGCAAGGTGTGTCATAGAATCATGTATTTATTTGCTTTGGAATCATGTGTATAATCATCATAGAATATGTAGTCAGGAATATTATCATAGAATACTGGCATAGAATATTGTCATAGACCATTATCATAGAATTTCAAGAAACAAAAAGAAAAGTATGTAACTCTTTTTGGATTAGTGAAGAATTGAAATATTTTGTAAGGACGTTTCCCCTCGAAGAGGCTAGTGATAGTAATATTAATTGTCCTAATTTTTTGTATTTATTGATATTCTAAATTTTTGTGTTTCATTTATATGCTTCTACTATTGGATATGCAATTTTAGCACTACATTTTATCAATTATTTTTGGCATTGATTTATTATCTCAATACAAATTAGAACTAGCAATTTTGAGGTAAAATATTTGTGTGAGAAGAAGAGGTTAATTGCAAGTGGTATAAGAGCACTTTCTAGGGTATGGTAACCTTTTATTGTGAGATTTTGTTTTTGTAAGCCTAGGTCTATAGGTTATAAAAGGTGTTTTGGTATTATTAAAATGTTGTAGAGGAGCTATCATTTTTGGCTAAGCTATATTTCCCATAAATTTTCTAATAAAGTGAAGGATGATCATACTCCAATACCCAAGCCTTAAAAAACACCCATATAGGGATTTGAGATGCCATGCACCTTGCATATTGAGAGACTCTTTTCAAGAACCTTGGTCCAAACCTTCAGATATAAAAATCCATTTAGCCATGTATCTATCCATAGTGCACCAAGCATGATGAGGATTGATGTTAGATTTTTCATATGACCCCTCTAGTAGTTCCTAGCTTAGGTTTGCTTAGTTTATTTCTAGCAAATTCATATTGTAAGTGAGTCTCTTTCTCACATGCACTTGTGGGCACTAGTTGTCTTCTAGTTGTCTTTTAGAGTGTTAGTTAGCAAGTGTGAACTCAAAGTAGGAAGTGTGTGCTTCAAGTTAGCTAAAATGGATCTTCTAGTTAGCAATCTTAACTTAGAAGTTTACGTGCATTCTCCTTTGCACCTTTGTAGCTTTTGGTTGAAGCGTATTGAATCAAATCCATGATTTCATGGGTTGGTTATGTATTTTGGGCCATTAGTGCCTATATAATGGTTTGTAAATAATAGAACACTTAGTTGGATTTTCAATCCTTTTCATTGGTATCAGAGCCTAGTTCATGTTTGCACTAGGGCTTGTGAGGTGAGAGGATAGGAGATAGAAATATTATGAGAAACGTATTCTCATTGAGGACTCGGTTTAAGCCCAAAGGGAGCTTGAAAACCATTCGGAGAAGGAAGTTCCTTCGCCGACAAACCCCTCGATCCAACTTTTTGCTTATGCTTAAGAGGTATAGGAAAAGTTTACCCCAGAGTTCTTCATATACTGATCCTTGGAAGGGATTGGATCGTAGCTACGGTCCAATTAGGATTAGGGAGCCATTTGACCCTGCTGCCCCCCCCATTTTTGAGTACTGAAGAGCTCCAGGAGGACTTCCAAAGCTAGGTCGTGTGTCGACTTAGATCTGGGTGCCTTTCAAACGCTGGTCGTGTGTCGACCGGATCTTGAAAGGAGAGCTACTGGTGGGAGCTGGTTGCTCACATTTTCATAATTTCAAGCTTTTCAAATTTTGGATTAACCCCCCTGGTTAATTTATAAATTTTTTTTATATTGTGTTAAAAGGCTTAGGAATTTTGCTAATATATTATTTTGATAATATATTATTGTAAGATCTGCTGCATTTATTTATATATTGTTAAAAAAAAAAAAAAAAGCATTTTTTTTATTTTTAACATTTGCAGCACTCGGCCCACCTCGGTTGCATTCGGCAGCCTCGGTAGCCTTCGGCTGCGTTCGCAGGCGGCCGGCCAGCCAGTTTGCGGCAGGGGGTAGCCGAGGGCCGGTAGCCGATAGCCTTCGAGTCGTCGTTTCGGCGTTGTCTCGACGCGACAGTCGTCCAGGCTGGCCGAGGCCGTCCAGCGACAAGACTGCGCCGAGGTCGTCCCGTGACAACGACCGCGGCCGAGGCCGTCCCGCGACAAGACCGCGGCCAAGGCCCGCAGCTCGTCTGGCCGACAACGATCGGTCGACGCCTGACATTTTTGTCAGGCGTGATAGCGCACGCTGTCACAGCCGACGACGCGTCGGCCTTCCGCCGCTTGCTCATGTGGCAGCAGCAAGTCTGCGCTCGATGACCAGGGTCAGCGCGGCTCGACAACGATTAGTCGCCGTCGGGGTCGAGCGACTCGACCCGTCGTCATAAGTGACAGCGACGTAGCCAGGCAGGAGGCCTGGCTACGCTGTCCTTCGGCAGTGCCGACGGTGGCGCTTAGAGCAGCCGCACGGGTGCGTGGCTTGGGAACCCGCACCAAGATTTTTTTGTTTCTCTGCCGCACTGTGGAAGTTTGGAGAACTGCAACTGTACCTGGACCTCGGGAAGCGTGCCGAGGGGGATTTAGATGCATGCAAATTTTCATGCAAACTGCAATTTTTGTCCAGTTTAACAGCAGAGAAAGGGTATTTTTATTGTAAAATTTTAAATTTTTACTATTTTAAAGTTGCATGTTAAAAAAAAAAAAATTCATTTTATTAATTTAATTTTTAATAAGTTAATTAAATTCTTTAATCTTTTGATTAATTGAAATTTAATTTTTGATTAAGTTATTTTTAAATTAATAAATGTTAATTTTGCACTTTATATTAGTTTAAAAATTTCAAAATTTATAGCCTTAGGAGTAAATTTTCAATTTTAAGCAGCACTCCATTGTAACAAGGAAATTTGCATTGTACTTCCTTGATTTAGTGCTTTCTTAAACTTTACTTCTGGCTTATACCCGAGAACACATGGCTTCTGACTTGGCTGCCCAAGTGGCAGAATTGGCCCATGTTGTAAACACTTTGGCAGATAAGGCTAATGACACTACAATGGCCGAAGTCCTTGGCAATCTTGCCATGAAGGTAAATGACATTTCTTTGCATAATGCCTCAACTTCTACCCACGATTCTCGTTTGAGAGTTCGTTGTGAAGTTCCATTGTATGATGGATCCAGGAACCCTGATGTCTTGAATAGTTGGATTCTTGACATGAATTCTTGGTTTGCTTTTTCTCAACTTTCAGAAGATGATGTAGTGCCTTATGCTAAGTTAAAACTTTCTGGCTTAGCCAAAGTACTTGTGGAACGAAAACGAGGACAAGAACTCACCACATGGGATGAGCTTGTACAATGTCTTAAGACCAATTTCTATCCTTCAAATTATTCTAGAGAATTGGTTATTAAATGGTTTCGTTTTCGCCAAGGTACTAATATGTCTGTACAGGAATATATTTTCCAATTTAACAGGTTCGGAATACTTGTGAATGTGGAGGATGATGTTCCAGGTTTGATTCTCAAGTTTCAAAGTGGCTTGTTGGAGCATTTGTACAGGGAACTAATGTTTGTTTCTATGGAAACATTGGATCAAGTTTTCAACCAGGCGCAGCTTGCGGAGGACAAGTTCAAGGCGCAATCGCAAGCATTCCGCACACCTGTTACTCAAGTGGTTGGAAACTCATCAAAAGGGAATAATTCTTTCTCACAAAAGAAGAATTTTGCTCAAAAGAAGAATGTGTCTTCTCCATCTCCTTCTTCTCCTTCCCCTTCCGCTTCTACTCCTTCTTCTTCTTCTTCTAAATCTTCATCTTCTTCTTCTAAGAAATTCTGCAATTATTGTAAGAAGAAAGGGCATGAGAAAGCTGATTGCTTTAAGCTCAAAAAGAAGAGTTTAGTGATTACTACTCAAGAGGAGGATGCTTCCAAGGGTCCCCTTGAGTCTCGTAGGAGAGAGTAGAGTATATACGGAATTACGAGGTAAGCTTAATGAAGTTACCTTAGTAAATGTAAGTTCTTCGGATGGGGCTCGTGATGCTTTGTTCATCACTCGAGCCCACTTACTTCACAACTTTGCAACTGATTGTATAGTGGACAATGGCTCGCAGAAAAATCTAATTGCGAGGTCCATTGTCGAGCGTTTGAAGTTACCTATGGAGCCTCATCCTCAACCTTATTCTTTGGGTTGGAAGGATAGTGGAAGAGGCTCAGAAATCACTCACACTTGCACTTTAAAATTTGCACTTGGCCCACAGTTCATAGATCAAGTCACTTGTGATGTGACTCCTATGGATTGTTGTGGGATTTTGCTTGGACAACCTTTTCAGTATGATAGGAGAGCTGTTTATGATGCTTTTAAAAGAACCTACACACTTCAAAAATATGGTAAGGTCTTTCTCATTAAAAGCACCAACACTCCTAATATCATTCTAAGTTCCAAGCAAACGAAAAGAGTAATTAAGAAAGGTGGTGATGTTGCTCTAATTTTCATTCGCTCTCAAAACACTTCTACATCTACATCCATTACAAAGCAACACTCTTCAATGGATAAAATATTGCAAAGTTATTCACACATATTTCAGGAGCCAAAGTCTCTTCCTCCAATTCGCACAATTAATCACAACATTGAAATAATTCCAGGTTCTTCTCTTCCTAATGCTCCCATGTATAGACAATCTATTTTGCAAAATGAAGAAATTAAAAAGCAAATAGAAGATTTGTTGTCTAAGGGTTTCATTAAGGAAAGTACTTCGCTTGTGCCTCACCTATTTTGTTAGTTCTTAAGAAAGATGGCACTTGGAGATTATGCATTGATTTTCATGCTTTGAACAGAATTTCTGTGAAGAATAGATATCCCTTACCCCGCATTGATGATTTATTAGATCAGCTTCAAGGAGCTAAGTTCTTTTCAAAAATAGATCTCAAAAGTGGATATCATCAAGTGCGTATCCAAGCTGAGGATACATGGAAGACAGCTTTCAAGACGAAGATGGGCCTCTTTGAATGGTTGGTCATGCCCTTCGGTCTTACTAATGCTCCCGCAACCTTCATGAGGTTGATGAATGATGTATTTCGTGAAGTCCTTGACAAATTTGTCATTATATATCTTGATGATATATTGATTTTCTCAAAAACTTGGGAGGAACACCTTAGGCATATCCAGCAAACCCTTGATCTTCTTGTGAAGAATCAATTATATGCCAACTCTTCCAAGTGTTCTTTTGGCAATACTTCGGTTTCTTACCTTGGCTATGTGATTAGTGAGAGTGGAATTCAGGTAGATCCCCTAAAAGTTGATGTTTTGCTTAAGTGGTCCCCTCCTACAACTCTCACCGAGTTAAGGAGTTTCCTAGGACTTGCGAATTTTTATCGCAAGTTCATTCCTCAATATTCCACCCTTGCAACTCCATTGCATTATCTCACTAAGTCCAAAACTCCATTTCATTGGGAGAAAAGCCAAGAAGTTGCCTTTGAGAAACTCAAAAAGAAATTGTGTACAAGACTCGGTGTTAACTTTACCCGACCTTTCTCAACCTTTTGAGATTGAAACAGATGCCTCTAAAGTTGCCTTAGGAGCTGTGCTCAAACAGAATGGTCATCCAATAGCTTATCATTCGGAAACCTTTTCTCGCTGCTAAGTTGAACTATTCTACATATGACAAGGAGTTGTATGCTTTAGTTCAAGCCATTAAGTACTTGAGACACTATCTTTTGGGAAAAGATACAGTAGTACACACTGATCACATGCCTCTCAAGTTTTTACAATCTCAAAGTAAAATTGAAGAATCAAGACATATGAAGTGGGCCTCTTACCTCCAACAATTTCACTTGGTGATCAAGTACAAAAAGGGGAAGAGTAATACAGCTTGTTGATTGTTTGAGTAGGCCTCCAGCCGCTCTTGCCTTAACAATCATGTCCACTTCACACTTGGGATTTCAGACTTGGCCTAATCAGTATTCTCGGGATCCTGATTTTGGAAAAATATTTGAGCAAGTGAGTAAGCCTTCTTCTTCCAATTTGCGTCCTTTCCAAGATTTCTACATCAAAGAAGGACTTCTTTACAAATTGGACAAGGTTTGTGTTCCTTGTGAGCCTAGAGTGTCACTTCTTAAGGAAGCTCATTCTACACTTTATGGTGGTCACTTTGGGAAGCATAAAACACTTCATCATTTGCAACGATTTTTCTATTGGCCAAAAATGCAGAGGGATGTGTTGAGATTTCTCAAGCAGTGTGCGCTTTGTTGTCGCTCAAAACCAGCTAATAGAAAGTTTGGCTTAGGCATGCCTTTGCCCATTCCTTCCCGTCCTTGGGAAAGCATTTCCATGGACTTGGTTAGTGGTTTTCCTATGACAAGGCGCCAACATGATTGTGTGTTCGTGGTGGTTGATAGATTCAGCAAAATGGCTAAGTTTATTCCATGCCGCAAGACAAGTTCTGCATCCGACTTAGCTCAATTTTTCTTTGACAACATTTGGCGTTCCTTTGGTCTACCTACCAAGCATTATCTCGGATCGTGATTCACGCTTTGTGGGTCACTTTTGGCATTCTTTGTGGAAGATTTTGGGAGTTTCCCTTAACTTTTCTACCGCCTATCATCCGCAATCCGATGGGCGGATCGAAGTGGTAAACCGTACACTTGTGCAAAGTTTGCGAATCTATCATCACGCTTCACCAAAAAAGTGGGACTTGAGTCTCACGCATATTGAACATGCCTATAATAGGGCCCTACACTCTTCTACAGGGTCATTCACCCTTTGAAGTTTGTATGGGATTTCAGCCCTTGGCACCTTATGAGTTACCTTTGTCTTTGCCTTCTCCTGTCACTTCACATCTTTAGAAGGAGCAAGACAAGGCACACTCATTTGTTCAACACTTGCACAATCTTCAATCAAAGGTGGTTGAGATTTTGCAAAAGACACAGCAAAAGCAGAAAAAGGCCATGGATCGACATCGAATTCCTCATCCTTTTCAGGTTGGTGATAAAGTTTGGTTGCATCTTGACAAGCGGCGTTTCATCGATAAGACTCATAGCAAAATCAAACCTATTCACTATGGGCCTTAAACTATTCTTCAACGAGTGTCCGAGAATGCTTTTCGCCTTGATCTTCCCGCACACACACTTGGATTGGGAATTCATGACATGACTCGTCAATGTAGATCTCTTGAAGTTGTACTTTGACTCTACATTGGAGATCGCACCAGCCTATCAATCATCCCGTGGACGTGGTTCCTGAAGCACGCTTACCATTGGATGCAGATCAGATCTATGACACGAAGACTCGACGGACTCGCTGTGGGTCTACCACCTCATATCTTGTGGCTCGACGAGGACAACCGCCGCATCGGGCTCGTTGGATTTCTTTTCATCAGATGTCCCGTGACTTTCCTATTCTTTTGAAAGCATTGGAGTCCAATGCTTCTATTGTGGGGAGGCATGATGAGGATTGATGTTAGATCTTTCATATGACCCCTCTAGTAGTTCCTAGCTTAGGTTTGCTTAGTTTATTTCTAGCAAATTCATATTGTAAGTGAGTCTCTTTCTCACATGCACTTGTGGGCACTAGTTGTCTTCTAGTTGTCTTTTAGAGTGTTAGTTAGCAAGTGTGAACTCAAAGTAGGAAGTGTGTGCTTCAAGTTAGCTAAAATGGATCTTCTAGTTAGCAATCTTAACTTAGAAGTTTACGTGCATTCTCCTTTGCACCTTTGTAGCTTTTGGTTGAAGCGTATTGAATCAAATCCATGATTTCATGGGTTGGTTATGTATTTTGGGCCATTAGTGCCTATATAATGGTTTGTAAATAATAGAACACTTAGTTGGATTTTCAATCCTTTTCAAAGCATAGGACTCAAGAATATTACCCTTCTCTACTTATTAGAGAGGCAAGTAATGTATCCAAGAATATAGGCTATATCCTCATTGGGTAGTGGCCTAACATATGTGTCTCAACATTATCAATTACTATTATAGTATATTATAGGGCTATGGAAAATACATGCACCTCAACCTAGATAATCTTCCTTTTCTATTTTTTTCTCGTGCTAGCATTATTAGTCATAGAATAGAAATACATAGTACTACATATCTCAGTTATAGAGTATAGAGGGTTAAATAATTATCTTTAAAAATGTCTAGGTTGCCTTTAAAAACATAATTTTGGGTTATATTCCATTGCAATCATCTCATTGAGCTAATTTTTTTGGTAAATAACATCCATACACTTTTTTTATGGACCTCAAAATTATCATTTTGTGGTATAGCCCATTTCAATAATCTTTTTAGGATTATTGTTTTGGTATATAACACCCATACATTTTTTTGGTAAATACCATTTAAGATACAAAATCAAGAAATGGAGGCTAGAGTACATAAGATAGAGTAAAAACTTTACAAATTGGATGCAATAACTAATCTCAAGGATCAAATATATTCTCTCACCACCATACTTGTAAAATTCTAGTATACATAGGACACAATAAGTTAGGACATTGAAGTGCTTAAGCTTAAAAATCTAAATTTTGATGGGTATGCTAAAAATAGTCTAGAGTCTTAGAGAGGGAAAGATGTTGACAATAAAAATCTCTCTAGGGCCATTATTGAGGAAAACTATCAACAATCAAGGAACAATAGAGGCATGACACTTAAACTTCCTAAAATCATTTTTTCAAGGTTTTATGGGATTGATACACAAAGTTGGTTAGTTAAATTTGAGCAATGGTATGAACTTCATAAAACATACTTTAATAAATAATTTTTATGGTTGTATTTCATTTGACTTTGAAGCACTGCATTGCTATCAATTGTTGCAGAAACAAGTCCTAAACATTGGGTGAAAACAATTCAAAGTTGAACTCCTTGGTTGATTTGTCATGTTAAAGTTTGAATATTTTATTGGAGCCCTCACCAAGATCTAACAAAAAAGTGCCACACCTAGATATATCATGGTGTTTGAGAAGCTAACCAATAAAATTAAAGGTCTTCTAGATGTCTTATTGAATAGTTGTTTCATTAATGGTCTTAGAGAAGAAATTAGAACTAAGGTCCAAGTGCTCAAGTTGACCAAATACATGACTACCATAGGGTTAGATAACTTTGCAAAAATCAAATGAAACACCCAATGGAGATCCTCTATACCCTAAAATTTCCAAAATAGAAGTTCTACACCCATATACAATAATACTCAAAAGGATATGATAGTCAAAAGGCTAACACTAATAGAGATGGTCAATTATTGAGCCAAGGGACTCTATTATAATTATGATGAAAACTGGGTCATAGGACACAAATGTAAAACAAAAATTATTTTTCTTTTATATATAAACAATACTTGATATTATCCTACAGTCATAGGTAATGAATTTGTAGGCTCAGTAGAAGAGCAATTAGAATTAGTGGAGGAAGAACTTCTACTTGACACACTAGTCAAATAAACCCCTACATTTTATTTTAATACTATGGTAGGAATATTGACACCTCAATGCATGATAGTCCAAGGTTTTATCTAAGGGTAAAATGTATTAATACTATTAGAATTTCGTAGTGTAACTTCATTGATCCTAGTGTAGCCAAAAGAGTAGATTATTTTATCTATGGTCATTGATCAAATAATTGTTAGAATTGTTAATGGGGATATCATGACTTGTAATAGGTGGTATCAAAATGCTTGCTTATCCATTGGTGACTATAAATTTCAAACTAATATCTATGTAGTTCCATTAAGAGGCATGGAAATTGTGTTGGGATATGCATAGTTGAGAAATTTGGGACCAATGTTATGGAATTTATTGAAGCTTTAGATGTATTTCATGGTCAATAATAAAAATAAACCATATGGGGCATACATAAAGGAAAACCCAAGGTCATCACATCGCATCAAATGCAATGGTTTCTTAATAAGGGTCATAGGGTAGTGGTTGGTACATTTTTATAGATGTAGTTATGTGTTATATAGGATGATACGTTACCTCTAGGCTTGTTAGCCATTCTAACCAAAAATCAAAAGGTTTATAGTAAGCCTAAATAACTACCTCCTAGTAAACCTAAGTACCATAAAATCAACTTGGTACCAATGATTTGACCTTCAAACATATGGCCATACAGGTACCCCTATCATAAAAAATGAGATTGAGCATATGGTAAAAGACTTATTGGATGTAAAACTAATTTGACTAAGCACAAGCCCTTTTTTAGCTCTCATACTATTGGTACAAGAAAATGATGTATCATGGAGGATGTGTGTGGACTTTTGAGAGCTCAAAAAGATCATTGTTAAGGATAAGTTTGAAATTCCAATGATTAATGACTTGATAGACAAGCTGCTAGATAGGTTTCACCAAACTGGACCTAATTTTAGGGTATCACCATATTCATATCTAGGAGGTCATAGCTAAAACTACTTTCAAGACTCATGAGGGACACTATGAGTTATTGGTTATGCATTTTGGTCTCACTAATGGAGTTAGAAACACATATGGAGTTAGAAACATCATAACATAACTATTAAATTTCTTGGAAAAAATATCACCTCTTCTTGTTTGGTCTATAATAACAACATTGAATCATATGAAAAATGGGAATGAATGGTGAATTTCCCATTTAATGGGTTGATTTCCTGCAACAAACCTTGAGAATGCTCTATTTTCAACAAGTGACCTAAAGTTTCTACTATAATGACACAAAAGAGGGCCTATGAAGTAGCCTTGTATTATGAATTGTTGGAGATAAATCTCCAAGGCAAAATACCATTGACTTGCACTCTTGTCAAAAAATTATTATAAGGGAACTTAAGAAGTCTAGAGGAATTTTATCTAAACCCAATCCACTTAAACAACTTTAGGGTAAGATCCTAAAAATTTATATAATAAGCCTTATCAAAGTCTATTTTCATCAACATAGCATCCTATTTAGACTCTTGGTACCATGAAGAATCCTCTAAGCCTAGTATTAGGTTATCTAAAATGTAGCATCCTTTATTAAAATTATTCTATTTAAGAGAAACAAATTTTTGAGTAGCAGATCTAAAAGAAATAGATTAGGCTTTAGAAATAATTTTATAGGACACAATAATAAATATAATGAGACCATATAGAATTATAGTCTTGATTTTAATGTTTTAAGATCAATTTAATAAGTCCTTGGTTAATGAATGTCATAATGAAACCTTTTATAATTGTTTCATTATACATTTCATATAAATTAGATCTAATAATTAGCTAACTTTTTTGATAGAATTTAATAGGTAGCTTATCAATTATAGGAGATTTTTATTCTTTAATCTCCCATAAGGATTATTTTGATTCTTCTAAAGAAAATATTTGACTAAGCGCAATGGTAAATATAGTTAAAAGTAGGAAAATAATGCAATATTTGACATAGCTGGTCAAAATAGGATAAAATTCATTAATTGGATCCTTATTAAATATGTTATAAAATGAGTAGAAAAAGCATTAGCTATTTGGATAACATTAGTGATAATAGACCAATCATATTTTTTCAACCTCGATTTTTTTCAACAAATATTTTCTAGCATAAACAATTGAATAAAATATTAGATTCATCATATTAATGCTTTAAGTAGTTTAAACATGCTCTAATACAAGATCCATTAATTTTTATATTTTAAGATTTATAGGTTTATTTTATACTTGTGCCAATAATAATAAAATGTCAGCATAGAGGTTATAAATAATAGAACTCCTAAGGTATGCAACCCTAATATGAATTATAGTCTCTTGAATCCTGCATTATCGAGCCATAAAGTGACCATAAGGTATCAATAACATAATTATTCTTCCACAAATCAACCTAATATTCAAAATAAGTTGTACAAGGGTAGGCATTATGAAATTGTATGAGTTTTAGATAATCCTCAAAATGAAGATGGAAAATAATTAATTTGAATGATAAATATTAAATTCCACTAGTATTAGAGGAGAAGTGGATTAAAAAAGAAATGGAAATGTGATAAAAAATAATAGTATAAGGAATGACTGAGACTATTTGTCTAGTAGAGTTTTTTAAAATGGCCTTGCTTAAGTATACCCTATCGAGCCTCCTTGATCTTCTTTAAAAACCAGTGTGACCATTACAACAAGTAAACCATCTTCAAATATTAGGAGGTGATTGGTCAAATAAAATGATCAAGGATTCCTAGAGTTCTTTAGTATCAAATTATTTTCCATAGTACTATGATCACTAGTGTTTTAAACTATGTTGAAATTCCTTACCATGATCTAGTTAGTATATGGAAGGGACATAGCGCACCACTCTCATAGGGTTATGTGATCTACCTAAAAATTATAGGTATAAATGGAAGGCATGCCAAATAAATGATTATTAATCACCATATTTACCCAAACACTTCTATTCCATAAGTTATGGCTAGTGTTATCAAATACGTAAGGGTAGGAGGTAGAATTAGGGTTACTCTTGCCTTTTATTATTGGTGTTTACTAAAATATGGTTCACCCTAAAGTTTCAATTAGAATAAAAAATGCTCCAACATGATGTCATTTATATTTATCTCTTGAAGAAAAACAACATTAGTATAATTTTATTGTAAACCCCTCAAAACATGGAATTTGTGTGTAAGGAGTGCTATACCACATATGTTCTAGGATAAACAATTGAAACTCATGGGATACTAGTGATAAGGGGTTGTCCAACCCCATATATAGGGAAATTAAATTAAATTTTCACACTAGCACTTTTTGGCAAGGGAATTCTAGGTTCAAAGAAAGGAAGATGATTAAAAATTCAAAGGAATTGATGTGGAAAGTATTAGAGGATTGTGGAAATAAAATATTGGAGAGAGAATGGTGAACTGAGATAATTTATTAGAAAGTGTAGATAATTTTATTGATATAAAATCCCTTTTATCTATGGGAAATAGACCTCCTAGACTTAATAAGTGAAGACCACCCTATTTTGTCATCCATGCATGCATTGTAGACCATCTCAATGTTCAGAAAAAATATTTACCAGTGCTTATGGGTTGATGGTTTTCATTTCTTAAATCTTGATAAAATTATCCCTTGATAATACTAGAGTTCTTATTGACATCTATCTATGAAGGAGGTATGGCTATAGCTAAAGCTATGAAAGTGATCTTATTGCAACATCCTCTAGATATTTTTTATACCAACCTTTTAGAAAAATGCTAGATCCTATGTTTGACTTCATCAGAGTAGAAGCAAGCATTAGGAATGTTAAGTTAGTTTAATAGTGGAGAAACATAAAATATAGAACCTAGTATTTTATAAGATAGAGTCAAGGATTAGATAAGTTCATCTTAACACATACCTTAGGGTGTATTTTAAGGCTTGAATATTTTTTCTCTCATTATTACTCCATAGGATGTGGTTGATGAGACACTAGTGAGGATAAGAAGGGCCTAACCAAGATATTGAGGGATGATAAATTGATCCAAACATGATATTGAGACCAATATAGATCCTTTGGGTGAAATTGACCACCTTAAATTTAGAAAATATGCCCACACACTATCTATATACCATAATGGAAAGTATCTTAAAAGCATGGTAGGATAAAAAAGGGTCACAAAAACATAACCCTTTCCAAATCCCCTTATAAAATCAATGGACATAACCCCTACTCTATTTTCAAATATCTCTTATCCATCTAAACATAGTAGAATCCATAAATAATCTTATTAAAAGAATGATGCTTTTGTTAGCCAAAGAGAGACGGATAAATTCATCTAGGATAGAAAATTTACTGAGTTTACATCATCCATTAGGATGTAATCACATGATCAATGGCTAATTATGGGTGGGATGATACTTTATTGTATGTTAATGCTCCCATTTAAGTGATCACTCATTGGCTTGACAATATGTTTAGAGTGATTTGGAAGATTAGGGTTTGAATATGAGAAACTATTGGGATTTCAACAAAGGATAAAGGGGTTTCTTTATATGTTAAAGTTTCTATCCCATAAATGTAAGCATTAAGAGATGACATTGTTAATGGTGGTAAATTCTAAAGATACATTAATATACTCCTTGTTTTGCTATACTATAGACTTCAAACTAAGCAGAGGTTAGGACAAATAATAAAGGGTTTATTTAGAATAAATAAAAATTAAATCCAAGAAACCCATGAGTAAATGATAATCAACAACTATATGAAAGAGTTTCAAATTTGTTTGTGTTTAAGGTTTTAGAATTTCCATATTATTCTTTCCAATGTGGTCCTTTTGAATGGGCTTCATTTGAGGGGGAACTTGGTATGCAATCCCTTCTATATCATTTAATGGGTAGGGTTCACATAATGCCATGCCTTATAATTAAAGATGAAGGTTCTAGAGGGAATGCAAGATTTTTTGAAATAACATTACATACATAAGCCATGAAGGTGCATGTATCCCAAGGCCAAATACTAAAGGTTTTGATCATGTGCATTTAGGTCCAAGGACCATGATAATGTTAATTAAAAATGTACAACACAATAAACCAATTTAAAAAATGATACAAAAACCTATTATATTTTCATCACTAAATAATATCAAAATATTTAAAAAAAAATTGTAAAAAAAAAAATATATTTTCTAATAAGCAATGTGTGGCTTCTATTGGATGTCATTTCTACCAAAATAATACAATATTCTATTTTTTGTCGAGTTAACTAAACTATATCTAGCTTAACTTTTATAAAATATGTTCTTCATTTTCTTTTTTGTTAAATATATTCTTCATCTTTATCAAACTACTATATTTTCACAATTAGCTCCTTCCACGATTTTTAGTAAGAGATGCAACCTCATAAGGCAATTGTATTTTAAAATTTGAATTCTACTAAGACAATAATCAACAATGTGATTGGCTAAATTGTTTGTTACCTAATTTTCTTCTCTATAGATATGTTCACATTTCCAATACCGCCTTCAAAAATAGTTGATGAACATTAACAATAATGCGATTTTTTATCCAATCTATACATTTTTTAATAGCATTAATGATTTTGTGGATCCCTCTTAGTTGAAATATATTCTCACTATTTCAATTGTAATTTTGATCCTTGTAAGAAATACCCTAGCCTTTGTATAATTGTCAATTGAAGTTCCATATGATTTAGAGTGAGAATATTTTTCTTTATTATTTCAAAAGACATCACATTTACCAATGTTTCCTAGATTTTCATTAGAAGCACCATCAAAATTAAGTTTAGATAAAACTAATTTCTAGATATTTCTATTGTGTTAACTCCATTAATACAAATGAATTTTCCATATATATTCAAATTTTATAACCAAGAGGCTAGCACCTCTTTTTATTCACTTATTCCCATGGTGAAAACTATGTCTATAAATATTTTGCAAGAGAGGCAATAGTACAATTCCAAACTTGGGGATGATTTTGAGAATTGTTTTTTCAATTTCTTTTATTTCTTTTAAGCTCAAAATCCCAAAAAATAATGTTAAGACTAGTTCTCCATAGAAAATATAATGCTTTATATTTGAAAAATTAATCTTATATTTCATCAACTCTTTCAATGTTGATGGATATTTCCATTATATTCTCATATTTCTAAAAAAACAACCTAAAATAGTGTAAGAAAAGGACAATGAATAAGTAAATTATTTGATGTCTCTAGATAATTCTCACACAAGGCACACTAAAAGGCCTATGGTATCATATTATTTGTAGGCTCTCTCCTATTTGAAAGCAAACAAAGGAGTATTAAGGTCTTAGGGAGGGCCTCTAGTGATCAAATATTCTTCTAAGAAAAATCAAGAGGAAAAGGAAATTCTAATTGCTTTAAATTCTTATAGCCCAATTTGACCAGGATACACCATATTTTTATAGATTCCAAACCAACTTATCCTTTCACGTAAAAATAGTAAATAGTAATCCTAAAGCATATTTTAAAGCTCATCCTCTAGAGTTCCTCTCCTTTAACTAGGTTACTAATAGAAATACACGACCTTGAGTTGCTACTCACATTAATATAATCTTTGACCATTGGACCTTTACAAGATAGAAATGTTTGAGCATGAAAGATTGGTATTTCAATCTCCTTCAATGAGCCATGTGTCATTAGATTTTTGGAATTAATATTGTTCTTCCTTCACTACATTATGATAAGAAGAGAGTAATTGTTCTTCCTTACACATAAGTATACATATCATTTTCATTGGTTTCTACTACATACTCTAAATATTTAATCTTGGATTCAATTTTCCATATTCTTTAAATATTTTACCAAAGGTTTTGGATCCAAATTTACCCCTTTAGAAATTTCCTCTTTTGAACATATACATACACGATCCTTCAAATTTTGCTTCATCCCACCAAAACATATAGAATAATTCATGGTCTTGGAACCATATAGATTAAAAGTGAAATTGATTGGGATGACCATTACTAAGTAAATTACATCTCAAGAGAATGGGTTTGTGGTCTAATCTTACTCATAATAAATATCCAAAGAGATTGTATACTATATTTACAACCATTTGTTGGATTACAAAAATCTATCCAATATTTTTCTATATGAGTTTACCCAATGCATATCTTACCTATGCACGTCAAAATATAGAAGTAGTAACATCCCAAGGGACATCTGAATTAGCAATAAAGTAAAATATTACTTTCAATTAGAATACACAAGAGTATCACCCTTATTTTCTAGAGTAGATAGAACTATGTTAAAATCCTTGAAGAATATATGGATCATAATTATGAATGATCATTGCATTTGATAAAAAATATCAAGGTCCTTCCAACATCTTTCATAAGGAGTCGTTATATCTAGAGCATATATATTTATAACCTTAAGTTTGGCATTTTATTTTTTCTTATAAAATAAATTAGCAACTCATTATTGTATTCTTCTAACAAATGTCCATCCCATTGGAATTTATCTCATATTGTCATAATACATCTAGCAAATCCTATAGAAGAATTACTAGACAATCCTTCATTTTCTAAATATTTTTAAATGAATCCTTGCATTTCTCACTACTTAATTTTATATATTAAATTAAAAAAAAAATTAGGACTATAGAAACCTATCAATTTCTTAATAACTCATTTTTTAGGGGTCTTATTCATACCCTTAATATTCCACAATACCAATTTTCATCACCACTTTTTGTTTTATTTGTGGGATTAGATTTACTTTTTGTTAATACCTAAGATATTTATTTTTAGTTTCCCAAATAGGTATTCTTATGCATTTCCTTTTTACTTTATTCTTGTATTGAAGTTCTCCTCTTCTTTTTCCATTCCCACTAACACTTTTATCATCATCTATCTCTTCTAATTTTCTATACTGTTGATAATGACATTTATCTTCTAAAGGTATATGTTTCCATAAGGAATCTAAAATGTAAGATAACCTCAAAAACACTTTTTCCTTTATAGTTCCACCTATAGTGTAGGGTTGATCCTACATAAGAATTACCTTCTTATATTGTTATGAAAACCCTAGATATTGCCCTAGAAACCCTAAAGTTTAAGAGTTATCCTCAATACTAATTACTTTCTTATGCCACACTCAAAACCCTAAATTTCTATGAATATCCTCCATACTCATTATTTTATTATATTGCTCTTGAAGCCCTAAAGTGCAAAGTAATAGCTCTAATCTATTTTTATTTTTATTATAAGAAAAAAAATTATACTACTTGAGAAAAATAAAGATAATAAACCTAGATTAATCTTAACCTGTTTTTGCCTCCTTTACTTTAAAATTTGTCTTCTCACCTTCCTTCACACCTTTACCTCCTAAATTTTAACTTATGCATTGTGCTTCCTTATCTTTTATATTCTTTGTTTGTTTTATCTTATTTAATTTTTAATAAAAAAATAAGATAAAAAAATACAATTCATTAATTACATTAAAACTAATAAAATTTCATTAATTACATTAAAACTAATAAAATTTCCTCCTATATTAATACCTCAATTGGCCTTTGTGTCTGTCACATTTACAAGCAATCTATTTGTCTCATCCCTTTACGTCACAAAAGATCCAAATAATAAAACTACAAATTAAAATGCCCGTGCATCTTACATGACTTTCACGTCGAACATACGTGGTATCCACACAGAAGTGTAATTTTTTGACTTTAGCGAAGAAACGATGATGATGATCTTTCAAACTCAAAATACGTCTCAACCTGTCGTTTTGTGTGACTTCCAAGACAAGCAAATCAGCTATCAATTCTATTATTATGATGTGAAATAACTTAATTTTTAATGCCTTCAAGCAAAGCTGTTCGGTAAATTGAATATAATATTTTGTCTTCTTGAATCATATTCAATATTGTTCTTTAAAAATCAAAATATTTATTAGTGGCTGATTAGTTTTAATAATAAAAATATATTTACTGAAGATATCTTTGAAATTTTTTTTCCCTTCAAATAGAGCTCTTTTACGAAAGCTGGAAGACCATTCCAAACTATCATTATTAATTATTCAAACTTTACGTGGAAAGCGCGTCTGTATTCAAATACCATATTAATTAATAAAGAAAATTTTGGTGGAGCGTCCATCTTTGAATAATTCTTAGTTCTTTGTATGCATGTATTCTATTTTGGTGGAGCGTCCATCTTTGAATAATTCTTAGTTCTTTGTATGCATGTATTCTATGTATTCAAAGTCCAAACTATTTTAAAACTTTAGAACCAGAACAATTTTTTTTTAATTATGATATTTTTTAAGTTGAAATCAATAAAGAATATAATATATAGTCACCACATTCATTCATGCAAAATTGCAGGGAAAATTGCCCTTACCAAACACTCGCAGGGAACACGCTATACATGAGCTGCGTACACACGACTTATAAGCTATCTGGATAACCCAAAGGAACTGAACGAATACTGAGAAGGAGATGTCTGGTCAGCAGAGGTGATAGAGAGACCTGGTGGAACGAGTTTATTAAAAATGGAAAACTGAAAGCTCTGTTGCAGAGGGGGTTCTGGAACGTCCTTCTCTCCCTCCAACATCTGCACTACCGTTCCCATGGAAGGCCTGCTGTGGAAATCCTCTTGAATGCACAGAAACCCTATCTTCAACACCCTGATAGCTTGGCTCCTCTCAAACTCGTCCTCAACACTCGGGTCAATCACTTCCATCTCCCTGCCACTGCATGCCATGGAGAGCGCCCATGCAGGAAAGTAACACTTTTCAGAATCCCCCACATGCAGACTGTAATTCTTGCGCCCTCCTATAATCTCGAGCAACACCATCCCAAAACTGTAAACATCACATTTTTCAGTGATTGCGCAGTCTAGCAGCCACTCCGGAGCAAGGTACCCCGGTGTGCCTCTCATGTCGGTCACCACACGGCTCTCCATCCTCGTCATCAGCGTCGCCATCCCGAAGTCGGAGACCTTAGCCACGAAATTGTCGTCGAGAAGAATGTTTTGGGGTTTCACGTCCAAGTGAATGATCTTGTATCTGCATTCCTGGTGCAGGTACGCCAGGCCTCTGGCTGTGCCCAGCACTATGTTGAATCGAATAGGCCATGTTAACAACTTTTTCTTGTCCTCGTCGAAGAGCCATTGGTCCAGAGATCCGTTGGCCATGTGTTCATAGACGAGGATTCTGTGAGACTTCTGAACACAGAACCCGAGCAACTGGACCAGATTCCAGTGGTGGATGACGCTCAGTATCGCAACCTCTGAATAAAATTCTTTTTCTCCTTGCCTTGCGATCTCCAGTCTCTTTACCGCCACCTTGGTGCCGTTCCCGAGCAGGCCCTCGTACACCGTTCCGAACCCGCCGGAGCCGAGGACTCTGCCGAAACGGCGAGTTATTTTCTGGATTTCATTGAACGAGAATTTCCTTGCAGTCAAATCTGGAATGCTGGACATCACCCGGTGGCCGTCCGTTGCGGGGTTAGTGCCTACTGGCTTTGAATTTCTGCAGGCTTTGAAAGGATAAAAGCAAGCTATAACCAGACCAACTATAAAAACGCAGACTGCAACCACAATTACCGTTTTCTTGTGGGAATTGCCGGTCGGCTGTGAATTCTTGACTAAATCCGTACCTTGCACTTTTATAAATGCAAAGTGGTTTAAATTCGCGGTCTGCGCGAGTGTTCCGACCGGAGAAGAGACCGCAAAGCAAGAATTGGATTCGGCCAAATAGAAGGAAGCCCTGCACGAACAATTCTTCAAGCAGAAATCCGAACAATCTTCCTTGGTAGACATATTCACAGGAACGGCGTACCGATTGCGGTAATACTCGAACCCTGCCAGAGCAAACATCTGCCAACCTCCAACTACATTTGAACAGTTCGGACTTTGTAGTACTCCACAATCCCCGTTCGAGACTCTGTTCAGATGATGGGTGTCGTTCATGGGGCATGTGCACGTTTCCGCTTCTGTACAGATTCCATATTTTCCACACGAGCTTGGCAACTGGCACTTGCTCATGGCTTGGTATAGCGGGCTTGCGACTCCAGACGCATAGCCTCTCAAATTCCCATCGTAATCCAGCCTCACGAACACAAAATTCGTCGACAGATTCGAATTCGTCTCGTTTTTGATGGATTGGAGGTAATAATACGGGCTAAGAGACGATCCATTGCAAAGATCGGATGTGTTCTCGAAATTCAACCCCATCTTCGGCCACTGGATGGACACGTTAAAGGAACTATTAGAGCACGATTGGCCTAGATAATCGAGGGTGCGGGCACTGTTGTTGTACACGTTCCACAGCCAGTAAAGCTCCGGTTGGAGATTCGTGTCGCTGACATAAAGTCCCAGGCCTCCAGGCTCCACTTTGAGATAATATGTTCCCAAGGTGAGATTATAAGTAGACGATCTGCTCCGGAGCTTGTCCCCCACGCGGAGGGATTGGCCCAGCAGGAGAGTATCGGTGGGGTAGTCGCTGCTGCGCCAAATGGGGGCGCTGCCGTTGTTGAGCACCTCCAGCACGCCTCCGCCCAGCAGTTTACCCCCTTGTATGCCTTCTCCCGCGGTGCCAGTAGACCACACGGTTCTGCTGCCCGATCCGCCTGGGTTCGAGTCGCAGAGAACCATGTTCCCGTCGGGTTGCAGCCGCAGCACGGCGTTCTGTGACACGGATTCGGCGCTGTTGGCGGTCCACACGACCTCCCCCTTGGCCTGGATGATCGTTCCGGACACCACCACCGACAAGAAGTACTCGTTTGAGCCCGCTTGCACGAAGCAGAGGAAGGACCATGCGTTTATGGTGGTATGAATGTTCTGGTAGACGATGTGAGTAATGAGCTGCGCCGTGGCATTGTTTTCGTTCTCGAGAGTGAGGGAACCCACCAACGTCCGCGGGTCTGAGATGGACCATGTCGTGTTGGTGCTGAAGTTTCCGTCCAGATCCGAATCCGCCCCTTCAACATATTGTGCATCGCGACAGCAAAGAAATAGCAGAAACCACAGGGAGACGAAACCGGTTCCTGGTGATCTCTTCCTTTCCCGTCTCATCATAACGTGCTTTTTTCTCCTACTGCTACGACGAACTCCTGCAGCGGCGTATTGTAATAGGCGAGGTCAAGTTGTATGAACCTTCCACTAGTCAACACACGAGGCGGGCACCAAGGCTCCAAACAACCGTGTTGGATCCAACTAAGAAAACTGTACTCGTCATCGTACCCTCCTTGTCTATATTAATATATTTTTGCAAAGTAGGTAGAAGACTTTTACATCCGACGAGTCAAAGCCGCCTACCACGTAACTACGGCCCCACGATTACATGAAAGTCTCCTCTCCCTTGAAAATCTCCTTCTAGATGTCATTAGAGACAAGGTTCTTTTTAAAGTCCAAAACATTACTGAATAATTAAATATGTTGAAGAGGCATCTATTGCAAATATTTTGCCAAACGGAAATCCCCGAATGAATCGTTCAAAGGGCAAATTTCCATACCCTAATCAAATTAATAGGATTTGACTTTAAAGAATTGAGACATCTCATCAATATATAAATATTTACCAACGGCCTTTACCGCTATAGACATATTAAGCTCTATCCATTAATTGTTTTATTCTTTTTCCTTGTGAAAATCTAACTCAAACGTTGACAATTGCAGAAGACAAATTCATCCACTATCCTTGCCGTATTCCCTTTATGACATTGGAGCTCACGCGAAAAGAAAGCCAAAGCAATAATACTATTTTTTAAATAATTGGGGTATGGGTAATAATGGAGGAAATCAATAGCAACTTTGCTAATTTGTAGCATACGAATGGTAGGGTGAGGTGTGAATGAGATGACTAAATGACGCTGATGGGTCCTTTTCAAATGGCAATAACTGCTTGCTTTGTTCGTGTTCTTTTTTTTTTATATACTTCATCATGATTTGAATTTGGGTTTTTTAAAGGAAAGTTCAAAATTCTAACCACTATTTATTTAATACATATCTTTATTTGTCACAAGCTTATTGATACACATATACATACTCTAAGGTGGTTTGAACTTGGGTCTTTTGAAAGAGAATTTAAAATTCGAACTATTTCATTATTCCACAAGGACTTCTATTTGATATTTTAAGAAGCTTTTAGTCTAAATTTTAAAAGGTCTAGTTAAATGTATATTTTTTTTTTAATATAGATAGAGGAGTTGGTTACATTCACACTATTTTTAGTAACTGCAAAGCTCTAATCACTTCATTATCCCACAAGGATGTCTATTTGATATTTTAAGAAGCTTTTAGTCTCCATTTTAAAAGGTTTAGTAAAATGTTTTTGTTTTGTTTACATAGGAAAGTTGGTTACATCCCTACTATTTTTAGTAACTAGGTTCAAACCATATGGGTCATCTTGTTATTGTTGACCTGGAATGACGGGACCACTGATCATCATCGGTTTGACATGCTTAAAAAATTCATCTTAGACTACTACCTTTGCAAACAAACATGCATGCTCCCATGGTTTGAACCCATGTTTCTTCTTGGTAAGTGTTTGGGAAAATAAACAACTACCAATCCACCTAACCTTTCACGGCACAACTAAATGTTCTTATTCATTATATACTTTACCTTAATCCTAGTTTCATAGATTACTTTGATCCAATAAAAATCATTTCATTTTAAATTAAAAAAATATAATTATCTTTTTTTAAGATACATAAAAGAATCGACAACTACCTTTCCTTTTTGAACAACTGGTCATAGGGTCAAGTCGCATTACCTCTTATTGTAGTGTCGCTACCACTATAACCCCTACCGTTTTATATATTATAAAAAATATTATTAAGTGTGGAGAAGACTTCTTTGCAACAAAGATCTCATTCACCACTCTTCCAATGCCTGGTAATCTTGGTTACTTTTAAAATGAACAAAATCACCTAAATATTGTGTAAAATTTTTGTATGGATCACTTAGTTCTAATTTCTAATACACAAAGTTATATTAAAACAATAACTACAAAAATTAAGTATAGAGATTGTGACAACATTTGTTGTTTGAATGAATAAATAAATAAATTAATTAAATGGTATAAAAATAAAAAAAATTATATAAATGTTTTATTACTTGTTAATTAGAGTTTAATATTAATAAATAATATTAGGTATTTATAATTTTTTTCTTACCATGCTCAAACTAAATATTATAATCTTCTTAATACAAAACATGTCATTTCAATGTCTAAACAAATGTATAGCTAAATTCAATATAAATAATTTAAACAGAATATAATAGGTTCAATTATAAATTGTAGCAATGATCACTCGTTTTTAAAGCAAATTTTCATCAATAAGACACAATTTAATTATGTGTTGTTTAGTGGCCATTTTTACATAGATTAAGTATTAAAACAATAAGCATAATTGTTTTTTGAATGAATCTTCACCTACTTAAATTAGTAATTGTTGGATTTTAAGTCAAGTTATCTTAGGTCTCAATATAAATAATCAAGAGTAGAATTAATTATAAGCACAATCAAGGTATATACTAGCCAATATAAATTATAATAAAATTTATTATAACATTAAATATAAATGTAAATGATAAAAATCATTCATATACAACAATGAAATATACTTGCAATAATACTGCTCAAAATTTCTATACAACCTTTAATATTATAAATATTTGTTATAGTAATCATTTACATATTGTTTTCCCACTTTTATTGTATGGAACTTTATCTTCATAATATAGGCATAGAAATGTGACTCTTCAATACTTACTATTGCACTCCTCACATATTTGGTATTTTTTTTTTTTATTTGTGGAAAACATCCCAAAAGGGATGCCAATTTCGGGTAAGACCCAAGGAAGCAGGGGTATCCATTCTGCCAAAAATTCCCAGGACTTGGACCTAGCCTACCACCTTTGACATACTCAAGGAGCAAACAAACACACAAAACCAATTTAAAAATAAGTAAATAACAACAAAAATAATAAAATAAAATAAAAAACATGCTCCTTGAGTGTGTCAAAAACAAAAGCACAACCAAAAATGCACAATAAGATAAAATAAACCACAACACAAACCACATAGAAAAACACAAGAACCACATAAAAAAACACAAACAAGACAAAAACAATAGAACACTACAAAGACATAACCCAAAAAAAACATGAAAAATAAACACAACCAAAACCTAAAAAATTAAAAAATAAAAAACAACCAACAATATAAAATAAACAAAAATAAAAAACATAGAAAACACTCACACATAAAAACACGAAATAATACAAACAAAGAGAAACCCAAGAACAAGAACGAAAAAAACACAAGAACAATAACAAAAAACATTAAAAAAAAATAAAAATAAAAATAAAACAACAAAAACACATGAACAACAAAAAACAACACAAAGATCACAAAAACAAAACAAAACAAAAGAACCCACCCACCTTAAAAAACTAAACAAAATAAACAAAAAAGAAAAAAGAAAAAAAAATTGAATATAACAAAATAAACAAAAAAGAAAAAAAAAAAAAATTAAACATAACAATGACCTATCTATACCAGAAGACTATTAAGCCAAGAATCAACAGAGGAAACAAAATAAATAATAGAATGAGCTAGGGAACTAAAAAAATTGAATGAACCAAAGAGAAGCATAAAAAAAAAAAAGCAAGAAGAAACTAGGTACCTTCGAACTGGAGCCATCCAAAGAAATGATAGAAATAAGAGCTTCCCTAATTTGAGAAGCCCACCATATAGGAGGGTGGCCATAACAAGTAAGATCACCTTTGTCCAAAGCCCAATTAGCTAAAGCATCAGAAGTCTTGTTTTGATCTCTAACCACATGATTGTAATCAAATTTCAAAAATCCCATCTGGATTAATTGAATCTTCTCAATAATTCTTTTTATTCTCCAATCCACCTTATGATTCGTAGAAGGAGTCTTCAAGAGATTAATCATAAGTTGAGAGTCAGACTCAACTAACACCTTTTCCCATCCAACCTTAGTAGCCTCCTGAAGGCCTCGCGAGGATACCATACCCCTCAACAAGGTTATTGGAAAGAATACCCAAATTCTCAGCAAAAGTAAAAACCAGGGAGCCATTTGAAAGTCTACCAATTCCTCCCACATTGGCTTTTCTAGGGTTCCCTCTAGAGGCTCCATCAGTATTGACTTTTCCAAAATCCTTAGGAGGAGGTTGCCAATTTCTAGTACTATCCATCTTACTAATACTCACATTCCCTTTAAGTTGGTTGCCCTTAGAAGATTTAATCTTCAATATTTGCATCACTTGATCCCATAATTGGTGGGAGTTTTGGGGGTGATTAAGGAGTTGATGTACTGATTCAACTAAGTTTGCTATGGTCTTTTGCCAAATATAGTGCATATCCTTCCTATCTTGATTAAAAATTTGATTGTTCCTTTCATTCCAAATATTCCAAAGAAGAATGGTAGAACCCATCCAAACTAACTGCCTAATAAAATGATCAACACCCTATTGATTAGGCCAATCCCTCCAAAGTTGTTCAAAAGTAAAAAAATTGGACCACTATAAGCCAAGTAAAGTGGCCATTCTCCTCCATAGCTCAGAGGCTAAAGTACACTCAATAAAAATATGGTTGAGATTTTCTACATTCTCTTCACACATTTCAAATCTAAAAGGGACATGAAAACCACGCTTCATAAGTTGCTCACCAGTAAGCACCCTACGATGCAATAAAATCCAATTAAAGAACCTCACCTTAGGCCGGAGCTTTTGAGCCCACAATCGAGAAAAGATGTCAAAAGAATGGTTGGGATTATTATGGCATAAGATCAAATAACTTTGAGCAACTGAGTACTCACCCTTAGTAGTGTTGTTCCATCCAAAACAATCTTTTTCATGGGACCAAGAGAGGGATCTCATATGAAGGATGCCTTGGATATCTTGTCTTTGCCTTTCTCGGATTTGAATAGGCCAGTACTCAATAGGGATCCAATATCTACCAACCTTTGAATTGCCAGTATGGTATCGACAGTAATTAGAAGCTTTATCCAATTAGCTCGGTGAAGCTCCTCCATCCAAGGCCTCCAATCGGGAAATTGAGTTATCAAAGGCTTGTGACCATCCCAAGAATCTGTCCAAAAATTTGCTTGTTGACCATTATGAATGATCCAAAATAATTTTTTCTTTATCAAATCCTCACCAGTATTAAGAACTGCTAAAATGGGAGAACCTTTGGTAGGAAGTTGATAGCGAACAAGGTCTTCAGGGCTTTTGTTCTCGGCATATTTAGCACAAAGATTATTGGCCCAAAGAGCATTGGGGTTATGCAACATCCTCCAATATAATTTAGCAGCTAAAGATTTGTTGTTATTAATAGAAGACTAGAATACTAACCCCCCTTAACTCTTAGGAAGAAATAAAGTATCCCATTTCACCAAGACCCATTTTCTTTTCTCCTTAGTACCACTCCAAAGGAAACGATGATTGATTTGATCCAATTCTCGAAGAATAGCATTTGGGATATTCAAAATAGAAGAAACATAAATAGGAATAGCTTGAAGGAATGATTTTACCAAGGTGATTCTACCCCCAAAAGAAAGCCACTTGTTGGTCCACTTTCCAATTTTCTTCTTGACTTTGTCCAACAACCAATTCCAATCTTTATTTTTCTACCTTTGAATATTTATGGGAATACCTAAATAAGTGATTGGAAGAGAGGTCTTCTTATATATTAATTTATCCAAGACCATGGATTCCTGTCTAGAAGAGTAGTGAAAGAAAATAACTTTAGATTTGTCTTCATTGATCAAGCGCCTGATAGCCTTAGAAAAACAGTTAATGATATGCTTAATATTAGAAGATTCCTTAACTGTAGCTTTACCTAAAAGAGTAGAGTCATCCAAAAATTGAAGATGAGAGATATTTCTAGCTCCATGAGCAATGGTAACTCCCTCAAGGGTTTTTTTTCCATATTTTTGGTTATAGTCCTACCCAAGCATTCAGTAAGAATGATGAATAAATAAGGGGATAGCGGGTCACCTTGCCTAATGATTTTGGAAGCTGGGAATGACTGTGAAGGCCTACCATTGATAAGAACTAAGTAGAAAACTTAAGAGATACATCCCATAATCCAATCCATCCAATCCTTAGAGAAACCAAATTGCCTCAAAACTTTGATAAGGAAGTGCCAATCCACTCTGTCATAAGCTTTGGATAAGTCTAACCGAATGAACATGGAAGGATAATTTTGCATATCCATGGAATGGATGGCTTCCTAAGCAAGAACTATCTCATCTAATATTTGACGTCCTTCCACATAACCCCCTTGCTATGGGGAAATAATCTTATGCAAAAGAGGCTTCAACCTTTTTGCCATGATTTTAGTAATGATTTTGAGAAGAACATTACATAAAGCAATAGGTCTAAAAGCTGAGATATGATCAACCTCTTGAGCTTTTGGAACAAGAGTAATATAAGTGATGGCAAGCCGGGATTCACACAAACACATTCACAGTAATTTCACGGTAATTTCATTAAAAATAGCTTAATACAGTTTACAGTAGTCTCTCCAGTATACCACTTCTTCCCCAATCCCGAACTTCACCATCCCCTTTACAAAGATTTTCCCCGAGTTTTTAACGAGGCCTCAATCCTCCAGGCAATCAATGCCTCCACCAAACAAATTTCAAATTCAAATTTCCCCCCAGGACGAGAATTCAAATTTTGCCATAAATGGGCCACCGCCCGAACCACCATGGAGCTTGCATTAATGGTTTTCCTCGACCTGCAACCGTCGTCTTCGTCAGATCGATCTCCTGTACCGTGGTCTCCTCCATAATGGCCATTACTTGCGTCTGTTCCATTGCCTGTTCCTGTTACTTTGTCAATAAAAGAAAAGAAACGCGGTCGTGGCTCTCATCTTGATTCAATACACGTAGCTGTCCACGTGTTAAATCTGACCTCCCCTGGTTGTCCGCATACATACTTGGCTTTACCCACCTCTGTCCACAACTTTTCTAAAACACGTGCCCCTCTCCATAGTTTTGATACACGTGGCTGCCCACGTGTCAAATCCTGCCTTGTCCGGTCTTCGGTTCATTTTCTTTGGTCATGATTTTACTTGGTCGCGATATCGCGATAGGTCACGAAATCGCGACATGTCGCGATATCGCGACCAAAAACGCTTCCTCAAGCCTCAACTCTTTGGGGTCACGAAATCGTGACATGTCACGATTTCGCGACCCCTCCCCTCTCTCTCTCAACCTTCTCTTTGTTGAAGCTCCTCGTAAATTTCTCCGCCTTGCGTTGTCTTGTGAAAATGCCACGTGGCGGTTTCTAACCGGCCGCGATATCGCGACGTCGCGATATCGCGACTGTCATGATATCGCGATAGGACCCTTTCTCCTTCGCTTTGCATTGGTGACCGTCGCGATATCGCGACGTCGCGATATCGCGACGTTTGGAACCCTTCTCTTTTGCCTTTGAAATTTGGTCGCGATATCGCGACGTCGCGATATCGCGACGGAACCCGCCAAAGCTTCACAGCAGCTTTCGAGGTCGCGATTTCGTGACCTCTCCTCCCTTTGCCTTAAAACTTCTCCAAACCCAAACATTGCTTTACAAAACCTTCTCCAATGCCGAAAATAAAAAGATCAAAGTGCAAAGAACTTAAAAAGAACTGAAAATTTTTTGGATGACGCAGGATTGCCCTACTGTTTTCGGATGCTCCTGCATCAGACACCCGGGGTAAATTAAAAGTGATCCTCACTTCTGTTTTGTTTGGGGAAGACCCAGGCGGTCAACCTCCGTCTTCGACAGCCAAGTTGCGTCCTCAATAGGTTTGCCCTTCCACTTAATTAAATACTCAGAATATTGCTTGTTTCTGGTGCTTCTGCCTTCACGGGTGTCCAATATTTCCTCGACCTCGTCTGTGGTTGGAGTAGAGGCTGGAATTGGCCATAATTCTGCACTTGGTATTTCTGTACCCTCCCCCTCATGATATTCCACTAAATCTGAAACATTAAAAATAGGTGAAATATCAAGCCAATTGGGCAACTCCACTTCATATGCATTTCCTGACTCCCGCCTTCCCAGTATTCTGCATGGTCCAAACTTCTTCATCTTCAATTTGTTATAAGTCTTGGCAGGGAATCTCTCCTTCCTGAGATGCACCATGACCTCATCTCCCACTTTGAACTCCTTGAACCGCCGCTTCTGGTCTGCCCTTGTCTTGTATTGAGTATTCATTTTTATAATTTGTTTTCTTACTTCTTCATGCAGACTTTTCATATGCTCCGCAAATTCTTCTGCCTCGGCACTGCACTTTTCTCTTTTGTCCAACTTCCTCAGTTCAGACACATTTCTTGGGCTGTTCCCGTATATTATCTGGAATGGAGATTTGTTGGTGCTCTTATTAACTGAACTGTTATAAGCAAATTCCGCCTGTGGTAAAACTAAATCCCATCCTTTAGGCTGATCTGATATCAAACATCTCAATAGATTACCCAGGCTTCTGTTCACCACCTCTGTCCATCCGTCGATCTGTGGGTGGTATGCAAAACTGAATTTCAGGTCTGTTTTCATCTTCTTCCACAGAGTTCTCCAAAAGTACCCAACAAACTTGGTATCTCTGTCAGAAACTATGCTTCTTGGCAGACCGTGAAGTCGTACCACTTCCTTGAAGAATAACCCAGCAATGTGAACTGCATCACTTGTCTTCTGACAGGGAATAAAATGTGCCATTTTGGAGAATCGGTCAACCACCACAAACACTGAGTCATTTCCCCTCTGTGTTCTCGGCAATCCAAGAATAAAATCCATGCTTATGTCCTCCCATGGCCTCTCAGGTACGGGTAATGGCTGGTATAATCCTGTGTTTTGCCTTATGCCCTTTGCCATTTGACATATTCTGCATCCTTGCACAAACTTTCTCACATCTTGCTGAAGTTGTGGCCAATAATAATTTTCATCCACTAGGGCAATAGTCTTATCCCTTCCAAAGTGTCCAGCCAATCCTCCGCTGTGCTTTTCCTTGATCAAGTTCTCCCGCATGGAGCTCCTTGGAATGCATAATTTGCTCCCCTTGAACAACATTCCATCTTGGATTAAGAAATCCAACCATTTTGTCCGGTCCACCGTAACAGGTGTTAAGCAAGCCTTCCAAGCTTCTGCAAAATCCGGATCTGTAGGGTACAAACCCTTCAGTTCTTCAAATCCCACTACTTCCACTGTCAATTTCATCAGTAAAGTCTGCCTTCTGCTCAAGGCATCTGCAACCTTGTTTGATTTCCCACTTCTGTGCTTCAGCACAAAGGTATAACTTTGAAGGAATTCTACCCACTTCATGTGTCTTTGGTTCAGTTTTGTCTGACTGTTAATGTCTTGTAAAGCCTGATGATCAGTAAATAGAACAAACTCCTTTGGCAGCAAATAGTGTCTCCACTTCTTCAGAGCCTGAACTATAGCATAAAATTCTTGGTCATAAACTGAATATTTTTTTCGAGCATCATTCAACTTCTCACTGAAATAAGCAACTGGCTTGCCTCCTTGACTCAGTACAGCCCCTATTGCACTGCCACTGGCATCACAGTCCACCTGAAAGACCTTGCCAAAGTCTGGAAGTGCCAAAATAGGTTGTTCTGTCACCTTTCTCTTTAATGTATCAAAGCTCCTTTCAGCCCCAGATGTCCATTTGAACTCCTTTTTATCTCCCCTCATTGTTTCTGTGAGAGGTGCACAAATGCTGCTGAAGTTCTTTATGAACTTCCTGTAAAAGCTGGCCAAACCATGAAAAGATCTTACTTCTGTTGTGCTTCTTGGGGTAGGCCATTCAATGATGGCTCTCACCTTCTCGGGGTCCATTTTCAGTCCTTTTGCTGAGATTACAAACCCCAGGTAAACTAATTCTTTCTTGACAAAATTACACTTTTTCAGATTTATTAATAACTGCTCTTCTCGCAGTTTTTCAAAGACCCTCCTGATATGCATCAGGTGTTCCTCCAGGGTCCTGCTGAATATCAATATATCATCTAAATAAACAATAACAAATTTTCCCAGGAACTCCTTCAGTACTTCATTCATCAGCCGCATGAAAGTACTTGGTGCATTGGACAGCCCAAATGGCATGACCAACCACTCATACAAGCCCTCTCTTGTCTTGAAGGTTGTCTTCCACTCATCTCCCTCTCGGATACGGATCTGATGATAGCCGCTTTTTAAATCAATCTTTGTGAAGTATTCAGCTCCACTTAAACAGTCCATGATATCATCCATTCTTGGCAACGGGAATCTGTATTTAATAGTGATTTTGTTGATGGCCCGTGAATCTGTACACATCCTCCATTCCCCATCCTTCTTTGGCGCCAGCACTGCAGGTACTGCGCATGGGCTCAAGCTTTCCCGAATCAATCCCTTTTCTAACAATTCTTGGACCTGTCTATTTAACTCCTCAGTCTCTACAGGCGTCATCCTGTGTGCAACTTTATTTGGCAAGCTTGATCCCGGTACTAAGTCTATATGATGGCTAATTTTCCTTACTGGGGGTAAACCCTCAGGCACATTGTCAGACACAATATCTGGAAATTCCTCCAGCAGATTTAGGACTTCGGCTGGGGTATCCTGGCATTCTTTCCCCCTAACTCTAGGGATTATTGCATAACATAAATGTTCATGCTTCAATCCGTTCAGGAACTTCCTCCCCTCAACTAAACAGACTCTAGAATTGTTACATACCTTTTCATCCGCATCCTTTAAGGGCTTTAGTTTATGGCGTACACCATTCTTTGTCAATGAGTAGGTGTTGGCACGACCATCATGCACTGCACTCCGGTCAAACTGCCAGGGCCTCCCCAACAACATGTGGCAAGCATCCATGGGTAGGATGTCACACAGGACCTCATCACAATAATTTCCAATGTTAAATTTAATGGAACACTGCTCATTGACCAAAGCTCCGTGGTCCTTCTGTAACCATGCGACCCGGTATGGGTGTGGGTGCTTCTTCCTTTCTAACTGTAGCTTTGTAACCATTTCCTCAGAAACCAGGTTATCCGTGCTACCATTATCAATAATGATATTGCAAACCTTGCCCGCACATTTACATCTGGTGCGGAATAAACTTTTTCTCTGGTCTGTGTCCTTCTCCTCATTCAACAGGACTCTTCTTACAATCATTGTTTCTCCTCTCTCCGCTTCTTCGGAATGCTCAGACTCAGCATCTTCCTCTGCCACAGCAGCTCTGGCTGGACCCTCAGGCCTCTTGTTCATTCTTTCTCGGTGTTGTGGACACTCAAATGCCCGGTGTCCTTCTTCACCACAGTGGAAACATGTTCCACGAAATACTCCTCTTCCAAATCCTCGTCCAGATCCACCCCGTCCTCTTGGGTAGCTGTTCTGATCTCGGGGTTGATAAACATCTTCTTCCTTTTGGTCCTGGTTACTACTGGCTTCACCAGTCTTCTTTGGGTCCTTGTACTTTTCTCCACTGGTTCTCCCACCAGTTCTTCCACCATGGCCCCTTCCTCTTTGCTTGCCTTCAAACCGCCTATTCAGCTTTTCTTCCACCTTTAAGGCAAATTGGTAAGCATCCTCAATGGTGCTTACCCGAACCAGGCTCAGTTCTTCCTGGATACCAAGTCTCAACCCATTGATATACCGGGCTACCTTTTCTTTGTTTGCCTCTAAATGCCCTGTTCTAATAGAAATCTTGTAAAACTCTTCAGTGTATTCTTGGACAGTTTTGTTTGTCTATCTCAAGCTCTGCATTTTTCTTAGCAGATCCAACTCGTAATCTGTCGGGATGAACTGTCTTTTCAGCTTCTCCACCATTCTATCCCATCTTGTTATTCTCTCCTTCCCTCTTCTGTTCCTCTCCAACTGTATTCCCCTCCACCAAATGCTGGCATGACCCTTCAACTTGGTCTTAGCAAATCTGACCCGGTTAGGGTCTTCAACCTCCTCGTACTCGAAATATTCCTCTAAATCATTTATCCAGTCAATCACTTCTTCTGGATTTAGGTTTCCCGAGTATGTAGAAACCTCCATTTTAGGTTGTTTTCCAATCTGAGAGATGGCCTTATACAACCGGGCTTGAGCAGGATCCACAGCTTCTTCTTCTTCCTCAGACTGGTCTTCTTCTTCAACTTCGTCTTCACTTTCCTCATCCCCTTCGGGTTCGCGCCTTCTGCGTAACTCTGCTTGCAGGGCTTGAACTTGCCTTTGCAAGGCTCGGAAGTCTTCGGCCGGCACCACATCTCCTCCTCCGCCTCGGTTTCTCCGTGGAGGCATTATATTTAAAAAAAAAATAAATCTTTCCACAGATCCTGGTGTAACTGCCTCTCTCTCCGGCGATCTGTTACACGCTCAGGAGCTCCTGCTCTGATACCACTTGATGGCAAGCCGGGATTCACACAAACACATTCACAGTAATTTCATGGTAATTTCATTAAAAATAGCTTAATACAGTTTACAGTAGTCTCTCCAGTATACCACTTCTTCCCCAATCCCGAACTTCACCATCCCCTTTACAAAGATTTTCTCCGAGTTTTTAACGAGGCCTCAGTCCTCCAGGCAATCAATGCCTCCACCAAACAAATTTCAAATTCAAATTTCCCCCCAGGACGAGAATTCAAATTTTGCCATAAATGGGCCACCGCCCGAACCACCATGGAGCTTGCATTAATGGTTTTCCTCGACCTGCAACCGCCGTCTTCGTCAGATCGATCTCCTGTATCGTGGTCTCCTCCATAATGGCCATTACTTGCATCTGTTCCATTGCCTGTTCCTGTTACTTTGTCAATAAAAGAAAAGAAACGCGGTCGTGGCTCTCATCTTGATTCAATACACGTAGTTGTCCACGTGTTAAATCTGACCTCCCCTGGTTGTCCGCATACATACTTGGCTTTACCCACCTCTGTCCACAACTTTTCCAAAACACGTGCCCCTCTCCATAGTTTTGATACACGTGGCTGCCCACGTGTCAAATCCTGCCTTGTCCGGTCTTCGGTTCATTTTCTTTGGTCATGATTTTACTTGGTCGCGATATCGCGACAGGTCGCGAAATCGTGACATGTCGCGATATCGCGACCAAAAACGCTTCCTCAAGCCTCAACTCTTTGGGGTCGCGAAATCGTGACATGTCACGATTTCGTGACCCCTCCCCTCTCTCTCTCAACCTTCTCTTTGCTGAAGCTCCTCGTAAATTTCTCTGCCTTGCGTTGTCTTGTGAAAATGCCACGTGGCGGTTTCTAACCGGCCGCGATATCGTGACGGCGATATCGTGACTGTCGTGATATCGCGACAGGACCCTTTCTCCTTCACTTTGCATTGGTGACCGTCGCGATATCGCGACGTTTGGAACCCTTCTCTTTGCCTTTGCAACGACGTCGCGATATCGCGACGTCGCGATATCGCGACGTTTGGAACCCTTCTCTTTTGCCTTTGAAATTTGGTCGCGATATCGCGACGGAACCCGCCAAAGCTTCACAGCAGCTTTCGAGGTCACGATTTCGTGACCCCTCCTCCCTTTGCCTTAAAACTTCTCCAAACCCAAACATTGCTTTACAAAACCTTCTCCAATGCCGAAAATAAAAATATCAAAGTGCAAAGAACTTAAAAAGAACTAAAATTTTTTGGATGACGCAGGATTGCCCTACTGTTTCCGGATGCTCCTGCATCAATAAGTTTTATTGATAACCTTCAAAATTTCTTTGGCTTTCCTGGCTTCTTCCACCACCTCTAATAAATCAACATGAAGGATATCCCAGAACTCTTGGTAGAACTCAATGGGAAAACCATCGGGACACTGGGGTTTTCCCTTTTTGCATTTTAAAAACTACTTGTTGAAGCTCATTGATAGTAATAGGAGCAGTCAAAATAGAGTTCTCCTTAGAAGTGATAAGAGAAGGGATTGCTTGAAGAACATTTTGTTGTGAAGCTGAGTCAAGAGGAGTAGCAACAAAAAGATTGGAAAAGTAATCAACAACAATAGAGTTCATGCCATCCCAAGTATAAAAAACATCTCCAAAATATGATTTTAAGGAAGAAATAAAGTTGTGATATCTTTGAGCTAGAAGATATTTGTGGAAGAAATTTGTGTTTCGATCTCCTTCTTTGAGCCATTGAATTCTAAATTTTTGCTTCCATATGATTTCTTCTCTTTTTTCCCATTCCTCTAAGTTGTGAGTTTAATTTCATCTGCACTTCTCTTCTCTGTGAGGCCATCTAAATGGATTTTCTTATTCAAATTTTCAAGATGAGCAATAACTTCATGTTTTTTTTATGAACATCCCCAAACTCTTTCCAGTTCCAAGTCTTGATTTTGGATTTAATGTATTGCAGTATTTTGGCAAAACAGAACATCTTAGTCCCATGCCTAGGTTTATCTTCCTTCCACCATTGTTGCACACGAGGTCTAAAGGAAATGTATCTAAGCCACATTAATTGAAAATGAAAAGGAGAGAAACTCACATTGGTTTTCCACATTTCCACCATGATTGGCCAATGATCCGAACTAGCATTATTAAGAGTCTTCACTTTAGGAATGTGACCATGGATTAAGAAATTTTCAGAGAGCAAAAAGCTTTCCAATCTCTCCATTATACAAGCTAAGCATTGCATTCTGTTAGACCAAGTCATAAGGCCATTATCTGGTAGGATATCCACAAGATGGAGTTTTGCAATATATTCTCTCATGAGGTCAGTGCTTTTGTCCAAATTTCTATTTCCCCCCCTTTTCTCATCCAGAGAGAGGATGGTATTGAAATCTCCCCCGATCAAGATCCAAGCTTTAGGAAAATGAGAGATAATATGAGTAATATCCTTCCACTATATTTTTTTTCCTCCAAAGAAGTTGAAGCATAAACAGTAATGCAGAGCATAATCTGGTTATAATTTCTACTTTGAATAACTATAGCCAACAAACCCCAACTGCCAACCATATGGTGAATAACTACCTCTTTTGGGTCCAAAAGACAAGCAATGCCACCCGAAGTCCCTTGGGAACTGAGGGAAACCACTTTTCTAGTTGGCCAAATTTTACTGACAATTGAGTCCATATCCTCCATTGGCATCTTTGTTTCTTGAAGGAAAACAAGATGTGGATGATTTATCTGAATCATTCTTCTAATTTCATTTTGTTTTGAAAGACTCCCTTTGAGTCCCCTAATATTCCAAGTGATGATCTTCATTAATACTAGGGCTAAAAAATTTGGGAAGGGCATTAATATTACCTTCCTCTACAAGCTTTTCACCTATGATATTGATTGGTCTTGTGACCTGCTTTTTGATTAGAATCCATCTTCAATTTTTTTCCCTGTTTCTTGACTTATTTCAATTGAATCTGAGATGGCTTCTAACCTTGAATAATGCTCGTACATAGCCAAAATTTTACTAGATGGTTCAACGGAGTCTATATTGGGACCTGCATTATTTGAAGTTTTGACATTTGAAAGATTGTTTTTCTTGTGTAAATTTTCTCATTTTTTTTCTGTTGAAAACCTTTGATTTGTTGGTTTGTCTCTGAGTTCTTCCCTTCATATTTAAATTGTGTTTCTAAGATTTAAGTTTTCATTATTTCCTCTTCCTCACTTGGGACATCATTTGTGGAAAGGATTTCAAACATATTAGCAGATGACTTTGATTGATCCTTCATAATTGGTTTTTTATGAGTGTTCTTCTTCTTAGGTATTTGGAAACTTGTTGAGTTTATATCTTCTTTATTTTGATCAAGAATTTTATTTGGGCAAGCACTGGCCAAATGACCATATTCATGGCAAATTCTACAACGAAAAGGAATGTTCTCATAGTCCACTACTTGCTCCCAAGTGTCTTCCCCAAATTGTAATGTGATATTTTTAGGTAGGGGTTTGTCAAAATCCATTAAAACACAAATCCAAGCATAAATAATATGTTCAAAATTTTGAGTACAATCAGCAGTCATCATAAAAGTTCCTAAAGAGTTTCCAATTGAAGAAAAAATAGTAGCCAAAATTCAATAGGGAGGCCAAAGAGTCTAACCCACATGGGAGCTATAGAAGGCATCTCTTCTTCGACTTTAAATTTAGTATGCCAGGGCTTCATGAAAAGCCCTGCCCTTCCAAAAAGCCAAGGGTCCCCTTGAAATTTTTTCTCTCCATCTTCATTATTAGCAAATAAAACAAGAAAATAACCATTTGGATAAATAGAGATTTGTAACTCACCTTTAGTTTTCCAGATTTTTGCAGCCTAGACTTTGAAAGCGGATAGACTCGGACGAAAACCCATGAACCAACAAATTAGTCCTCTTTTTTCCAAATCTTCAATGCCAGTACGAATGTTACCCATATAAAGCTTAACAATAGGAGTTCTATTAGCTACTTTAAGACATCCTAACTTCATTTTCTTGGGATCAATCTTAGGCATTCTTAGAGGTTTATGGGAATACCTAAGATTGATATTAGCATTGGGCTGAGGCTATCCACCACGAAGGCATCCCTAAAATTTATTTTTTGGACTGAGTCTTCGAAATTCTTACCTTTGATAGGGGTTTCCATAGTAGAATTATTTTGTGGGTACACCTTAGCACCAGATTCACTTGAGATATAAGCCATTTTTTGATCAACTGCTTGAAACTTGTTTCGTGATCTTGTTAATCCTTGCCCTAGACGCCGTGGAAAGGTATGGTTTTCACTTTTCTTCTGTGCAGCAAATTGGAAGTTGTTGTCACTCAAGTTCACAGTATGATCTATTGAAAGATAAATTTCTAACCCATCTTGGATCCCCTACAACATTTCCTGCTAAAATATTGAGCATAAACCACAAAAATATTGGTCGCTAGGGTCCGAAGGCCCTAAAAACCAACCTATGGAGCTGCTTGCACTAAACCCAGATGAAATCCTCGCATAGCCGCTTGCCAAATATCTCATTCACACATAGGGATGCGCTAGGATCTGTGTTGCTCCAAATGATATGAAAATTGGTCTTATTTGGTATTTTCAACCTTTCTCATTCTTTTCCTTTGGCTTCTCATCTTACCACTTGTATACAAGACTCTTCACTCTACTTAAATGCACACTTAACTCTATGACACTTGCACACTTATACATGACACTTACTCTTCTACAAGCACTCCTAATATATGACACTAGTGCATATTCTCTCATTACACACTTGCTCACTAACATGCATGAAACTTGTGCATATCCTGCACATTATACTTACATGACACTTGTGCATATCTTACACATAAAAACTTACATAAAGAGGAAATATAAATCACTCGTCTAAACTATAGACACAAAACCTAATCTATTACATATTTACATTTGTACCATAGAGGTACATGCATGTACCAAATAATGTAATATTCTCCAATAGTAACTACCACCTTTTTTTTTAAATTGGTTTTGAATTCATTCTAACTTCTAATTGTTTGTATTCATAATATTTTCCAAAAACAAACAAAACATGACTTTTCAAAATATTATTGCTTTCATTTTTTCTTTCTTGCAATCTTGATATTATCCTATAATCTCAAAATATTCACTCAAAGAATCATAATAGTTTCCCAAATTTTATGAGCTTGAAATTTCAATATTATATGCAAAATGAAATACTATTTTTTGAGATAATTCACTTGATTCTCTTATATGATCAAACACTATTTTTCATTTTAGAGTTTCAATCAACTCCTTCTTCTTTTTATTTTCATATTTATGAATTTCAAGTGATAGCAATATCATATACATTATACTACCTATATTAATAAGTTTTTTAAGAACTTAAGAAAACAAGCTTATACTGAGGAGGGGGTTAATAGTATAAGATAAAACATTTAATTTTCTTTTCAAATAAATATTGTCCAATATTATCAATTGCAATAAATTTCCAAAGTAGTATCATCTAATATCATAAATTGTAATAATGAAACAATGCACAAGTCATCACACACATGAGAGATACAGATTTAACGTGGTTCACCCAATGTGGGCTATGTCCACGAAGAAAATCTTTCTTATAAATTTTCTCAACAAATATCTCAGGAACCAATTCCTTATTACAATGTTTATGTGAACCAACCTAAAGGAGACACAAATCCCCTTTCAAGTTCATGGACACCACTCCACAGGATACACCAATCCCCTTAGCTTTGGTTTTGTGGACACTACTCCACAAGAGACACCAATCCCATTTGATTTAGGTTTTATGGACACCACTCCATAGGAGACACCAATCCCCTCTATTTCAAGTTTTGTGGACACCACTCCATAGGAGAAATCAATGCACTTTGCTTCAGGTTTTATGGACACCACTCCACATGAGACACCAATCTGCTCTACTTCAGGTTTTATGGACCTCTATACATAAGAGACACCAATCCGCTTTGATCTAGTTCATGGACCTCTATCCACATGAGACACCAATCCTCTTTGCTCTGGTTCATGGACCTCTATACATAGGAGATACCAATTACCTTTACTCTAATCTACTCCAAAACTTTACACAAGGCTTGCTAAAATATGCTCCAAAACTTGCTCTCAATTTTGCTCAAATACGATTCAATCCTACACAAGGCTTTCTCAAATCTACTCCAGACCTTACTCACAACTCTACTCAAATATTATCCAAGCCTACACACAAGGCTTGCTCAAATTTACTCCAAGCCTACACACAAGGCTTGCTCATAACTCTGCTCAAATATGCTCCAAGCCTACACATAAGGCTTGCTCAAATCTACTTCAAGCCTACACACAAGAATTTCTCAAATATGCTCACAACTTTGCTCAAATATACCTCAATAACCTACTCAAATATGCCTCAATAACCTACTCAAATCAACCTCAATAACTTGCTAAAATTTGTTCTCAAATCCTGCTCATAGACTCTACATAACATGCTCACAAAACCTGCTCAACCATTCCTAATTCTTGCATAGAAATATTTGCATATATCTTTCTCAAAATTGCTTTCTTTGACTAAAATAATTTAGATATATTCTACCTAGAATTCTTTTTCTTCATGAACATATAGAGAATGATATGCAATACAATTACCCAATATGTTCTTTCACATTCATTAATTCTGTCTCTTCCACATGCCCCACTTCTATTGCTTTCAAAAGATATTTTTAGTATAGCACTTGATAGTTGACCTTCTTATGCACTTCCCAAAATCAATGAAATCCAATGCACAAATTTACTTCACAAAACATATCTATAAATGTTGCACTTTCATTCCCAATGTCACTCAAAACTAATGCATAAATTACTTTACAAAACTACTCTATAACCCTTGCAAATTTATTTCCAATATCAATCAAAACCAGTGCACAAATTACTTCACAAAACTGCTCTATAACCCTTGCAAATTTATTTTCAATATCAATCAAAGTTAATGCCCAAACTTGCTATTAAACCCTTACTATTATATTTTCAATTTCATTCAACAATAATGCACGATTTTATTCTCAAACCCTAGCACATATGTTTCAATTTCATTCAACAATAATGCACAACTTTGTTCTCAAGCCCTAGCACATATGTTTCCAATTTAATTCAATAATGATGCATACTTTGCTCTCAAAATCTAGCTCGTATATTTCCAATCTTAATCAAAGCAATGCATAAATACTCTAAAATTCAATCAATTACCAATGCTCATCAAATCAATTCTTATAACTCCACCATATGATATCACAAATATTTCCTTAAAAAAAACATCAACCTTTAGAAAGGAATAAAAAACATCATACCTCTAAAACAACCTTGATGATGACGTGCCTTCAAAACTTGTCTCAAAATAATTTTCTTTTTTATCCTTCAAAAATCTGGTTAGTGATTTTCAAATTCTAGCATAGATAGAAAAATCATCCACTCAAATCTTTTCAAAATGTCCCTAGTAAATCTAGAAAATAATACCTTATTTCTCCTCTTTAATATTTCAAAAAGAAGCTTTTAAAACCCTAAAATTTCAACTCACAATACACATAATATAATAATCATTAAGTACACCTTATAACTCCTAACTTATAATCATTCAACAATACACCCTAATTTTCAACTCACAATACACAAAATATAATAATCATTAAGTACACCTTATAACTCCTAACTTTAGAATATAATAAAAAAATTGTTTTCCTTACCTTGCTCAAGGCATTGGTGTGCTTCAAATCTCATTAAATGTCATCAACACCAAGCATCCTTAGTGCATTTCCCAAAAATCATCAACTGCCATCAAAAGCCAAGCAAAACACACCTGACTATTTTCAATCCGTGGACCTCTACAACACAATGCTATCACGATCGCCATGACCAACTACGCTACCATGATGGTTGTAACCAAAGGGAGTACCCATAAAATATATCTATGTCCTCAGCGTGCAATCCAAAAAATCAACACACAAAATGATGTCTAGGGGTTTCGAACATGTGACTTTACTCCCATTAGTGCTCACGCAAGCCTTATAACCAACTGGGCTACCCTATTAGGTGGAACAACCCAGGTGCACACAAAAGTTTGATCTTTAATTACTTTGCACACCCTTTTAAAATTTGCTGAAATTTTTTTCACTGTCGTTCACAATAATCACCACGAAATATATCAAAATAAAGCTTGCATTACATAACATTGCCCATATGGAAATAAAGCTTTATCAAAATAAAGCTTGCATTACATAACATTTCCCATATGGAAATAAAACAAGGTGTATATATATATATATATTATTCATGCGGTATTAGAACGTCAACACAAATTTAACACTTTTATTTGAAATAAAATGTTTGGCACCTTTGAGTTGGGTTATAATATTTAAAATAAATATTATAACATAAAACTTTATTATAATATTAAATAATATTATAATATTATCCTCTGACCTTCCCTTTTAAACCTTTGCCTTCTCATTAACATTTAAACCTTACTTTATTTTAAACCTTTATCCACTTTTAGAACTCTGTCCCATTCTTAAACCTCTTTTTCCTTCTTTATAATATTTAAAATAAATATTATAAACCTTTGCTTTTTACCAATTTTCTTTGCTTTGAGATATTCCTTGCCTTGCATAATTGTCCAACCTTGTAAACTCATCATTCTTGAAGAATATTTCTACCTTGAATACCAATGCTCTCTTTGGCATCAACCCTTTGACATCAATGACAACTCAATATTCTTAATATTTCCAACAATATCCCCCTTTATCATTAATGGCAACCCTACAAAAAAAATTCTTTGACTACAACTGGATTCCAAATCTGCTCCCCTTGAGAAGCTGCTATTGAGCAAGGTGCAGAAACAGTATTGTCATTGTTGTCAACACAGTCAGTCAGATCAGTTGATGCAGTGGATAGGAGTTAAGAGGTTCTTCGAGTAGTACGGTGGTTTTCCAAAAGATAGAAGTGGCCCATATACTAAAAATCAAAAGAAAAATCACAAGGAAGAAAACGCGTCGCGATATCGCGACATGTTGAGCAGAAAGAAAAAGTGTCGCGATATCGCGACATGTTTTAAGAGAGATAAAATGAAAGAAAAAGTGTCGCGATATCGTGACATGTTGGAAGAAAGAAAAAGCATCGCGATATCGTGACATGTTGGCCAGAAAGAAAAACTATCGCGATATTGCGACATGTTTGAAGAGAAAGAGGAGAGAGAAAAATGTGTCGCGATATCGTGACATGCTTCATTTTCGCGGTCCAAAGCGAAGAGAAAGAGGAGAGAGAAAAAGGTATCACGATTTCGTGACATGTTTCATTTTCGCGGTCCAAAGCGAAGAGAAAGAGGAGAGAGAAAAAGGTGTCGCGATTTCGTGACATGTTTCATTTTCACGGTCCAAAGCGAAGAGAAAAGGAGAAAAAAAAAGTGTCGTGATTTCATGACATGTTCGAAGAGAAAGAGCAAGAAAGAAAAGTGTCACGATTTCATGACATGTTCGGAAGAAAAGAAAGCAAGAAGAAAAACTATCACGATTTCGCGACATATTCGGAGAAACAAGAAACAAGAAAAAGTGTCACGATTTCGTGACATGTTTGGAGAGAAAGGAAGAAGAAAAGTGTCACGATTTCATGACATGATCGGAGAGAAAGTGCAAGAAGAAAAGTGTCACGATTTCATGACATATTGGAGAAAGGTACGAAGAAAAAGTGTCGCGATTTCATGACATATTGCAAGAAAGAAAGGTAAGTAGAAAAAGTGTCGTGATTTCGTGACATATTGCAAGGAAGGTTGTACGGACGAAAAAGTGTCGCGATTTCGTGACATGTTGCAGGAGAGAGAGTCCGAAAGAAAAAGTGTCGCGATTTCGTGACATGTTGCAGGAGAGAGAGTCCGAAAGAAAAAGTGTCGCGATTTCGTGACATATTGCAGGAGAGAGAGTCCGAGAGAAAAAGTGTCGCGATTTCGTGACATGTCGTTTTCATGACCGAAGGCAAGAGAAAGGCTAAGGAGAAAAAGTGTCGCGATATCGCGACATGTCGAGTTTCGCGACCGAAGGCAAGAGAAGAGCAAGGAGAAAAGTGTCGCGATATCGCGACATGTTGTGTTTTCAGGTTGAAGCCAAGAAGAGAGCAAGGAGCGAAAGTGTCGCGATATCGCGACATGTGTTTTCACGTGAAGCCAAGAAGAGTAGGAAGGAGGCGAAAGTGTCGCGATATCGCGACATGTGTTTTCGTAGGTTGAAGCTGAGAAGAGTAGCAAGGAGGCGAAAGTGTCGCGATATCGCGACATGTGTTTTCGTGGGTGCAAAGCCGAGAAGAGGACAAAGAGGTAGAAGTGTCACGATTTCACGACAGGTCACTTTGGCACGAGCAAAGAAGAGAACCCAGTCAAAATAAGATATGTGACAGTTAACTGAAGTTATGACGATTACGAGGGCGGTTGTAGAAGAAATTCATGCAGATAAAATAAGAAGAGTTAACCGAAGTTATACGTCGATTACAAGTGCATTTACGAGAGAAAACGCATGCATGCACTAAAAAAGAATAGTGAACGGAGTTAGAACGATAGTTACAAGGTCGATTAGGAGTGAATGCATCTAGATGTGTTAAGCTGAAAGGTCATCGTCGAAGACCAAACAAAGGACCGTAACTATATATAGGATGCATGAAAGAAGTACTGGTGAGATAAAGGAAGATGAAAATAGAATTTACAATTGACAAGTGGCATGTGAGAAATGAAGGAAGCTAAAAATAGAATCAAAAGGATTGTTATAAAAGGAGGTCTGCGTGGAGAATTAAATTGCTGCTGAAAAGAGAGAAAAAGTGTTGCAAGAAGAGGGTTGAAGAGTGTCGTAAGAAAGAGTTGAGCAGAGCCGTGAGAGCCGTAAAAGTGCAGAAGCAGAGCTTTTAGTGTGTGGCAGTCTGGTGAATAGTGAGAGAGGTTGGGTAAGCAATAGACCAGTCAGGGTCTTGAATAAGTGAAGGCATTTTTATGTCAGTCTTATAGCTTAAAATTTGTAGTTCAAGTAGGTGCTTGGAATTAGGGGTTGGTGCTCCTTTTTGTGGGTGAATAAATCAGGGGTTGGTGCTCCTTTCTGTGGGTGCAGATAAATCAGGGGTTGGTGCTCCTTCCAGTTGGTGCTGGTAAAGTGATTGTAAAATTGATATTTTGCAAAGGCTGGATTTGGACGTTAATCCAAGCAGTCATTTTTGAGGAGTAGCCAAATTGGTGAACCTCGTTACATCGTGTGTTGTGGAATGCTCTCTTGTGATACTTGCTTTATCTGACTTAAATATTCATTGTTTCATTATTAAGAGTTGTAGATTTGAATTTTAAATAGCTACACTGATTCACCCCCCTCTCGGTGTCATTGTGAGACTAACAATTGGTATCAGAGCCAGGTTCCCTTATCAAGCTAAATCAGCTAGGGTTGATCTTGGATTAGTCAGACAATGGCAGGTGGTGAAGGATTCTCTTCAAACAAAGCACCATTGTTTGATGGAACAAATTACTCATTTTGGAAACTCAGGATGCAGACATATCTGTGTGCTTTGGGATTCGACATTTGGGAGTCAGTAGACAGTGGATACACAATACCCACCACTCCTCCAACCGATGTTGTCGGTAAGAAATTGTTTGAGAATAACTCTAAAGCCAAAAATGCTATCATGTGCGGTTTAGTGGACAACGAACTGATAAAGATTATGAGTTGCAAAATGGCAAAAGACATGTGGGACAAACTAAGGAGCATTCATGAAGGAGACGACAAGATCAAGGAGGCCAAGCTACAAATGCATCGAGCTCAGTTCGAAGCATTAAAAATGAATGACGATGAGAACATAGAGGCATACATGCCGAGAGTTAATGGAATCATTAATGCGATTAGAGGACTCGACGAGGAAATGGAAGATGTTGTCATCGTGAAAAAGGTACTAAGATCTCTTCCCCAAAGATTTGATGCTAAAGTTTCAGCAATAGAAGAAGCTAAAGATCTAAACACTTTTAGCATGGATGAGATGCATGGTTCTTTGACTGCATATGAAATGAGAATAGGAAAAACTAAACCCACAGACAGAGAAGCTACTTTTAAAGCACATAAAAATATAAAAGTAAAGCAAGAATCCGAGGAAGAAGAAACATCAGATGAAACGGAAGCAAACTTTGTTCGAGAAACTAATAAGGGGAAAAGGAAAATATAGAGGAAAGCTATCATTTAAGTGTTTCAACTGTGGAGGCGTTGGACACTTTGCTACTAAATGTCCACTTAATGAGAAAAACAAAAGTGATGAAGGTTCACATCAAGAAAGAAGTGACTGGAAGAAGAAACCAAATTTTAGAAAAGGCAACTTCAAGAAGAAAAGTTTCATATCCAAGAATGTCAGTCCTTCAGAAGACAGCCCTGATGAGGATTCTGAAGAAGAAACAGGTGAAGCTCTTTTCATGGCATTCGAAGAAGAAAAATCAGAAGAAAAACAGGAAGGTGATGAAAAATTTGAGGCTGAGGCTGAAGTAGATCTGGAAGGTGAGTTGGTCGCTGCACTTCAAGAGCTGAGTATAGAAAGGAAAAAGAATAAGAAAACTTCAAGAAAGCTTGAGGATGCCAATGAAATCATAACCAGCTTGAAAGTACAGATAGACAAATTTAAGAAAATATCTGAAGATATCGAAGTACAATTAACCGTGAAAATAGATGAGTGCAGCAAGCTAGAAGAAGAGATTGTTGGTTTAAGGATGCAGCTAGAAGAGATGAATCAAAAAATGACTTGCTATCACAAACTTGAAGGAAGTTATGTGAAGCTGGATAAGATTATAAATAACCAAAGGTCTACAGGCATCAAATTTGGGTTAGGCTTCGTCGAAGGAGAATCATCGAATGGATCAAAGGCCATAACTATAGAACCCATAAAGAATGAAGACAAGATCAGGGTTGATCAAGAAAAAATGAAACATTCTAAAGAAAGCAATAATGCCAGGCACGAGAAGAGTATTGACAATGATGGATTCACCAAAGTCACTCATCAAAGGAGAAGAAGATTTATGGCGCCTACTACAAAATGGCAAAGACCATCACCCAGGTTCACTCATTCCTTTTCTGGTTATTGTTTTAAATGCAATGGTTATGGACATAAGATTTCTGAATGCAAGTACAAAGTAGCACAAAGGAACTTTTCCAGTAGAAATGTTTTTTCACCATTGATGGATTATGCAGTAGAATGTTATAACTGTCATAATTTTGGGCACATTGCAAGAAATTGTCGAAGCACATTTGCAGCAAATAAACATCAGGGAAGAAAATTTCAACCAAATGGTTGGAAACAAAATAGAAAATTTCTCAAAAAACAGGTACAGGCCACTGACAAAGAAAAGTCAAAACAAGTGACCAAACCTGCAATCAAACCAGAGTGGAAACAAAAGGAGCAACCCAAGGAAGAAAAGGAATCCTTGATTGTACAGACAACATTTAAAGCACAGAACAAATCTGCACCATGGATACTGGATAGTGGATGCTCCAGTCATATGACAGGGGACAAACAAAAATTTGAAAAGTTACAGAAATATGAAGGTGGTTCTGTAAAATTTGGAAATAATGATGGAGCTAAGATAGTTGGCAAAGGATCAATTAAGATCAGTGACGAAAAAATCAAGTCGAAAGAAGTCCTGTTTGTGATTGGTCTGAAGCATAACTTATTAAGCGTAAGCCAGATTTGTGACAGAGGTCATGAAGTAATTTTCAAGAAGCAGGGTTGTGAAGTCAGAACAACAAATTGTGGAAAGTTGATAGCAACTGGATCAAGGACATCTGGAAACCTGTATACTCTCTCAGAGACTTCAGAAAGAGCATGCTTGATTGGACAGGAAGAAGAAAATTGGCTGTGGCACAAGAGGCTCGGTCATATTAGCTTTGACAATCTAATAAAGATCAGCTCAAAAAGGGTAGTGAGAGATATTCCCACCATTGGTAAACCTTTAAATAGCATTTGTGCTTCATGCCAAAAGGGGAAGCAAACTAGAGCCACATTTAAAACAAAAGAATACTTCACAAGCAAACCTTTAGAACTAATACATACTGATTTATGTGGACCCATGAGAACACAAAGCATAAATGGTGACAAATACTTTATGTTGTGCATAGATGACTATTCCAGGATGACATGGGTACTATTTTTGAAGCTTAAATCAGATGCCTTTGAAATGTTCAAGATTTTCAAAAAACAAGTTGAGAATCAAACAAGAAAAAGAATTAAATGCTTAAGATCAGATAGAGGAGGAGAGTTCATTTCAGAAGAGTTTGCAGAGTACTGTGAAAAATATGGGATTAGGAGACAGTTTTTAGCAGCAAGGACACCTCCGCAGAATGGAGTGGTAGAAAGAAAGAACAGGTCGGTGCAGGAAATGGCATGGACTATGTTGACTGAGAGCAAAATAGCAGATAGATTTTGGAAAGAGGTAGTCCATACTGCGGTTTACATCCAAAATAGGTGCATGTTGAGGACGCATGAAAGCAAAACTCCGTATGAACTATGGTTCGGTAAAAAGGCAACAACAAGATACTTTAAAGTTTTTGGAAGCAAGTGTTATATCAAAAGAACTGAAGATAATCTTGGAAAATTTGAAGATAGAGCTGATGAAGGTATTTTCCTAGGCTATTCGACAAAAAGCAAAGCCTACACTTGCTACAACAAGAGGCTAAAGAAAATTGTGGAGAGTGTCGATGTTAAAGTTGATGAAGGTAGGGAACAAGAAAGAAGCTATAAAGAAAACTACCCAATATATGAAGAAGTTATTGAAGGAGATGATGAAAAGGAAACCGAAAAGAAACAGAAAATTGACTCAGATGAGTTAAGTAGTGATTCAGAAGAGGAAGAAAACAAGAAATTCAAAACAGGCAGCTGGCAAAAAAATCATCCTAGAGAGCAAATAATTGGAGATCCCACAGTTGGTGTTCAGACAAGAAGAAGAGTAGTAAGTAACTACTCTCTATTATCCAAGCATTGAGCCCAAAAATGTTGTTGAAGCAAGCAAAGATGAAAGTTGGATGACAGAAATAAATGAAGAATTAGATCAGATCGAGAAAAACAAAACCTGGGAGTTAGTACCAAGACCTGCAAATAAAAATATAATCGGTACTAAATGGATTTTTTGAAACAAATTGAATGAAGATGGACAGGTAGTCAGGAATAAAGCAATATTGGTCTGTAAAGGCTATGCACAAGTTGAAGGTATTGACTTTGAGGAAACCTTTGCACCAAGTGGCCAGACTAGAGGCAATAAGAATTTTTCTGGCTTTAGCAGTTCATAAGAATTTCAAAGTTTATCAAATGGATGTGAAATCAGCATTTTTGAATGGAAAACTTGAAGAAGAGGTCTATATTGAACAACCAGATGGTTTCCAACTCGGTGATAATCCCAATTTCATCTGCAAGTTGAAGAAAGCATTGTATGGCTTGAAACAGGCACCCAGAGCATGGTATGCAAGATTAGACAACTATCTTACTCAACAAGGGTTTAAAAAAGGTATGGTGGATAGCAATTTGTATGTCAAAACAGCAAATGGCCATCTCATTGTCCTTGTTGTATATGTAGATGATATCATCTTTGGCAGCAACAATGATGATTCGTGTAAAGATTTAGCAATTAAGATGCAGAAAGAATTTGAAATGTCAATGATTGGTGAACTTTCGTATTTTCTCGGACTGCAAGTTAATCAAAATGAGAAGGGCATATTCATTTCTCAAGTCAAATATGTGAAAGAGATGCTAAAGAAGTTCACAATGGAGGATTGTAAGCCTATTAGCACTCCCATGACGACAGGTTGCAAGTTGAGCAAGGATGACAAATCTCCAGATGTTGATCAAACCATGTACAGATCTATGATTGGGAGCCTACTGTATTTGACAACTACCAGACCAGATATCTTGCAGGCAGTTTGCATGGTAGCACGATTTTAGGCGAATCCCAAGGAGACTCATGTGACAACAGTGAAGAGGATTCTTCGATATCTGAAGGGTACTATGGAGTATGGGTTATGGTATCCAAAAGGAAAGGACTTCACCCTTATTGCGTATTCAGATGCAGATTGGGTAGGATGTGTCGATGATAGAAAGAGTACCAGTGGAGGGGCATTTTATCTTGGAGACAGGTTGGTTGCATGGCACAGTAAGAAACAAGAGTCAGTTTCTTTATCTACAGTAGAGGCAGAGTATATTGCAGCAACTACGAGTTGTACGTAGGTCTTATGGATGAAACAAACCCTGAAAGATCTTGGCATTAACTTCAGTGAGCCAATTTCAGTTAAGTGTGATAACACCAGTGCCATTAACATCTCAAAGAATCCGGTTATGCATTCTCGCACAAAACATATTGCTATCCGATATCACTTTCTGAAGGAGAAAGTTGCGGAAGGTGAGGTAAAGTTGGATTTTGTTCCAACTACAGAGCAAGTAGCGGATATCTTCACAAAACCGCTGCCCAAAGAAATTTTTGAGTACCTTCGCAATAAATTGGGAGTGGTTATGCTTCCCAAGAACTGACTAGCTATCGGAACCACATTCTCAGGGGGAGCATTTATATATTTGATTATCTTTTTGCTCATATTTGTAATTTTTGCTAACTGTCATAACGTGTGCCTGAGAATGATGTGCATGGACTCAGGGGGAGTCTACAGCAGCCCTTTGGTATTATTGTCAAAGGGGGAGAAGAATTACAGGAAATTGCATGTGTGTTGCCAACAATTCCAAAGGGGGAGATTGTTGAGCAAGGTGCAGAAACAATATTGTCATTGTTGTCAACACAATCAGACAGATCAGTTGATGCAGTGGACAGGAGTTAAGAGGTTCTTCGAGAGCAGTGGTTTTCCAAAAAGATAGAAGTGGCCCATATGCTAAAAATCAAAAGAAAATCACAAGGAAGAAAACTGTCGCGATATCGCGACATGTTGAGCAAAAAAAAAACTGTCGCGATATCGCGACATGTTTGAAGAGAAAAAAAAAAATATCACGATATCACGACATGTTAAGAAAGAAACTCCGATATCCACATGTTAGAAGAAAAAAAAAGAAAAATCGATGACATTTGAAGAAAGAGGAGAAGAAAAAGTGTCACGATTTCGTCACATGTTAAGAGAAAAGCAAGGAAGAAAAATGTCGCGATTATCATGACATGTTCGGAAGAGAAAGAAGCAAGCAAGAAAAGTGTCACGATTTCATGACATGTTGCAGAGAAAGGAAGAGAGAAAATGTCGCGATTTCATGACATGTTCTGGAGAAAAGGAAGAAGAAAAGTGTCACGATTTCATGACATATTTGAGAGAAAGGAAGAGAGAAAAGTGTCACGATTTCATGACATATTGAAGAAAGTGCAAGAGAGAAAAGTGTCACGATATCACGACATGTAGAGTAAGTTAGAGAAAGAAAAAGTGTCACGATTTCATGACATATTGCAAGAAAGAAAGTTTCAAGACGAAAAAGTGTCGCGATTTCGTGACATATTGCAAGGAAGGTTGTACGGAAGAAAAAGTGTCACGATTTCGTGACATATTGCAGGAGAGAGAGTACGAAAAAAAAGTGTCACGATTTCGATGACATATTGCGAGAGAGAGTACGAAAGAAAAAGTGTCACGATATCATGACATATTGAGGAGAGAGAGTCAAAGAGAAAAAGTGTCACGATATCACGACATGTCGGTTTTGACAAAGCAAGAGAAAGGCTAAGGAGAAAAAGTGTCACGATATCGTGACATGTCGTTTTCAGACCCGAAGGCAAGAGAAAGGCTAAGGAGAAAAAGTGTCACGATATCATGACATGTCTGGTTTTCATGACCCGAAGGCAAGAGAAAGCAAAGGAGGTGAAAGTGTCACGATATCGCGACATGTCGTTTTTAAGGAGAAGAGAGCAAGGAGAAAAGTGTCACGATATCGCGACATTGTTGTTTTAAGAAGAAGAGTAGCAAGAAGGGAAAGTGTCGCGATATCGCGACATGTTTGTTTTGGTTGAAGCAAGAAGAGTAGCAAGAAGGGAAAGTGTCGATGATATCGTGACATTTGTGTTTTCGAGTGCAAAGTCGAGAAGAGGACAAAGAGGCAGAAGTGTCACGATTTCATGACAGGTCACGTTGGCGCGAGCAAGAAGAGAACCCAGCCAAAATAAGATATGTGATAGTTAACTGAAGTTATATGACAGTTACAGGGGCAGTTGTAGAAGAAATTCATGCAGATAAAATAAGAAGAGTTAACTGAAGTTATACAATAGTTACAAGTGCATTTACAGAGAAAAATCATGCAGCTAAAATAAGAACAGTGAACTGGAGTCAGAACGACAGTTACAAGGTCAGTTACGGAGTGAATGCATCGAGCGACGGTTAAACTGAAAGTCATCAGTCGAAGACCAAACAAAGAACCATAACTATTTATAGGATGCATGAAAGAATACTATGAGATAAAGGAAGTTGAATATAGAATTTTCTATTAATAAGCTGCATGTGAAAATATGGAAGCTAAAAATAGAATCAGAATTTTGTTATAAAAGGAGGTCTACGTGGAGAATTAAATAGCTGTTGAAAGAGAGAAAAAGTGTTGTAAGAAGAGGGTTGGAAGAGTGTCGTAAGAGAGAGTTGAGCAGAGCCGTGAGAGCCGTAAAAGTGCAGCAAGTAGAGCCTTTAGTGTGTGGTATTTTGGTGAATAGTGAGAGAGGTTGGGTTAGCAATAGACCAGTCAGGGTCTTGAATAAGTGAAGGCATTTTTATGTCAATCTTATAGCTTAAAATTTGCAGTTTAAGTAGGTGCTTGGAATTAGGGGTTGGTGCTCCTTTCTGTGGGTGCAGATAAATCAGGGTTTGGTGCTCCTTTCTGTGGGTGCAGATAAATCAGGGGTTGGTGCTCCTTCCAGTTGGTGCTGGTAAATTGATTGTAAAATTGGTATTTTGCAAAGGCTGGATTTGGACGGTAATCCAAGCAGTCATTTTTTGAGGAGTAGCCAAATTGGTGAACCTCGTTACATCGTGTGTTGTGGAATGCTCTCTTGTGATACTTGCATTATCTGATTTAAATATTCATTGTTTCAGTATTAAGAGTTGTAGATTTGAATTTAAATAGCTACACTGATTCACCCCCCCTCTCAGTGTCATTGTGAGACTAACAATTGGTATCAGAGCCAAGTTCTTGAACAAGCTTAATCGGCTAAGGTGATCTTGGAAGTAAGACAATGGCAGGTGGTGAAGGATTCTCTTCAAACAAAGCACCATTGTTTGATGGAACAAATTACTCATTTTGGAGACTCAGGATGCAGACATATCTGTGTGCTTTGGGATTCGACATTTGGGAGTCAGTAGAAAGTGGATACACAATACCCACCACTCCTCCAACCGATGCTGTCGGTAAGAAATTGTTTGAGAATAACTCTAAAGCCAAAAATGCTATCATGTGCGGTTTAGTGGACAACGAACTGATAAATATTATGAGTTGCAAAATGGCAAAGGACATGTGGGACAAACTAAAGAGCATTCATGAAGGAGACGACAAGATCAAGGAGGCCAAGCTACAAACGCATCGAGCTCAGTTCGAAGCATTAAAGATGAATGACGATGAGAACATTGAGGCATACATGCTGAGAGTTAATGGAATCATTAATGCGATTAGAGGACTCGACGAGGAAATGGAAGATGTTGTCATCGTGAAAAAGGTACTAAGATCTCTTCCCCAAAGATTTGATTCTAAAGTTTCAGCAATAGAAGAAGCTAAAGATCTAAATACTTTTAGTATGGATGAGATGCATGGTTCTTTGACTGCATATGAGATGAGAATAGGAAAAACTAAACCCACAGACAGAGAAGCTGCTTTTAAAGCACATAAAAATATAAAAGCAAAGCAAGAATCCGAGGAAGAAGAGACATCAGATGAAACAGAAGCAAACTTTGTTCGGAAACTAATAAGGGGAAAAGGAAAATATAGAGGAAAGCTACCATTTAAGTGTTTCAACTGTGGAGGCATTGGACACTTTGCAGCTAAATGTCCACTTAATGAGAAAAGCAAAAGTGATGAAGGTTCACATCAAGAAAGAAGTGACTGGAAGAAGAAACCAAATTTTAGAAAAGGAAACTACAAGAAGAAAAGTTTCATATCCAAGAATGTCAGTTCTTCAGAAGACAACTCTGATGAGGATTCTGAAGAAGAAACAGGTGAAGCTCTTTTCATGGCATTCGAAGAAGAAAGAACAGAAGAAAAATAGGAAGGTGATAAAAAATTTGAGGCTGAGGCTGAAGTAGATCTGGAAGGTGAGTTGGTCGCTGCACTTCAAGAGCTGAGTATAGAAAGGAAAAAGAATAAGAAAACTTCAAGAAAGCTTGAGGATGCCAATGAAATCATAACCAGATTGAAAGTACAGATAGACGAATTTAAGAAAATATCTGAAGATATCGAAGTACAATTAACCATGAAAATAGATGAGTGCAGCAAGCTAGAAGAAGAGATTGTTGGTTTAAGGATACAACTAGAAGAGATGAATCAAAAAATGACTTGCTATCACAAACTTGAAGGAAGTTCTGTGAAGCTGGATAAGATTATAAATAACCAAAGGTCTACAGGCATCAAATTTGGGTTAGGCTTCGTCGAAGGAGAATCATCGAATGGATCAAAGGCCATAACTATAGAACCCATAAAGAATGAAGACAAGATCGGGGTTGATCAAGAAAAAATGAATCATTCTAAAGAAAGCAATAATGCCGGGCAAGAGAGGAGTATTGACAATGATGGATTCACCAAAGTCACTCATCAAAGGAGAAGAAGATTTATGGCTCCCACTACAAAATGGCAAAGACCATCACCCAGGTTCACTCATTCCTTTTCTGGTTATTGTTTTAAATGCAATAGTTATGGACATAAGATTTCTGATTGCAAGTATAAAGTAGGACAAAGGAACTTTTCCAGTAGAAATGTTTTTTCACCATTGATGGATTATGCAGTTGAATGTTATAACTGTCATAATTATGGGCACATTGCAAGAAATTGTCGAAGTACATTTGCAGCAAATAAACATCAGGGAAGAAAATTTCAACCAAATGGTTGGAAACAAAATAGAAAATTTCTCAAAAAATAGGCACAGGCTACTGACAAAGAAAAGTCAAAACAAGTGACCAAAACTGCAATCAAACCAGAGTGGAAACAAAAGGAGCAACCCAAGGAAGAAAAGGAATCCTTGATTGTACAGACAACATTTAAAGCACAGAACAAATCTGCACCATGGATACTTGATAGTGGATGCTCCAGTCATATGACAGGGGACAAACAAAAATTTGAAAAGTTACAGAATTATGAAGGTGGTTCTGTAAAATTTGGAAATAATGATGGAGCTAAGATAGTTGGCAAAGGATCAATTAAGATCAGTGATGAAAAAATCAAGTCGAAAGAAGTCCTGTTTGTGATTGGTCTGAAGCATAACTTATTAAGCGTAAGTCAGATTTGTGACAGAGGTCATGAAGTAATTTTCAAGAAGCAGGGTTGTGAAGTCGGAACAACAAACTGTGGAAAGTTGATAGCAACTGGATCAAGGACATCTGGCAACCTGTATACTCTCTCGGAGACTCAGAAAGAGCATGCTTGATTGGACAGGAAGAAGAAAATTGGCTGTGGCACAAGAGGCTCGGTCATATTAGCTTTGACAATCTAGTAAGGATCAGCTCAAAAAGGGCAGTGAGAGATATTCCCACCATTGGTAAACCTTTAAATAGCATTTGTGCTTCATGCCAAAAGGGGAAGCAAACTAGAGCCACATTTAAAACAAAAGAATACTTCACAAGCAAACCTTTAGAACTAATACATACTGATTTATGTGGACCCATGAGAACGCAAAGCATAAATGGTGACAAATACTTTATGTTGTGCATAGATGACTATTCCAGGATGACATGGGTACTATTTTTGAAGCTTAAATCAGATGCCTTTGAAATGTTCAAGATTTTCAAAAAACAAGTTGAGAATCAAACAGGAAAAAGGATTAAATGCTTAAGATCAGATAGAGGAGGAGAGTTCATTTTAGAAGAGTTTGCAGAGTACTGTGAAAAATATGGGATTAGGAGACAGTTTTTAGCAGCAAGGACACCTCAGTAGAATGGAGTGGTAGAAAGAAAGAACAGGTCAGTGCAGGAAATGGCACGGACTATGTTGACTGAGAGCAAAATAGCAGACAGATTTTGGAAAGAGGCAGTCCATACTACGGTTTACATCCAAAATAGGTGCATGTTGAGGACGCATGAAAGCAAAACTCCGTATGAACTGTGGTTCGGTAAAAAGGCAACAACAAGATACTTTAAAGTCTTTGGAAGCAAGTGTTATATCAAAAGAACTGAAGATAATCTTGGAAAATTTGAAGATAGAGCTGATGAAGGTATTTTTCTAGGCTATTCGACAAAAAGCAAAGCCTACACTTGCTACAACAAGAGGCTAAAGAAAATTGTGGAGAGTGTCGATGTTAAAGTTGATGAAGGTAGGGAACAAGAAAGAAGCTATAAAGAAAACTACCCAATATATGAAGAAGTTATTGAAGGAGATGATGAAAAGGAAACCGAAAAGAAACAGAAAATTGACTCAGATGATTTAAGTAGTGATTCAGAAGAGGAAGAAAACAAGAAATTCAAAATAGGCAGCTGGCAAAAAAATCATCCTAGAGAGCAAATAATTGGAGACCCCACAGTTGGTGTTCAGACAAGAAGAAGAGTAGTAAGTAACTACTCTCTATTATCCAAACATTGAGCCCAAAAATGTTGTTGAAGCAAGCAAAGATGAAAGTTGGATGACAGCAATAAATGAAGAATTAGATCAGATCGAGAAAAACAAAACCTGGGAGTTAGTACCAAGACCTGCAAATAAAAATATAATCGGTACTAAATGGATTTTTCGAAACAAATTGAATGAAGATGGACAGGTAGTCAGGAATAAAGCAAGATTGGTCTGTAAAGGCTATGCACAAGTTGAAGGTATTGACTTTGAGGAAACCTTTGCACCAGTGGCTAGACTAGAGGCAATAAGAATGTTTCTGGCTTTAGCAGTTCACAAGAATTTCAAAGTTTATCAAATGGACGTGAAATCAGCATTTTTGAATGGAAAACTTGAAGAAGAGGTCTATATTGAACAGCCAGATGGTTTCCAACTCGGTGATAATCCCAATTTCATCTGCAAGTTGAAGAAAGCATTGTATGGCTTGAAACAGGCACCCAGAGCATGGTATGCAAGACTAGACAACTATCTTACTCAACAAGGGTTTAAAAAAGGTATGGTGGATAGCAATTTGTATGTCAAAACAGCAAATGGCCATCTCATTGTCCTTGTTGTATATGTAGATGATATCATCTTTGGCAACAACAATGATGATTCGTGTAAAGATTTAGCAATTAAGATGCAGAAAGAATTTGAAATGTCAATGATTGGTGAACTTTCGTATTTTCTCGGACTGCAAGTTAATCAAAATGAGAAGGGCATATTCATTTCTCAAGTCAAATATGTGAAAGAGATGCTAAAAAAGTTCACAATGGAGGATTGTAAGCCTGTTAGCACTCCCATGACGACAGGTTGCAAGTTGAGCAAGGATGACAAATCTCCAGATGTTGATCAAACCATGTACAGATCTATGATTGGGAGCCTATTGTATTTGACGACTACCAGACCAGATATCTTGCAGGCAGTTTGCATGGTAGCACGATTTCAGAGCGAGTCCCAAGGAGACTCATGTGACAACAGTGAAGAGGATTCTTCGATATCTGAAGGGTACTATGGAGTATGGGTTATGGTATCCGAAAGGTAAGGACTTCACCCTTATTGCGTATTCGGATGCAGATTGGGCAGGATGTGTCGATGATAGAAAGAGTACCAGTGGAGGGGCATTTTATCTTGGAGACCAGGTTGGTTGCATGGCACAGTAAGAAACAAGAGTCAGTCTCTTTATCCACAACAGAGGCAGAGTATATTGCAGCAACTACGAGTTGTACGTAGGTCTTATGGATGAAACAAACCCTGAAAGATCTTGGCATTAACTTCAGTGAGCCAATTTTAGTTAAGTGTGATAACACCAGTGCCATTAACATCTCAAAGAATCCAGTTATGCATTCTCGCACAAAACATATTGCTATCCGATATCACTTTCCGAAGGAGAAAGTTGCGGAAGGTGAGGTAAAGTTGGATTTTGTTCCAACTACAGAGCAAGTAGCGGATATCTTCACAAAACCGTCTGCCCAAAGAAATTTTTGAGTACCTTCGCAATAAATTGGGAGTGGTTATGCTTCCCAAGAACTGACTAGCTATCGGAACCACATTCTCAGGGGGAGCATTTATATATTTGATTATCTTTTTGCTCATATTTGTAATTTTTGCTAACTGTCATAACGTGTGCCTGAGAATGATGTGCATGGACTCAGGGGGAGTCTGCAGCAGCCCTTTGGTATTATTGTCAAAGGGGGAGAAGTATTACAGGAAATTGCATGTGTGTTGCCAACAATTCCAAAGGGGGAGATTGTTGAGCAAGGTGCAGAAACAGTATTGTCATTGTTGTCAACACAGTCAGACAGATCGGTTGATGCAGTGGACAGGAGTTAAGAGGTTCTTCAGAGTATGTACAGTGGTTTTCCAAAAGATAGAAGTGGCCCATATGCTAAAAATCAAAAGAAAATCACAAGGAAGAAAACTGTCGCGATATCGCGACATGTTGGAAGAAAGAAAAACTGTCGCGATATCGCGACATGTTTGAAGAAAAGAGAGAAAAATGTCGCGATATCGTGACATGTTTGGAGAGAAAGAAAACTGTCACGATATCGCGACATGTTTGAAGAAAAAGAGGAGAGAAAAAGTGTCACGATTTCGTGACATGTTTTCAGAAAAAGAAAAAGAAGAAGAAAACTGTCGAGATTCAGACATGTTCGGAGAGAAAGAAGAAGAAAAGTGTCGACGATTTCGCGACATGTTGAGAGAAAGAAGAGAGAAAAAGTGTCACGATTTCGTGACATGTTGAAAAGTTTGAAGTGAGAAAAGTGTCACGATTTCACGACATTTTGAAGAAAGGAGAGAGAAAAAGTGTCACGATTTCATGACATGTTGAAGAAAGGTAAGAAAAAAGTGTCACGATTTCGTGACATATTTCAAGAAAAGTTGAAGAAGAAAAAGTGTCACGATTTCGTGACATATTGAAGAAAAAAAGTGCAAGAAGAAAAAGTGTCATGATTTCACGACATATTGCAAGGAAGGTTGTACGGACGAAAAAGTGTCACGATTTCGTGACATATTGCAGGAGAGATAGTACGAAAGAAAAAGTGTCACGATTTCACGACATATTGCAGGAGAGAGAGTCCGAAAGAAAAAGTGTCACGATTTCATGACATATTGCAGGAGAGAGAGTCCGAGAGAAAAAGTGTCACGATATCACGACATGTCGTTTCGAAAAGCAAGAGAAAGGCTAAGGAGAAAAAGTGTCACGATATCGCGACATGTCGTTTTCAGACCAAGGAAGAGAAGGCTAAGGAGAAAAAGTGTCATGATATCGCGACATGTTTTTCACGACCGAAGGAAGAGAAAGCAAGGAGAAAAGTGTCACGATATCATGACATGTTGTTGTGAAGGAGAAGAGTAGCAAGAAGGAAAAGTGTCACGATATCCTGACATTGTGTATTCGCTGAAGCAAGAAGAGTAGCAAGAAGGGAAAGTGTCACGATATCGCGACGTGTTGTGTTGTTGAAGAAGAAGAGTAGAAGAAGGTGAAAGTTGTCACGATATCGTGACATGTGTTTTCACGGGTGCAAAGTCGAGAAGAGGACAAAGAGGCAGAAGTGTCACGATTTCATGATAGGTCACGTTGGCACGAGCAAGAAGAGAACCCAACCAAAATAAGATATGTGACAGTTAACTGAAGTTCCATGACAGTTACAGGGGCAGTTGTAGAAGAAATACATGCAACTAAAATAAGAAGAGTTAACTGAAGTTATACAATAGTTACAAGTGCATTTACAGAGAAAAATCATGCAGCTAAAATAAGAACAGTGAACTGGAGTCAGAATGACAGTTACAAGGTCAGTTACGGAGTGAATGCATCGAGCGACGGTTAAACTGAAAGTCATCAGTCGAAGACCAAACAAAGAACCGTAACTATTTATAGGATGCATGAAAGAATACTGTGAGATAAAGGAAGTTGAATATAGAATTTTCTATTAATAAGTTGCATGTGAAAATATGGAAGCTAAAAATAGAATCAGAATTCTGTTATAAAAGGAGGTCTGCGTGGAGAATTAAATTGCTGCTGAAAGAGAGAAAAAGTGTTGTAAGAAGAGGGTTGGAAGAGTGCCGCAAGAGAGAGTTGAGCAGAGTCGTGAGAGCCGTAAAAGTGCAGCAAGCAGAGCCTTCAGTGTGTGGTATTTTGGTGAATAGTGAGAGAGGTTGGGTTAGCAATAGACCAGTCAGGGTCTTGAATAAGTGAAGGCATTTTTATGTCAATCTTATAGCTTCATATTTGCAGACCAAGTTGGTGCTTGGAATTAGGGGTTGGTGCTCCTTTCTGTGGGTGCAGATAAATTAGGGGTTGGTGCTCCTTTCTGTGGGTGCAGATAAATTAGGGGTTGGTGCTCCTTCCAGTTGGTGCTGGTAAAGTGATTGTAAAATTGGTATTTTGCAAAGGCTGGATTTGGACGGTAATCCAAGCAGTCATTTTTGAGGAGTAGCCAAATTGGTGAACCTCGTTACATCGTGTGTTGTGGAATGCTCTCTTGTGATATTTGCATTATCTGATTTAAATATTCATTGTTTCAGTATTAAGAGTTGTAGATTTGAATTTAAATAGCTACACTGATTCACCCCCCCTCTCGGTGTCATTGTGAGACTAACAATTGGTATCAGAGCCAAGTTCCCTTAACAAGCTTAATCGGCTAAGGTGATCTTGGAAGTAAGACAATGGCAGGTGGTGAAGGATTCTCTTCAAACAAAGCACCATTGTTTGATGGAACAAATTACTCATTTTGGAGACTCAGGATGCAAACATATCTGTGTGCTTTGGGATTCGACATTTGGGAGTCAGTAGAAAGTGGATACACAATACCCACCACTCCTCCAATCGATGTTGCCGGTAAGAAATTGTTTGAGAATAACTCTAAAGCCAAAAATGCTATCATGTGTGGTTTAGTGGACAACGAATCGATAAAGATTATGAGTTGCAAAATGGCAAAGGACATGTGGGACAAACTAAGGAGCATTCATGAAGGAGACGACAAGATCAAGGAGGCCAAGCTACAAACGCATCGAGCTCAGTTCGAAGCATTAAAAATGAATGACGATGAGAACATAGAGGCATACATGCTGAGAGTTAATGGAATCATTAATGCGATTAGAGGACTCGACGAGGAAATGGAAGATGTTGTCATCGTGAAAAAGGTACTAAGATCTCTTCCCCAAAGATTTGATTCTAAAGTTTCAGCAATAGAAGAAGCTAAAGATCTAAATACTTTTAGTATGGATGAGATGCATGGTTCTTTGACTGCATATGAGATGAGAATAGGAAAAACTAAACCCACAGATAGAGAAGCTGCTTTTAAAGCACATAAAAATATAAAAGTAAAGCAAGAATCCGAGGAAGAAGAGACATCAGATGAAACAGAAGCAAACTTTGTTCGGAAACTAATAAGGGGAAAAGGAAAATATAGAGGAAAGCTACCATTTAAGTGTTTCAACTGTGGAGGCATTGGACACTTTGCAGCTAAATGTCCACTTAATGAGAAAAGCAAAAGTGATGAAGGTTCACATCAAGAAAGAAGTGACTGGAAGAAGAAACCAAATTTTAGAAAAGGAAACTACAAGAAGAAAAGTTTCATATCCAAGAATGTCAGTTCTTCAGAAGACAACTCTGATGAGGATTCTGAAGAAGAAACAAGTGAAGCTCTTTTCATGGCATTCGAAGAAGAAAGAACAAAAGAAAAATAGGAAGGTGATGAAAAATTTGAGGCTGAGGCTGAAGTAGATCTGGAAGGTGAGTTGGTCGCTGCACTTCAAGAGCTGAGTATAGAAAGGAAAAAGAATAAGAAAACTTCAAGAAAGCTTGAGGATGCCAATGAAATCATAACCAACTTGAAAGTATAGATAGACGAATTTAAGAAAATATCTGAAGATATCGAAGTACAATTAACCATGAAAATAGATGAGTGCAACAAGCTAGAAGAAGAGATTGTTGGTTTAAGGATACAACTAGAAGAGATGAATCAAAAAATGACTTGCTATCACAAACTTGAAGGAAGTTCTGTGAAGCTGGATAAGATTATAAATAACCAAAGGTCTACAGGCATCAAATTTGGGTTAGGCTTCATCGAAGGAGAATCATCAAATGGATCAAAGGCCATAACTATAGAACCCATAAAGAATGAAGACAAGATCAGGGTTGATCAAGAAAATATGAATCATTCTAAAGAAAGCAATAATGCCAGGCAAGAGAGGAGTATTGACAATGATGGATTCACCAAAGTCACTCATCAAAGGAGAAGAAGATTTATGGCTCCCACTACAAAATGGCAAAGACCATCACCCAGGTTCACTCATTCCTTTTTTGGTTATTGTTTTAAATGCAATGGTTATGGACATAAGATTTTTGATTGCAAGTATAAAGTAGCACAAAGGAACTTTTCCAATAGAAATGTTTTTTCACCATTGATGGATTATGCAGTAGAATGTTATAACTATCATAATTATGGGCACATTGCAAGAAATTGTCGAAGTACATTTGCAACAAATAAAAATCAGGGAAGAAAATTTCAACCAAATGGTTGGAAACAAAATAGAAAATTTCTCAAAAAATAGGCACAGGCTATTGACAAAGAAAAGTCAAAACAAGTGACCAAAACTGCAATCAAACCAGAGTGGAAACAAAAGGAGCAACCCAAGGAAGAAAAGGAATCCTTGATTGTACAGACAACATTTAAAGCACAGAACAAATCTGCACCATGGATACTTGATAGTGGATGCTCCAGTCATATGACAGGGGACAAACAAAAATTTGAAAAGCTACAGAAATATGAAGGTGGTTCTGTAAAATTTGGAAATAATGATGGAGCTAAGATAGTTGAAAAAGGATCAGTTAAGATCAACGACAAAAAAATCAAGTCGAAAGAAGTCCTGTTTGTGATTGGTCTGAAGCATAACTTATTAAGCGTAAGTCAAATTTGTGACAGAGGTCATGAAGTAATTTTCAAGAAGCAGGGTTGTGAAGTCAGAACAACAAACTGTGGAAAGTTGATAGCAACTGGATCAAGGACATCTAGCAACCTGTATACTCTCTCAGAGACTTTAGAAAGAGCATGCTTGATTGGACAGGAAGAAGAAAATTGGTTGTGGCACAAGAGGCTCGGTCATATTAGCTTTGACAATCTAGTAAGAATCAGCTCAAAAAGGGCAGTGAGAGATATTCCCACCATTGGTAAACCTTTAAATAGCATTTGTGCTTCATGCCAAAAGGGGAAGCAAACTAGAGCCACATTTAAAACAAAAGAATACTTCACAAGCAAACCTTTAGAACTAATACATACCGATTTATGTGGACCCATGAGAACGCAAAGCATAAATGGTGACAAATACTTTATGTTGTGCATAGATGACTATTCCAGGATGACATGGGTACTATTTTTGAAGCTTAAATCAGATGCCTTTGAAATGTTCAAGATTTTCAAAAAACAAGTTGAGAATCAAACAGGAAAAAGGATTAAATGCTTAAGATCAGATAGAGGAGGAGAGTTCATTTCTGAAGAGTTTGTAGAGTACTGTGAAAAATATGGGATTAGGAGACAGTTTTCAGCAGCAAGGACACCTCAGCAGAATGGAGTGGTAGAAAGAAAGAATAGGTCAGTGCAGGAAATGGCATGGACTATGTTGACTGAGAGCAAAATAGCAGACAGATTTTGGAAAGAGGCAGTCCATACTGCGGTATACATCCAAAATAGGTGCATGTTGAGGACGCATGAAAGCAAAACTCCATATGAACTGTGGTTCGGTAAAAAGGCAACAACAAAATACTTTAAAGTCTTTGGAAGCAAGTGTTATATCAAAAGAACTGAAGATAATCTTGGAAAATTTGAAGATAGAGCTGATGAAGGTATTTTTCTAGGCTATTCGACAAAAAGCAAAGCCTACACTTGCTACAACAAGAGGCTAAAGAAAATTGTGGAGAGTGCCGATGTTAAAGTTGATGAAGGTAGGGAACAAGAAAGAAGCTATAAAGAAAACTACCCAATATATGAAGAAGTTATTGAAGGAGATGATGAAAAGGAAACCGAACAAAAACAGAAAATAGACTCAGATGATTTAAGTAGTGATTCAGAAGAGGAAGAAAACAAGAAATTCAAAATAGGAAGCTAGCAGAAAAATCATCCTAGAGAGCAAATAATTGGAGACCCCACAGTTGGTGTTCAGACAAGAAGAAGAGTAGTAAGTAACTACTCTCTATTATCCAACATTGAGCCCAAAAATGTTGCTGAAGCAAGCAAAGATGAAAGTTGGATGACAACAATAAATGAAGAATTAGATCAGATCAAGAACCTGGGAGTTAGTACCAAGTCTCGCAAATAAAAATATAATGCTATCCGATATGCACTTTTCAAAGGAGAAATTGCGAAAGGTGAGGTAAAGTTGGATTTTGTTCCAACTACAGAGCAAGTAGCGGATATCTTCACAAAATGTCTGCCCAAATAAATTTTTGAGTACCTTCACAATAAATTGGGAGTGGTTATGCTTCCCAAGAACTAACTCGCAATCGAAACCACATTCTTAGTGGGAGCATTTATATATTTGATTATCTTTTTGCTCATATATGTAATTTTTGGTAACTGTCATAACGTGTGCCCAAGAATGATGTGTATGGACTCAGGGGGAGTCTGCAGCAGCCCTTTGATATTATTGTCAAAGGGGGAGAAGTATTATAGGAAATTGCATGTGTGTTGCCAACAATTCCAAAGGGGGAGATTGTTGAGCAAGGTGCAGAAACAGTATTATCATTGTTGTCAACACAGTTAGACAGATTAGTTGATGCAGTGGACAGGAGTTAAGAGGTTCTTCAGAGTAGTGGTTTTCCAAAAGATAGAAGTGGCCCATATGCTAAAAATCAAAAGAAAATCACAAGGAAGAAAACTGTCGCAATATCACGACATGTTGGCTAGAAAGAAAAACTGTCACGATATCGCGACATGTTTGAAGAAAAAGAGGAGAGAGAAAAAGGTGTCACGATTTCGTGACATGTTGGCAAGAAAGAAAAACTGTCGCGATATCGTGACATGTTTGAAGAAAAAGAGGAGAGAGAAAAAGGTGTCGCGATTTCGTGACATGCTTCATTTTTGCGGTCCAAAGCGAAGAGAAAGAGGAGAGAGAAAAATGTGTCACAATTTCATGACATGTTTCATTTTCATGGTTTAAAGTGAAGAGAAAGAGGAGAGAGAAAAAGGTGTCACGATTTCATGACATGTTGCATTTTTGCGGTCCGAAGTGAAGAGAAAATGCAAGGAAGAAAAAGTGTCGCGATATCGCGACATGTTCGGAGAGAAAGCGCAAGCAAGAAAAAGTGTCGCAATTTTGAGACATGTTCAAAGAGAAAGCACAAGCAAGCAAAACTGTCACGATTTCATGACATGTTCGGAGAAACAGCGCAAGCAAGAAAAAGTGTCACGATTTCGTGACATGTTTGGAGAGAAAGTGCAAGAAAGCAAAACTGTCGCGATTTCGTGACATGTTCGGAGAGAAAGCGCAAGCAAGCAAAACTGTCACGATTTCATGACATGTTCTGAGAAACAGCGCAAGCAAGCAAAACTGTCATGATTTCGTGACATGTTGGAAGAAAGAAAGGCAAGTAGAAAAATTGTCATGATTTCGCGACATATTGCAAGGAAGGTTGTACGAACGAAAAAGTGTCACGATTTCGCGACATGTTGCAAGAGAGAGAGTCCGAAAGAAAAAATGTTGCGATTTCACGACATGTTGCAGTAGAGAGAGTCCGAAAGAAAAAGTGTCATGATTTTGTGACATATTATAGGAGAGAGAGTCCAAGAGAAAAAGTGTCGCGATATTACGACATGTCGGGTTTTTGCGACCGGAAGGCAAGAGAAAGCGTTAAGGAGAAAAAGTGTCGCAATATCACGACATGTCGGGTTTTCGTGACCCTAAGGCAAGAGAAAGCGCTAAGGAGAAAAAGTGTCACGATATCGCGACATGTCAGGTTTTCATGACCTGAAGGCAAGAGAAGTAGCAAGGAGGTGAAAGTGTCGTGATATCGCGACATGTGTTTTCGCTGGTTGAAGCCGAGAAGAGTAGCAAGAAGGCAAAAGTGTCATGATATCGCGACATGTTGTGTTTTCGTTGGTTGAATCCGAGAAGAGTAGCAAGAAGGCGAAAGTGTCGCGATATCATGACATGTGTTTTCGCTGGTTGAAGCCAAGAAGAGTAGCAAGAAGGTGAAAGTGTCATGATATCACGACATGTTGTGTTTTTGCGGGTGAAATTCAAGAAGAGAACAAAGAGGCAAAAGTGTCATGATTTCATGACAGGTCTCATTGGCACGAGAAAGAAAATAAACCAGCCAAAATAAGATATGTGACAGTTAACTGAAGTTCCATGATAGTTATAGGGGCAGTTGCAGAAGAAATACATGCAGCTAAAATGAAAAGAGTTAACTGAAGTTATACAACAGTTACAAGTGCATTTACAGAGAAAAATCATGCAGCTAAAATAAGAACAGTGAACTGGTGTCAGAATGACAGTTACAAGGTTAGTTATAGAGTGAATGCATCTAGCAGCGGTTAAACTAAAAGTCATTAGTCGAAGACCAAACAAAGAACCGTAACTATTTATAGGATGCATGAAAGAATACTGTGAGATAAAGGAAGTTGAAAATAGAATTTTCTATTAATAAGTTGCATGTGAAAATATGGAAGCTAAAAATAGAATCAAAATTCTGTTATAAAAGGAGGTCTGTGTGGAGAATTAAATTGCTATTGAAAGAGAGAAAAAGTGTTGTTAGAAGAGGGTTGGAAGAGTGCCACAAGAGAGAGCTGAGCAGAGCTATGAGAGCGTAAAAAGTGTAGCAAGCAGAGCCTTTAGTGTGTGGTATTTTGGTGAATAGTGAGAGAGGTTGGGTTAGCAATAGACCAGTCAAGGTCTTGAATAAGTGAAGGCATTTTTATGTCAATCTTATAGCTTCATATTTGCAGATCAAGTTGGTGCTTGGAATTAGGGGTTGGTGCTCCTTTATGTGGGTGCAGATAAATTAGGGGTTGGTGCTCCTTTCTGTGGGTGCAGATAAATTAGGGGTTGGTGCTCCTTCCAGTTGGTGCTGGTAAAGTGATTGTAAAATTGGTGTTTTACAAAGGCTGGATTTGGACGGTAATCCAAATAGTCATTTTTGAGGAGTAGCCAAATTGGTGAACCTCGTTACATTGTGTGTTGTGGAATGCTCTCTTGTGATATTTGCATTATCTGATTTAAATCTTCATTGTTTCAGTATTAAAAGTTATAGATTTGAATTTGAATAGCTACACTGATTCACCCCCCTCTCAGTGTCATTGTGAGACTAACAGCTGCTCCTCACTAAAATCTCTCCACCTTACTAAAATCTCCTCCCATTTGACATCAATGGCAAAGGGATCCTTTTTGGGCTAAAGATAAGACTCTCAACACAACCCCCTCACTACCTCCTATCCTTGAGGTAATTAATTTTGGGATGGGAGTAAGACTACTTCCAAGTTACAATGCTCTTCTTATTTTTCTATCTTCTTTTTCCACATTTTTTAACTCATACCTTTTTGAACATTCTAGCTATCCTTCTTCTTGCTTGTCTTTGGAGGTTCCTAAAATTTTGTTCTACACCACTTTGCTCTATACCCAAACTTATTGCAATTGTAACATCTAATGTTGTAGTCCTTGGAAGGTGCAAATAAAATGAAGTTCCTCTTGGTGAATTCATAATCATTCTTACCATGAACCCTGCAATGTATATCTTTGTGACAAAAAATATTACATGAGTAGCAATATCCTTGAAAGAAATATTCATCTTGCCTTGGAGGATATGAATTGAAGTTCCTCTTGGTGAAGCCAAAATCATTCTTATCATAAACTCTGCAATGTACAACTTTGTGACCAAAATGATTACATGAGTAACAATAGCCCTGGAAGAATATTCATCTTGCCTTAATATCATGATTCTTTATTTTATTTTCCTGTGATGGTCCCTATTCCTTGATGATGCTTTGTTTGATTCCTCTTTGATACTATCATATCTCAACACATCAACATATGTCTTAAGATCTTCTTTAATTTCTTTTATTCCTTTTGAGCTTGACTCCTATTTTTGGTCTGACCTTCAAAATCAAGTCATGTCTTGATAAATGGAGATCTCTATATTTTGATAATATCATCCAAGGTTTTTGAGCTTTTCCCAAACTTATGTAGCTTATCATTAGAATATTTCACTTCCATACTTAGAGAAACCACTTCATGTTCTAATATTTCACATTCTAACTCTTTTGTCTTTAATTGTTCAGCCATACCTTCTTCAACTTTCCTTACCTCTTCAACCTTAACTTTTAAGTCAGTGAGATCTTGTAGAAGTTTTGCCTTTGTTTTCTCATCCTCTTGTACTTGAGCCTTAAATCTTAAGTTCTCATTTTTAACCCTTTCCAATTCTCCAAGAACAACAATAAATTTATTTTCTTCTTGGTCTTCAATCACAAGAGCATCTTCAATTTCACTATTGGAGAGACTTTCATAACTGCTACTAGAAGCACTACTTGCTTCTTCAAAATAAAAAATCTTCTTGTGTCTTTGAAAAATTATCTTCTTATACTTGCTATGATTGTGCCTATATTACTTTTCATGATGAATTTTTCCTGCTTTCTCTTTCTTATATTCCTTTTCCTCTTCACTGCTACTATACCCATTTTATGGACAATAAGGTTCAAGGTGAGCAAGGTTACCACATTCAACGCATTTGGATTTTCTTAGATCCTTATTGCTTGATTCATCACTTGATTCTATTTATTTATATGTTTCCACTTCCCCTTTTAGAGTAACAATATTTTTGAGAGCAAAATCAAATTCTTCTTCTATGTCCACCATAGTTTCCTCTTTCTCTCCATTTTATTGGATTTCAATTATTGGAGCATCTTCCTTTTCTTTCATGGCCATGTGTGTTCCTTCCTTATTAGGAGGATATGGTATCATGGTTATTCTTTTGCCTTTCCTATCTGTGTGTGTTCTTGTAAGATATTTCTTCAAGTTGTTATACTTTCACAAAGGAACCCACTCTGATACCAATTGAAGAACACAAGCTTATATTGAGAGGGGAGGTGAATAATATAAGATAAAATTTTATTTTTATTTCCAAATCAATATTATCCAATATTATAAATTACAATAACTTTCCAAAGTAGTATCATTCAATATCATCAATTGTAATAATGAAACAATACACAAGTTATCACACACATGAGAGACACAAATTTAACATGGTTCACCCAATGTGGGCTATGTCCATGGATAAAATATTTCTTATAAAATTTCTCAACAAATATCTTAGAAACCAATTCTCTATTACAATTTTTATGGGCACCAACCCAAAGGAGAAACCAATCCCCTCTCAAGTTCATGGACACCACTCCATAAGAGACACCAATCCCCTCAACTCTAATTTTTTGGACACCACTCCACAGGAGACACAAATCCTCTTTGCTTTAGATTTTGTGGACATCACTCCATAGGAGACACCAATCCCCTCTGCTTCAGGTTTTGTGTACACCACTCCATAAGAGACACCAATCCCCTCTACTTTAGGTTTTATGGACACCACTCCACAGGAGACACCAATTCTCTTTGATTTAGGTTTTATGGATCTCTATCCATAGGAGACACCAATCCCCTTTGCTCAGGTTCATGGACCTCTATCCATAGGAAACACCAATCCTCTTTGCTCTAGTTCATGGACCTCTATCCACAAGAGACACTAGTCCCCTTTTCTCTAATCGTCTCCAAAAATTTACATAATGTTTGCTCAAATCTGCTCCAAAAACTACTCTTAATTCTGCTCAAATATGCTTCAAGCCTACACAAGGCTTGCTCAAATCTACTCCAAAACCTACTCTTAAATATGCTCAAATATGCTCCAAGCCTACACACAAGGCTTTCTCAAATCTACTTCAAGCCTACACATAAGGCTTGCTCATAACTCTGCTTAATTGTTCTCCAAGCCTATACATAAGGCTTGCTCAAGTTTACTCCAAGCCTACACACAAGGCTTGCTCAAATATGATCACAAATCTACTCAAATCTACCTCAATAACCTACTCAAATATACCTCAATAACCTTCTCAAATATGTCTCAATAATCTGCTCAAATTTACCTCAATAACCTACTCAAATCTATTCTCAAATCTTGCTCACAAACTCTGCACAACCTGCTCAACCATTCCTAATTAATTGCATAGAAACATTTGCATATATCTTTCCCAAAAGTGCTTTATTTGACTAAAGTAATTTAGACATATTATACGTGGAATTCTTTTTCTTCATGAACATATAGAGAATGATATGCAATACAATTACCCAATACGTTCTTTCTATTAGAAAATAATATTCTATTCAAAGAAGGAAATAGTTCTGCAATACATCACAAGACTGTAGAGAAGCTCAATAGACTGATTGATTTATTCCATGGATCAACTTTGTATAAATAGCAAAGTTGATCATTGAGAGTCGTTGGATTACAACAACTCATCAAATCTGATCTAGACTATACTGAGAGTTCACCTGACTCATGGAGGAGTGGTAACTCAAGTAAGTCTATCCTAGTAGAACTTAAGAGAATAATTACTTATTCTAACACCCCCCTTAAGTGATACTAGGGGTGTTTTATACGAATGAGTCCCGACAACAGGGCCTGATGAGGTACTCATGTACAATGATTTCTTATTTGAAGAGATGGTAAAAACCACATGGGAAAAACCATCTATCAAAAAGAAAAATGAAGAGGCATGTCTTCGGTTTGTGAAGATTGTCCTCATTGACCAAAAGGATGAGTCCCGAAAATAGGGCCTGATGAGGTACTCATTTACAATATTTTTACATATGTGAGAGATGGTGAAAAAACCACTTGGGAAAAAACCATCTATCAAAAAATAAAGAAAGAGGCATGTCTTCGGATGGCGAAGATTGTCCTCATGGAGAAAAAGAATGAGTCCCGACAACTTGGCCTAATGAGGTACTCATGTACAAGTGTAACATATAGGAGAGATGATAAAAAAACCACATGGGAAAAAACCATCCTCCAAAGTAAAGAACAATAAGAAGAAAGGAGAGGTGCAAACCTCTGTTCTGTTTAACGCAACTGCTTTACCCCAAGTTTCTCTCGCAACTGAATGTAACGCGGAGAAGGAAATGATTTGGTGAAGATGTCTACAATTTTATTTTTAGTGGGAATATAGTCCAAGTATATTTCCCCTCTTTGAATATGTTGTCGAATGAAGTGCATGTGAATCTCAATGTGTTTGGTGCGCTGATGCTCAATTGGATTGCGTGCAATATGAATTGTGCTCTGATTGTCACACCAAAGAGTAATAGGTTTGTCATGGGAAAAACCAAATTCTCTTAGTATCTGATGAAGCCAAAGAGCTTCCTGGCTTGCCAAAACTGTTGCCCTGTATTCTGCCTCTGTAGATGATAAAGCCACTGCTTGTTGTTTTTTGCATGACCAAGCAATTGGTGAAGAACCAAGACAAAAGACATAGCCAGAAGTTGAACATCTATCTTCTACGGAACCTGCCCAATCAGAATCTATGTAACCAATGATATCCATGGATTTTCCCTCATATAAGAGCCCAAGGTGAGTAGTTCCTTGCAAGTAGCGTAGGATTCTTTTTGCTGCTTGCCAATGACTGAAATGAGGTTGATGTGAGAATCGAGATATCAAGCCAACAACATATGAGATATCTGGGTGAGTATGAGTAAGGTATAACAGACTCCCTACAAGCTATCGGTATAGAGTTGCATCACATAGAGGGGATGTGCAGGAAGTACTTAGAGTGACTCCAGATTGAAAAGGTGTAGAAGAGGGTTTGCAATCAGTCATCTTAAACCTTTGAAGAAGGTCTAGAGTGTATTTATGTTGACACAATGAAATTCCTGCATCTATTTGATTTATTTGAATCCCAAGGAAGTAATGAGCTAAGCCCAGATCAACCATTTCAAATTTTTTAGAAAGGGAGTCCTTGATAGTCTGAATGTGAGTGATGTCACTACCAGTGAGTAGTAGATCATCAACATAGAGAACAAGTATGGTGATTTTTTCTTCATCTCTCCAAATGTAGACTGTGGCATCAGACTCACAATGAGAAAAACCTGAGGAAAGAAGGAAGGAGTCCATTTTTTCATACCAAGCTCTAGGAGCTTGTTTGAGGCCATAGAGAGACTTCCTTAGCCTACAAACAAGGGAGGAGTCTTGAGTGAATCCAGCAGGTTGTTCCATGAATATCTCCTCTTTTAAGTCCCCATGTAAGAAAGCACTTTTTACATCCATTTGAAAAATAGGCCACTTTTGGGAAGCAGCTAGAGCAAGTACCAGTCTAATAGAATCCATTTTGGCAACTGGTGCAAAAGTTTTAGAATAATCAATCCCTTCAATTTGAGAGAAACCTTTGGCTACCAGGCGAGCTTTGTGTTTGTCAATTTCTCCATTAGGTCCATATTTCATTCTGTAAATCCATTTACAATGAACTAACTTCCTTCCTTTAGGTAGAGGAACTAAATCCCAAGTTTTATTTTTGATTAAGGAAGAGAATTCATTCTCCATGGCATCATCCCATTCTTTAATACCAGTTGCTTCTTTGAAGGATTGAGGATCTATGGAAATGGACTGACAGACAAGACCAGAGCCTATGGAGTTGCCTAATCTGGATGATGGAAGATTTTGGATGTATGGAGTTGCTTCTTCAACAATGGTGTGGGCCCATTTAGGCATTATGGAAGGAGTAATTGGAGTGGCAGGACTTTGAGTTGGAGTTTGGAGTATAGGATCCTCATTTTGGTCATTTTGATCATTAATCTCTAAAGTGGGTTCTTCATTATATTGAGGCTCTAACATTGGAGATGGCTCAAGAGAATCAATGGTGGAAGAGGATGGTTGAGGATCTTTATGAGGGAATGTTTCATCAAATTGAACATTCCTATGAAAAAGACCTCATGAGTTGTGGGATCAAGGAGCCTGTATGCTTTCATTTCCTCACAATAACCAACAAAGATGAGTTGTTTGCTTTTCTTATCTAGAGCCTTCCTTTTCTTCTTTGGGATATGCACCCAAGCAGTACACCCAAAAATATTGAAGAAAGAGACATCAGGTTTTGAGCCAGTCCATGCTTCCTCGGGAGTCAAATGGCCAAGAGCTTTATGAGGTGTGCGGTTTTGAATATAGTTTGCATAGTTAATTGCTTCTGCCCAAAAATTTTTTGGAAGATCTCTTGAGTGGAGCATACAGTTTGCCATTTCCTTTAAAGTTCTATTTTTCCTCTCTACAATGCCATTTTGCTATGGATTATGGGAGACAGAATGTTGATGAATTATGCCATGACTTGATAGAAAAATTGAGAACTCATTACTGAAGTATTCCCTCCATTATCTATACGAAGTTGCTTGATTTTGCAAGAGGCCTGATTTTCAACTAAGGCTTTGAAGATTTTGAAGTGGGATAGAACATCACTTTTGTATTTTAGGAAGTAGACCCAAGTTCTTCTGGAAAAATCATCAATGAAGGTTAAGGTATATTTTTCTCCTTTGAAAGAAGGCTCTGGGAAGACCATCAAGTCACTATGGATTAACTCTAGAGGGGATGAGGCTTTTAGAGAACCACTTGGGTGGAAAGGATCTTGATGTTGCTTTCCAAGAGCACATCCAGGACATACTCCATCAATAGAAGAGACTTGAGGTAATCCTGTTACCATTTCATGGGTGTTCAATTCCTTTAGGTAGTTATAACTGAGATGTCCAAACCTTTCATGCCAAATTTTGCTTTCAAGATCTCCATGTGCAACAAAATAGGAGGCCCCTTCTAAATTTTTGAATCCTTTGAAGTGAAATAGGTGAGTGTTGTGATCAATATCTCCTTTTTCTATGAGAGAGTTTGGGTCTTGAAAGTCTCTTATCTCAACTCCTATTGGTGAGAAGAGAACTATTTTACCTTTTCCAGAAGTACAAATCTGATAGACGGAGAGGAGATTTGTTGCAATGTTTGGTACATAGAGAACATTATTGATATAACCACCATCAATGGATATGTCACCTTTTCCTTTGACTGGGATAAAGGATGAGTCACCAACTTCTATGCTACATGTTGAACTTGAGGAGATTGAAGTGAATGACTCATCTGAGGAAGTCATGTGATGAGTTGCTCCTGAATCTAGAACCCAATATTTTGATGAAGTTTTTATAGTCTTGCCTTGAACATTTAAGGCTTTTCCTATCTGCTTCTTAGTGTCTATATTTTGATCCTTCATTGTTGCCTCTAGTTGTTGTAGTCTTTTCCAACATTTGTTCATAGAATGACCATTCTTTTTGCAGTGAGTACAAGTTATGGGACTCCTTTCTTTATTTTTGAATTTTTCTTTAGTAGAGGTGGATGCTACTAAGGATTTTGAGGAAGAGGAAGAGATCTCATACTTTGCAAGTTTTGTTTCTTCTCTAGTTAGCCTATCACAAAATTCCTCTAAGGAGGGCATTGTAAAACTTGCACCAAGAGCATATTTTGTAGACAGAAAGGTGGTTGCAAAAATTTGAAATACACCATTTAATTTAGAAAGAATTAGATAGATGCATTCTTCTTCTATTTTATTCTTGCCACTACCTTTGTATTGAGTGAGGACTTCTTTAAATTTGGTGAGAAAGTCAACAATATTGTTGAAGTCTTCAGGAGATAATGTTGTTAATTCTACCTCTAGCTGCATTGACCTTATTTGATCTACTTTCCCAAACAAGTTCTTTAGTTTCTGCCAACTTTCATATGGAGTTTTACAATCCGTAATGTGAAACCATAAGCTTTCATTTACATTAGTGCTTATAATACCCATTGTTTCATACATCTTCCCTTTATGAACAAATATTTCATATTCCTTTTCAAATTCAGGTTGCTTCTCTTCTAGCAGGTGTGTGAGCCCTTTTTGAGAAATGAGATTTAATATTTTGGGTTTCCATGTATGATAGTTATGAGGGGTGAGTGGATCAATTGTATTCATTTTTCCAAAGAAAATTGAAGTGAACCAATAATTCCCCCCTTTTACTTCAAATGCAATGGATCTTTAAAGAAGGATATATAAGCTTGTTTTTAATACCTATCTCCTCAAATTACCCACCCTAACGAGAGGGAAACTATAAGTAAATGAGGAGATTAGATATATTGAAAGTGGCTTATGAGGCAAGAAAAAATGGCCAGGCCTTTATATCTATTCTTCTCAATACCCGCCCTTACGTGAGGGAAACTATAAGTAATGAGTAGAATTGATACGTGGAACATAGGCTTTTGAACCCAAAAAAAATTAAATTTCCAGGCCGCTATACCAAGTATCTCACAAAAACCCGCCCTTACGTGAGGGAAACTATAAGTTTTATGAGTATAATGGTACGTGGAACATAGGCAATTTTTGAAATTAAGTTTTTTTGAAATAATTTTATTAGGTTTTGAATAGAATTTTTGTGCTTGCTTTGATTTTGAGAGAAACTTCTTTATGCATATATATAGGTTTAAAAATCAGAATATGCTAAAAGAAGTAGAAAGAAGTAACAAGCAAGAAGTGGCCAAAAAAAAGGTGCCACTAAAAAAAGAAAGACTACTAGTGTTGTTAATGAAGATAGACACAAGAAACTCCCCCTTTCAAAAAATCCAACAAAACCATAGGTGCAAGAACCAACACCATTAACCCCCCTCCAAATAGTCCTTTGTATTTAGTTAGATTACAATGGACTCTTTCACTTTTTGATGATAGCCTTTGGAAAAGGCTTAGGAGAAAAAGTGAAAAAGAGTCAGATTTTTTTTAAGCTAAATACAAAATTTTATGAGAGTATTAAGGTTACAACTTCGAAATTGAAGAGACCAAAAAAAACTCTTTACAAAAAAATATAAGTAAAGGAATGGAGGAAGAGTGAGATGTTAATGCCTCTGCATTATAAGGCTCTCATCTATAGCGTTGGTGAGCGCCATTCTCTCTTGAACAAAATTTTAACTCCCTACGAGCTGACTGTCTACAAAGTGCCTTGGATTCAATGAACGTGACAGAGAGTTGGGAGTTGCTTCTATCTCAAAGCTTGAGGACAGGGCTGTACCACGAAATAGTACGTAGTCACTCCTAAAAATTCTCTTCACTACCAAATGAAATGTTGTCTCCCTACAAAAAAGGTGTTACACAAAACAAGCCACACGAAATGCTTTCTTTAGATGCAAAGAAGTCAAATGGGTGTTGTCCTGAAATTTCTCTTCGCTACCAAACGAAATGGTGTCTCCCTACAAAAACAAGTGTTACACAAAACAAGCCAAAATGTAATGCATTATGTCACGTTGTTGCACCATGTAACAGAATTCTTAGTACCCCTAAAAGGTCTCTTCACTTCTTATGGTAATGGTTTCTCCCTGCAAAAATAATTTTTTACACAAACAAGCCAATTTCTCCCTATGTCGTAATGAAGCCAAACTGATCACTTTCTCCCTGCAAAAAATAATTTCTCATACAAAATAAGTGACAGTGAGTGGCTTCGTAACGTTATAATGCATCACCATTTCGATTTGAAAGGCACGAGCTTTCGAATCCCTGCAAAACAATGAAGTTAGAGAAAAAAATAATTTGGATATACCTTATGATCAATATGGCTTCGAATTGAGGGAGCAGAGTAGGTCAATTTTGATGATAGGATGGAGGAGATAAATAAGGCATCATCGGTAGGAGAGTGGAGGATGCCAAATCGAAATTATATCGGAGTACTCCTATTGGCGTTGATGAAATTGATGCCAATGAAGACAACTGATAGCAACCACAGAACTACGTGAGTGAACTCGTAAGAGGGAGGGAGATGCACGTCGAGCTATAATAGAAGTGAGGAGCACTTTGAGAAGCCGAGGCACAACATTAAAGAGGACACATCACCAAGCATTAAAGAGGAGCCCAATGGTCATTGAGAATAGGACCAGTTCAGAGTTACAACGGACGTCAGGAGCACTGTTGAGATAGGAAGAACGGATGCCAAGCAAAGCAAAGAGGAGCCCAATGTTCGTTTAGAATAGAAGGACCAGTGCAGTGTTTAACGTTCGCCTAGACACAACTAAGAGAAGCCCAATGCATGAGATCGAGAGGCTCTTTGAAAACAAAACCTTTGAACGCATATCAAGAAATGTGCGAGCAAAGAAGAGAGGAGAGAGCACGTATATCGATCAACGAAAAAATATTGTGAAGCCCTATAACAATAGTATGGTTGCGTTGCTAGATTCATCTTGAAAAGAGAATGAATTACAACTCGTTCGATGCAATGAGGGGGAAAATAAATTATTGACACCTTATAATGGGCGTGAATGCTTCAAATTTAGCATAAATGCTAAGTGAGATGTGGGCAGCACGCCCAAAGAAGATATCCTTAAGCTCTAAGACTAGAAGAGCTTTACAATAATTTCCCTCTTGCTTCGAAATTATACAAGTTGAAAAAAAATTGCTAAAGAATTATTTTTCAACAAAATAAAATGTTGTTGAAAAAAATGGTTAATGGATAAAAATGACTTTTTCACAACTTTCAAGCAAGTTGAGTAAAGTCACAAAAAAAATTATCCAAAAACAAATGAACCAGATCCTGGAAAAAAGGAGAGCTTCGAAAACTCGAATGCTTGCAAAGAACTATCCTAGCTCTGGTACCATGTTAGAAAACAATATTCTATTCAAAGAAGGAAATAGTTCTGCAATACATCACAAGACTGTAGAGAAGCTCAATAGACTGATTGATTTATTCCATGGATCAACTTTGTATAAATAGCAAAGTTGATCATTGAGAGTCGTTGGATTACAACAACTCATCAAATCTGATCTAGACTATACTGAGAGTTCACCTGACTCATGGAGGAGTGGTAACTCAAGTAAGTCTATCCTAGTAGAACTTAAGAGAATAATTACTTATTCTAACACTTTCACATTCATTGAGTCTTATCACTTTCACATGTACCACTTCTATTTCTTTCAAAAGATATTTCTAATATAGAACTTGATAATTGACCTTCTTATGAACTTCCCAAATTAATCAAATCCAATGCACAAATTTGCTTCACAAAATTGATCTATAACTCTTGCACTTTCATTCCCAATGTCACTCAAAACCAATGTAAAAATTACTTCACAAAACTGCTCTATAACCCTTGCAAATTTATTCCCAATATTAATCAAAACCAATGTACAAATTACTTCACAATACTGCTCTATAACCCTTGCAAATTTATTCCCAATATCAATCAAATTTAAAGCAAAAAATTGCTCTTGAATCCTTGCTATTATATTTTAAATTTCATTCAACAATAATGCATAATTTTGTTCTCAAACCCTAGCACATATGTTTCAATGTCATTCAACAATAATGCACAACTTTGTTCTCAAACCCTAGCACATATGTTTCCAATTTTATTCAATAATGATGCACACTTTGTTCTCAAACTCTAGCTCATATATTTCCAATATTAATCAAAGCAATGCACAAATTATCTCAACTTCAATCAATCACTAATGCTCATAAAATCAATCCTTATACCTCCACCATATGATATCACAAATATTTCCTTAAAACAAACACCAACCTTTAGAAAGGAATTAAAAACACCATACCTCTAAAATTGCCTTGATGATGATGTGCCTTCAAAACCTATCTCAAAATAATTTTCTTTTTGATCCTTCAAAATTTTGGTTAGTGATTTTCAAATTCTAGGACAAATAGAAAAACCGTCCACTCAAATCTTTCCAAAATATCCACAATAAATCTAGAAAATAATACCTTATTTCTCCTCTTTAATCTTTCAAAAAGAAGCTTTTAAAACCCTAAAATTTTAACTCACAATACACAGAATATAATAATCATTAAGTACACCTTATAAGTCCTAACTTATAATCAGTCAACAATACACCCTAATTTTCAACTCACAATAAAAAAAAATATAATAATCATTAAGGACACCTTATAACTCCTAACTTTATAATATAATACAAAATTTGTTTTCCTTACCTTGCTCAAGGCATTGGTATGCTTAAAATCTCATAAACTATCGTCAACACCAAGCAACCTTAGTGCATTTCCCAAAAATCATCAAATGCCATCAAAAGCCAAGTAAAATACACCCGACAGGTTTCGACCCGTGGATCTCTCCAACATAGCGCTATCACAAGTGGCCTAACCAACTGCACTACTATGATGGTTGGAACCAAAGGGAGTACCCATAGAATATATCTCTGTCCAAAGTGCACAATCCAAAAAACTTAACACACAAAACGATGTCCAAGGATTTTGACCCTACAACCTTACTTCCATCAATGCTCACACAAGCCACATAGCCAACTGGGCTACCCCAATAGGTGGAACAACCCAGGCACACAAAATTTTGATCTTCAATTACTTCACACACCCTTTTAAAATTTTCTGAAATATTTTTCATTGTCGTTCACAATAATCACCATGAAATATATCAAAATAAATATTGTGTTAGAGTTACTATGTTAGTAACTCCTAATATTACCTTATTTGGTAAATTAGTAGATTCTCTTAGGTAGATATATTCAGTAATTTAATTATTACCATGGTTTATTTATTACCATCATTTACCATTGTAAGTAACCAACTTGGTTATGTTAGTATCTTATAGTTAGTATTATACACATTATTAATTGATTAGTCATTGTAGTCATTTTGACTACGTTAGTAGGTTAGCGCCATTACATGGTTGTTAGCGTCAATCAAGGATATTATTTGCATAATATCCTAAGGCTATTCTTAGCCTAGCATTGTCTTATTTATACTTGATTATTATCTAATGCAAGGTTCTATGGTTTGATTAATATTTTTTTGTCTCAAATACTATCATTGGTATCAAATCCTGATCGATTCGATTGGGACTTCTCTTTGGCAATGAATTATTTATTTTTGTGGGACTGTCCATTTGATAGGGCCTGGTGTTGAAGGTGGCTTAATATCCACCTCCACCGAGGTGGGTCTCTGTGGTGGCTCTTTTGATGAGTGCGAAATTTGGATCACAGGCTCCGTAGGTCTATCTGGGCTTATGCCAAGAGCACATAGCCCACATTCGATGGGTGCACTGATGACCTAGACGCGCTCATGTAGCTCATCAGTGGGCACACTAATGTAATCCGTGCAACATGCAACTCACATTTATTTCAATCATATTTTTAGGATTATCATTTTGGTATATAGCACCCATACTTTTTTTTGGTAAATGCCATCAAAGATCCAAAATCAAGAAACGAAGGCTAGAGGACATAAGATAGTGGAACAACTTGCCAAATTGGATGCCATAACTAATCTCAAGGATCAAATATCTTCTTTGACCACCATACTCTTAAACTTCTAGTATACATAGGACACAATAAGTTAGGACATTGAAGTGCTTAAGCTTAAAAATCTAAATTTTTATGGGTATGCTAAAAATAACCTAGAATCTTAGAGAGGGAAAGATATTGATAGTAAAAATTTCTCTAGGTCCATTATTGAGGAAAACTATCAACAATAAAGGGACAATAGAGGCATGACACCTAAACTTCCTAAAATCGATTTGCCAAGGTTTGATGGGATTGATACACAAAGTTGGCTAGTTAAAGTTGAGCAATGGTATGAACTTCATGAAACACAATTTAATCAATATTTTTTATGGTTGTCTTTCATTTGATCTTGAAGAACTCCATTGCTATCAATTATTGCAGGAACAAGTCCCAAATATTGGGTGGAAACAATTCAAAAGTGAACTCCTTGGTTGATTTGTCCTGTTAAAGTTTAAAGATTTTATTGGAGCCTCACCAAGCTCTGATGAAAAGTACCACACCTAGACATATCATGGTGTTTGAGAAGCTAACCAATAAAATTGAAGGTCTTCTAGATGTCTTCTTCAAGAGTTGTTTCATTAATGACCTTAGAGAAGAAATTAGAACTAAGGTCCAAATGCTCAAGTTGACCAAATACATGACTACCATAGGGCTAGATAAATTTACAAAAATCAAATGAAATACCTAATGGAGAGCCTATAGACCCTCAAAATTCCAAAATAGAACTTCTACATCCATACACAATAATAATCCAGAGGATATGATAGTCAAAAGGCTAACACTAATGGAGATGGCTAATGATTGAGCCAAGGGACTATTATAATTATGATGAAAAATGGGCCATGGGACACAAATGTAAAACAAAAAAATATTTTCCTTCTAGATATAAACAATACTTGATATTATCCTACAGTCATAAGAAATGAATTTGTAGACTCAGTAGAAGAGCAATTAGAATTAGTGGAGGAAGAACTTCCACTTGACACACTAGTCAAAGAAACTCCTACATTTTTTTTGAATGCTATGGTAGGAATATCAACACCCCAATGCATGATAGTCCAATGTTTTCTATAAGGGTAAAAGGTATTAATAATATTAGACTTTGGTAGCATAACTTTATTGACCCAAGTGTAGCCAAAAGAGCAGATAATTTCATCTATGACCATGATCAAATCAATGTTAGAATTGTCAATGGGGATATCATGACTTGTAATGGATGGTATCAAAATGCTTTCTTATCTATTGGTGACTATTATTTTCAAACTAATATCTATGTAGTTCCATTAGGAGGCATGGACATTGTGTTGGGTTGTGCATAGTTGAGAAATTTGGGACTAGTGTTATGGAATTTCTTGAAGCTTTAGATGTAGTTCATGGTCAACAATAAAAATACACCATATGGGGTATAAATCAAGGAAAACCCAAGGTCATCACATCCCATAAAATGTAATTGTTTCTTAATAAGGGTCATAGGATAGTGGTTGGTATATTTTTATAGATGTAGCTATGTGCTATATAGGATGATAGTTACCTCTAGACTTGTTAGCAATTCTAACTAATAATCAAAAGGTTTATAATGAGACTAAATAACTACCTCCTAGTGAACCTAAGTACCATAGAATCAACTTGGTACCAAGGATTTGACCTCCAAACATATGGTCATACAGGTACCCTTTTCATCAAAAAAATGAGATTGAGAATATGGTAAAGAAATTATTGGATTCAAAACTAATTTGACTAAGCACAGATCCTTTTTTAGCTCTCATCCTATTGGTAAAAGAATAGGATGGATCATGGATGATGTGTGTGGACTTTTGAGAGCTCAATAATATCATTGTTAAGGATAAATTTCAAGTTCCAATGATTAATGACCTGCTAGACAAGTTTCTATATAAGTTTCACCAAATTGGACCTAAGGTTAGGTTATCACCATATTCATATCTAGGAGGTCATAGCCAAAACTACTTTCAAGATTCATGAGGGACACTATGAGTTCTTGGTTATGGATTTTGGTTTCACTGATGGAGTTAGAAACATCATAACATAACTATTAAATTTCTTGGAAAAAAGATCACCTCTTCTTGTTTGGCCTATAAGAACAACATTGAATCATATGAAAAAAAGGAATTAATGGTGACTTTCCCATTTGATGGGTTGATTTCCTGAAGCAAACATTGAGAATGCTCTATTTTCAACAAGTGACCTAAAGTGTCTACTATAATGAAATACAAAAGAGGGGATATAAAGTAGGCTTTTCTTATGAATTGTTGGAGATAAATCTGTTAGAATAACAAATTATATCCTAAGTTGTTACTAGGATAATTCATGTGGCTGAGATTAGCTCAGTTAGTTATGATCCTATGGATCAGATTGTATGCCTTTGTTATTTAAGCAAAGCTCCTTTAAATGAATAATATCAAATATTCTACTTTTCTAACATGGTATCAGAGTAGGCTTTCCCTACCCTGTGAGCCTGAGGAGCTTTTCATCATGGGGGGATTTCCATCCCCCTCATTTTTTTTCCTCCCATTTTTTTTTTCTTTTTTTCACTGAGGGAGTATGCTCTCCATATTTTGATAGATCAGAAACCAGATGGTTAATTTTTTTTTTTAAATTTGGGAGGTTAATTTTTTAGGTTTTTAAGTCTTTTATATTGTTGGTGTAGTACGTGTTCCATAACATTTTTGCTAGGTTTTTTGTATATTGAAAGGTGTTGAGGGCAATTTCATTTTTTTTTGGAAAAACCCTAAATGCTGCCATCCAAAGAACCATTTTAAGGGCCCTTTGCAGTTCGTTGAGGGGTGCGTCCCATAGTTCAAGGCTACACTCAGCTATCAATAGAGTAGACCATCAAACCTATCTATAACACACCCAACCTTGGTCATGTTTGTCATCATCAGTGTCAAGCGGTCTACGTTGTTTTTCCATGATGCAGGCAGATACTTTGAATGGTATCCTGTCCAAAAATCATGTTGTTCGACATGGCAAAGAATAAAATCAAAGGGCATTGTTTTTTCATAGCGCTATTTCTTTTGCTACCATTGCGAGGGTTGATTCACAACATAGTTTATTTGTGGAAGGATGGGCTATGTATTTTCCAGGCGATGTTTTATTTTTCAACGAAGATAAAGTTGCTTCGGAGCGAGGTCAAAGAGGCTCTCATTTGTTTTTTTTGGAAATAAATCTCACCTTCCCACACTGTAGCCTGCAATGTTGCATTCACATATGCCACCTACACCAATTAAATTTTAAACTATGGATATGTAGACATGTAATTTTCTCGATTATATTTGGCCCACAGTAGAGACATCGAGATCGAGTAATTGATGTTAGCATGGTAATGAAAATCACACGACGGGGAAGAAATTAAGAGCACAATGACTAGAGTGGGCAACCTGTGTTGATTGTGAAAAATGGCCTTGCAAGTATCCATTAGATTCTTGGCGACCGATGGCTACAAAACAAAGGATTAATTTTAGATAAGCCAGGAGAAGTCTACTACTCGTTTCTAGAAGCTGAAGAGAAATTAAAGCTTGTTGTGGTTGTAGCCGACGTAGTGGTGGAGGAGATTATTTTCTGTAGTGAATTAGTGCATTCATCACATTATTTCATGAAGTACAATTATCATGGTGCAGTGATATTTAATGTTTTCCCTGAATCATGGTAATGAAATTAACCCCTGATTTGACATCAAGATGCGTAGTGCACCATTGATTCTACATCATATTCTGTGCCAAAAACTAAAAACCCAATGCCATGGGAGAAATGGAAAACAAAGACTTCATTTTTGGAGGAAGAGATGGATATTACCGTCGGACATCCACAACGTCATTGATAAGATCACTTTCCTGCTCGATCTCTCCCGAGGTATACATCAAATGCAGTCCACATTTCTATGAAGTGGAAGTGCGCTATGGTTAATTTTCAACCAGTTTAACATCATGACAACAATGATCTGAAAGCTATAGCAGATTGTAACTGCTATGAGAGACGTTAATATCTGTTGGTGGCCCCAGACTACGTTGATTTTAGTGCCACTTGTGATACATCTACAGTTCACTTAAATGACATGCTATGTTCGATGCAAATTTAGTTTGCTATTAAAGCAAACATGGTTTTCTATTGTGATGCTATGTTAAAAGAAAAGTATGCAATAGATGCTGCTCATTTTTACCATATCACTCCAGGTGGATGCTTTGTGTTTGTTCGCTAAATGTACAGTTGGAACTTGTTTATTTCTGCACCTAGTAAAATTGTTGTCATATTTGAAAGCTTTTTGACTACCCCCATAGTGCCTCCATAGTTCCACCATGCATAATATTCCACTTACAGTGTGACATCTCATTCAAAGGAGGGATTCCCACAATATTCCTTTCAAATTGCTGCTAGAACAAGTGTAAGCGAGGACTCATCCTGATCGAAGACTGATCTGTGCTTGTGGACTCTAGCATGTGTTACATGCTATTATGTTTTTACCATTGCCTGCCTAGTTTTCCTTCATGTTGATGACTTGAGAAGAGGAATTTTCTTTCGATTGGTTACAAGAATGTTATTGGTGCTCGAAAATCTTCATGGCATGAGATGCGCGCAGTTGTAGTCAACAAGAGCTGTTACGGTAAGAGAGGACATGCTTATTTTTTTAGAAAATACATGGTTGTGCATGCAATGGCGATGATGCAATTTTTGGCTTGAGATTTTTTCTAGTCCTGGCCACTCAAAGCGAAAATTTCTCATATTAGTTTTGTTTGATGAAATCTCTATTGTATATGGTCATTATCTACACAATCATAGAGATTGGAATTCTAGGTGATAGGAACTTAATGGCGATGTTGGTTTGATCAAGAGGTTAAGGGAGACTTTACATATATGGAGAACATGTGGGTGTTGTGTCACAACATGTGGTGAGTTGTTCCTGAGAGATCATCTCATTTTTTTATTGGCCAAGTGGGAGGCGATGGCAAAGTGGTACATGATCCGGCTACCCTATTGATTTACACGACATGTAATTTATACATCTACGGTGACCTAGAGATTGCAATGCACTAGGATCATAATATCAGAGACTGTATGACCAACTCATGATTTGGATATTTGATTGTGTTGCTATCGAACTTCTAATGCTCTTGAGTCTGTAGTACAACATGTGGAATTTTTTTAAAAAAAGCTTCATAGTACAACACTTTATGTGGCCAAATTTGATGTTGGGGATCTATGCGCATGAACAAAATTGTATGGCAGGATTGGATGCATTGCATTTTGTAATGGTGGTGGGCGATACAAGTTATTACATCCGAAGGTATAATCCTACCAGGATCGGACTTTTATTTGCACAAGTTTGAATGCCATTTTATGGATGGTACCACTATTTGTTTTGTTGGTGTGAAGGCATTTTTACTCTCCTGTTAGGTGAAATTCAGTGTGATTTTTTCTCCCCTTTGGCCACATTATGTTTAGCTTGGGGATGGTCCAGAAAAAGCAGCCAACCCAAAGCACGGTCAAGTGCAACCCTGAATGCACATTGTTGCTACGAAGGATTGGGTGTACTATTTTTTAAAATATATTGCTTGTGATAGTGCCCATTGGCTTGGAGTATTTTATTTTTTCTGAAACCTTTCCTGGATCTGTGGATGTTTGTGAAGGAGAGCCATATTTTTGCTCGTGGGTACTAAGTTTCTTGTTGTTAAGCCCCGTATGGCTCATCGTTCGTGTGCGCAGGAGTGTTGCTAGGAGAAGCATGTCCAAGCTACAATTTTATTTTAAAAATTTATTGTGTCGATTAAATTTTATGTGCGTGGGAGTTTTTTTTTGTTGGAACACCAAGGAGATCGCCGCAATGTGGAGCACCACTGCTTTCCATATGTTTGTTTGGCTAGGCAGGGAGGCCATGTTTGTGTTTATGAGCTTATATCTCCTAGTTACCTCAAAGCATCAGTCTACTCTATGGTTGGACCTATTTGAACACCTGAATCAATGAACGCGTGACACCAGTCCTCCATGTGGGCCATTTTTGCTAGTTTTCTTTGCTTGCTGATTTCACACCTATCATCGATGACCGTTCGAGCCTAATCGACTCCCACCAATTTCTGTCAGTGATGCCGATAAAAATGAGGCTTGATGTTATTCTTCCTATGCTTTACATTATTGCCACTCCCACCACTTTAATATTATTTCACTTTGGCATTTTTTTTTACACAAAGTGGAGGACCTTTTTATTCCCCTTAGACAATTTTTTTTTTCCTTTCAAAAACATTTAGGGAATATATTAGTTTATGGGGTTATTTTTATTAAAGTGAAGGGGTTTTTTGTATCCAATTATATGGGCCCAATGAAATATTTTAGTGAACATATGGACTATAGTTTTTAAATTGAGAGTGGAAAGCCCACATGGCCAATATTATTCCCCTATGAGGGAAAATTTAGATGTTGTTTTTTATTCTGCCATTGCCTGATATTATCCAATTTTTTGCCTAATGAGTGTTGTTGTTGTTTCCACATGATGAAAGCCCCATTGACACATAAGTATAAGGGTGTTTATAGTCATCGAAAAGGTTTTTTCATGCAGAACAATATGGTGTAGTCCATTTTTAGTTTTGAAATTGATTTCCACACTTTGTTTGTGGTTCAAAGATATTGTATGATGGAGTGCATTCTCGGTTGAACCCGACACTCCTAGAAATTTTTTAATGTGATCCTAGTATCTAGTCCTCTCCTCTATATCACCTAGAGGTTGCAGCGGTTGGTTACCCATGCATTCCGATAGGATGAGGATAAAACCATAAGGACACATTTGACAACTACCTTGGTGCTTCATTTTTTCCCTTATTTTTGCTATTTGTCCAGAAGTTTTTGGACCTTGTTATCAGCCCATTGTGTTCATATAGGTGGAAGCCACATACTTATGCTTGTGGAGCCAATTTTGGACTACCCTTGCAATTTTTGTGGTTATTTTTCCACACTATCTTCACACTCTCCTTTTGTGAGACACTTTGGTTTCAAGGGGTTCTTCTTCAGTGACCTTTATTCATGGTTCACAGCCTTGATACGTGTCACAATCACAAGTTTGGGAGTAAATTCTATTTAGTTTGGCGATGAAGCTCTATCTTTTTGAGACATCCGATGGATCCTTTGGAATATTCTTGATGGAAGTTGTCCTAAGGAGGGTTGAAAAGGACATCTTCCTTCCTCTCCATTCTCCATGCACATATTCCTTCTTCTTCTTCTATTATGGCAAGTAGTTTTATCCCTTGGGGTTTTTCAATCATTCTCTTGTTTTTGTGTTTGTCCAAAAATTTTGGACCTTGATATTAGCCCAATGTGTTCATATAGGTGGAAACTACATACTCATTCTTGTGGATTCATATTAGACTACCCTTACAATTTTTGTGGTTCTTTCTCCATCTTCACACTCCTTTTTGTGAGACACTTTAGTTTTAGAGGAGTTTTTCTTTAGTGATATTTTTTCTTTTTGATCACATATTGTACATGAGTACCTTATCAGGCCTTGTTTTTGGGACTCATACTTGTGGATATACCACTTGTTTTAGTTTTGTTGTTTTTCACTACCTCCTAGCATCACTTAAGGGGGGGTGTTAGTATATCCTAGTGCCACTTAAGGGGGTTTTTATAATAACAAATTATATCCTAAGTTGTTACTAGGATAATTTGTGTGGCTGAGATTAGCTCAGTTAGTTATGATCCTATGGATTAGATTGTATGCCTTTGCTATTTAAGCAAGACTCCTTTCAATGAATAATATCAAGTATTCTACTTTTCTAAAAAAATATCCAAGGCAAAATACCATTGACTTGAACTCTTGTCAATAAATCATTATAAATGAATTTAATATGTCTGTAGGAATTTTATCTAGACCCAATCCACTTAAATATTTTTAGGGTAATATCCTAAAAATTTATATAATAAGCCTTATCAAAGTCCATTTTAATCAACATAGCACCCTATTTAGACTCTTGGTCCCATTAAGAATCCTATAAGGCTAGTATTAGGTTATCTAAAATTTAGCATCCTTTAAAAAAATTAGTGTATTTAAGAGAAACAATTTTTTTGTTAGTAGATCTATAATAAATAGATTAGGCTTTAGAAATAATTTTATAGGACACCCACAATAAGAAATATAATGAGATCATCTAGAAATATAGTCTTGATCATAATATTTTGAGATCAATTTAATATGTCCTTAGTTAATGAATGTCATAATGAAATCTTTTATAAATGCTTCCTTATACATTTCATATAAATTAGACCTAATAATTTTTTTTTTTTGAATTTACATGGTGGAATCGATAGCCGCCACGAATCCGGGTAGGCTGTCCAACTTTTTATGGCCACCACAGTATTCTGTGTTGTCCACCCCAGAATCCACCACATAGATCTTCGTGCAGTCCGCCCCTATAACCACCATGCCACAATCATTTTAAACCTTTTACGCCACTGAAAGCACTAGGAAAGGGACAAGCGTTCAGTCCGGTGAGGCTCGAGATTTGAACCTTGGACCTCCGTCCCCCTTATGGGGTTTGGATGAACCAATTGGTCTACACCTCGGACCTAATTAGACCTAATAATTAGATAACATTTTTGATAGAATTTAATAGGTAGCTTATCAATACTTCTAAGTGTTATTTCAATTCTTCTAAATAAAACATTTGACTAAGGGTAATGGTAAACATAGTTGAAAGTAGGAAAGGAATGTGATATTTGACATGGTTGGTCAAGATAGGATAAAATTCATTAACTGCATCCTTACAAAATGTCATGACCCTCCCTTGGAAGACTTTTATTTGGTTAGATTCATACTAGTTAGATGCTTTGGACTAATGATGATGCTTGTTTATTTAATGATTTGAATTGCAAGTGCATATATCTTGTGGAAATTTTGGAATATATTTGATGGAATGAATGATTATTTCTTGATGTATTATTTCTAGAAACAATATTGATTTAAAAGAAAATATGATATATTTTAGGTGATTGAAATGACTATTCATGCTTACCTTTGTAAAATATATGTGAATCTATGAAAGGATATGATGTTGCTAATAGAATTGAATGATTGCAGGAATAGATGCTCATATAAGTGGAAGAAGGAAATTGACCACTGGGAAGGGGATGCTTAAGGGAAATGATGATATCTCTTAAAGAAGACAGCTTCGAGGAAGATAAATTTTCCTCTCATATAGTTGCATATTTGTTTGCATGTGAAACTAACCATCGACAGTGAGGTTGTTGAAGGAAACAAAAGAGTCGATGGAATGTGAATTGATGTTTGAAATGTTGTCTTGGAAATCCATTATTGGTTGCTTAATTTATGTTGAGTAATTATGTTTAGCATAAATAAGATTTGATTTCTTATTCCTACTCTATTTCTTGTTGACGTGCTTTAATAAAATGATTTTGGTAGAAGCTTGGAACTTCTTGAAATTATTAAAAATAGGTGATAGTTTGAAATGTTATTGAACTCTAAGTATGGCATTCACCTTTGGCCATCTGGATGGTTAAAATTTAAGTCCTTCCTTGAATGCTTGTCACACCTTGGAGGTGAATTGTTTTTGTAATTGGGTTGTTACCTACTATTCCAAAGCCAACATGGATGAACTAGAGTTATGTTTGTGCTTCGATGATTATGCCAAAAATGTTGGAAGGTAGGGACCAAGTGGGGTGATGGACGGTGGTGTAGAGAAGCTAGGTGAAAAAAATAAAGAAAGGAAAGCAAAGGAGAAATGACCTAAATTGGAACAATCAAATATGAAGAACCAAGTAGCAAAGCTTCCATTCTTACACTGGTTTATGAGATAGATGAACTTCTTTCATATTGTATGTCTAAAAATTATTAATGGTGTGTTGAGAATAATTTTTTTCTATTCTATAGTTGATAGTTTACCCATTAATTTCTGAACTAGACATTGCTTAGTTTCTTGAGTAGATTTGTTTTATTCTTAAGTGGTGCTTGGTGCAAAATACCAGTTTAAAAATGCAACTCTTTCTACTGTTGAATTTACCAACTATGTGAATAAATTGTGTATGTTTGCACCTATTACGAATCCTTTATTGAAACTTTAGAATTCTCTTGGGGTTGCTTGGTCAGAATATCCATAGTGGGGATTTGTTTACTAGAAGCCATACCTGCAATGGGAAATAAAGTTGTTCATATAGTGTTCATCAGAAAAATAGTGCACTTAGGAATCAGGTTCACCCTTTTTGAATGGTTGGGAACTCCACAGTGGTTTGTGGGAGATAAAATTAAGTTGGTAACCTTGCTATTAGGATTAAATATCTGTATTTCTGATCAAGTTGAGTATGCTAGAATAATTTATGATGTAGCAACAAGGATGATGTGTTGAGCACATCAAACCTTTTGTGTATTCAGGTGTAGATTTAATTATTGAATCAAAACTATAATGAGAGAATAGGAAATACGTGTAAATGTATCATTGTGAAAAGCATATACCTAAGCTATCATACCAATTAAGTGTAAATTTAAAGCATTAAACCACAATAACATGAATTTGACAAAAAAGAGGACTTTCTTTGTATTAAATGGAATGTAAATTGATTACATATACATCCCTCTTAGGGATACCCAAATTCATGATACAATTAATACAATATTAAAAACCCTCTAAACGAGGTGGTGGTATAATCTGTAGACTCTTCACAAATGTACATGAACTGCTTAAAGCCAAGGATAGCCTTCTTCTCCTTTTTTTGGAGGTATATGCTGCCTCGAATGCCTTGAAAATAATTAGGTCTTGTAAACCCTATGTTCAATAAACAACACGAAAGGGATTAATAACAAAGGAGACCTCTCTTGATGAGGCTTTTGAGACACTTGCATAAATTGATAATGAAGAAGACCTGAAAGCATGTAAATCTATGAAGATATGTAAGAAATCAACAAATTACTTCAAAACATGTAAATAAATCATGGAATCTAGCAAATAAGAAACCTAATTAGCCATTAAAAACTTGACATACCTCAAATACAATGAAACTATTCTATATTGACAAATGCAAGGAAAATAGAAACAAATCTACCTCTAATCTTGAATTTAACCATATAATTGCATAAAAGAAATTTAAGCTAAGTCAAATCTGCCTACAAACATGTTTGAAAGATAAAATCTATAGCTAAAATAGAGTAAATAAAATATTAAACCCTCATCATGGGTCTGAGGCATAGCTGGCACTATTAGCCAGGGCTGACAGTCGTGACTAAGGTGAAAATGCTCTTCCTCCTGTAAACATGGCTCATATGTTCAATTCCCTCTATTGAATTGATGTTCAATGGTTGCCTTGATATCCTCTAATATATTGGTGGTGTAAATTCTCTAAATTGGTTGTTGAAGAGAATCAATTGTGGATTCTTATCCTCCTTAGTCTCTTGAATCCTCCATAGCTTTGGATACGATCATGATTTCCAAATTGGTAGCAAGTTAACCCTCATCAAAGGTTGCGATTGAGTCAACAATTCGATAGAGCTTCGCTATGATCAATTCAAAACTCTTCTATACTTCTCCCTAATTTGGAGGGGGGTCTTATAGGACTCCTAATACCTAATATTGGATTACTTGGGAAGACAAGATCAAGATCCAAGATTTTAGATCAGTTGAGAGAAAAAATCTTGAAGCTTCCCCACCCAAAACCATTTGAATTCTCGCTTCCTAGACCATTATAACCAAATTTGGCCCGACTTGAGATTTAAAATAGTTTCAGGGCTAGCCATGGCTTTGAGGCAAAGCTAGCTTTGTTAGTCATGGGTGTCAACCGTGTCTAAGGTTGAGTTAGCCAACTCTGCCCAAATTGAGTGGTTAAAACCATTTTTTCACCTTGGAATTATCCAATATTTTTCATATGGTTTGTTAGCATGTCCCATATGAGTAGTCACCTTGACATGATGTGTTTTAGGTGTCTACAGATACTCCTTTTGGGATGCATTGTGAGAACGAACATCACTGAGCAAAAATAGACCTCCTAAAACCATTTCATAGGTTGAATAATGATCTTTGATCTGATCAATATTAGATACCTAGTCCTACCAAAGGACACACATATTAGAATCATTACTTTCAACTAAGGGAAGGCTTGAATCTACAAATCTTTTACAAGATCCAACAAAAATCAGATAGCTTCAGCGCTCCAATAGTACTGATAGGCGTAAAGCTACTGACTTAACTGTCATAGTTGCTTTTTGCCCCAACAAAGGGTAAGATTATGATAGTCGTTGTTAATGATTTGTAAGATTAACACAATTTGAAAATATCGAGTGATCTCCTATTGAATTTGATATGATTTTGATATTATGACTACCCCCTCAAGCGATGAGTCGATGAGGGTAATGATGAATGAAGCGATGATTTGCTTGACCAACATGATTGATCTAAACAATTGAATATTTTTGCTCTTTAATATTCTTGGCAAGGCCTACTTTAGCCGTGATCACAACTGTTAATAGTAATTGTACATCTCTATCCCATGGAGCAGTCTAGTTAGAATGCCCTTCTTAGAGAACAAAGATGATAACAATTCCATTCAAGCTTGTGTTGAATCACAATGTGAACTTCCTTCTCTCAAAGTTTTAATGCTAGGAGGTGTGGTGACTTCACAGTCCTCCTAGTGTGATTTTATGCATATGTGGAATGATATCCTAGACTGGAGCATATCCATTCCACCAACGATTGGTTTTGCCCCAAATTTCCTTATGGTGAATTATTCATCTTTCTAGATTGTGTGGATCACAAGTCACTACAATCGCCAAGTGTATAGAATAAATGACTAAATACGAGGTACATTTGAATTATTGAATTATTTGAATGTTTATATTATTTTCTAAAATTTTTTAAGGTTCTGAACCATTAGATATATTTGATTTTAAATTTTAAAGCCCCTCATGGTGAAATTTTGAGGGTATCTATATTTGGATTCTAGCCACGGTTGTCAGACGTAGCTAATTTCTATAGATTCCTTAGCCATGGCTGATACATGTGGTCAAAAAACCCTAATTCTACGCTTGTAGTTACCAACCGTGGCTGAGGGTAAAATTGGAAATATAAAAGAAAAATCTATCATTTTCAATTCATTATTTTCCAATTCACTTTAGCTATCCAAAGAGCTTTGGGAGGTGTAAATAGAAATTCTATGTAAAACATTATCGCAAACCGCACACCCAAACCCAAATGGCTGACCTACCAGAGACATCTTCCAGTTGTAAAGCATGTGCTACTAAGGTAGCCTTCCAACCTCACTTATTTGATTACCAACTTAAAATGAATCTCATTAATTAATGGGTTTAATGAACCACACTAAACTATCGGTAAAGAACCTAACCCTAGTTAGGATTATTTTAGGTTAGCTTAGGGGAGGGTTTTATTTTTGGTTTTTTGGGGTTGAATTGGATGGGAAATGACCCTAAAAAAGGTCTTTCTCGTAGCTGTGGGTGGTAGTCATGATTCTCAATTGGTATATTGGGACCCATGGTTATTAGCCACAGCAGGATTCAAATCCCAACGATCAAAAATTTGATCGTTGTCATCAGACGCGGGTCACAACTGCAGCTGAGCAACCTTAGAACCTTTTTTTTTTTAATTTTTTTTTACTGTTTTAATTGATTTACATTGATTTTTCTAACTTTTTTGAAGTGAGGCTTTGATGTTTGTGAATGTGTTGTATACATTTATGCTTGTATTTGCCTCCTTGAAGGATTTTTTTTAAATTTGTTTGCATTTTTAGTACATTTTTGATGTTTGATTGATTTTATTATTGCTCCCTTCAGAGATTGACTGCTAGAGTGAGGTAGTTTGATATCCTTTGTCAGCTCCATGATGGCTTGATTGCTATCGAGTGAGATTAGTTTGGAGCTATAGGCTTCAACTATGTGTTATGACTACCATCTATCCAGGCCAACCAGGCCTATATGACTACCTTGGCCTACCATTGGGACATGTAGAACAACACCTTTCACTTATCGATAGGTGATATTACTGTGACCTTGGAGGATGTATACTGCATATTTCATATCCCCATTGATGGCGAGGCCATCACATATTCACCCACCATGATGAAGGATGCTATATTTGAGTAGATCTTTGGTACCAGGAGTGATGTGATGCAGGTGGAATATGACCATGGTAGTCTATATATCAAGTACTGGTACCACCAGAATGTCTTCTCTCAGAGAGCTAATGTACTGATATAGTTAACAGTACAAATTGTACTACTTGATACTTTCAAGGTGATGTTCCATTAGAAACTCCTCGCTAGGATACATGATTTACTTGCTAGCACTACATGGGAGCCTCTGATTCTATCATGGGGGAGTTCTCTACTTGCACAGCTCTACGATGAGCTATATCAAATCACATAGCGAAGCCATGTTGTGGTTGGCTATAATATACTGCTCTAGATATGGGTATGGGATCACATTACCATCGATCACCTTGGAGGACTACCACTAGAGATTGGAGATATTTATGAGGAGCACCAATGCTATGCTTTCTGCTAGACTAGGGAGACCAAGGGCTTAAGGAGCAGGACCCAAGTAGGGGATCTCTAGTACTACCTAGATCAACTAACCAGACTGTGACCAAAGCATATACGTTGATGACCTTACATGGACTGTCCTGCATGGGAGGAGGTAGACCATTATGTTAGGTAGGCACAATGCAAGAGATGGCTCCTCAGGCATAAGCCTAAGATACATGAGTTATTCTACTACTCACGTATCACTAGGTAGTTTAGGATCTATTAGGATATCTTGGATGAGCCAACTATTTACCACCACCTTAAGGTAGAGAAGGACTTAGCCTAGCCTACTATGATTTCACTTAGGGATGAGGATGACACCTGGTATGACTTAGGGCTTACAGATGTCAGGACCATAGTAGACTATGATGCCTGGTGGACTACCAAGTTGTGGCAGGGTGGTAGCCCACTAAGTAGGGCTAGGGATGGAGTAGAAATAGAGACAACAAGTGATGAGGCAATAGATCCTGGAGGGCGATGAGTGCACCAAAGGATTAAGGCTAGATGGGGTGAGGTTGTAGTTGATGAGGAGCCCTCAGAAGAGGAGGACAAGGAGGAGGGTGAGAAGGATCTTGATGATGAAGTATCATAGCTTTGATCCTAGGTGGTTATATTAGAGTCACAACTACAGACAACGAGGACTCAAATCCTAGAGAGGGATACTTCTATGAAAAATCTATAGGTATAGTTGAGGGTAGTGCAAGCTTAGCTGATATAGGTATAGACATAGTGGTGGGGATTTGAGGAGAATAAGGTAGCTCTTCGAGCATAGATTACCACTGTAGACATAGAGATAGAGAAGGTCACTAGATAGTGTGATCTTCTCTAGGCTCAGCTTGATGTTGTCACCATGAAGTGAGACTTACTCTGAGATGTGAGAGGAGGTCCCTCAAATTATTATGTTGCTCCTACCTCTCCAATTGTACCAAGATTAGCAGGTTTGGATGTAGGTGTAGAGATTCATAGACTACATGCCCTCGTCTAGGAGGGTAATGCACAATATTCAACAGATGTGGCTTACATCTCTCTCATTGTAGGAGAGATCAAATTATTAGATGGTGAGGTGCCAAAGTAACCCATAGGTACAAAGTATTAGTGGACTGGGACATGGGAGATAGGGCAGTCCTTAGCTTAGTCCAACCACATGACTTACCAGATAGAAATATACTTAGGTACTAGCTCTAGGTGGACTCACAGGGAGGGTGGCACTTATGGAGGAGACTCATAGATCAAGGGTGCAAGCCTTGCTTAGTACAAATATTGTCAGATGTTTGTACCATTTTTTAGTGTAAGGTCGAGGACCTACACAATTGTAGCTTGTAGGCATTTTGGACATATGCCTATGTACTCTTTTTGATGCACATATATATATATATATATATATATAATATGACTTTATGAGATTCATTATATGTGTATATTTTCATTGTTATGTTCATGAGATGCATATGGATGTAATGCTTACATGTTATGGTTATTTGATGTATGGATGACATGCACTAGCTAGATGATGGATGTGTGACTAGATATTGTAATCTAGATGTGTAGATGGACTACTATGATGTATGCATATGTGGATGCAATACTTAGATGTTAAATGCATGTTTAATTTGATTTACTTGTATGCATTTAAATTTATGATGCTATGATATGATGAATGCAATGTATGTAATGTATTATTTACATGATGATGATCTAATGTAAATGAACATGTATGCTTTAATCACTTAAAACATAATGTATAAATGCAATATGAGTTTAACGATCTAATGGATGACACCACAGAATGTATAATAATCATGAAATGTAATTGATATACCTTGTAATAAGAATTTAATAAATTAGACACCCATATGTGAAATAATATGATGATATTGTTTCTATTCATAATCTTTTATAAGTTAACAAATATGCACAACATAGTCAGTGGCCGTCTGAATATCATTGTTGATATCGATATGATATCTAACCTATGTTATGAACACCCCTTAACAAAAAAAATCTCATTAAAATAAGTTGATAATTGAATGATTGAAATGATTTGTTGCTTATTTGGGAATTTTTGAGGTTTTCCATGAGACTCAAACACCCTAATTGACTTATCAAAAGTTGTATAATGACTATACTAGACTCCTGTAAGATAAATATTTCACTATGAAAGACCAAGCTATTCATTATCCCTGTGTGTACAAAGGAATATATTAGATGAGACATAAGCATACCCCAATTCTAGGTGGGAATCATTTAGCCCATTTTTGTATTGGGGATCCTCAAATGTCCACCTGATCCTAGGTTTGGGCTCAGTTAAACTAGACCACTATGCAATACATGCCACCTAAAGCTAGCTTATTTGTAAATTTCTTAGACCTACCCTAGTGTCAGACGGGATTCATTCAGTCCATTACTTTATTGGGGATCACCCTATGGCTTTTGAGTATTGACCATTCCAGGGATTCAAGTTCATCCCCTTATTTTATTCAATTTATTGAGATACTTGCTCATGTATAGTGATAAAAATCACTTTATTTTGTATTTTGTTTATTTTTATTTTTTGATCAAGGGATTTTATTTGACTCTAGGATTTTGCTCCTTTTGATATAAGCAAGGTATTTCTTGGGTATGGGGTAGCTTGTCCTTTTTCCAATGACATAACACCCTAGACCATTGCGCCTCACAAAGGAGCAAGTAACAAAACATTTCACTTAATTTGACTAGGACCACTTCGTAGTGTTCATATTTCCTTGCCCTAAGTAGGATTGTTAATGTGTTTATTAGTGATGGGATTCTGTATCGCTCCAAATTTTTTGCATCCTTACATTTAGGCTATAGGATCCATGCCCGAAAGGAGGATGGGAAAAGGATGGTGCGATACCTCGGACTGAGAGGCCCTTTGAAGGTCCCGCCTCTCGGGGGAGGTGTATTATGGTGATTTTTTGATGGATGGTGGGTTCACTAGGAAACGTTTGAATGGCAGTTTCCATGCCTAGGTTGGGAATGTGTTTAATGTGTTCAGTTTTATCTTTAAACATTCGAGTCCTAGGTTTGACCAAATGAATCTAAGTTGTCCTATTATGAAAATGCAGACTAAATGAAATACAAAAAGCATATTTTAAACAAAAAACAGAGAGAAAAAGATAAATTATAGAGCCATACCTGATCCGGATGTCTTATGGAGGTTCTGATTCTTGAAGTAGTCCAGATCGTCTAGAATTTGATGAGATCATCTCTGACTTGCAGAATCGTCTGAGATCTGACGAATTCGTTAAAGACCTGCAAACAGATAAATAGGCACAGAATATAGAAAATACAACAATACAAATAGAGGGAAATGATGTAAAACAATAATAGGAATGTTAATAAGATAATTCTAAATAGGAATGCAAGAAAATTATGATATTTTAATAGTTAATCATGATTTCATTATGCAACTAAACTACATGGGTGAACTCCAAGATGCAGAATAGCAGAAAATAATAAACAAACTGGCTAGATGCAAAATAAAATAGCAAATAAGAAGAGAAAAATGCAAACTCTGGGCACTGATTGCCCCCAATGTTGATTGCAGTTGAAATCATCTCGGATGGGTACGAAATCGTCTCGAATTGAACAGGATCATCCATGACAAACTGAGCTTGCTCCGGCTGAAAAATACTAAGGTTCCTGCAACAAAATTTGGATAGAAAAAGTGCAGATGGTAATTCAAGATGTTTTAGTGCGTGTAAAGTCAAGTTACAGGAAATATCAGCCAGGGGTAGGTTAAGGGGAGGGCCTAATTTTAAATAGGCTTAGGAGGGAGGTTAGGAGGTTGGAGATCATCCCAATTTGGGAGATCTCCAATGCAGAGGGTCTCTAACGGCACAAACACGCTTCTGCCCGAATTAGAGACACCGTTGGAACAGAGGCTAATTGAGAAAAATTAGTTTTGGGACAAGATCGTCTGGATGTCCTAGTCCAGACTAAATCGTCCAATCTGATGCGATATCGTCTGATCGGCGACGATATCATCAAACGATCAAAACAAACTCTAAAAATGGCATGGGAAAGGAGGAAACGGGTTAAACGATGATTAAAATTTGAATTTGAATATTTACTAGAGTAATTGTAATTATTTAAGATTTTACTGCGCCAATTTTAGGGTGCTACAGATTCTGATATGCTATGTGCTATTAAAATTAGACCTCATCTAAAAAAGTAAAGCAAGATTTCTACTAAATCTAAGAAGACCACTAGGTATGGCTAAATGACCAAAAAACCCTACTATATTCCTCCTAGCATCATGAGGGGTTGTATTGAAAAACATAATTACTCACAAGGATGATGGAAGATGATGCATAGATGCATGATTGAAATACAAATGTGGTGTCATTTTTAAGATTGCAAACACAACCTATCCTAATGCAAGCACGATGGATGGAAATGCCTAATGCAATGCAATTAAATGAATGCATGTGCAAAATAAAATGCATAATGCAAATATTTTTAAATTTTTAAAGTTTTGCAATGTTTTTAGATTTTATTTCTTTTTGATTTTTATGGTTTTTAGAATTTTCCATATTTTTTAATTTTTGAATTATTATGTGTGGAATGCCTTAAGATGAAGGATTTTTAGAGGTTTAGGCTCTTCAACCCCTTAAAGCGATGTTAGGTGATATATTCCAGGTCCAATCTACTATGAGATGATGTAAGGACCTAACTAGTTAGCCGTAAATTTATCTCGCAAGTGTGGCAGTAGGTTTGAGTTCTGTTGGTTCTCTTTCAACACAAGATCACCAATATTAAAGTCCCTTAGATGGAACTTATTATTGTAAGCTCATTTTAGGTGTTCTTGATAAATGCAGAGATGCTCAAGGACATTCACATGACGTTCATAAAGAAGCATAAATTGATCAAGGTGAGCTTGCTACACCATGTCGTCATCCATGAACTCTTTTAAAGCGACATGCAGTGTTGGAATCTCCAACTCTAAGGGCATAATTGCCTCAATGCCATATACTAACGAAAATAGGGTTGCCCCAGTGGGCATCTGAATGCTAGTCCTATAAGCCCATAATGCAAGGACAAGATGGATGTGCAAATATTTGTGGTTTTATTGTACCATATTTTTCAAAATATCTACCACTATCTTGTTTTAAGCCTCAGCTACCCGTTTACCTACAGATAGTATGGAGTCACAAAATTGTGATGTATATTGTACTTGGATGTCAAAGCCCTCACAATTTTATTCTTGAATGATGTTCCATTATATGAGATTATATTGGATGGTATCCCAAAGCGACTATTGATATTATGAAGTATAAACTACGTAATACGTGCTCTTGTTATCATTGTTAGAGGGATTGCTTCCACCCACTTTATAAAATACTTAGTAGTCATTATAATAAATGTATTTCGACCTAATTATGGGGGAGAGATCTTACTAATTAGATCCAAACCCCACTAAGAAAATTGCCAAGCCGCTTGAATGGGCTGTAAGGCCTATAATGGCAAGTACATAAGATTAGCATGATGCTGGCATTTAACACATTTCTTGACATACACGATGCAATCCTTCTCCATCATGGGAAAATAATAACCCATTCGAAGGATGCACTTGACAATGGTCATGCTACTAAAATGGCCATCGCATGTACCATCTTGACCTTGTGAAATTACCCAAGTTGATTCTTGGGGCTCAAGACAATGAAGGAGAATTCCATCTTAGCTTCTACGGTATAAGATGTCTCCTAGCAAAACATAATTTATCAATTTATATTTGAATGTACATTTTGTGATATGTGACAATCCCTATGGGATTAAACCAAGCTCGAGGAAGTCATGTAATTATGATATTCAGTCCCGATAAGCTTTAGCCTCAATTGACAAGATGACTTGTTCCCCTAGCGTTTTGCTGTACGCAAATGTAGACTAGGATACAACCTTGTGGTGAATGGTTGTGCCATTACCCGGAGGACCCTATGAGATCAAAGACCCCCAAGATGCATTCTTGATAAAGACTCTGGCTTTATAGAACCACTTATGGTTTGGTTCTATATGAATCATGTTGACTGATTCCTTGTTATCAAAAGCCGCACGTTGCATCGTGGCATGCGATAGCATATTTACATGAATGGTAGTAAAATTGTCAAATGGATTTTGAGGGATTAAATATCCCAAATATGCCATAGTGTCTATGAATATGTTTGATGTACGAGGGATTGCCTTGATGTTGTACCACTCTAGCTAGGCTAGATAAGTGTCAGCAAGATCCTTGTAAGCTTTCAGGATGGGACACCTACATTGAAAAAGTCCCTTCACTTGATTGACTATGATAATATAATTACCAAATATGTTTAATCATTTAATATTCATGGTGATAGCTATTTGGAGACCCAATATTAGGGCCTCGTATTCAACATTGTTGTTAGTACATAGAAAGTCTAGATTAAAAAATAAGGGCATTGGAGCATCTTGTAGCATGAAGAAAACAATTCCTGCATCACCTCCTTGCTCACACTTTGAACTATCGAAGAACAAAGTCATGTTAGTTTTGTTATATGGTTCTTTGGGTTTGGGTGCTTCTAAAAATGCAAAGACTACATCATCATGAATCTCTATGGTGAGGGGCCTACTATTATCGAGAGGCACCTCTGCCAGCTGATTAGCTATAACCTATCCCTTGATGGAATTTTTGCTAATGAATTCCAAATCGAATTCTATCAATAGCATGATCCATTTTTTAGTACATATATTATGATATGTATTGCTCATCATATACTACAAAGTATTTTATTTGGATATTACATATATTGTATGAATTAACATATAATGATGCAACTTATTCATTGCAAATACTACTGCTAAACACCACTTATCCACATATGCATACCTAAGCTCATGACTTACCAAGGTACAACTGATGTAATATATCGCTTGCTCTTTATCTTGTGCATTATTTTGGGCTAACGTGGTTCCCAATTCAAAGTTAGTAATCGATATATATAACAAGAAAGGCACATCCAGTCTTGGTGGAGCTAGCATTGGTGACATTGCTAGGTATTGCTTAATTTATATGAAGGCCTCTTGAAAGTCGTCATCCCAATTGAATGGGACCCCCTTGTGTAAACCCCAATTTATGGGTTGGAATTTATTCCATAATTGTGTGATAAATCACTTTATGGATGCTACTTTGCCCTGTAGGATTCTTAGCTCTTTGATATTTGTGGGAGGACACATTTCTAATATGGCCTTGACCTTTCCTAGGTCAACTTCGATCCCTCATTTTGAAATGATGAACCCCAAGAGCTTTCCTAAAGTTATGCCAAATATGCACTTCTTGGGATTCAACATGACATTATGCTCTATCAGGCAATCGAAGACCTTCCTCAGGACCTCTAAATGATCTGAATGTATCAATGAATTTGCCAATAAGTCATCGATGTTATCTTCTAATATTTTATGCATGTAGTCATGAAAAATGTATGTCATGGCTCGCTGGTATGTGGCACCAGTATTTTCAAGACCGAATGGCATAACTTTATAATAGAATGTTCCCCATGTTGTTGTAAACGTGGTTTTATGCTAGTCTTTGGCTTTAATCCAAATTTTATTGTAACTAAAAAATAATCCATAAGGGAGAGCATCTCATGACCTACAATTGCATCTACAAGAGCATCTATGTTGGGAAATGTAAATGAATCATTTGGTGTTGCCTTGTTGAGGTCTCTAAAATTCGTACATATACAGATCCTTCCATCAGTTTTTCCTACAGGTACCATGTTTGATACCCATTCTAGATAGTTGATGGAAATAAATAATTCTAAACCCAATAGCTTTTGTAGCTTGTATTTAACCATTAAAGCGACTGTGGGATGCATCTTCATCAGTTTCTACTTGACAGGTCTTTTGGAGGTATCTAGCAAAAGGTTATAAGTAACCATTTTTGGATCTAGTCCCATCATATCCTTGTATATCCAAAAAAAGATATTAGGTCTCTATTTCATTAGAGGAATGACTATGGCACGTTCATCAGGAGATAGACTCTCTCCAAATTTGACCTTATTAGGATTAATAGGATCATTTTTGATATCCACATCAAAGGTCTCCTCTACTGACATGTGTGATCCCTCCTCAAGCTGGTGAGGTGTAGGAATCAAGTGGATGTCATTAGTTGGGTTTAAAGGTCCTACATAAAAATTTCCCTCAGCATGAAACATCATGTGCATAACCTGGTGCAAAATGAAAAGGTTGCAACATTTCTTCATTAGGGAAGAAATATTTAGGCTCTAGTTAGCGTGATACCAATCAATAGCATCTAGATTAAGACATAATGGTTTGGAGGGGTCAGCTAGATTATAAAGTAGAGTGGTAAGATCAATGGACCACATGTATGCAATTATATGTTATTTGTGTTGTTCGTATACCCAAGATGTGGCTTTGGGGGTGTGGGGATATTTGGATTCGGTCTATGAACAAACTTGAAAGTAGGATCGCTTGGCTCAAGGAGCTGTATGTATGTCGGTGGATCAAGAAAGACTATATGATAAATCATATCCAAATTTGGTGGTCTCCATTTGAGGCACAGACTAGTATAGACTTATTGATACATCTCATTGATGTTAACCTGTAGACACCAAAACAACACCAATCTGATTATGTGACGACAAGCACTGATCGAAGTGACATACATAGCCCCTAGGGCAGCCCCCAAAGGTTCAAAAGTGGTCCTAACCACTCCCATAATAGTTTTGGAAGGTCAGAGATCAATTTTACACCTTTTCAACACTTTGATCTCTACTCGTCCCACCCTGGGATGATTAAAAACTGGTATTCATCCCACCCCAGGACGATTATCAGCATTCGTCCCAGGGTGGGGCAAATAGAAGGTTTGACTGGAAAAAAGTCAAAGCTCGGCAGGTTCGCCACTTAACTATGCTTTCAGGGCATGCAATTGTGAGGAACGACTTCAAATTAGAGAGAGAATTTAGTCACACATGCCTTGATTATGGAGACCTCATGCAAAGAGACTCTAAATTAGGGAATAATATTTTCTCCCAAAATGGGGCAAGCAAGTCAAGTGGCTCCCTCGCATGCGCATTCAAAGAGATAGACCCTAGGTATATAAATTGGTGAGTCTTCTCACCCCAAAATAAGGGACAAGGAGGAGCATTTGGAGCAATGAAGTTCTGCCAAATTACATCCTCACCCATCGTTTGTGCTTTTACACCCTTGATCTCTCTTTTGGAAGGGAGGATATTGGGTGATTATTGGAAGCACAATTCGGACCCAAACCCGAATATTTTGCCACAATACCCCACAAAATTTGCCAAAAAAACCCCATAAGAGGTTTTGGACCCATCCCAAGTGGATTGGTTCCAAAAATGAGTCCCAAACGGTGGGTGTCCTGTCCCCGGGCACCCCCCGCACTGTTGTAGTTCTAATCACCCCACCCCAGAGCGATTAGAAATATGTGGTAGATTTCTCTGATTTTTATTTTGCATTTGATTCTAGGTCACTTACATATGCTGTCATTTAAATTTCATGTGATTTTGACAATTTTTTGCTGTGATTTTATCATTTCTCACTTTCGCTAACATACAGGGAGCGTCATCATATACAGGGAAATTGAGGCTAAATTAGTCAAATCCGACCATCTGGGTCATCCCAAAATGTCCCGTTTTACCTAACCCCAAATTTGTAGGTGTTTTGGAGGCCTCTGGACTAGACATTTAATAGGTGGATTTCAGATAGGTTATGATAGTCCTAATCGTCCCACCCTGGAGCGATTAGAAATTTGTACAAGATTTTTAGACTGTTCCTTTTACAGTGGCTTCCTAGTAATGTTTTATTGCTTCTATAAAATTTTAGGATCATCCTGATATGTTTTAGTTATCATTTTAATTATTTTATGCATATACTGACCATAAGCCTTGGGGATCTCATGTTTCTCTCCATCCGCAGGTGCTACTAACCATTTATTGTTTCTCTGAATGTAGGATCTCGACACCAGAGGGGAAGCAAGTAACCATAGACATATTCATGCAAGTGGTGATGACATTTGGTCTGACCATTTTCAATGTGGGCACGTAAAATATATCAAAAGGGAATATATAATTCATGGTGTAATCAAAATATGTTTGATGCTCCTAGCCCCTAAAAATGGAGGAGACATATTGTAACCCAATTTTGAGCAAATCAATAAAATAAAGGGCCGCACTTTTACACTTTCTTTTAATCTCATTTCATTTCGTTGGTTTTCCTTCTTTTCATGCATTCTCGTTCGTAGGACTTAGCATTGCATTTCCCCTTCTGTTTTGCTTTCGTATCCTCGTGCTTTCAGTGGCGATCACGGTGGGACCTCTGTCTGTTGATTTTGAGATCAAATTTTTGAACAAAAGTTGTGTTTTTTCTTGCAGGTATTAATATTTCAAGCACTGGACTGCTACTCGTTCCATCCTATAACGAATACAAAGCTGAAATTCGTGCCATCCAGGGATTAATAGGAATTCATCTCACCCTATGATGAATACAGATCTGTTATTCATCTCACCCTAGGATGATTAGTTCTTAGTGCAGTTTTAGAGAAAAAACTCAGAGGCATCCGGTTTGGCCAGAGAAGAGGTAGGGGTTCTGAGCATCTTCTGTCATTTTTCTATTTTTTGTCTCTGTCATTTTATATTCCTTTGCTTGCATAAGAGAGTTTTACTGCATGTTTTTCTTTCTTTTCACAAGTAAAAAGAACCCCACACACCATGAGATAATCTGAACATCAAGGCGTTGGTTGTAAAACCCCAACCCTTGATCAAGACCAATGATGGATTTCATCACCACCTTGGCTTGACATATTGCATACATAACCCCGATCACGACTATTGCTAGACGTAAATCCTAAGGAAAGATGACCAAGTGTAGCTGGGATGATTCCCAACACATGAGGATAAGTCTTCTATGGTAGGTGTCAAAATAGAGTGATTCCCCTTCTGTACCGCCTATGTTCCATGTACTGTTTTACTCTCATGTACCAATAGTCTCCCTCACATAAGGGCGGGTATATAGAGAGGTTCGGTATAATGGCCTGGTAGTAGTATATTGAAGGGGCGACCATTTTGGGAGATATAAGAGCCCTCATATTGCATATACAACAAAAATTTCTTTACAAGGTTTTCAAAACAAACATCAAAACACACTGAACCAGATTTAGGGCACACTTTTAATCCATAAACAAGATAATCATTGCTTTGATTGTGTGTTTCCATTTTGTTTAGTGTAGCATAAAAAATCATAAAGAAGATAAAAACATACACTTCTTTAGAAAAACATCACCATGGTGTACACCCGTAGCTGAGCCCAATCATGGGCAAAAGCTATGGAAAGTGCACAAAGGGGCACAAGTCACCTCCGATATAGTCTCGAGAACTTGGTCATACCACCTTGGTGACTTGACCCCAAAGATAGTCCACATCATGCCATTACAGAATGAGACTATAGAGGCACCCATTTGAGGGGCACTCCCACTCAGCATAGACCCTTTTAGGAGGAGGCCATACACGTGGCACTCAACATAGATGGGAGGGCTCCCTTAGATGCTCGTTATGAGTGGTCATCACACGATGAAGCGCTAGAGCAACATAGGGCCCATAAGGAAGGGCCACATGATTATGTCATCCCTCCTTTACCTCTTATTACTGTGAAAAACAATAGGCCAAATCCAGAGCACAAGGCTCTTCAGACAGGGCAAGCCAATTCTGCCCTACCATTTCACACATACAAAATGGAGTATGAGGAAGACCACTACATTCCTCAAGAGTAGTACACAACATGGGAGCAATGCACCTCCACACTTGCTATGTATCAGGATCACCCACTGAGGCCAGAGCCTCGAGTGAATGCCGCTAACCTCGATAGAGGAAAGTGACCCATAGAGATATCGAATCACCATGACCGAGATAGACATGTAGGAGAGGCATATAGGCTTCCTAAACACAAAATTATGGAACAAATTGACTTGGCCTTTGCCAAACATGCCGCCTGTAAAGCACAAATCATGCAGCTCAGGCAAGACCAACAATAGTTAGAGCACCTGTATCGCCTTAGAAAAGAGCGCATTCAGTGTCAAATAGACGAATTGCTCAAGAACACTATGCCTGAGAGGGTCCTAACCCCTCGCATGCATAAGATAGAATTGTATGAGAGGCACAACCCCTTGGTGTGAGACAGGTCTCCATGACCTTATAAAATATTTCCTCCAAGACCTCCTAGACCTGAGTGGGAAGCCACTCCTTGAAACAACGATGGGCACCCCCCTGCCTTGGTAGGGCATTTCAGCCTGCTCTTCTTCTTGCTCATACTCCTAATAGGCTTCTTGAGGAGTTCCTGGGTGAGACCTATAAACAACGATGGGCACCCTCCATGGGTACCCACCCATGTTTATAGGTCTCACCCAGGAACTCCTCAAGAAGCCTATGAGGAGTATGAGCAAGAAGAAGAGCGAGCTGAAATGCCCTACCAAGGCAGGGGGGATGCTTTTCGGCTACCCCTCCATAGGCCTCAAGTTCCCCACAACCCCCAACGGGAGCAAACCAAGGAGGAAGAAATAAAATCCTATGATGCATATAAAGAACTACTAGAGTTCTTAGAGTCTGTGGAGACCAAGACTTCTAGGCCCCAAAATCCCACTTTATGCCAACTTCGTAGTCACCCTATGCATCCGTCAGTGCCAGCACCCCCATACCCTAAACACTTTAAATTGCCCCAGTTGGCACTCTTTAGAGGGGAGGAGGATGTCCAAGAGCACATGACTAGATTCTTGAGCCAATGCTTTGGCATTTAGGACAATGATGCTTTGCTGCTAAGAACATTTATAACCACATTCATAGGCCCTGCCTCGGATTGGTTCACTCAATTGCCAAAACATAGCATCAGTAACTTGGATCAACTAGTGGACGCATTCCTTGAACGCTTCGCCTTCAACACCAAGAAGAAGGCATCACTAAGCGACCTAGCTAGCCTCAGGCAGTATGAGGAAGAAACCATGGTGGCCTATGGAAATCGATGGAGGACGTTGCTTTCAAAGTTGCCCTACCTTCCTCCTATGGCCGACCTGACCCAAATGTTCTCAAAGAGCTGTTTGAGATCGATATTCATGCTATTGTAGCTGTAGTAATAGGCCACTCTTGAGGAAGCCTTGGCACAAGCCAGAATCATTGAGGAGATCAAGATACAGGATGGCGAGATTGCCAAGCCAAAGAAGAAAGAGTGGCCTAAAAATGCAAAAATAGGGACCACACAACCGAAACCCGCTACGGTCAATCAGGTTTCTATAAACATGCTGAAGCCTACACAAGCAACATAACCCTCATAGGCTAACTATCAGGTAGTTCCTCTTGAAATATATGAGAAGGAAAATCATCGACAAGAGCAAACTCAGCAGTGTCACCCTAGGCAACAGTTCACACCCTTCACAGAGTCCAAAGACTCCTTGTTTGACCATTTGTCCATGAAAAACTTGATACACCTACCAGAAAGTTGACCCATAGACCCCAATGCGCCAAAACCTAAGGGCTATAGGGAAGACTTGTACTATAGATTTCATATGCAGAAAGGACATGAAATTTATGCATGTTGGAAGTTTAAGAGCTTCGTGCAAGACCTAATAGACAACAAGACGCTGGCAATGGACAACCCCGTAGCACCAAAAAACAAATAGATGGGAGTCTTCAAAGACCACTTTCCTGCCTATGATGCACAGGAAAAAACCCTTAAAGTCAATGAGGTGACATATAACTGCCCCATGCAGGGGTATGTAGGGATGATAAGCATAGTGACTAGGAACAAGAGGTACCCAAGAGCTACCCCCGTGGTGGCCACAAGAGAGGTTCCATCAACGTCACAACCTCAACAACACCCTATACAACATCCCCCACCTAGACCAATGGCCACAATTCGGACTAGACTTACCCAAAGTATAAGGACCACGTCGGCTAGGGTCTCCATTTACAAGCTCATTCAACAATCATCACCCCATCGAGAGGCTCTAATGGAGATATTAAAAGCCATCGAGCTGTAGCCCCATGAAGCAAACTCTTTCAACAACTTTTTGGGACATGTAAAAAAATGTACATAACCAGTCATCACCTTTATAGAATACAAACTCAAATCAGTGATTGGTGATATGGCAGATCCACCCCTGCACATCATTGCGCAGGTCAACGGGATTTTTTATAAGAGGGTGTTGGTGGACACTGGCTCATCCAGTAATATAATTACAACAACGACATTGAAACACCTCAAGTTGCTGATATCTCACATTGTGGCCTCCACCTATACTCTTCAAGCATTCAATGATGTGATATGCTCGACGGTTAGCACAATTTTCCTACCCATCCAAGTGGGACAAAAGACTATTCCTACGTTGTGCCATATCTTGGAAGGTGAGATGGCCTATAATATCTTGTTGGGCCAGCCTTGGATCAGGGACATGGAGTGTGTCCCTTCGAGAGATCATTAGTGCCTAAAGTACACATTCGAAGGGCAGGTACATGTAGTCCTGACAGACTTAGAGCCCTTCAAGTATTGCAATATGGTGCAACTAATGCCACAATCAACCCTTCCATCGACACATTTGGATTTTCAGTTGAATCCTTCTAAATAGGGTTTGATTTTGCATGCATCCTCGCTGTTAAGTCCATCAAATCACCAGTCAAGTCCATCTTCATCATTTGGTCCTTCACCAACAATGCCACCTACGGTGGCCACACCGAAGTACAAGGGGAAGAAATCCCTAGAAGAGGCACCGCCCTCAGTATCAACCATATCTATCGAAGAGATGCCTAACCGAATGGAAGTCGAGACACCTAGTTCACCCTACATGGAGTGGACCTAGGAAGAACTCCCATTCCCTCCCCCTCCACCGCCAATGATCACCATTGAGATGGCCAATACGGGCCTGGGGGAGTATCTATTGTGGAATATTATAGCAACACCCACACTTGAGTCCATGCAGGACATGGGGAGACCTTGCCTCCCCATTGGCATTGTGGTTCCTTTAGGCTACCCACCCAATTAGATAAAATTTGTTTATGGGGGCCTCGATAATGGCATTGAACCTTACATGCAAGAAGAAGAAGATGAAGAGCCCTTTGCTAAGGACATAAACTATTTGTCCAACCCAGACTTCACTTTGAGATATCTTGGCCAATGTAATTGGCATGGATATGGGTTGGGCAAGTATGAGCAAGGAGTGCGCATTCTTTGCCAACCAAGATATTAAATGCCATATGACAAGTCAGGAGTAGGTTTCAACCACCCCCTACCCATTTACATCTTGGTAGAGAACATGCAAGGCCTAGGGATAGGCAACAAGAATGGGTTGGCATTAGATCCATATGCCAATACTAACACAACATATACATTGGGGGATTACCTCCCATTGCTAACAACCAACCTTGTTGACCTTAACAACCCTTTCCCTTCGATCGAGAAAGGAGAAAGTTTGAAGATTCACCTACAAGAGGGATATAGACAAAGCCAAGAAGGGTCTTCAGAAGACGAGTTAGAGTATGAGGTAGTGCCTTGGGACCATTTTGAATCTGATAGCAATCATTCACAAGTAACCCCATAGATGATTATCAGGAGAGCTTCATGACAATGTTCCTTTGGATGCTCCAATCGAGCATATGCCACCTCAAGAGAATTAGGTCTCCCCGTAGAGAGCGAAACAATCCCGATGGGACCAGATCAATTTTCTCGAGCAAGATGAGCCTCATATGTCACAAATAGTTGTCAAAGCCAATGAAGGCCTTTGGATCTCTGATAAAGATTATGAAGACGAGACTAAGATGGCATATCTCAATCATATGTGACAACAACAATACCCCATGGACATAGACGACATGTTTTAGCAACTACACATGGGGCCAAGACATAGGTGGCACCTTAACCAGGTGCAGTTAGACCAACTACTACACCCAAAACTTTAGGCATATAGAGAGCACCTTCCGCCTGGAGACCCTATAGAGACATCAGTGCCAAGGGTGGACCTTGTCATTTTATTCACACATAGGGCCAATCCATTTGTGCCAGTACCCATAAAGCCAGATTCGTAGCACAAAGATCACCTAGAATGTTTGAGTAACCACACCCACGGTAATGGAGACCATAATAATTTCATCAACATGATCTCCATTGACTTAACCACCCCCATCCATAACCTAGCCGACCCAACATGGTCATTGCATCTAGACCTAGATGTTATAGACTGGGATCGCGCTGACACACAAGCATCTCCATCAGAGTACTGGCCTTGTGGTGGGATGTTCCATTTCACCCCAAGACAAACTCAGGATGTCTTCTCGAAGCTTTGAACGTAGATCTAAATTCAGCAAATGATATCCACCTGATTCCAAATCCACACCAGTTGGAGGATGGGTCCCACATGTCAGTTGAAGAGACGACTGACGTAGACATCGGCTCTGATCCAATGAATTTACAAATCATCAAGTTGGGGGTAAGTCTATCCCTCGAAGAGCAAGTCGAGTACATTGCCCTTCTCAAAGAGAAGAAGGAGGTTTTTGCATGGTCCTACAAAGACATGTTGGAGATAGACCCGTAGCTAGTCATGCATAATCTAATGCTTGATCCGACAGTCAATCTAGTTAAGCAAAAACTATGTAATATGCACCCAACAGTAGCCTTAATGGTCAAATATGAGTTACAAAAGCTGTTGGATGCACAGTTTGTCATCTGCATGGATTACCCACCATGGTTGTCCAACATGGTGCCCGTGAAAAATCCAGACGAGAGGATTCGCATCTGCACCAATTTTTGAGATCTAAAAAAAGTGAGTCCTAAGGATGATTTCCCCTTGCCTAGCATTGATGCATTGGTAGACGCTACAACGGGCCATGAAATGCTTTCCCTCATCGATGGTTTCTCAAGATATAATTAGATTCGTATCAATCCCAAGGACCAACTAAAAATGGCATTCACAATGCCTTGGGGGGCATTTTGTTATAAGGTCATGCGCTTTGGCATTAAAAATGTTGGCACCACCTACAAACGTGCCATGACATACATCTTCCATGATCACATGCATAACACTTTGGAAGATTACATGGATGATTTGTTGGCCAAATATCTTTTGCACCCAGATCATCTTGATGAATTAAGCAAGATCCTCGATCGCCTCATCGAACATAAAGTCAGACTAAACTCCAAGAAGTGCGTATTTGGTGTCACATATGGAAAGCACTTGGGTTTCATAATATCCAAACAAGGAATCGAGGTAGATCCAAACAAATTCAAGGCAATCCTTGAAATGCTTACCCCAACTACCATCAAGCAGCTCAGAAGCTTGTAGGAAAAGGTCGCGTCAATGAAGCGCTTCATAGCGTAGCTATCTGACAAGTGCTAACCCATGAATAAATTATTGCACAAGGGGGTAGCATTTCACTGAGATGATGAGTTCCAATCAGCCTTTGATGATATCAAACAATACTTGGTTTTGCCACTAGTATTGGCACCACCTAGACTAGGAGTGTCGTTCTACTTATACATCTCAGCTACTGAGGTGGCATTGGGTGCCATGCTAGCCCAAAAAAATGAATTACACAAAGAATAGGCTAATTACTATCTTAGCTGCACCCTGTTCAGTTATGAACTTAGGTATGCATACGTCAAGAAGCTATTCTTGGTAGTGGTGTTTGCTACCAAAAGTTGTACCACTACATGCTAAGAAATACAACGTATGTTGTGTCTAAGGAGAATCCATTGCGATACATGATGAGTCGTACTTATCATAGTAGCCACATGACAAAATGGATCATGCTATTGATGAAGTTTGAAATAGAATTCATTGGATAGAAGTCCATCAAAGGTTAAGTCATCGCCGATCAACTAGCAGAGGCTCCTCTCAAAGATGATCAGCCTATGACCGTAGAGCTACCAAATTATGGGGTCTTCCATGTCTCAGAATCATCATATTCTGATGAGCCTGAGTTATAGGCCGACATAACCCTATTCTTTGATGGTTCTAAATGTGAGCAAGGGGGTGGCATGGGAATTGTATTCTTCACACCACAAGGGGCTCCAATGCCTCTATCATTTAAATTAGATTTCTCGTGCACCAACAACAATGTAGAATATGAATCCTTGCTCATAGGTCTTTAGACAACAATCACCATGAACATCAAATGCTTGAACATCTTTGGTGATTCGTTGTTAATTGTCAACCAAGTAAAAGGGGTATTCCAATGTAAATGCCTAGTTCTACAGGCCTACAAAGCCCTTGTGGAAAAATTCTTGGTAAATATTGAATGGTATGACATCGAGACACTCCCTCGATCATCGAATCATTTTGTGGATACTATGGCCTCCTTGGGGTCACTAATACCACAAGACCCTTCTGGTGAAATGACAACCATTCAAGTTAAAACATTATTGTAATCCACGATGGAGCGTGCAAGCTCTGACTTAACACCAGGAATCCACCTGATCCAGATTGAACCATCTCAGGATAAGTTTTTTCGAATCTGTGATGGTCTGAATCGTGTCGACTGGGGGTCCTTGTTCTCCTCGACCCCTCTTAATAACAACACAACATTATTATTACAAGTTCTTTCCCACTTAGCTTTTGCTAGGGATGAAATCTAAGAGGGATTGGTTGTTCATACCATCGAGGTTTCTGATCAGCAGGATTGGTACACACCCATAAGAGATTACCTCAAGTTAGGTAACCTCCCACTTCGATTGACACACGCCATGAAAAGATCATTTAAACAGAAAGCGAAAAAACATGTCTTGCTAGGAGAAATTTTGTATCATCAAAGCTATGAAGGAATCCTCCTCCGTTGCTTGGACCAGCAGGAGTCCGCTTGGGCGATCACCCAAGCGCATGATGGTACATGTAGTGGCCATTTCAGTGGTATGGCCATCACAAAACGCATTCTTCGCATGGGTTATTATTGGCCATATTTAGAGCGAGATTGTTGTGCATATGTAAATAAGTGTGTGAAGTGTCAACACCATACCAATTTGACACACGTACCTTCTCAAGCCTTGCAGTCGATCCAATCGGCTTGGCATTTTTCATAGTGGGGTTTAGATCTAATCGAAAAGATCTCCCCTACATCGTCAGGTTGTCACACGTTTATCATAATGACCACAGAGTACTTCACCAAGTGGGTGGAAGCAATTTCGCTAACCTCTACGATTGGACCCCACATTGTAGAGTTTATTTTACATAATATCATATGTCATTTTGGTATTCCATCCAAGATCATCTCGGATAATGGGACGTCATTCAAGAATAAAGATGTGTGTGCTTTAACCATAAAGTACACAATTCAACACAATTTTTCACCACCCTATTATCCACAGGCAAATGGGCAAGCAGAGGTGTCAAACAAAACACTAGTTGCAATCCTAAAAAAGATGGTCAAAAAAAGTCACAAGAATTGGCACATTCAAATCCCGCTTACCCTGTGGGATTATCGCACTAGCATCCGGATGCCCACTAGGGCAACTCTATTTTTGTTGGTGTATGGCTCCGAGGTTTTCATGCCTCTCTAGTTGGAAATACCTTCCCTGCACATATCAATGCAAGAGTTCATCGATGATGACACTACGCAGCGGGCCCAGTTAGACCAACTTACGTTGCTCAATGAATGATGCGTCAATGCTCTCGAGCATTTACGTATCTATCAAGAGCGACTTAGGAGAGCATAAACCATGAAGGTTCACCTGAGGGACTTTCAGGTTGGTGAATTGGTCTTAAAAGAGAACCAACAAAACTCTAACTTGCCGACCCATCTCAGGGACAAGTTCATGGAAAACTGGTTAGGTCCTTATGTAATTGATAGTAAAATAGGACCTGGAACATACTGGATCACCTCTATTGAAGGAATCAAGGAACCATAACCCTTGAACATCAGTAATTTGAGGCCATTCCACATTTAGAGAGCCATATCCCACCCCAAAAGCTCTAAGGATTCCTACAATCGCTTGTTCAACCTAAAAATCCCCAAGGATTTCTATAATCGCTTGGTCAACCTAAAAATGCCCCAAAGGTATCAATAATCCCTTTGGTCAAATCAAAAGCTCCAAGGATGCCCATAATCGCTTGGTCAACCCCAAAATGCCCCAAAGGTATCAATAATCCCTTTGGTCAAACCAAAATCTCCAAGGATTCTCACAATCGCTTGGTCCACCTACAATGCACCAAAGGTATCCGTAAACTCTTTGGTCATACCAAAATCTCCAAGGGTTCCCACAATCGCTTGGTCAAAAAAAAATATTCAAAAACACACAAAAAAAATAAAATAATCAAATATAGTGAAAAAATTGCATCTCAATTTCATGCATACTCATAAAAATTAAAATACAAAAACATAATAAACTGCATTAGGCATCGCATCCATACATTGCATATTTGCTGGTCATACATGTCCAAAGCATCATAGACTGTAATTGCTAGGAAATTCCATCATTTTCCACATTTTTCCATTTTATAAACACATCCATCCAGAATAACACCATCCACATTTTAGCATAGTCAGTTGTCTCCTAATGAATTTAGGGTTTTTTCCATTTAGCTGTCTTTAAATTTCTAGCCAAAAACTGTACAAAGTCAGACAAATTTTACGAGGGAGAGTTTTACTTGGATCACACCTTGTTTCGTAACATCCCTACACAAGTTAAAAAACATAAAATAAATTCCCTAGTTGTGTGAACACAAGAGAAACCTACAAAGTAGTATAGGGTACCATAGGCGAAAGGTTAGCCTGTTCATCCCCCTATGCGAATGGTTCAAGAATGCTGAAGATTGACAAAAGGACAAGCTCTTCCCCATCAATTCCCCCTAATAAATAGTGGTTTTCACCACTAACAAAAATCCCAAAACAACTTTGATCCCCAAAGTCATAAGGATTCGTACTACATGCCCCTGACAAGGATGGGTAGTCATCCCCAAGGCCTAAAAGGATCAATGCCATTTACAAAAAAAAATCCAACAATCCATCATCACAAACTTTCAAAACACCATTGGTCCCCAAAATTCGTAAGGATTCGTACTACACGCCCCTGACAAGGATGGGTAGTCATCCCCAAGACCTAAAGGGTCAAGGCACTTACATAATAACATTCACAATCACCTTTGGTTCCCAAGGTCGTAAGGATTCGTACTACACATCCCTAAAAAGGATGGGTAGTCATCCCCAAGGCCAAAAGGATCAAATCCATTCATAAGCCAAAACCTTACGAAGCTCAAAATGCAAAATCAAATAACAGTGGTTATCACCACTATTCCAATCCCTTACTCAAAAAGAAAAACAAAAAGAGAAAACTAAACAGTGATTTTCATCACTATGTATGAAAGCAAGTATCCCAACAAGTTGAGAAAATAAAAGATGCCTGAGCTTAAATCCTTGAAATTCTCAGCATTCGAAAAACCATCTAGGTGATCCTCATTATGGGTTTGGTGGGTAGCCTACCTAACAATGGTGGTATCCTAAACGCATGACAATATGTATATCACATTAGCTTTGCGTGTGAGCAGACCAATGTTTGCATGTGGATGAGCTAGCTTATGGTACCTTAGATTGTCCTATGGATTAATATTACTAAATACAACAACGGAGTTAGTGGAGCTAATTAGATGATCCTCAGTACAGGTTTGGTTGATAGCCTATTTGGCACTGGTGGTATCCTGAAAAATACCACATAAATGAATTCAATTGCATACAGAGGGATGTGAAATAACTTGGTAAAACTCAAGTCTGATTCGTACCTTGTTCAAAAAATCTTGTGAGATAAATGTACAGTCTTGGCTAGTTAGTTAAAACATTTGAATCTCAGAAAATCTTAACTACATTTTAAAACAACTGGTACATTTCATTACTTACATCACCATCAGAAAAACATGAAAAATACCAAAAAAAAATTACCATATGCAAAGTCATTCCACAGATCAATCACATAGTACAAAAAGCTAGTAAATCTTGTATAGTCTATGGTGCCATCGACAAGTTATCAACAACTCATTTCATTTATTCCATATGCATACATCATATAATTAGAAACATCGCACTCATTATAACACATGCATACATCATCATACATAAATGTGCATAAACAAAAAAAATAAATCATGACAAGTGTATAACCAAAAAGAAAAGTCATGTATATATATATATATATATATATATATATATATATATATATATATATATATATATATTATATATATATATATATAGTCAAAAAGGCCCTCAGGCTACAATAAAACGGTCCTCTGACCTCACAAACAAAAATAAAAAACAACAAAAATTGCACCAAAATGCACAAAAAATAGCAATAACATTTCCGAACAAGGTGCCTTTGCGCCTGCATTTCTTGGTATTCAAAATAGACATCAGGGTCACAAATCCTCACTATCATACTCCCTAAGAAGGCTACCATAGCCGGACCGCTCCACGGGAGGATGAATTTTTGATAATTTCATCCCAAATGGTGTCACAAAAAGGGTCCAAACCCACCCAAAAATAGCAATAACATTGCCGAACAAGGCGCCTTTGCGCCTGCACTTCTTGGAATTCAAAACAAACATTGGGGTCACAAATACTCACTATCCTACTCCCTAAGAAGGCTACCATAGCTGGACCTCTCCACGGGAGGATGAATTTTCGAGAATTTCATCCCCAAACGACATCACAAAAAGGGTCAAAACCCACCCAAAAATAGCAATAAGATTGCCGAATGAAGGCGCCTTTGCACCTGACATTATTGGCATCCAAAACAGATGTTGGGGTCACAAATTGTCACTATCCCAATCCCTAATAAGGCTACCATAGCCGGATCGCTCCACGGGAAGACAAATTTTTGACAATTTCAACTCCAAAATGCGTCACAAAAAGGGTTCCAACCCATCAAAAATAGGTTAAAATGTTCGAAAACTGCATAAGAATTCAATGAAAAACAACTGAAGGCACCCTTACATAAGTCATTTTGGGTCAAGCAACTCATCGCTTTTCTCATGTCGGTCATTCCCTCATCGATTCGTCGCTTGAGGGGGTAGTCACACTTAGTCACCAATCAACAAAAACACACCCAATCAAGGAAGTGGCACGCATTCAAAGGATCATTGACAAATATAATCATGCTCCTACTTAGGGCAGCAAACAAGCAATAATCACAAGCTTATAAAACACTTGGCATTCTAGAATCATGAACTCAAGGTTCCCATAGACAAAATGTTGTGCACTTTGCCTATTCATGACTGAACAATGTTCAAGATCAAGTAACACCTCACCAAAAAAAGGTTAACACTTGAATTAAGCTCCTTAGCTCGTCAGAAGCAAGGATTCAAGAATGTGTGCCATTTCCATAATTGGGGCATCAAAAGTTTTTTAGGTTACTGAGAAACCCTAATCATTAGTGCTTTGGTTATCTATTTTTTCTTAGTGCTGTGCCTTGCACAACACTTCCCAAAAAGGGGCATTTGTAGACACCAAAACAACACCAATCCGATTATGTGACGACAAGCACTGATCAAAGTGACATACATAGCCCCTAGGGCAGCCCCCAGAGGTTCAAAAGTGGTCCTAACCACTCCCATAATAGTTTTGGAAGTTTAGAGGTCAATTTGGCACCTTTTTAGTACTTTGCTTTCTACTCGTCCCACCCTGGGATGATTACAAACTGGTATTCGTCCCACCCTAGGATGATTATTAGCATTCGTCCCAGGGTGGGGCGAATAGCAGGTTTGACTAGCAAAAAGTCAAACCTCGACAGGTCCTCCACTTAATTGTGCCTTCAGGGCATGCACTTGCAAGGAACAGCTTCAAATCAGAGAGAAATATTTCAGTAACGCATGCCTTGATTATGGAGACCTCATGCAAAGAGACTCTAAATTAGGGAATAATATTTTCTCCCAAAATAGGGCAAGCAAGTCAAGTGGCGCCCTCGCATGCGCATTCAAAGAGAGAGACCCTAGGTCTATAAATTGGTGAGTCTTCTCACCCCAAAATAAGGGACAAGGAGGAGCATTTGGAGCAACGAAGTGCTGCCAAATTACATCCTCACCCATTGTTTGTGCTTTTACATCCTTGATCTCTCTTTTGGAAGGGAGGTTATTGGGTGATTATTGGAAGTGCAATCCAGACCCAAACCTGAACATTTGGCCATAATACCCCACCAAATTTTCCAACACAACCCCATAAGAGGTTTTGGACCCATCCCAAGTGGATTGGTGCTAAAACCGAGTCCCAAACGATGGGCATCCTGGCCCGGGCGCCCCTCGCACTGTTGTAGTTCTAATCGCCCCAACCCGGAGTGATTAGAAATATGTGGTAGATTTCCATTATTTTTCTTTTGAATTTTATTCTAGGTCACTTACATATGCTATCATTTAAATTTCATGTGATTCTGACAAGTTTTGGCTATGATTTTATCATTTCTCGCTTTCGCTAACATACATGGAGCATCATCGGATACAGGGCAATCGAGGCTAAATTAGCCAAATTCGACTATCTGGGTCATCCCAAAATGCCCTGTTTTACCTAACCCAAACTTTGCAGGTGTTTTGGAGGCCTCTAGACCAGACATTTAAGAGGTGGCTTTCGGACAGGTTATGACAGTCCTAATCGTCCCACCTCGGAGCGATTAGAAATCTGTGCAATATTTCTAGACTGTTCCTTTTGCAGTGGCTTCCTGGTAATGTTTTATTGCTTCTATCAAATTTTTAGCTCATTTTGATATGTTTTAGTTATATTTTTAATTATTTTATGCATACACTAATCGTAGGCCTTGGGGATTGCATGTTTCTCTCCATCCGCAAGTGCTACTAACCATTTACTATTTCTCTGAATGCAGGATATCGACACTAGAGGGGCAGTAAGGAACCATAGAAATATTCATGCAAGCGATGGTGACGTTTGGTCCAACCATTTTCAATGTGGGCACGCAAAAGATCTCAAAAGGGGAATATATCATTCATGGTGTAATCAAAATATGTCCGACGCTCCTAGCCCCTAAAAAGGGAGGAGATGTATTGTAACCTAGTTTTGATCAAATCAATAAAATAAAGGGCCACAATTTTACACTTGCTTTTAATCTCATTTCAGTTCGTTGGTTTTCCTTCTTTTCATGCATTCTCGTTCGTAGGACTTAGCGTTGCATTTCCCCTTTTGTTTTGCTTTCGTATCCTCATGCTTTCATAACCAACTCATGATGATGGCATAAGTAGTGAGGCCCGAGATAGGTTCTATTAGTATCATCCTTATCATCGGTATATGAGTCCTTTACCGTGGTCAACAGGAATCAAGCGATTAGCAATATGAGGCCCAAGGTAGGCTTGCTCTATTTCATCCTCATAGTTGCTATCAACCATGAAGAATTATTCATTCTCTCCCATTTGCTCCATGGGTAATAGATAACACAAATTTAGAGGGGCTAAGTATGCCATCTCAGTTTTATCCTCATATCATTCATTGTTTGAGGATTGCTCATCATCATGCATTCCATAATTGCAATCTGGTCCATTACTTTCGATAATGGAATATGCTTACACTTCCTTAGAAGCAACCTATGATTCAATTTCTATTGCTATACCTAGATTCTAGATCTGAATACCTATGTCATCAATTGCTTCATGACTTTTATTATCCAAGTCATCTCTTGGGATATCTCCTGGATTGACCTCTACCATGATTTTATCATGATGGATCTCAGGAGGCTCTTTTGAGATATAGGTCACCAGCCTATTACCCATTTGTATGCAAGAAGGGTTAGGGTGATAAATATTCCAATATATATCATCCCCCAAAGTAAGATTTAGATAATCTAAAGAATCCTCTAGGAGCTCATCCTATCCTCTTATATGGTAGCCTAACCCAAACCTATCAGCTGGTAGCTGATACTGTGGTTCTATGGGAACTTGGAACCCTTTTTTGAATAAGCCTAAGTCATAATCATGTCAATGGTAACATTCAAAATAGTGCAAAGTGAATTTAAGGTTAGACAAATAATGAAAATTCACCATGAATGGTTCATCATCATCCTTATCTATGGGCGTGCAATTTGTAAGTTGATCAAGCCCTCCATAAATGAAGTTTATTTGGTTGGGAAACACCCCTAGTGGTACCACCGTTCTCAGAGAAAGTGATGGGCTTGAGGTCAACCCATATCATGTGCAATTTTGATAAATGGTATGAACATCATGTTGTACACAATATATTTTGTTAATCCGAGATTAACCAAATGTATGGTCATCTAAGATGCAGATGACCCTACTGAAGAACAGGTAATGCAGGTTGAGGTGCCTTCTCGACTTGATTTTGAGTGTCATGTTTGTCCATGGGACTAGGAACCTTGATATTGGATACTTTGGGTGCTTTCTTCATATCTTTCTCACCCAATTTTACCTTAGGCCTCTTATCATTCCTCAGAACTGTGGATGTTGTAGGTTTAGTCAAAGCTGTTGTTGTATTCTTTAATAATTGAGGTGCTATCGTAGAAGGTACTACACACACTCTTTTTAAATTACCTTATGGATGTTTGATTGGTTATGTCGGCCGTATATCTAGATGCATTGAGGGGAGAATGAAATACCTTGGAAAATCGGCTATGTTCACATATTTAAATGGCTCTTCATCTGAAGGTACCATGTGAAATTACCCCTCATGTATATATTTAATACATTGATTTAAGATCGAGGGAACACAATGCATTTCTCTAATCCAAAGCCTTCCCAGGAGGATGTTATATTGCATTGCACCTTTGATCATATGACACATCACAAGGATGGTATTAAGTCCAACTTGAATCGAAAGAACTATAGTACCTACCATTGAGCATAGTGCATCGTTAAATGCTCTCAAGGTGAAAGTAGAAGGTACAATGTGTGACTTAGAAAACTTTAGATATGTCAATGTCTTGGTTGTAATAATGTTTATTGATGACCTTGTATCAATAAAAACCCATTTGAATGGTGTGTGATTAACACATGTAGTTATATGTAGCGGTGGGTCCACAGTGGTAGTGAAGACCATATTAATTTCATTATCACTAATTTGAATGACTGGTTCACTGCACTGCTGCACATGTCCCATGAAGTTTGTAAATGCTTCAGGGAGACTACTGAATCAGTTCATATATCGATAACTTCACTGGAGTTGTCTACAGGATTTGAACTAGCCTACTCCTAATGGTCACCATCGATATTGTTGGTGGGACTAGAATATTTTGAGCTAGCCTTTGTTGAGACATAGCATGGACCCTAATGAGAGTTGGATGTCTATTTGGATACTCATATCTCCCTTGTCTTATGACAATATTGACCATACCGATGAATCCTTGAGTACGTGGTTTAACCTGCACTTGGTTCACATGACCAATATTATTCCTTGGCAGCTCATGATTTGGTTAGGGGTTCTTGAAGATCCCCATATTTTGGCTGTCTAGAGCCTAAGAATTTTCCATAGTTAGCTCACCTCTTTCGATCATATTTTTCATTATATATTTGAAACTCCAACATCCTTCGATATCGTGTCCCTTAATTCTATGAAAAGTGTAATATAGATCATCTCTATACCCCTTTGGCTTGTCCTAATTAGGGTATATTAACTTGATCTCCAATAAGTTTAGGGCCTTGGCCTTGCATAGTTGATGGAATATTGATGTCATAAATTTTGATAGAGGTGTGAACTGGCAAGGCAAGTGCTATTATTTATTCTTACCCTTCTTGTTATTATTGCGCTGATCGTATCAAGTAGGAGGAGGTTGGGCTTTATAATTCTGTTGGTGCCCCTTATCCCCCTTTTGGAGGTTTAAAAGCGCTTGGTTTACAGGGGCTAGCTTGGCCTATTGATTTTGGTGTTGGGTGTTCTTTTTGTTCCATTCCTTCTTGTTTTGGAGCTTCAAGTTACCCTTCTGTAACTTGATGTCCTCTATTACCTTGTCTTGCACCAAGGCCTCCTCAAATATTTGATACTGTTGTAGCTGCAATAGTAATGAGATGTGCTTCGCACAACTCTTGTTAAAAATATGAGTTAATTTTGTGGTTGGAATGGAAAATGGCAACTTTGCCATTATCTTTCTCCATATTTTCCCATAATTCATGATCAACTCATCATCATGTTGCATTAATCAGATAGGTTTGCTTTCTTCTTGATGCTGAAAGAGAAGCGTTCAAGAAATGCATTAGCCAACTATTCAAAGTTGGTTATGCTATGCATTTTAAGTTGGTTGAACCACTCTCGAGCTGGGCCTAAAAGGGTTGTAATGAAGGTTCTCAGCAACAGAGCATCATTTATTTCTATCTAAAAGCACATGTCCATAAATATCATAACATGTTCCTGAGCGTCCTCCTCACCTTGAAATTTCTCTAGTTTTGGCATCTCTAAGTGCTTGGGATATGCTGGAATGGGCACTAATGGGCATAAAGGCTCATTATGAATCTTGTTCAAGGTCAGCTTTTGATAATCCGTCCCTTGCTTCTCTATATCTCGAACCTTGTCTACCAAGGTTTGATAGACCTTCGAAGATAGAATTTCCTCTTCTCTGAGAGGTCATTGGGGAGCCTTCGGAGGTAAATTATTCTTTGGTAGAGGTGGAGGACTAGGCTCATTCTCTACATCTACTAGGGAGATCTCAATATATTTCTATTCTTGTTCATCTCCCATAACTTCTTCGTACTGTGTATGCCCATGATGTTACAGTGCTTGATACTGCATCATGTTTTGGGTCATGTGGTGAATACGAGTTTTAGTGTGCTTAGGGCATAGATTGGGCTACAAAGTATCTTGTCTATGAGTGTGCTACTTGTACTCACTTTGAGGGGGCATGTTGGAATGATCCAATCGATTCTCTCACTCAACACACTCCTTTTTATCAAGGATGCATTGCTCAAAAAGATGTTGCCTTAACAACCTCTATCTATGAGTATCCTCATTTTTGAGGTGCTCACGCTCTATGCGAATTTCTTCCAATTGGTCTTGGAAGATCTGCTACCATTATTTTGACACTAGTTTCTGTGATCAATCTATAAGATCGATCGTATGCGATATCTGGTGTATATGTTCTATCTGAGCAACTTTGTTAGTGTGACCTCCAACATACTTGTTTGCCATGCTCTTACCCTTATCTGTGTAGATGCCATTCAAGTTATGGTGTTGTATGTACTCTATTATTGCAGGTATTGATGGGGCAATTATACTACGAGAATGCTTAGAGCATTCTCCTAGTTCTCTAATGGTCCTACGTGTGCTCTCACTATGAGAATTCATATAATGAGAGCTTGTAACCGAGGGCTTATATCCTAGCTATCCTAAGAATCTATCTAGACCATCTAGTTGTTTAGTGCACCACAAATCATGTGGTGGCATACCATTGACTCCAACCTTAGACATATCAAATGTGAACTTACCAGGTTTATTGTTATTTGGAGTCTGTACAGGCCTATGATTTTAAACAACCCTCTCTTCCTACCCTTGAATGGGTGGATTTTCTATTCATCTATTTTTAACTCGTGGGGGACTTGAGCTTCCTTTAGCTTGAGTACATATGGGAACTAACTTAGTTATAGTTCCTTCCTCGATGATGTACTCTTAAATGAATCTAGTGAATCCACGAGGTGTACGATTGCAATATATACTCCCATGCTCAAAGGGCCCATGTTGGGATCTTCCATACTTGGATTTGTCTCACGAGGCATATACATTACCTCCTTTGGGTGGGGTATTCTGATGAGAACCCCCACACGTAGAGTTATCCCCTCTAATGCTTGCTAGACATCATATGGGAGGATCTTGTGATTGAGGGTTCGATGTGTTGTGCTATGCATTGGGTGGAGCTTTAGCTTTGACCTCGGTTTTACACCAAGATTGGCCTCTCCATTTTATAACCATGATATGGATTATCTCATATGTAGATTTTAAAACAAACAAAGCAAACAATAATGATTATCTCTTTTAAATGTTCTTTGCAAGCCCTAATTGGTTTGATGTATTTTGAGATTTTTTGAAAACTTAAACTACTCTCATTGTGTTTGAAATTGTTGATGTAATGCTCAATAGTTTAAGGTTTTCACCTATATGCTTGTAGCTCGATAACCGAAAATGAAAGTCACAATCATGTAAACCCCATGAAATATGGAGATGAAATCCACACCCGAGTAGGGAGCACAGGTCCTACCGATCCTCACCCAGAACCCCGTGCACAATGATACACCCCTATGAAGAGGAATGCATGCTATTTTGTATGGTTAGGATAGATATTGGAGTTGACATTGGCCAAGTAACAGGTTTTGAGGGAGTTGGGCCAATGGATGGAAATCACTGCCACCATTATTGAACCCTACTAGTGGTTGGATATGACTTCCAACTCACTAGCATTTAGATAGTGTGTGGTGTGTGTTTTTTCATTTTAGATTTTTTATGAAAGTAAAAATGCAATACCAAGCACTCAATGCTCTTTCCTAAATGCCTAATTATAAATATGTTTAATGTTCAAAAAGATGCATCTAATTGACTAAATGCAGTTTCAAAGAATGCATCTACATGATAAACTTGGCTACTAATTGGTCCCCAAGCAAGAAAAATCTACAAACGTAACCCAGACCATTGGAGACTAGGGGGGATTGCAATAAGAAGTCCATTGTTCCTAGCAACAACTGGAATAAAAGCTAAGAGAATCTAAAATTTCACTTTTACAACTTTCTCTATGTTTTCTACTTAAACCAACTACATGTACTACATTAAGCAAATAAAACATAGATAGACACAGGAAAACACATGGAATTATCTCCTACCTAAGATCTAAGTCTGATGTAGATTTTTTTGTCTACTATTTTTCTATTCTATGCTAGCCGCACTTATCAGGTGCGACTGAGATTGTTCATTGCGACTATCAAGCATGGATGATATTTTTCACCATGACTGCTAACTGCGATGAAGATCTGCACCAAAAAAACACATCAAGTCAGTTATCTACAACATACTTTGTGGGGTTCCCACTATGATTGCCATCTATATCATTATGAAAAGCATTTAGCTAATCTATCATACCAATTAAGTGCAAATTTAAAGCATTAAACAACAATAACATGAGTTTGAAAATAAAGAGGAATTTCTTTGTATTAATGGAATGTAAATCAATTACATATACATCCCTCTTAGGGATACCCAAATTCTTGATACAAGTAATACAATATTGAAAACCCTCTAAATGAGGGGGTGGTATAATCTGTAGACTCTTCATAGATGTACATGAACTGCTTAAAGACAAGGATATCTTTCTTCTCCTTTGGTTGAAGGTATATGCTTCCTTGAATGTCTTGAAAATAATTAGGTCCTGAAGAACACAATATTATACTAAGATGGGGGGGTGAACAGTATAAGACCACTTTTTACTTTATTTCCAAACCAATATCAATTAATTTCCTTAATTGCAATAACCAAATATAACAGTGTGCATTAATAACTCAAATAGCAGTAGTAAGCAAGAGCACAAGTCACCACACAATTGAGACATAATAATTTATATGGTTCATCCAATGTGGGCTACTCCACGGAGAAAATATTTTACTAAAACTTTCTCAATCAATATCTTTGGGAATCACTCCCAATTACAATATTTATGGATCTCTATCCAAAGGAGAACTCTTTCCCATTCTTCTCTGGCTATGTGATCTTCTAGAAGACTCTGTCTCTCTGTTGCACTTATTGGTGGACCTCTATCCACTTGAAGACTCCTCACTCATATCTATCTTCAACTATGCTGGTTGTTGGATATCTATCCACTAAGACTCTGTCCTCTATACTCTATCACCTCCAAAGCTTTGTCAATAGGCTCACTAAGAACCTACTCAATAGGCTCACATAGAAACTACTTAACAAGCTCACACAAATCTTGTCCAATGTCGAATAAAAAGCTCACACAGAACCTGTCCAATGTTGAATAACAAGCTCACACAAAACCTACCCAATGCTGAATAACAAGATCACATAAAACCTGTCTAATGCTGAATAACAAGCTCACACATAACCTATCCAATGATGAATAACAAGCTCACACAGAACTTGTATGATGTTGAATAACAAGCTCACACAAAACATGTCCAATGCTGAATAATAAGCTCACACATAACCTATCCAAATATTCTCCAACAAGCTCACTAAGAACTTGTCCAAATCTACTCTAGCAAGCTCACCAAGAACTTGCCCAAATCTGCTCTAGCAATCTCACCAAGAAATTTCCCAAATGTTCTCTAGCAAGCTCACTAAGAACTTGCCCAAAACTATCCACAAGTTTGTCCCAACACTATCCTCAACTTTGTCCCAAATGCCTTCTCAAGGGCTCAATCAATCGTGCTTAAGTAGTACTCAAAATGAACTCAACAATGAATGACAATCTCAACTCAAATCAACTTCATAGAAGCATAAAGAGAATTTTTAGAGACTCAATATGTTCTAATCTCACTCTTAACCCAAATCAATCTCAACTCAACTCAAATACCAACTCATAGAAGCATAAAGAGAATTGTTAGAGACTCAATATGTTCTAATCTCACTCTCAACTCAAATCAACCTCAACTCAATTCAAGTCAACCTCAACTCAACTCAAGTATTATAGAACCATAAAAAGAATTGTTAGAGACTCAATATGTTCTAACCTCAATCTCAACTCAACATAGAATGATGGAATATTTTGTTTCATAGAACTTGAAAAATCACTTCACACATCACTTGACTAGGCTCAATCAACTCAACTAAATCAATCATCACAAGGGATAACTCTTTCTCACACAACCCTGGTCCAAGTATGTATCAACCAACTCAAATGTTTCCAACAATGCTCAACCACAAATCTCACATAACAATGATACTAATGTTATTTTCTAACTCAAGTTATTTTACAACCAATGGTATTCAACCACTATGCTTATAACACAAGATTTTAAACACAACTCTCAATTCAGAAAACCTTGATGCATTCAACCAACCACTTTCTAAAAGGAAACCACAAACAATTTTTTTCCCTCCAATGATATTTCAGATATCAACCACCATAAACAATCAATAGGAGAATGTGCCCATACCTTTTACGAAGATGAAGAAACCCCTTTGGAAATATGCCACACTCAACACACTTTGAAAAAGAGCACAACAATATTCACTTTTGAACCCCTTTACAAAAACAAAATATCTCTCTACATATACCTTATTTCTCCTTCTAAATGAGTTAGTCAAATAGTCATCGAAATAAGCTTTCAAACGATATATAATATGATATACTTTTATAAAAGAAAAATACTAGAAATATCTTCTTTTCTAAAAGTGCTTTTAAAATTGCCTTCCAATAAAAAATCAAATCAACCCTCATCACCTTATTCCTCCAAAATTAGGCAATAATAAAATATTTATTAATAAAAACGTTACTTGCCTCTTAGATGAAACTGAACCCTTGTATCTGCGCAAACAATACTCAATTGTGGCGCCAAAGACCACGTGAGCTATGCGCTCGCATAGGATGAAGAGCGTAAAATGCACTTTTGTCCTTCTCCCCTTGCTCACATCAACAAAAACATGGGCCAATTTTCTTGCTCGAAACTCTAACCCGTGGGAATTGAACCTCATCTCTTTCACAAGGAAAAACCTTTGCACTCCCCTCGCTTGTTGTTGGACCATGCTACCACACAAATATTTTGGCGTTTTTCGTCTTATCTACTCTGCACTCGATTCCAAGGCTTTTGAAATAAAAGCCTTTGTATTTATATGCAACTTCCATTTATTTTAGCAAATATCGGCGATGCTTTTAAATTAATTTCTTTTTGATGATGACATCGGCGCTGAGATAATTTTAATTTTAAAATTTAAAATTAAATTGTAAATATTAAAATTTAAACCAAATATTCAAAATTGAATATCTCCATCTCTGGGGCACCTTTTTTGATGAAACGAAAAGCCAACCCAGGTTTTAAGAAAAACCCATTCAAATCTGCCATCCATGGTTTTAAATAAAACCTTTTATTTTACCTACCTTGGTTTTAACAAAAACACTATATATATCCATGCTATTCGAAATATGAATGCTTTGGTCATCAAAACTCAATGTTACCTTGTGACATTAATTTGACATCAATGACAACATAAAAAAACTCAAATTGCCAACAATCTCCCCCTTTTTCATTGATGGTAACACCTCTAAAGCAAAAACCACAATCACTACAAAAACCATCTCTGAGAATCAAAGCTGCTTCCCCCGACTCAATAATCTCTTTGGAGGCTGCTCCCCCTAACTCAATGCTCTCTTTGGAGGCTGCTCCCCCTAAATCAATACTCTCCCCCTTACTCAAATCTCTCCTCCTTTGACATCAATGGCAAAAGGGACACCTATGGGGCTAAAATATGTGACTCTTAAGTTTAGCCCCCTCACCCCCTTCTCTTTTGAGGTGATTAATTTTGGGGTGGGAGTACTTTTACTCCCATCTCACTATGTTTCTTTCCTCTATTAATTTCCTTCCAAGTTTTTCTGATATCCTTCTCTTGATGAATTACTTGATTTTCTTGTCTAGGACCTATTTGAACTTCTTGCTTTGAACCTGTTTGAATTCCTTGCCTTGAACCTATTTGGAATTGAGTCCTACACCATATTGCAATATGACTAAAGTTATTGCAATTAAAACAATTGATATTGTAGCCTTTGGATGGTGCCCATATCCTAAAATATTTCTTGAAATAATTTATACATTCCTTTCCCTAACCCTATATTGTGAAGTTATGTTTTCATGACCATTATGACCATGACTTCTGAATTGTGTAGTTCTAAAACCAAATCCATATTGCTCATTTCATTTGCACTGAGAATCTCTCTGACCAATCCTATTGTATGAGAAGCAATGTCCCTGAAAATCATACCTTATTACTTTGAAGTTTCTTCTAGCAAAATCAAACTTCTTTGATCCATGAATTATGTAATGTATAGCCCTGTGTCCAAATCCATTACAAGAAAAACAATGTCCTTGAAAAGCCCTTTGTTCATGCCTTGGTTCCTTATACCTTTCTTGACCATTATCCTTATGATCATCTTCAACTTGTGCATTGCATTCTTGAACCTTCTTTGTAGCATCTAAAACCTCTTATTTAGTTTCTTCCTTGCCTTTCTCTTCAAGAATTTCTTTTCCCTTTGAAATTGATTCACCTATCTCAAAACAAGATCCAAACTGAATATTTGGAGCCATAGGAACTTTGGAGCTTTCCTCACAAATCTTAGGTGCTTCTTTGCTTTCATCTTTTAGAAATTCCTTTCCTTTTGAGTGTGACTTTTCTTATAAGTAAGATACAACCTTAAAATAAGTTTCCACTCCTTTTTGAACCTTTTCATCTAATGTATCAAGTCTTGCCGTGGTTACCCTTAGTTCTTTATTCATCCTCTCTTCTATCCTTTTTGTATTTTGAAGCTCTTCTTTGAGATTACTAATTGTTTGAAGTAGTTCTTCTCTAATTTTGACATATGTTCGAATCTTGTTTTCAAGATTCCTGTATTCTTATTTTAGAGTTTTGATTTATGATTTTTGTTTACTTAGCTCATCCTATTATTTTTCTATTACCAAAAGTGAGACTTCTTTATTTTCACTATCATTGAGATTGTCATTAGAACTGTTGCTTTCTTTTTCAAACGAACTTTCCTTGTTGCAATTGTTGTAGTATGTGCAATCATCATATATATGCCCAAAATATTTGCATATGAAACATTTTAGTATCCTTAGACCCTTCTTGTACCTATTTGCTTGCTCAATGGCTATGGCAAGCTCTTCATGTATTTATTTATTTTTTTATTTGTGGAAAACATCCTAAAAGGGATGCCACTTTCGGGTAAGACCCAAGGAGGCAGGGGTATCCATTCCACCAAAAACGCCCAGGACTCGGACTTGGCCTACCACCTTTGACATACTCAAGGAGAAAACAAACACACAAAACCAAATTAAAAAAAGTAAATAACAACAAAAATAATAAAATAAAATAAAAAACATGCTCCTTGAGTGTGTCAAAACCAAAAGCACAACCAAACACGCACAATAAGATAAAAGAAACCACAACACAAACCACATAGAAAAACACAAGAACCACATAACAAAACACAAACAAGACAAAAACAACAGAACACTACAAAGACATAACCCAAAAAAACATGAAAAATAAACACAACCAAAACCTAAAAAATAAAATAAATAAAATAAAAATAAAAACAACCAACAACAGACAAAAAACAAAAACAAAAAACATAGAAAACACTCACACAAAAAAATGAAATAACACAAACAAAGAGAAACCCAAGAACAAGAACAAAAAAAACACAAGAACAATAACAAAAAAACATTAAAAAAAAAAAAAACAAAAAAACAAAAACACAAGAACAACAAAAAACAACACAAAGAACACAAAAACAAAACAAAACAAAAGAACCCACCCACCTTAAAAAACTAAACAAAAAAACAAAGAAGACAAAAGAAAAAAAAATGAACAAAACAATGACCTATCTAGACCAGAAGACTATTAATGCAAGAATCAACAGAGGAAACAAAATAAAGAATAGAATGAGCTAGGGAACTAAAAAAACTGAATGAACCAAAGAGAAACAAAAAAAAAAAAACAAGAAGAAACTAGGTACCTTCAAACCTGGAGCCATCCAAAGAAATGATAGAAAGAAGAGCTTCCCTAATTTGAGAAGCCCACCATATAGGAGGGTGGCCATAACAAGTAAGATCACCTTTGTCCAAAGCCCAATTAGCTAAAGCATCAACACTCTTGTTTTGATCTCTAACCACATGATTGTAATCAACTTTCAAAAATCCCATCTAGATTAACCGAATCTTCTCAATAATTCTTTTTATTCTCCAATCCACCTTATGATTCTTAGAAGGAGTCTTCAAGAGATTAATCATAAGTTGAGATTTAGACTCAACTAACACCTTTTCCCATCCAACCTTAGTAGCCTCCTGAAGGCCTCTAAGGATACCATACCCCTCAGCAAGGTTATTGGAAAGAATACCCAAATTCTCAGCAAAAGTAAAAACCAGGGAGCCATCTGAAAGTCTACCAATTCCTCCCACACTGGATTTTTCGGGGTTCCCTCTAGAGGCTCCATCAGTATTGACTTTTCCAAAATCCTTAGGAGGAGGTTGCCAATTTCTAGTCCTATCCATCTTACTAATACTCACATTCCCTTTAAGTTGGTTGCCCTTAGAAGATTTAATCTTCAATATTTGCATCACTTGATCCCATATTTGGTGGGAGTTTTGGGGGTGATTAAGGAGTTGATGGACTGATTCAACTAAGTTTGCTATGGTCTTTTGCCAAATATAGTGAATATCCTTCCTATCTTGATTAAAAATTTGGCTGTTCCTTTCATTCCAAATATTCCAAAGAAGAATGGTAGAACCCATCCAAACTAATTGCCTAAAAAAATGATCAACACCCTCTTGATTAGGCCAATCCCTCCAAAGTTGTTCAAAAGTAAAAAAATTGGACCACTGTAAGCCAAGTAAAGTTGCCATTCTCCTCCATAGCTCAGAGGCTAAAGTACACTCAATAAAAATATGGTTGATATTTTCTACATTCTCTTCACACATTTCACATCTAAAAGGGCCATGAAAACCACACTTCATAAGTTGCTCACCAGTAAGCACCCTATGATGCAATAAAAGCCAATTAAAGAACCTCACCTTAGGCCAGAGCTTTTGAGCCCACAATTGAGAAAATATGTCAGAAGAATGGTTGGGATTATTATGGCATAAGGTCAAATAACCTTGAGCAACTGAATACTCACCCTTAGTAGTGTTGTTCCATCCAAAACAATCTTTTTCATGGGACCAAGAGAGGGATCTCATATGAAGGATGCCTTGGATATCTTGTCTTTGCCTTTTTGGGATTTGAATAGGCCAGTCCTCAATAGGGATCCAATATCTACCAACCTTTGAATTACCAGTATGGTACCGACAGTAATTAGCCACCTTTATCCAATTAGCTCGATGAAGCTCCTCCATCCAAGGCCTCCAATCGGGAAACTGAGTTATCAAAGGCTTGTGACCATCCCAAGAATCTATCCAAAAATTTGCATGTTGACCATTATGAATGATCCAAAATAATTAGTCTTAAGAACTACTAAAATGGGAGAACCTTTGGTAGGAATTTGATAGCAAACAAGGTCTTCAGGACTTTTGTTCTCAACATATTTAGCACGGAGATTATTGGCCCAAAGAGCATTGGGGTTATGCAACATCCTCCAATATAATTTAGCAGCTAAAGCTTTGTTGTTATTAATTGAAGACCGGAATCCTAACCCCCCTTCACTCTTAGGAAGACATAAAGTATCCCATTTCACCAAGGCCCATTTTCTTTTCTCCTTAGTACCACTCCAAAGGAAACGATGACTGATTTGATCCAATTCTCGAAGAACAGCCTTTGGGATATTCAAAAAGGAAGAAACATAAATAGGAATAGCTTGAAGGACTGATTTTACCAAGGTGATTCTACCCCCAAAAGAAAGCCACTTGTTGGTCCACTTTCCAATTTTCTTCTTGACTTTGTCCAACAACCAATTCCAATATTTAATTTTCTGCCTTTGAATATTTATGGGAATACCTAAATAAGTGATTGGAAGAGAGGTCTTCTTATATCTTAATTTATCCAAGACCATGGATTCCTGTCTAGCAGAGCAGTGAAAGAAAATAACTTTAGATTTGTCTTCATTGATCAACTGCCCAGTAGCCTTATAAAAATAGCTAATGATTTGCTTAATATTAGAAGCTTCCTTAAATGTATCTTTACCTAAAAGGGTAGAGTCATCCACAAATTGAAGATGAGAGATAGGTCTAGCTCCATGAGCAATGGTAACTCCCTCAAGGGTTTTGTTTTCCCTCTTTTTGGTTATAGTCCTACCCAAGCATTCAACAAGAATGATGAATAAATAAGGGGATAGCGGGTCACCTTGCCTAATACCTCTAGAAGCTGGGAAAGACTGAGAAGGCTTGCCATTGATAAGAACTAAGTAGGAAAATGAAGAGATACATCCCATAATCCAATCCATCCAATCCTTAGAGAAACCAAATTGCCTCAAAACTTTGATAAGGAAGTGCCAATCCACTCTGTCATAAGCTTTGGATAAGTCTAACCGGATGAACATAGAAGGAGAATTTTGCATATCCATGGAATGGATGGCTTCCCGAGCAAGAACTATCTCATCTACTATTTGACATCCTTCCACATATCCCCCTTGATCTGGGGAAATAATATTATGCAAAAGAGGCTTCAACCTTTCTCGCCATGATTTTAGTAATAATTTTGAGAAGAACATTACATAAAGCAATAGGTCTAAAAGCTGAGATATGATCAACCTCTTGAGCTTTTGGAACAAGAGTAATATAAGTTTTATTGATAACCTTCAAAATTTTTTTGGATTTCCTAGCTTCTTCCACCACCTCTAATAAATCAACATGAAGGATATCCCAGAACTCTTGGTAGAACTCAATAGGAAAACCATCAGGACCTAGGGTTTTCCATTTTTGCATTTTAAAAACTACTTGTTGAAGCTCATTGATAGTAACAGGAGCAGTCAAAATAGAGTTCTCCTTAGAAGTGATAAGAGAAGGGATTGCTTGAAGAACATTTTGTTGTGAAGCTGAGTCAAGAGGAGTAGCAAGAAAAAGATTGGAAAATTAATCAACAACAATAGAGTTCATGCCATCCCAAGTATAAACAACATCTCCAGAATCTGATTTTAAGGAAGAAATAAAGTTGTGAGATCTTAGAGCTAGAAGAGATTTGTGGAAGAAATTTGTGTTTTGATCTCCTTCTTTGAGCCATTGAATTCTAGATTTTTGCTTCCATAAGATTTCTTCTCTTTTTTCCCATTCCTCTAACTGAGTTGTGAGTTTAATTTCATCCGCACTTCTCTTCTCTCGTGAGGCCATCTAAATGGATTTTCTTATTCAAATTTTCAATATGAGAAATAACTTCATGCTTTTTTTTATGAACATCCCCAAACTCTTTCCAGTTCCAAGTCTTGATTTTGGATTTAATGTATTGCAGTCTTTTGGCAAAACAAAACATCTTAGTCCCATGCCTAGGTTTACCTTCCTTCCACCATTGTTGCACACGAGGTCTGAAGGAAATGTCTCTAAGCCACATTAATTGAAAACGAAAAGGAGAGAAACTCACATTGGTTTTCCACATTTCCACCATGACTTGCCAATGATCCAAACCAAAATTATTAAGAGTCTTCACTTTAGGAATGTGACCATGGATTAAGAAATTTTCAGAGAGCAAAAACCTATCCAATCTCTCCATTATACAAGCTAAGCCTTGCCTTCTGTTAGACCAAGTCATAAGGCCATTATATGGTTGGATATCCACAAGATGGAGGTTTGCAATATATTCGCTCATGAGGTCAGTACTTTTGTCCAAATTTCTATTTCCCCCCTTTTCTCATCCACAGAGAGGATGGTATTGAAATCTCCTCCGATCAAGATCCAAGCTTTAGGAAAATGAGAGATAATATGAGTAATATCCTTCCACTATCTTATTTTTTCCTCCAAAGAAGTCGGGGCATAAAAAGTAATGTAGAGCATAATTTGGTTGGAATGTCTACTTTGAATAGCTATAGCCAACAAACCCCAACTGCCAACCATATGGTGAATAACTACCTCTTTTGGGTCCCAAAGACAAGCAATGCCACCCGAAGTCCCTTGGGAACTGAGGGAAACCACTTTTCCAACTGGCCAAATTTTACTGGCAATTAAGTCCATATCCTCCATTGACATCTTTGTTTCTTGAAGGAAAACAAGATGTGGATGATTTATCTGAATCATTCTTCTAATTTCATTTTTTTTTGAAAGACTCCCTTTGAGTCCTCTAATATTCCAAGTGATGATCTTCATTAATACCAGGGCTAAAAATGTTGGGAAGGGCATTAATCTTACCTTCCTCTACAAGCTTTTCACCTTCTTTTACCATATGATATTGATTGGTCTTGCGACCTACTTTTTGATTAGAATCCATCTTCAATTTTTTTTTCCCTGTTTCTTGAATTATTCCAATTGAATCTGAGATGGCTTCTAACCTTGAAGAATGGTCATACACAGCCAAAATTTTACTAGATGGTTCAATGGAGTCTATATTGGGACCTGCATTATTTGAAGTTTTGACATTTGAAATATTGTTTTTCTTATGTAAATTTTCTCCTTTTTTTTTTTTGTTGAAAACCTTTGATTTGTTGGTTTGTCTCTGAGTTATTTCCTTCATATTTAAATTGTGTTTCTAAGATTTCAGTTTCCATTATTTCCTCTTCCTCACTTGGGACATCATTTGTGGAAAGGATTTCAAACATATTAGCAAATGACTTTGATTGATCCTTCATAACTGGTTTTTTCTTAGTGTTCTTCTTCTTAGGTATTTGGAAACCTGTTGAGTTTATGTCTTCTTTCTTTTGATCAAGAATTTTATTTTTCCAAGCACTGGCCAAATGACCATATTCATGGCAAATTCTACAACGAAAAGGAATGTTCTCATAGTCCACTACTTGCTCCCAAGTGTCTTCCCCAAATTGTAATGTGATATTTTTAGGTAGGGGTTTGTCAAAATCCATTAAAACACAAATTCAAGCATAAATAATATGTTCAAAATTTTGAGTACAATCAACAATCATCATAAAAGTTCCTAAAGAGTTTCCAATTGAAGAAAAAATAGTAGGATTCCAAAATTCAATAGGGAGGCCAAAGAGTCTAACCCACATGGGAGCTATAGAAGGCATCTCTTCTTCGACTTTAAATTTAGTATGCCAGGGCTTCATGAAAAGCCCCGCCCTTCCAAAAAACCAAGGAACCCCTTGAAAAGTTTTCTCTCTATCTTCATTATTAGAAAATAAAACAAGAAAATAACCATTTGGATAAATAGAGATTTGTAACTCACCTTTAGTTTTCTAGATTTTTGCAGCCCATACTTTGAAAGCAGATAGACTCGGATGAAAACCCACGAACCGAAAAATTAGTCCTCTTTTTTCCAAATCTTCAATGCCAGTCTGAATGTTACCCATATCAAGCTTAACAATAGGAGTTCCATCAGCTGCTTTAAGACATCCTGACTCTATTTTCTTGGGATCAATATTAGGCATTCTTAGAGGTTTATGAGAAGCCCTAATATTGATATTAGCATTGGGCTAAGGCTGTCCACCATGAAGGGCATCCCTAAAATTCATTTTTGGGACTGAGTCTTCAAAATTCTTACCCTTGAAAAGGGTTTTCACAATAGAATTATTTTGTGGGTGCACCTTAGCACCAGATTCACTTGAGATATGAGCCATTTTTTGATCAACTGCTTGAAACATATTTCGTGGTCTCTTTAATCCTTGCCCTAGACACCATGGAAAGGTATGGTTTTCACTTTTATTTTGTGCAGAAAATTGGAAGCCGTTGTCACTCAAGTTCATTGTATGATCTGTTGAAAGAAAAATTTCTAACCCATCTTGTATCCCCTGCAACATTTCCTACTAAAATATTGAGCATAAACCACAAAAATATTGGCCACTAGGGCCCGAAGGCCCTAAAAACCAACCTCTGGAGCTGCTTGCACTCAACCTAGATGAAACCCTCGCATAGCCGCTTGCCAAATATATCGTTCACATATAGGGATGCACTAGGATATGTGTTGATCCAAATGATATGAAAAATGATGGAGACGTTCTAGGGTTTTTTAGGCATCTACCCTCAAAATTTTAGCTCAATCCGAGTTCGGATGAGTGAGATATGTTTGAAATGAGTTCGGAAGTTTGGGCAGTCCTGCAAAAAACGTCTCTACCATTCAGCTCGAGAATTTCAACTGTTTGCCAACTTCAGATCTTCATGTATTTCTTCAATAGATCTATCCTCTTCTTTAACTTCAATTCCTAGGAATAGGTGTTCTTGAATTTCTTCACTTTTTCCAAAGAATGTACTTTCTTATTCATCTTATTTGTCTCTATCACTATTATCTGAGCTATCACTTGCATCTAAAATGTAGTAAGACTTCTTTGCCTTACAATTTTTTTTTTCTTCTCATACCTGTTTTGCTTGTATCTGTCATCTTTGTATGCTTGTGCTTTCCATCTTCTTTTCTTCATGTGGACACTTGTATGCATAGTTACCAAGATCACGACACTTGTAGCATCTGAATTTCCTTATATGCCTAAATTTCCTTGAGTCGTTATTCCTTTTTATGAAGTTAGCTTCCTCATCATTTTCTAAAACTCTATCTATTTCTAAAAAATTTCCTTTCTTTTTTTCTAAAGCCTTGAAAGCAATATCTTTTGTTGGAGCTTGATGCTTACTTACCCTCATCTCATAAGTTGTGAGAGTACCTTGTAATTCTTCCATTGTTACCTTATTGATATCCATTATCTATTCTATTGCTGAAACCTTAGAATCATATTTCATGGGAAGTGATCTCAAAACCTTTTGAGTAACTTTTGATTATTTCATATCAAAACCTAGGCCTCTCATGGTGTTAGTAATCTCATCAACTCGAATTAAAAACTTTGCAATATCTTTAGAATCTTCCATTTTAAATTCCTCAAATATTTTTCTATGAGTTTGTAGTTTTTCCAACTTTACTTTAGAATATCCTTCATAAGTATTCCACAACTTGGTCCACATATCATTAGCTAAAGTACATACCATGAACTTTGCAAAATTTATCTCATGAAGCCCACTCAAGATACAATTCATTACTCTTGCATTTATCTCAGCCAATTTCCTAATAGTCTTATCTTCCTCGGGATCACCTTCATCTATACTCTTTTTAAACCATCTATCATACCTCATATCCTTGTGATATCAAGTAGTTATTCATCCTCATGCTCTAGAAAGCATAATTGTTACCATAAAATAATGGAGCCTTATTTTAAGATAATCCATTCTGTGAAGCCATCTGTGTTCTTTTAGAATCTATCCTCAAGATGTTAACCTTTATGAATTAACCTACTCTGATACCAATTGAAGAACACAAGCTTATATTGAGAGGGGGGGTGAATAGTATAAGACCACTTTTTACTTTCTTTCCAAACCAATATCAATTAATGTTCTTAATTGTAATAACCAAATATAGCAGTGTGTATTAATAACTCAGATAACAGTAGTAAGAAAGAGCACAAGTCACCATACAATTGAGACACAATAATTTACGTGGTTCACCCAATGTGGGCTACTCCACGGAGAAAATATTTTACTAAAAATTTCTCAATCAATCTCTTTGGGAATCACTCCAAATTACAATGTTTATGGATCTCTGTACAAAGGAGAACTCTTTCCCCTTCTTCTCTGGCTATGTGATCTTCTAGAAGACTCTGTCTCTCTGTTGCACTTACTGGTGGACCTTTATCCACATGAAGATTCCTCACTCAGATCTATCTTCAACTATACTGTCTGTTGTATCTCTATCCAATCAGACTCTGTCCTCTGTATTATGTCACCTCCAAAGCTTTGTCAATAGGCTCACTAAGAACCTGATCAATAGGCTCACACAGAACCTAGTTAACAAGCTCACACAGAACTTGTCCAATGCTGAATAACAAGCTCACACAGAACCTATCCAATGCTTAATAACAAGCTCACACAGAACCTGTCCAATGCTGAATAACAAGCTACATAGAACCGCCAATGCTGAAAACAAGCTCACACAAACCTATCCAATGCTGAATACAAGCTCACAAAAACCGTCCAATTCTGAATAACAAGCTCACACAAACCTATCCAAATCTCCCCAACAAGCTCACTAAGAACTTGTCCAAATCTGCTCTAGCAAGCTCATCAAGAACTTGCCCAAATATTCTCTAGCAAGCTCACCAAGAACTTGCCAAAATATGATCTAGCAAGCTCATCAAGAACTTACCCAAAATTGTCCACAAGTATGTCCCAACACTGTCCTCAACTTTCTCCCAAGGGCCTTCTCAAAGGCTCAATCAATCATGCTCAAGTAGTACTCAAATCTCATCCACAAATCTATCAAGGCAAAGCTCAAATATGAACTCAACAATAAATGGCAATCTCAACTCAAATCAACTTCATAGAAACATAAAGAGAATTTTTAGAGACTCAATATGTTCTAATCTCACTCTCAACCCAAATCAATCTCAACTCAACTCAAATAAAATCATAGGAGCAAAAGAGAATTGTTAGAGACTCAATATGTTCTAATCTCACTCTCAACTCAAATCAACCTCAACTCAATTCAAGTCAACCTCAACTCAATTCAAGTCTTATAGAACCATAAAGAGAATTGTTAGAGACTCAATATGTTCTAACCCCAATCTCAACTCAAAATAGAATGATGGAATAGTTTATTTCATATAACTTGAACAATCACTTCACACATCACTTGACTAGGCTCAATCAAATTAACTCAACCAATCATCACAATGGACAATTATTTCTCACACAACCCTGGTCCAAGTATGTATCAACCAATTCAAATGTTTCCAACAATGCTAAACCTCAAATATCACATAACAATGATACTCATGTTATTTTCTAACTCAATTTCTTTCACAACCAATGGGCTTCAACCACTATGCTTATAACACAAGGTTTTAAACACAACTCTCAATTTAGAAAACCTTGATGCATTCAACCAACCACTTTCTAAAAGAAAACCACAAACAATCATTTTCCCTCCAATGATATTTTAGAAATCAACCACCATAAACAACCAATAGGAGAATGTGCCCATACCTTTTATGAAGTGAAGAAACCCCTTTGGAAATATTCCACACTCAACACACTTTGAAAAAGAGCACAACAATCTTCACTTTTGAACACCTTTACAAAAATAGAAATATCTCTCTATGTACAATTTATTTATCCTTCTAAATGAGTTATTCAAATAGCCCTCAAAATAAGATTTCCAACGATATTTAATATGATATACTTTTATAAAAGGAAAATACCAGAAATACCTTCTTTTCTAAAAGTGCTTTTAAACTTTCCTTCCAATAAAAAATCAAATCAACCCTCATCACCTTATTCCTCCAACATTAGGAAATAATAAAAAAATTATTGATAAAAATGTTACTTACCTCTTAGAGGGAATCGAACCCTCATCTCTACCCAAACAATCCCCAACCGTGGCGCCAAAGACCATGAGAGCTACGCGCTCGGATAGGACGAAAAGCATAGAATGCACTTTTGTCCTTCTCCCCTTGCTCACGTCAACAAAAACGTGGGCCAATTATCTTGCTCAAAACTATAACCCATGGGAATCAAACCTTGTATCTTTCACAAGCAAAAACCTTTGCACTCCCCTCGCTCACCGTTGGACCATGCTACCACACGAATATTTCGGCGCTTTTTGTCTTATCTCCTCTGCATTCGATTCCAAGGCTTTTGAAATAAAAGCCTTTGCATTTATATGCAACTTCCATTTAATTTTGTAAACATCGACAATGCTTTTAAATTAATTTCTTTTTGATGATGACATCGGCGCTGAGGTAATTTTAATTTTAAAATTTAAAATTAAATTTTAAATATTAAAATTTAAACCAAATATTCAAAATTGAATATCTCCATCTCCGGGGCACCTTTTTCGACGAAACAAAAATCCAACCTAGGTTTTAAGAAAAACCCATTTCAAATATGCCATCCATGGTTTTAAATAAAACATTTTATTTTACCTACCTTGGTTTTCACAAAAACCTTGTATATATCCATGCTCTCCGAAATATGAATGCTTTGGTCATCAAAACTCAATGTTACCTTGTGAAATTAATGTGACATAAATGAAAATATAAAACAACTCAAATTGCCAACAGGTCCTATAAACCTTGCATTCAAAAAATAATATGAAAGGAGTTAATAACAAAGGAAGCCTCTCTTGATGAGGCTTTTGATACACTTGCATAAATTGATAATAAAGAAGACCTAAAAGCATGTAAATCTATGAAGATATGCAAGAAATCAATAAATTACTGCAAAGCCTGTAAAGAAAACATGGAATCTAGTAAATAAGCAACCTAATTAGCAATTAGAAACTTGAAATGCCTCAAATAAAATGAAACTAGTCTAGATTGACAAATATAAGGAAAATAGAAACAAATCTACCTCTAATCCTAAATTTAACCATACAATTGCATAAAAGAAAGTTAAGCTAAGTTAGATCTGCCTACAAACATGTTTGAAAGATAAAATCTATGGCTAAAATAGAGTAAATCAAATATCAAACTCTCACCATAGATCTGAGGTACAACTGGAACTGTTAGCCATGGCTAACAACCACGACTGAGGTGAAAATGCTCTTCCTCTTGTAAACAGGGCTCAAATATTTAATTCCCTCTGTTGAATTGATGTTCAATGGTCGTCTTGATGTCCTCTAAAAAATTGGCAGTGTAAATTATCTAAATTGGATATGGAAGAGGCTCAATTATGGATTCTTGTCCTCCTTAGACTCTTGAATCCTCCATAGCTTTGGATACAATCATGATTTCCAAATTGGTATCAAGTTAACCCTCCTTAAAGGTTGCAATTGAGTCAACAATTCGATAGAGATTTGCTATGATCAATTCAAAACTCTTCCAAAATTATCCCCAATTTGGAAGGGGGTCTTATAGGACTCATAATACCTAATATTGGCTTGCTTGGGAAACCAAGATCAAGATCTAGGAGGTTGGATCAGTTGGGAGGAAAACTCTCTAAGCTTTCCCACCCAAAATCAATTGAATTCTCACTGCCCAGACCATTGTAACCGAGTTTGGCTCAACCCGAGATTCAAAATAGTTTTAGGGCTAGCCATAACTTTGAGGTGGAGTTAGCTCTATTAGCCATGGGTTTCAGATACATCTAAGGCTGAGTTAGCCAACTCTACCCAAATTGAGTGGTTAAAACCACTGTATCACCTTGGAGCTATCCAAGATCTTTCATATGGTTTGTTAGCATGTCCCATATGAGTAGTCACCTCGACATGACACGTTTTAGTTGTCTAGAGTAAATGATTTCAATATTTATATTTTAGAATATGATATAATGATTATGGATTTCATCTATTCAGTAGTGTAAACCAAGATATATTTATAATTATTGATATGGTTTCCTATGTTTATCGATGTATAAAAAAATAGAGATTATGGTTGAATTGTTTCCAGTATTTCTTTATAGAATGACAAGAGATGATATATTGTTTTAATGAACCTCTTGTGGGAAGATAGAGGTTTGTATTTGTATGATTCAAAAAAAATTTGACTGAATGAATGGAATTCTATTTTAAATTGAGTGTACAATAATGATCCACTCATAGGAATGTATAGCTTATGAAATAGTTGATGGAAAAACTTATGGCTATATATATATTGTGTTTGCTATGTTATACTACATATATACAGAGTAATGCATCTTCAAATTTAGAGGAGCTGGCCAGATATTTTGAAAGCATTCCCCTTAATGTGTTTGATACAAATGCTGGATTCGACTAGGTGCTGAAGGACAATTGAACTAGTGGTTACTGGTTCGAGTATTCTATTATATCATTGGAAATTAGCTTGGAAATTGCATATAGATTTGTAAGATCCGTATGGAGGATATTTTACCTTCCATGGGTCATTATGGTGTTGACTACAGTGTGATGTTCAATAGAGAACACTATCTATTATTATGAAGATTGAAAGAAGCTTCACCATGTAATAAAAGATCCCACTATGTTGTTATCTTTGAATGAAATAAAATAATTATTGCTTTGATTACATTAGAATGTATTAATGATCTCTTCATCTCCTTACGTACTCTCAAATATGGATGCTTATGTGGTATGTGTCTAGTTGTTGTAAAATTTTCAACAATGGCAGTGTCGTGCATAGCTTGAGATAGAAAATTATAGATAATGTCTCTTGAGAAATAGATGAATGAGTTTGATGAGGATTTTTAAGTAAATGTTTTGTAGTTGAAAATCGATTATGTATTTTATGTGGTTTGGAACATTGACTATATTTTTCTATACCTCATTAAATAAGGAAGCCATGGCTAAGTGCAGACATGCACAGATGTAGGTGTTGAGATGTGAGTTTTAATTAATCTAGTGAGGGATCTAGTTTAACCCCGTTGTCTTACATAAACTCATTTATGGTAGAGAAACCCCTTCGGAGGGTTTTTATATTATAATAGTTGGTTGAAAGGGAACTTAACCTCAATAAAGTTAGAGTAGATAAGAGTATTCAAGGAATAAATTGAGGTAGACCTTATCCAAGGAACACTATAACACTCAAACTCCTACTTTCGATCAAGAGAGAGACCATCCTTAAAAAGACTATTCCAAAAAATGAGGAGATAAATAGTCAAACCTCTAAATACTTGGTATGACTACTCTAATGGATTTGAGTGGCCATGGTGTAACCTATCTTCTTTGATTGACTGAAAAATATACTAATACCAAGTTAGCAAACTAGCTCTTGTAGAAGAGAAGGATAGTTTGGATGACACCTAGCACACTTACAAGAAGGACCTATGTAAGTTGTGGATATTGGTGAACTAAGGAGGGCCTAGCACACTTACAAGAAGGACTTATGTAAGTTGTGGAGATAGGTAAACTAAGGAGGAGATGAGTTGAAAAAAAGGGTTAGGAATTTTGGATCTTGAAATTTTTTATCAGAGCATGGTTTGTAGTGGGATAGGTTCACTACATAGAAAATAGTTTTGGTATGTAGTAGAAAGCATACGTAAGTAGGAATTGAACCCTACAAATAAGAATACCTATTAGAAGTAAATTTGTTGAATTACTTGAGATGATAGGGTAAATAATTACTAGTGAGAAGAGAAATTTGAAGGACTAATTGCTAATGAAATATTACTACCTCTTTTGTGTATGGCTAGGGATAATGCCACCAAAGAGAAGAAGAGGAGGTGCTGCCCTATCGTCAAGGTAGATAAGATAAATAGTGAGGGGGTAGGAATTCAAATGAGGTTTCAGTTAACCCTAGTGATGTTAGGGAGAATCCTAATAATGAGAATCTCACTAAGATAATGGCCCTACTTCGGGAGCAGATATAAATCTAAAAATAGTTGTTGGATGCCATGTTGAGTCAAGAAACACAAATAGGAAACCCTGGAGTGAGTCAAGAAAATGAACCTCTGATCGAGGCATAGTAGTCTAGGGTCATATTAGAGGCCAAGTTGGGTAGGGAAATGAAATATTTGAAATATTCCAAATTTAATGGAGAGGAAGATGGGGACAAGGCCGAGGCATGGTTAAAAGAGATAAAAACATACTATAACATGAAGAATTTTTCCTTAGGCACTTGAACCTCTTATGCCACATTACATTTGCAAGGTGATTATTTAGCTTGGTAGGAAGCATACATTGATGAACTAGGTCTTGGGGCAATAGTTGACCTAAAATGGGTAGATTTTGTAAAAAACTTCAAAGATAGATTTCTCACAAAACATTTCTATTCCCAAAAAATTGAAGAATTGTATAGACTTCGATAGGGGACTAGGACAGTGGAAAAGTATTATAATTTTTTTTCAAGTTAGTGAAGTATGCACCTACTTATAACGAGAAAATGAAGATCAATAATTTCATATTGGATGTGGACCCTAGAATTGGCCAAGAAGTGGACATGAGGGAACCCAAAACTCTACATAAGGCCTATGACTCAGCCAAGAAAGCTGAAACATATCTCAAATACTTTTATTATTATGAAATATTAGGTGAAGAGGGTAAAGATGCACTAAGAAAGAGAAATAGTGCATGTTTTGTAAAATGGGAAGAGAAACAGGCCAGCAAGAATATCTTTCAATAGGACCAAGGAAATGACAAGAAGAAAGTGAAGTTTAGGAAAAGGTACCAAGGGAAGAACCAAAATAATGGCAAGGGTAACAATAGATATTTATAGGGATATGTTAGTTCTCCATCTATGGAAAGAGCAGAAGAGGGACAAAAGCAAAAAGAACATCCAGGGACGAAAGAAGGATGTTATATTTGTAGAGGACCACATTATGCTTCTAATTGCCAATAAAGAGTCAAAATGAGTTCTAAAGGAAAGGAACCAATGTAAAAGGAAACTACACCTAGATAGCCTACACACAAATTAAATGCAGCTATAGGAAACTAGAATCTTTATGGTCAAGCCACGCCACTAGTGATTAAAGGTAAGAATTTTGGTAGGGATGTTAAAATATTAATTAATAGTGATGCTATAAATAGTTTTATTTCCACTAGTTTAGTTAAAGATATTTCAAAAATACCTAGAATCATGGCACATGGGTGGAAGATTGAGTATGGTTCAGGATAAACCTACTCTGTTAATCAATGTTACCCTATGGTAGAAATTGCCTTACCTAATGGGATAATCAAATGATGTTTGTATGTAGCACCTTTGTATGATTTTGACATTATCCTAGGAATGGATTGGCTGCAAATGCATAAGGCAATACTCAAATTTTAAGATAGATGGGTGTTGGTCAGTAATCTACACCTAATGGAAGGATTGCGCACCTTGCAGACTAAACCAACATTGAGAGGTCACAAGACGGTAAAACCATGTGACCAATATTTGGATAAGGTTGGTTTCTTATGACTTGATAACTATTTCGATGGAAGAAAGAAATTATAACTAAGCTAACATAGTTAAATTAAAAATATATGGATCAACTGCATCAAGATATATGCAGGGTGAAAGCAAGAATGCATTCACATACACAAACCATGTAATAGACTAGCCAATACACTTCAACTTTCACCATTTACATTCACCGTATACTTGTAATTTTAGAATTGATAAATCAACAGTTAAAAATCCAAATTGTAGGATGAAAATTGATTCATTTATAAATTTTAGCAAATAAGCACAAACATGAAAATACATACATATGTGAAATGATTGGAAGGCTAGACAATGCTTTGCTTATATTAATGTATTTCCTATTTTGCATACATATTGTAATGGATCAAAACCAATCCTTTGAATGGGTTACATTTACTATTTTATAGCTAAGGGATGCGTCCTCCTTCTTCTATCATATGGCTTCATTAATGCATAACGTACCACCTGAGCGACGGGTAATCATCTTTCTGATATCTCATTGTATTTGATGAGACCCTTCAAGGGATAGGATACACCATCAGATGATCACTATTAATTGCATATTATTTTCTAGGTTCTATCTCCATCGATGTAGTTGTACCCCTTGCACTTATAGCCCTAGCTTTGATGGTTTATCATTAATTTTACCTGTAACCTACCTCATTTTGACTATGTCGTATTGGCAGTAAACACTACTCTCAGGTTCCAATGTGGAACATCAATGAATATCTTAAAGGATATAGTAGCCATCATTAAATGAATATGATGATGTCCTAGATATAGGCTTGAAACCTAGGCTAGAACCAACTTTGACTAGTCATCACCTTTCTCTATCAAGTACAACCGTGGATGGGATATTTCAAAGCCTTCGTGGGTGATAGCTCACCTTCCACATTTGTTGCTCCATTCAGGTGACACTTTTGGATGCTTCTACCCTCAGGGACCTTTGAAAAAGTTGTCCAGGTTATAAATATTATAAACCTTCTACCCTCCTTTATAATATTTAAAATAAATATTATAAACCTTTGTTTTTTACCAATTTTCTTTGCTTTGAGATATTCCTTGCCTTGCATAACATTCCAACCTTGTAAGAAAATTTATAACTTCAATGCCAATGCTCTCTTTGGCATCAACCCTTTGACATCAATGACAACTCAATATTATTAATATTTCCAAAAAATTCCCCCTTTGTCATTGATGGCAACCCTATAAAAAAATTCCTTTGGTTGCAACTAGATTCCAAATCTGCTCCCCTTGAGAAGCTGGTGCTCCTTATTGAAATATCTCCCCCTTTGATATAAATGGCATAGGGATCCTTTTAGGGCTAAATATAAGATACTTAGTACAACCACCTCATCATATCCTATCCTTGAGGTGATTAATTTTAGGATGGGAGACTACTCCAAACTTACAATGCTCTTCTTCTTTTTCTATCTTCTTTTTCCATATTTTTGAACTCATACCTTTTTGAAAATTCTAGCTATCCTTCTTCTTGCTTATATTTGGAGGTTCCTAAAATTTTGTTCTACACCACTCTGCTCTATGCCCAAACTTACTACAATTGTAACATCTAATTTTGTCGTCCTTGGAAGGTGCAAATGAATTGAAGTTCCTCTTGGTGAAGCCATAATAATTCTTACCATGAACACTGCAATGTATAGCTTTGTGATCAAAATAATCACATGAGTAGCAATAACCTTAAAAGAAATATTCATCTTGCCTTAGAGGGTATGAATTGAAGTCCCTCTTGGTGAAGCCAAAATCATTCTTATCATAAAAATTGCAATGTACAACTTTGTGACCAAAATGATTACATGAGTAACAATAGCCCTAGAAGAAATATTCATCTTGCATTGATCTCATAATTATTTCTTTGCTTTTCCTATGATGGTCCCTATTTTTTGATGATCATTTGTTTGCTTCTTCTTTGATAATATCATCTCTTAACACATCATCATAGGTCTTAGGCTCTTCTTCAATTTCTTTCTTTGATTCTTTTATTCATTTTGAGCTTGACTCCTCTTTTTGTTCCTCTTGACCTTCTTCAAAAACAAATCCTGTCTTGATAAATGGAGATATCTGTATTTTGATAATATCATCCAAGGTTTTCGAGCTTTTCCAAAACCACTTATGTAGCTTATCATTAGAATATTTCACTTCCATCCTTAGAGAAACCACTTCATATTCTAATATTTCATATTCTAGCTCTTTTTTTGTTTAATTTTTCAACCATAGCTTCTTCAACTTTCCTTACCTCTTCAAATTTAACATTTAAGTCAGTGAGATCTTGTAGAAGCTTTGCCTTTGTTTTCTCATCCGGTTGTACTTGAGCCTTCAATCTTAAGTTCTCCTTTCTAACCCTTTCCAATTCTCCAAGAACAACAATAAATTTATTTTCTTCTTGGTCTTCAATCACAAGAGCATCTTCATTTTCACTATTGGAGAGACTTTCATCATTGCTGCTAGAAGCACTACTTGCTTATTCAACATAAACACTCTTCTTATGTATTTGAAAGATTTTATTCTTATGCTTGCTATGACTATGCCTGTCTTCCTTTTCATGATGAAATTTTCCTTTCCTCATGCTTTTAGTGGCGTAAAAGGTTTAAAATTATTGTGGCATGGTGGTTATAGGGGCAGACTATGCAAAGAACTATGTGGAAAATTTTGGGGTGGAAAACATAGAATATTGTGGCTACCATAAAAGCAGGAAAACCTACTCGGATTCATGGTGGCTACTGATTCCACCAAGTAAATTAAAAAAAAAATAGCTAAATATTTTTCATTTTCGCTCACAATAATCACAATGAAATATATCAAAATAAAGCTTGCATTACATAGCATTGCACATATAGAAATAAAACAAGGTGTATACATATATGCTTCATGTGGTCTTCGAACGTCAGCACAAATTTAACCCTTCTATTTGAAATGAAATGTTTGGCACCTTTGAGTTGGGTTATAATATTTAAAATAAATATTTTAACATAAAACTTTTTGAAACCTTTATTATAATATTAAAGAATATTATAATATTATCCTTTGGCCTTCCATTTTAAATCTTTGCCTTCTGATTAACATTTAAACCTTTCCTTATTTTAAATCTTTGTCCACTTTTAGAACTCTGTCCCATTCTTAAACCTCTTTGTCCTTATTTATAATATTTAAAATAAATATTATAAAACTTTTTTTTTTTACCAATTTTCTTTGCTTTGAGATATTCCTTGCCTTGCATAACTGTCAAAACTTGTAAGAATATTTCTGCCTTGAATACCAATGCTCTCTTTGGAATCAACCCTTTGACATCAATGACAACTCAATATTCTTAATATTTCCAACAATCTCCCCCTTTGTCATTGATGGTAACCCTACAAAAAAATTCCTTTGACTGCAATTGGATTCCAAATATGCTCCCCTTGAGCAGCTTCTCCTCCTTACTGAAATATCTACCCCTTACTAAAATCTCTCCCCCTTTGACATCAATGACAAATGGCTCCTTTTGGATATAAATATAGTACACTTAGCACAAACCCCTCACCATATCCTATCCTTGAGGTGATTAATTTTGGGATGGGAGACTAGTCCCAACTTACAATGCTCTTCTTCTTTTTCTATCTTCTTTTTTCACACTTTTGAACTCATACCTTTTTGAACATTCTGGCTATCCTTCTTCTCGCTTGTCTTTGGAGGTTCCTAAAATATTGTTCCAGACCACTCTGCTCTATGCCAAAATTTACTACAATTGTAATATCTGATGTTGTAGTCCTTGGAATGTGCAAATGAATTGAAGTTCCTCTTGGTGAAGCCATAATCATTCTTACCATGAACCCTGCAATGTATAGATTTGTGACCAAAATGATTACATGAGTAGTAATAAACTTGAAAGAAATATTCATCTTGCCTTGGAGGATATGAATTGAAATTCCTCTTGGTCAAGCCAAAATCATTCTTATCATAAACTCTAAAATGTATAATTTTGTGACCAAAATGATTACATGAGTAACAATAGCCCTAGAAGAAATATTTATCTTACCTTGATCTCATGATTATTTCTTTACTTTTCCTATGATGGTCTCTATTACTTGATGATCCTTTGTTTGCTTCCTCTTTGATACTATCATCTCTCAACACATGAACATAGGTCTTAGGCTCTTCTTCAATTTCTTTCTTTGATTCTTTTAATCCTTTTGAGCTTGACTCCTCTTTTTGTTCCTCTTGACCTTCTTCAAAACCAAGTCATATCTTGATAAATGGAGATCTCTGTATTTTGATAATATCATCCAAGGTTTTTGAGATTTTCCTAAACTTATGTATCTTATTATTAGAAACTTTCACTTCCATACTTAGAGAAACCACTTCATGTTCTAATATTTCACATTCTAGCTATTTTGTCTTTAATTGTTCAACCATACCTTCTTCAACTTTCCTTGCCTCTTCAACCTTAACTTTTAAGTTAGTGAGATCTTGTAGAAGCTTTGCCTTTGTTTTCTCATCCTCTTGTACTTGAGCCTTCAATTTTAAGTTATCCTTTCTAACCCTTTCTAATTCTACAAGAACAACAATAAATTTATTTTCTTCTTGGTCTTCAATCACAAGAGCATCTTCATTTTCACTATCGGAGAGACTTTCATCACTGCTTCTAGAAGCACTAATTGCTTCTTCAACATAAAAACTCTTCTTGTGTCTTTGAAATATTTTATTCTTATGGTTGCTATGATTGTGCCTGTCTTCCTTTTCATGATGATTTTTCCTTTCCTAGTGCTTTTAGCAGTGTAAAAGGTTTAAAAATGATTGTGGCATGGTGGTTATAGGGGTAGACTACGTGAAGAACTATGTTGCGGTTTTCAGGGTGGACAATGAAGAATATTGTGATGGCCATAAAATCTGGACAGCCTACTCGGATTCGTCGTGGCTACCGTTCCACCATGTAAATTCAAAAAAAAAAGATCGCTGAATTTTTTTCACTATAGTTCACAATAATCACCACAAAATATATCAAAATAAATCTTTGCATTACATAACATTGTCCATATGGAAATAAAAAAGGTGTATATATATGCTTCATGTTGTCTTCAAATATCGGCACAACTTTGTTGGATATTTTGAGTCAAAGTTATCATTGATATCAAGGAACAAAGTTGTCATTGATGTCAAGGAATAAGCTACAGTTGATGTCAAAAGGCCAAAAGGAATAATGCGAGAGGTTGATTGAAAATATGTTATAATATTATTTTTATATTATGTGAGGCAAAAATAAAGGATTTTTATTAAAACCATGGTAGCAAAATGATTTTTTATTAAATCATTATGAGCAACAAAAAGTTTTTATTTAACCCCCAAGGAGGCTTTAACTTTTATGAAGCCAAAGGCTACAAAGTTAATTTATAAAATTTAAATTCTAAATAGAATTTAAATGATTTATAAATAAATAATGCATATTATAAAGGCATTGACGTCCAAGCTCAATACATCATTGACGTGCAATATTTGGGAGGCAAAAGGTATTTAAACCTTTGCCTAAGTTCAAAATCAAGCATTCGAATTTATTTTGATTATTTTTGTGTCGAAAATCATGCTAAGATTCATAGAGAAAGTGCCAAGGATAAGCGAACAAAAGGCTTATGCATTCAGTGAGAAAGGAACACATCGAACACACTACGTGGCAAGAAGAGAAGGGAGCCAAAGGCTCTAAAGGATTCTAAAAAATATTAAAGCACCTTCTGTGCTTTTAGTGGGCACATGAGAACTTGGCTCACATGACTAGCAAGCCACGGAAAAGGCGCTAGAAAGGGAGAGAGTGCAAGATCAAATCCTACAAAATGCGGAGCGGGAGATATAAAAGATTTTTATATTTTTGATTTAATTTTTGATTAAGTTGCAAGGTTGTGGAGAGATAAGGGTTGTTAATAGAAATAAAAATTATTCTTTGCTTTGCTAAGGCTAGGGAGAGATAAGGGGTAAATTGGTTATGATATTTACCTAAGTGGTAAATGGAAATTTACTAGGGTAATTTATTTTTACCTTAGGGAATTAAAAATTGATTTATTGCATATATTTGGTAAAGTGACTTAATCAATTATTGCAATATTGAGAAGAGTAAGGTGTGTTTGGTCAATTATTATTGATGAATGATTTCTTTAAGATGGAGTAATAAGGTGTATGTAAGTTTTGATATTTACATTGTATTTTTGAGAGATTTTATCATATTATAACTTCTTTGAGCTTGGAAAAGAAGTTTTTGTGGTTGTGGCAGATTTTTGAGGTTCCTTCATCATCAAGAAAAAGGTATGGGCACATTCTTCCATAGTTGAGTTGATTGGTTGGTTTTCTGAAAAACAATTTTGGAGTGAAAAGGACTTAAGTAGGTCTCCTTATTATGTGTGTTGAGTTAATGCTTCAAGGTTTTCTAGAATAAAGAGTTGTTTTTAAAACCTTGTTTTAAAAGAATTATTATTGAAGCCATTGGTTGAGTGAATAACTTGAAATAGGGTTTGAAAATAACATGAGTATCATTGTTATGTGAGATTGTTTTATAAGCATTGTTGTTGAAGACATTGGTTGAGTGAAGAACTTGAACTAGGGTTTGAAAAGAACATGAGTATCATTGTTATGTGAGATTGGTTGATAAGCATTGTTGGAAATATTTTGAGTGAAGGTTCATATGTTTGGACTAGGGTTTGTAAGCAAGGATTGTTTCATTGAGTGATTGGTATTAGAGCAGGTCTCTCCATGAAAAAACTAAAATATTGAAGGAGGATCCATAAGAAACACACATGAATTTAGAAAATAAAGAAGAAACCATGTTTGATATAAAAGAAGAATTCTTTGCTGCTCTCAGAAAATTGGAAAGAATTAGAGAAAATAATTCAAGCTTGAAGGAACAAATTCAAGAGGAGGAAGAAGCAAGAATAGAACTTCTACAAAGTATCATAGAACTCAAGGTAAATATAGAATAAGGAAAGAAAATTGAGTAGGATATAATAGATCTATTAATATCCAGAGAAACAGAATGTGAAATATTTGAAGCAAAAATTATCTACCTAAGGAATGAAGTTGAAAGGACCAAGACACTACAAGATGTAGAGCATGAGAAACAGAAAGAGGAATCAAGTCTTCAAGAAGCAGAAACTTCAAACAAAGATAGGTAAGCTAAGGAAGAAAGCAAAGAAGAACCTTGGATGAAAGTTAATTCCAAAAGGAGAAGCACTCCACCACAATCCAAAAGACATACAAGCAAGTTACAAAATTTCTTCCATGGTCATTGCTTTTCTTGTAATAAATATGGTCATAGAGCAGTACACTGTATTAATAATGCAAGAAATAATGCCAATAGATATTTTAATTCTTTTGCACCTCTTATGGATAATAATATCATATGTTACAAATGCAATAATTTTGGGCACAAGGCTAGATGGTGTAATATGATACTTCCTGAGTCTAGAAAAACAATATCAACAACTAGGAAATATGGAAGGAAAAATGTTAAGGCTAGATCAATGTTATTTCAAACAACCCTTCATTCTCAGGATAAGGAAGAAAAATGGTATCTGGATAGTGATTGATTTAGTCACATGACAAAAGACAAATATAAATTCATTTTTCTAAAAGAAACCAATAGAGGATCAGTAAATTTTGGTGATAATGGATCAACAAGGATTCATGGAAGAGGAACTCTAAGTTTAGATAATGGGAAAACAAAAACAAAAAATGTGTTGTATGTTAAAGGGTTAAAACATAATCTGCTAAGTATAAGGTAACTTTAATATTAGGGGTATATGGTTACTTTCCACCCAGATAGATGTGAGATAAGAAAATAAAAAATTGGGAAAGTCATTGCCAATGCAAAAAGAACTCCAAATAATCTATACATGCTTAGTGAGATCAAAGGGAAAAAGTGCTTTCTATCACAAGAAGATGAGAGCTGGTTATGACATAGAATATTGGGTCACTTGAATTTTTGCAACATAGTCAACATAAGCAATAAACAGGATGTCAAAGATTTACCCAAGATAAGAATACTACAAAACACAATTTGTGCACCTTGTCAACATGGAAATTAAACTAGAACAAGTTTTAAGTCAAAAGGATATATGTTATCTGAGCCATTGATTCTAATACATATTGATCTATGTGGTCCTACTAGAACACAAAGTATTCAGGGTGAAAGTTACTTCATTTTATTTATAGATGATTACTCCAGAATGGTTTGGGTAGCTTTTCTGAAAGAGAATTCAGAGGCTTTTGAAAAATTCAAAGCATTTAAGGAATTGGTTGAAAATGAAACTAGCAAAAGTATTAAGTGTCTGAGATCTGATAGAGGAGGAGAATTTACCTCAAATAAATTTGTAGAGTTTTGTGAACAACATGGAATCACAAGAGAATACTCAGCAACAAGAAATCCTCAAAAAAATGGAGTAGTTGAAAGGAAAAATAGGACTATTGAGAATATGGCTAGAGCTATGCTAAATGAGTCTAATATCTCAGATGGATTTTGGAGATAAGCAGTAAACACAACAGTATACATAATCACTAGGGCTCAAATGAGGGTAAACCATCACAAGATTCCATATGAGCTTTGGAAAGGAAGATCGACCACTGTATAACACTTTAGAATTTTTGGAAGCAAGTGTTACATAAGACAAGAAGATCAAAACTTAGGTAAGTTTGACCCAATATGTGATGAGGGAATTTTTCTTGGTTATTCCTCAAGGAGTAAAGCCTATAGATGATTCAACAAGAGAACACTTACTATGGTAGAAAGTATAAATGTAACAATTGATGAGAAGATAGATTCAAGATAACCAGTTTAGCAAATTGTGTATCAGGAAGATGGAAGTTGTCAAGAGGAGTTTCGCGATGAATAAAATAAAGAAGAAGAAGAAACACAAAGACTTCTTCCTAAAATTCCATCCAGATATGTATAGAAGCATCATCCAAAAGAAAAAGTAATTGGGAATCCAGATGAAAGACAAATAAGGAGCAAGATAATAACACCATATCAATAAGAAATTTTTTCTTTGCTATCTAAGATTGAACCAAAATAATTCACTTAGGAAAGTGAGAATAAGTTTTGGATTAAGGCAATGGATGAGGAATTAGATTAGATAGAGAAAAGCAAGACTTGGGAACTTTTTCCATGACCAAAGGATAAACATGTGATTGACACAAAATGGGTATTCAGAAATAAGCTAAATGAATATGGATAGGTAGTCATGAATAAAGCAAGGCTAGTATGCAAAGGTTATGCACATGTATAGGGAATTGACTTTGATGAGACATTTTCTCCAGTTGCACGACTTGAAGCCATAAGAATATTTTTAGCCTTATCAAGTTTCAAAAACTTCAAGGTATATCAGATGGATGTTAAGTCAACATTTCTAAATGGTGTTCTAAAAGAAGAAGTTTATATTGAACAACTAGAGGGATTCATATTAGAAGATAAACCATATCATGTATGCATATTGAAAAAGGCACTATATGGTCTAAAGCAAGCTCTGAGAGCATGGTAATAAATATTAGATAGGTATATTTAGGAATAGGGATTCATAAAAGGAATAGCAGACAATAATTTATACATCAAAAATGAATGGAATGATCTACTAATTATGGTTTTTTATGTTGATGACATCATTTTTGGGGAAAAAAATGATAAGATGTGTAAAGAATTTGCTAAGAACATGCAAAATAAATTTGAGATGTCTATGCTTGGTGAATTGTCCTTTCTTGGACTTCAGATTTCATAATCAGAGAAAGGGTATTTCTCTCACAAGCCAAGTATATAAAATAAATGTTAAAAAAATTTAGGTTAGAAGATTGTAAATTGGTAAGTACCCCCATGATCACAGGATGCAAGTTAAGTAAGGATGATGAATCTCCAGAGGTAGATCAGAGATTATACAAATCTATGATTGGTAGCTTATTGTATGTTATAGCTACAAGACCAGACATAGTAAAGTTAGTGGGATTAGTGGCAAGGTTTTAGGCAGCACCTAAGGAAACACATGTGGTAGCGGTAAAAATAATTTTAAGGTATCTAAAAGGGACTATGGATTTTGGGCTTTGGTATCCCAAAAGTGACAATTTCACACTGACAACATATATAGATGCAGATTGGGCTAGCAACATTGATTACAAAAAGAGCACAAGTGGAGGAGCATTCTTTCTTAGAGACTGTTTAGTCTCTTGGCTAAGTAAGAAGCAAGTTTCAATATCCTTATCTATAGTAGAAGCATAATATATTGTAGAAGTAGCCAGTTGTACACAGGTGTTATGGATGAAGTGAACTCTAGAAGACTTCAAGATAAAACATGATCATCCTATTCCCATACTATGTGATAATACAAGTGCTATAAGTATCTCAAAAAATCTAGTGATGCACTCCAGGACAAAGTACATTCTGATTAAATATCATTTTTTGAGAGAACAAGTGATAGATAAATAGGTCAGGTTGGAATATGTTACTAAAAAGGAACATATAGAAGATATTTTCACAAAGCCACTCTCAAAGGAAACCTTTGAATATCTTCAAGAAAATTGGGAATAAGACTCCTACCCCAGAACTAACCACCTCAAGAGGAGGTGGGGGAGGGGCTAAGCTAAGAAACTCATTCTTAGCCCCGAGCCCCAAAGGTAACCCTTTGCCATTGATGTCAAAGGGGGAGATATTTTGTATTTGAGTTGGTATTTGAGTAAAGAGGAAATATTTGAAGAGAGCATTGAGCCAGGGGGAGCAATGTCCCAGTGGGAGCAGAAAAATAAAATGTTAAGTTTTTGGTAAAAATAATTTGGGTTGTGTTGGTTCGACTTTTATACACACCCTGTGAAGAATGAACATAAAATACCGATAACACTTATACGGGATAAATCCCACTCACTTTAGGATCTTGCTGGATATCCAAGGTGTGAGTTATAGAGTTGGGTCAAATGTCTATTCACTCTTTTCCACTTCTGGAATAGTTTCAAGTGGATCTGTCCGTTACCTTACAACGGGCTCGGGACTTCGGTTCAGTAATGTTCTTGGAGTTGGTTATCTTTGTGGATAATCGGATTTACAATCAGTTCTTTGATCTAGCTCTTTATACTTTAGCAGATTTAAATAAAAGACAAATTTAAAGAAAGATAAAATGGATCATTTCACGGTGGAACAGAGAGAGTAGGGTAGGGCAGAAAGAGAAGTTTATCTAACTTAAACTGCAAAACCAAAACTGCCAATTTTTAGTTATACCGGTTAGCTTCACAATAGAACAAATCAAAGAGGAAAGTGTCCAGACTTTCTAAGATCACTTTCAACTAAGAGCATAAGACAAAGATGAAACAGATCTAACAAAAAATTATAAACAGAAGGGAAGTCGGTTAAAATTGGTATCTCTCACCGACAGCCTAGCTCGCACAGTGAGGACAGAGCAATTAGAACAGGCCTGAACCTTAAATCTATAATTTTCCCTAACATACAATAAAGAAAATGAAGCCTAACAACATATCCAATCCTGGTAACACAGATCTACAACATAAATTAAATAAACCTTAATGAAACGAAAACAAAAGAAGATGAACTTATCACAATCTGAAACAGATTAGGCTCCTGGCCATGCTATCACAGAAAAAAAAAATCACACCAACTCTAAGTCCAGAACAAAGCATTCAAACAAGATTTGCAAGAAATTGCTCCAATAACTTTTATTTCTAAGTCTCCGCCTCCCGTGATTTACATTCAGAAGAAGTATTTATAGACCCAGGACAGACCCTGATCTTTTTAGGAATATCTTCTTCTCAAACCCTAAATCTTATCCTCTTAACCTTACTACCCGGGTTTTACAATATAAGGCCCTTTAAAAATAGAGTTTTTATAAACCCTAACCACTCTGCAAATCTCAGTGGAGTTACTTGCCATAAATGGAGAAGGCATGATCTCGATGTTATTCTCATCCATCCGTAATCGTGTGTAAATATCTTCATCTTCCCGCCCCCCCCCGGGGGGGGTCATTAATTCCTCAGAGACATTTGGATGAGTCACCGGCTTCTCCGACACTTTATCTTCGCAGAGCCATCCTCGAGTTGAAATTCTCCGCATGCCATTACTTTCACCATAAATTTTTATTAAATGCGTCCATCGGCAAATTTCGATAACTGTGTGTAGATATTTTCATTTTTCGGTCAATTGCCGACATACTCCATTAAATGGGCAGCTGCTTAGTCACCGTAAAGTCTCTTTGCGGCCAGATCTGTAAAATCTGGATGAACCAACAATTCTCGGCATCTCCAATTTCCATCTGACGGTCCTCATTTAATCTGTGCTTAACTTTGTCTTTTTCGTCATTACTTCCGTTAGTATGCAACTGCCAGATGGCTTTCTGCAAAAGACATGCAAGGATTAGTATTTTAATATTATTAAATCAAAACCTTAATTATTAAATCAAAACCTTAATGTTCATTATATGTCGGCTTTATTTATCTGACACGTGTCGCAAAAACCACAACGCTCCGTACTTGCTTCCAACTGTTTTTCATTTCGGCCTCTTTGTCTCTTCTGGTGCGAAAACGCGACATGTCACGATTTCGTGACATGTCACGAAATCGCGACGTCTCTAGCCTTAAGCAGCTCTTCGTCTTTCTTGCCGCGAAAACGTGACATGTTGCGATTTCGCGACATGTCATGAAATCGCGACATCTCCATGCCTTAACCAGCTCTTCGTCTTCCTTGCCGTGAAAACGTGACATGTCATCAAAATCCTGACCCTTTCCCTCATGTCACTTGACTTCTTCTACATTCTCGATTTCTCAAATGTTCACATTATCCACGCTTTCATCAAGACTTGCATTCTTCCAAAATATGTCACGATATCGCGATATTTTTATCTCTTGGTCTTTTCTTCCAAAATATGTCACGATTTCACTACATTTTCATCAAGTTTGGCTTCATCAAACCTGTCACGATTTCGCGACCTTTCCAGAAATGGAAAGTGTCGCGATATCGTGACTTTTCAAAAAATGGAAGTGTCGCGATATCGCGACGTTTCAAGACCCATTTTTCCAAAACCGTCGCGATTTCGCGACATTTCCAAAAAATGGAAAGTGTCGCGATATCGTGACTTTTCCAAAAATGGAAGTGTCGCGATTTCGCGACGCTCTCAGCCCTTAGCAAAATTTCCAAAAATTGTAGGTTGACTCTAATGAATTCATCTATCTGTATTCTGCATTTTTACATATCTGTGAAAGATCTTTTTACTCAGAATGTTTCTACCTTTTAAAGAAGTGAATTCTAACTTGAAATTAAAGCCACATGCAAGACTACTTGGATACTTTGATATAGGCAAAACTTGAAGAAGAAGGAGGCAAGCAAAAATTTGGAATTAGAACCTGAAAAACATCAAGAGGGTCCTTACTGCAAAATGAAAGCTCAATATTTTCAAAGGATGGAAATTCATTTTTCAGTGGGGGTGTGTTGCTTCTCAACAAATGGCGATATCTACGGGTAAAATAGTAGCATTATTTTAGAACCCAGGACTCTAGTTTCAAAACAATGTAGACCATGTACCATGCCTTGCCACAAATATTCTTCAAAATAAATTAACTACTACCTGATAGTTGTTAAAATTTCCCAAGGACATACTAGGTTGAATCACTTAAGGAAGATTTCTGATGTGCAATTATAAGCGTATAAAACTTTCTTCAAGAATGACTGGGCCTTCGAATGTTGTACTCTGGATTGATCAACTTTTCTAGAAAGGGGAAACCGAGTTGTGAAAGGGGAAACCGAGTAGGGCTCTGTTTACTAGTTTAGCCTTTTACAGCCCCGACAGAGTTACTCTTTAGATTTACACGACCCTGATCCACAACTGTGAAGTAGTATCTACCACTTGGTAAAAGAAAACATCTTCTGAAGCCTTGGCTACCTCTTTCATTACATAACTTTTTCCTTCCTTTTTTTTTTTTTATATATAGGAAATAACAGAGTGCCAGTTTTATGCTGTCTTGCTCAACTTTCACCTTCTCTCTCTCTTCTTTGAAATATACCGAAATCTGAAAAGCCTTTAAAAAAGAACAACAATTTTTTTTTAATATTTCATCAATCTAGAACTGCTTCAGCCTGGGTACTGATAGCCTCTATGGATACTCAAATAATTTCACGAATCAGAGTCCCCTCTTATGACCAACTTTTCTTGGATTCCCTAGGAGTTTCTCCAGCCAAACAGTATAGCAGTTTCTTTATAATTAAAATAACTGTGGCAAGCAAGACACAAAATCCAATCATCTTTCTACTGTTGTTCTGAATAACAAAATAGTTCCACTGTTCAGTTTAAGCAGACTATCTCTCAATTAGAATAATGAACACTGGATTTTGAACTCAGAATAAAACAAATTTAGAAGGCTGACTTTTTCTTTACTGCCCAGGCAAAACTTAAAAAACAGAATTTTAAAAGCTAAAGAAATTTGTACAGACCCCAAAGGATAAAACATAGAACTTTAAAATAAAATAAAATCCCAAAGGATAAAACACAGAACTTTAAAATAAAATAAAATAAAATAACACTGTATAGACCCCAAAGGATAAAACATAGACCTTTAAAATAAAATAAATTGTACAGACCCCAAAGGGTAAAACATAGACTTTTAAAATAAAATAAATTGTACAGACCCCAAAGGAGAAAACACACTTTAAAATAAAATAAAATAAAATAAAATAATGTGACACCCAAAGGATAAAACACTTTAATAACCTTTTAAAATAAAATAAAATAAAATAAAACAAACTACTTTAAAGCTCATTTACAATGTATACACATGTTACAACTTCTTTGTGATTCATTCAAACGATATATTGGATGGAACAGCTGAGAAATAATGCTTTAGGTATTGACCGTTAACAAGGAGGTTCAAAAAATTACCATCAAGGTCCTGTAAACGAAATGCGTTATTACCTAGAATCTCAGCAATCTGGTATGGCCCTATCCATAGCGGTCGCAACTTTGTATGTTTACCCTTCTTTTCATGGGCCTTGTCCCATAGAAGCACCAGGTCTGCAAGTCTGAAAGCTTTCACTCTGGCTCTTTTGTCAAACCAGCGCTTGACGGTTTCTTGGTGCCGACTGAAATGTTCCAGGGCTTGGAGTCGTTCATCCTGTAAATTAGTTAGATCCAAAACACGAGCCTCTGCATCCGCTTGATCCTCAAAATAGTCTAAAACAAATTGATAAGTAGGTAATTTCGGAGAGATGGGAACAATGGGCTGAGTACCATACAACAAAGCAAATGGGGAAGTCTTAAGAGCCACTTTATATCTTATCCGGTCAGCCCAAAGTGCATATTTCAATAATGTATGCCATTGTCTGGGTTTGTCTACTGCAGATTTCTTAATGGCATTCATTAAATTCTTATTCGTGGACTCAGCTAGTCCATTACCTTGGGGATAATAGTTGGATGAAAATCTGATAACTATCCCCATCTGGTATGCCCATTCTGCAAACTCTAATGATTGGAAGGCTGGTCCATTATCGCACACCAAATTCAGAGGAACCCCAAACCTGGTTATGACATTTGACTCTAGAAATTCGATCACTTCATGAGTTGTACTTCTCATGGTGGCTGCTGCTTCGACCCATCTTGTGCAGTAATCAGTAGCTGTTAGAACATACTTATGCCCTGCTGAAGAATTTGGGTTTATCACTCCCACAAAATCAAGTCCCCATTGCATAAAAGGTTTATTTATTACAACAGGCTGCAATGGTAGAGCTCGATTGGCCTCTTTGGATGCAAAAGTTTGGCACTGATGGCAAGTTCTCACATGCTGATGCGCATCTTTAAACAATGTAGGCCAGTAATAGCCTGCTCTCAATATTTTATGCGTAGTGGCAGATCCTGAGGAATGCCCTGCCCCTAACTTTTCATGAAAACTGGACATCACCTCATTGACTTCACTCTGAGAAATGCATCTTAAGAAAATGCCAGCATAATTCTCTCTATACAAGTTGCCTCCTTTGAGGAGATAATGAGCAGATTTCAGTTTTAGTGCTCTCCTTTGGGTTCTGTTCAAGTGAGATGGACAAATTCCAAATTGCAGCAGATGAATAATATCTCCATACCAGTCATCGAATCCAGAATTCAACTGATTAATTTCTTCTTGCATAGGTATTTCGGCAATGTGTCGAGACAAACCAAGTCCTCTGATTAATTTTGTAGGCCAAATTTCTAAGTCGTATTCCTGCAGTCTTGTAACCCAATTACCTCTTAGTTCACCCAATTCGTCCTGGCTTAATAGGTATTTAACAGCTGGGTCAGGAACTATAGCATGAACTCTGCTTCTTAGTATGTAGTGCCTGGAATTGCTTAATCGCTCTCACCAAGGCATAGGCTTGTTTATCTAAGCGAGAATATTTTAGCTCAGCCCCCTTTAAATTGGTACTCTTGAAAGCAATTGGATGCTCCCCCGTTTCTCTTCGTTGGGTCAGAACTGTAGCAAGTGTGTGTTCAGAAGAAAAGGTGTACAAGTAAAAATCTGCACTGAAATCTGGGCTCACCAGAACTGGAGCTTGCTTGATGGCAGTCTTGATTTCTTGGAACGTTGTTTTAGCTTCTATTGTCCAGACAATCTGAGCAGTTTCCTTTAGCATGTCATTCAGTGGCTTGACTATTTCTGCAAAACCAGAGATGAACTTCCTGACAAAGTTAATTTTCCCAAAAAAGGATCTTAACTCTTTCTTAGAGTTGGGAAAGGGTATGCCGGATATGGCTTCAACTCTGTCAGGATCCACGAAAATGCCATCTTTGGTGATCAAGTGCCCAAGGAGCTTTCCTTCCGTTACACCAAAAATGCACTTCTTCGGATTCAAAGAAATGCCGAACTCCCTGCATTTGTTGAACACAGACTCCAAGTGTTTTACATGGTCAAACCGAGATTTAGAGAAAACTGTTAAGTCATCCATGTAAACAACAATGCACTTACCCATAAGGCCTTTGAAAGCATGATCCATCGCACGTTGAAAAGTAGCTCCGACATTAATCAATCCGAACGACATTCTTTTGTAGGCAAATGTTCCCCACTTGGTTGTGAAGGCAGTTTTCATCCTGTCTTCCTTTTCAACCAATATCTGATTATACCCTGAAAAACCGTCTAGGAAAGACATCATTTTCGAACCATTGACAATCTGTAACACCTCATCCATGGAAGGCAGAGGATAATTATCTTTCTCAGATGCCTTGTTCAAATTTCTAAAATCCACACACAAGCGGATCTCTCCATTTTTCTTTCTGACCGGCACCAAATTGGCCACCCAAGTAGAATGCCTAACGGGAAAAATAATGGCGGCACTCAATAATTTTTCTACCTCCTTCTGGATGAGGGGCTCTAGCAGAGCGTTGACATGCCTCTGTTTTTGTCAGAAAGGTTTGCAAAATTCTTTTAAAGGTATAATATGAGTGTAAACTTTCGGATCAAAAACCTTTAAGTCTTTGTAAGACCAGGCCATAACATCCTTGGACCTGTGAAGAAAATCAATCATACTTCTTTTTATTTTTGGGTCACAAGTTTTAGCCAACTTGAGGTGCCTGGGATCTTCTTCAGTCCCCACGTTTAGGTTCTCAGTCTCACTGTTTGTTACATCCATAGAATCCTCAGAACTCACCTTTTGCTTGATTTGGTCAACATCAAAGAGCCGCTCCAGTTCTACCATCCCTTTTGGAATTCTGTTATCTTTCAACCTTATTATTCCCCTTTCATCGTCTAACTGCTCCAGCAGAGTATCCCTTTGTCCATCATCGATTATAGCATTTTCAAACGCTTTGGTACTCTGTAAAAAATTTATAATCTGCTGGTCATCAGAGAAAACCTGAAAATTATCCACATTATTTGGGACCGAAGGACAAGGGACTAACTCGATCGAAAACTTGTTCCATTTGAATTCTTCCAGTGGTTTCAGACTTGCGGCTGATGAAGCCAAGACATCTGCACGTGAATTCTGCTCTCTAGGTATGTGCGTTAAATTAAAAGCATCAAAATCTTCCACGAGATCCCATGCTCGGTGTTTGTATCCTTTTAAATAAGATGCTTTACATTGGAATTTACCTTTAACTTGATTAGCCACCAACTCTGAATCTGTAAAAACTCGGATATTTCTTACACCTCTGTCCAAAGCAAATTTCAATCCTAATACCAGTGCTTCGTATTCCGCTAAATTATTTGTACAAGGGAACTGTAGGCGATAAGACATAAAATATGTCTGATTCTCAGGCCCTTTAAGGACTGCCCTCGTACTGTAACCCTGTTTAGATTTAGCCCCATCCACATGAAGCGTCCAGACTTCATTACTATGAACAGGATGAGCTTTACTAAACTTCTCATTTTGTCCCGTTGTTAAATTATACACTCCAATATCTACATCAGCAATATTTACAGTCTCATTTTCTGCATTATATTCAGTGATCGTATGTTTGTATCTGGGTTCTCTTTCAACCCTTAATTGGTTTGCCACTCCTTTCCACGGCAACCACATGTGTGAAAAGTCAGTTGCCAAGTATCCATTCAAATATTTCGACCAATCCCTGCTCAGAAGCATCCCGTACCCCACAGGAATATCCACCACCTGAATTTCAATTCGTGTTGTGCCCTTGGTTCAGATGCTAACTGGATATGGATATTCTGAAGTTCACCTACTACTTTAACCTCTGATTTGTCCAATTGGACAACTCTTCTTTCAGACTTCATTGGGGTCAAACCCAACTCGTTGACAAATGGCCAAAGGCATAACATTAGCTGAAGCACCCGAATCTACCAGACAGTTGTGTAAGTTTTTCCCAAAAATACGAACAGTCAATAGAAAAGGCGAAACTTCAGTCTTCTCCTTATACATGGCTACATTCACATTTGCCATCTTCTTTCCCTTGTCCAAAGATTTTGTAGTAGGCCCAGAGTATGTTTTAATCAAGTTATCCCTCTCGTTCTGAAATTTGGGCCAACTCATGAAGAGTGATGTTGGCTTTGATCTTCTTCATGTCCTCCACTATGTTATATCCCTTATTGAGTGGAGGGACAAAAGCATCTGGTCCTCTCGGATTTCCTCCCTTGGGTGGAGATGGGTTATTGCTTGAAGATGGATCTGGAGGAACATTGTGAGAGTTGTCCGGAGGGGTAGATGTAGTGTTGGGCTCCGGATTTCTGTTTCTGAGGTTGTAGTTGTCCCTCCTGTATTGTTGAAAAGCCTGCACCTCATCCATAGGCATTTCAACTACATTCTCAGATTCCTTCGAGAAAGTGAAAGAATCCAAGACCATAGCTGCACTGTGGCTGGATGAACTTGGGCCATCCGTATTTCTTTGATGTTCAGGAGAAATCAACTCCCTAGACAAAGCTTCAAAGGCGTTACAAAATTCCAAACAATCCAACTCCCCGTGCTGAGAAGTAGCATGTATCCTGCACCAGTTAGGCAAAGCCAAATCACAAATATTTACATCATGACCTTTACCTTTATAATCCTTATTGGGTTCGTATGGGGGCCGAGTGAATCTGTTCTACTGATAGGAATACCTGTTTGAGTTCTCCCCAGTAGAAACCTGCCTTTTAAAACTCAAAAAATCATTGGCCAACTTTTGGACTATTTTTGACACTTCTTCAACTCTTGCATTATCAGCTTCTTTACCTGGGTTCTGTACATTTTCAGCAGGTGTTACAGCCAATGGATTTCCTGATGGTGGAGTCTGACACACTGGCAACATCATCTGATGTGGTATGGGATTGAAAATAGGGGCGGCTTGGGTGACCAAAGGAATTTGATGAGCATTTAAAGGTTGAGGCCCCAACTGTCTTTCCAGAACCAAAGCTTCTTTGTAAGCCTCTGTTAAATTGGTAATAGAGGGATCTCTTTTCAAGAAAATAGAAGTCATTGGATCCAGAGAATTTCTAAAAATCTCTAATGCCAGGTCTGCATTCGGCACATAATAACCAGTCAGTCTACCATAAGCTTTCTAGAATCTGACATTGTAAGATCTGACAGATTCATTTATTTCTCTTTTAATACCAGAAAACTGCTGATATAATACACTGGGATCTATTACCTCACCAAACTGTGATACAAAAACCTTTTCCAAGTCATTCCAACTGGTAATAGAATCGTTAGTGAGATTTAGAAACCAGTCGTAAGCTCCCTCCTGGAGAGTGAACGGGAACAATCTGCAAGCCACATCTTCATGTCGTACATTTAACAATTTTAGAGCATTCTTGAAAGCTACCAGATGTTCTTCCGCTGTCCTAGTTCCATCATGCTTATATCTGGGAAGATATCTCTCAAGATTTCTGGGCAGGTCATGGGCTGCACCCGGGATATTTAAGGCAGTGGAGCCTAACCAATTTGCCATTATTACTGGATTGACAATGATATTTTCAGTTGCAGTTGGAGTAACTACAAGTGGTGATAAAACTATTTCAGACAAGGACTTGGCCCTTCTGAGGCTGCTTCTTCTGGGAGTTTCTAACTCAGGCACAAGGAGCTCTCCAGCTCTGGGGTGGGACCTTGTTACTCTATAATTAGAATCCAGCTTTTCACCAGCACTTACAACCTTACAATCCTTAACAGACTACTGAACTTCAGGTCCTCTTTTCTAGCAATTTTAAATATTGGTGTTGAGTTTCGCTGTTTAGGCAAAAACTCAAACAAACAAGTTTTAAAAGGCTGAGGAAGAGGGAAAAGGATTCAAAAGATAAAATACCAGACTCTGCATAGACAACTTACAATACTGAACGGAGTTCAGTGAGGCCCTCCTTCTAGCGCCAATTTTAAATGTTGGTTCGACTTTTATACACACCCTATGAAGAATGAGCATAAAATACCGATAACACTTATACGGGATAAATCCCACTCACTTTAGGATCTTGCTGGATATCCAAGGTGTGAGTTACAGAGTTGGGTCGAATGTCTATTCACTCTTTTCCACTTCTGGAATAGTTTCAAGTGGACTGTCTGTTACCTTACAACGGGCTCGGGACTTCAGTTCAGTAATGTTCTTGGAGTTGGTTATCTTTGTGGATAATCAGATTTACAATCAGTTCTTTGATCTAGCTCTTTATACTTTAGCAGATTTAAATAAAAGACAAATTTAAAGAAAGATAAAAATGGATCATTTCACGGTGGAACAGAGAGAGTAGGGTAGGGCAAAAAGAGAAGTTTATCTAACTTAAGCTGCAAAACCAAAACTGCCAATTTTTAGTTATACCGGTTAGCTTCACAATAGAACAAATCAAAGAGGAAAGTGTCCAACTTTCTAAGATCACTTTCAACTAAGAGCATAAGACAAAGATGAAACAGATCTAACAAAAAATTATAAACAGAAGGGAAGTCGGTTAAAATTGGTATCTCTCACCGATAGCCTAGCTCGCACAGTGAGGACAGAGCAATTAGAACAGGCCTGAACCTTAAATCTGTAATTTTCCCTAACATACAATAAAGAAAATGAAGCCTAACAGCATATCCAATCCTGGTAACACAGATCTACAACATAAATTAAATAAACCTTAATGAAACGAAAACAAAAGAAGATGAACTTATCACAATCTGAAACAGATTAGGCTCCTAGCCATGCTATCACAGAAAAGAAAAATCACACCAACTCTAAGTCCAGAACAAAGCATTCAAACAAGATTTGCAAGAAATTGCTCAAATAGCTTTTATTTCTAAGTCTTCGCCTCCGTGATTTACATTCAGAAGAAGTATTTATAGACCCAGGACAGACCCTGATCTTTTCAAGAATATCTTCTTCTCAAACCCTAAATTCTATCCTCTCAAACTCTACTACCCGGGTTTTACAATATAAGGCCCTTTTAAAATAGAGTTTTGATAAACCCTAACCACTTCGCAAATCTCAGTGTAGTTACTTGCCATAAATGGAGAAGGCATAATTTGATATTATTTTCATCCACCTGTAACTATGTGTAAATGTCTTCCCGGGGGGTCATTAATTCCTTAGAGAAATTTGGATGAGTCACCACTTCTCTGACATTTCATCTTCGTAGAGCCATCTCTGAGTTGAAATTCTCTGCATGCCATTACTTTCACCATAAATTCTTGCATTAAATGCGTCCATCGGCAAATTTCGATAACCGTGTGTAGATATTTTCATTTTTCGGTCAATTGTCGACATACTCCATTAAATGGGCAGCTGCTTAGTCACCGTAAAGTCTCTTTGCGGCCAGATCCATAAAATCTGGATGAAACAGCAATTCTCGACATCTCAAATTTCCATCTGACGACCTTCAATTAATCTGTGCTTAACTTTGTTTTTTTCATCATTACTTTCGTTAGTATGCAACTGCCAGATGGCTTTCTGCAAAAGACATGCAAGAATTAGTACTTTATATTATTAAATAAACCATAAACTATTAATGTTCATTACACGTCGCTCTATTTTTGACACGTGTCGGACAAAACACGTCTTGCTTCCATTATTTTCATTTTGGCCTCTTTGTCTCTTCGGCGAAACTGACATGTCGCTGTTCGACATGTCGTCAAATCTCACTCCCCTTCACTTCTTTCTTTTGCCAACGCGACATGTCACGATTTCTGACATGTCCAAATCTGACCTTTCCATGCCTTCTCTTCTCTTCCTTGCCACGAAACCGACATGTCACGATTTCGTGACATGTCACAAAATCGTGACTTCTCCATGCCTTAACCAACTCTTTGTCTTCCTTGCCATGAAAACGCGACATGTCACGATTTTGCGACATGTCCGAAATCGTGACTTCTCCTCCTTCTCTTCTCTTCCTTGCCCGACATGTCACGATTTCTGACATGTCATCAAATCTCACCCTTTTCTTCCTCCTTCCATCCACTTTCCTTTTTTTCTTTTCAAACGCGACATGTCACGATTTCGCGACATGTCACAAATCATGACTTTTCTCCTTTGCTTCCTTTTCCTCTCTCCTGAAACTACGACATGTCACGATTTCGACACATGTCACAAATCCTGACGCTTTCGCCCTTGCTTCCTTTTGCCTCTTCTTTCAATTTTACATGTCGCGAAATCGCGATGCTTTCTTCAAGTCTTGCATTCTTCCAAAATATGTCGCGATATCGTGACGTTTTTATCACTTGGTCTTTTCTTCCAAAATATGTCACGATTTCGCTACATTTTCATCAAGTTTGGCTTCCGACTCAAATCTGTCACGATTTCGTGACCTTTCCAAAAATGGAAAGTGTCGCGATATCCGACTTTTCCAAAAATGGAAGTGTCGCGATATCGCGACGTTTTCAGGACTTAGCCAATTTTTCCAAACCCGTCGCGATTTCGTGACATTTCCAAAAATGGAAAGTGTCGCGATATCGCGACTTTTCCAAAAATGGAAGTGTCGCGATTTCGCGACGCTCTCAGCACTTAGCAAAATTTCCAAAAATTGTAGGTTGACTCTAATGAATTCATCCATCTGTATTCTGCATTTTTACATATCTGTGAAAGATCTTTTTACTCATAATGTTTCTACCTTTTAAAGAAGTGAATTCTAACTTGAAATTAAAGTCACATGCAAGACTACTTAGATACTTTGATATAGGCAAAACTTGAAGAAGAAGGAGGCAAGCAAAAATTTGGAATTAAAACCTGAAAAACATCAAGAGGGTCCTTACTGCAAAATGAAAGCTCAATATTTTCAAAGGATGGAAATTCATTTTTCAGTGGGGGTGTGTTGCTTCTCAACAAGGTTGCCATAACTGACAAAGGGGGAGATTGTTGGACATTTTGAGTCAAATTTGTCATTTATGTCAAGGAACGAAGTTGTCATTGATGTCAAGGAATAATCTACAGTTGATGTCAAAAGGTCAAAAGGAATAATGTGAGAGGTTGATTGAAAATATGTCATAATATTATTTTTATATTATGTGAGGCAAAAATAAAGTGTTTTTGTTAAAACCATGGTGGAAAAATAAATTTTTATTAAATCATTATGAGCAACAAAGTTTTTATTTAACCCCCAAGGAGGCTTTCAATTTTATAAAGCCAAAGATTACAAATTTAATTTATAAAATTTAAATTCTAAATAGAATTTAAATGATTTATAAATTAATTATGCATATTATAAAGGCGTCGACGTCCAAGTTCAATACACCGTTGACGTGCAATATTTGGAAGGCAAAAGGTATTTAAACCTTTGCCTAAGTTCAAAACCAAGCATTAGAATTTCCTCCGATTATTTTTGCATCAAAAATCATGCTAAGATTCATGGAGAAAGTGCCAAGGAGTAGCGAACAAAAGGCTCATGCATTTAGTGAGAAAGGAATGCATCGAACATGCTACATGGTAAGAGGAGAAGGGAGCCAAGGGCTTTAAAGGATTCGGTGAAATAATAAAGTGCCTTCTGCGCTTTTAGTGGGCACGTGAGTGCTTGGCTCACACGGCTAGCAAGCCACGACCAAGGTGCTAGCAAGGGAGAGAGTGCAAGATCAAATCCCGTGAAACGCGAAGTGGGAGATATAAAAAGTTTTTATATTTTGATTTAATTTTTGATTAAGTTGCAAGGTTCTGGAGAGATAAGGGTTGTTAATAGAAATAAAAATTATTCTTTACTTTTCTAAGGCTAGGGAGAGATAATGGGTAAATTGGTTATGATATTTACGTAAGTGGTAAATGGAAATTTACTAGGGTAATATTATTTTTATCTTAGGGAATTAAAAATTGATTTATTGCATATATTTGGTATAGTGACTTAATCAATTTATGCAATATTGAGAAGAGTAAGGTGTGTTTGGTCACTTATTGTTTATGAATGATTTCTTTAGGATGGAGTAATAAGGTGTATGTAAGTTTTGATATTTACATTGTATCTTTGAGAGAGTTTATCATATTATAACTTCTTTGAGCTTGGCAAAGAAGTGTTTGTGGTTGTGGCAAATTTTTGAGGTTCCTTAATCATCAAGAAAAAGGTATGGGTACATTATTCCATAGTTGAGTTGATTGGTTGGTTTTATGAAAAACAATTTTGGAGTGAAAAGGACTTAAGTAGGTCTCCTTATTGAGTGTGTTGAGTTAATTCTTCAAGGTTTTATGGAATAAAGAGTTGTTAAAACCTTGTTTTATAAGCATTGTTGTTGAAGTCATTGGTTGAGTGAAGAACTTGAACTAGGGTTTGAAAAGAACATGAGTATCATTGTTATGTGAGATTGGTTGATAAGCATTTTTGGAAACATTTTGAGTGAAGGTTCATATGCTTGTACTAGGGTTTGTAAGCAAGGATTGTTTCATTGAGTGATTGGTTGAGTAGAGTTGGTTGAGCCTAGTCAAGTGAATGTGTGAAGTGATTTTTCAAGTTCTATAAAACAAACTATTATATATTTTGAATTGATTTGAGGAAGTGATTAAACATTGAGGTGATTGTGAAGTATATTGAGTCTCTAACAATTCTCTATATGTTTCTGGAATTCGATGATTTAAATCCTTTGAAGTTGAAATCCTTATATCTCCAAAATTCAATTAATTACAATTTCAAAAATCTTCAAATAACCTTTCAAACAATAAATTTGCAAATTTTAAATTTTCTAAATTTTTTTTGAAGTAGCAAACCTTTTATCTTCCTACTTTATTAAAATTTTAAAATTTCAATAATATTCAAATTTTAAAGTTTTCCTAAATTTCAAAACTTTCAAAAAATCAAATTTTAAATTTTCTAAATTCAAAAACTTCAAATATTTTAACTCTTCAAATTTCAAATCCAAATCTTAAAAACCAAATTTTAAATCCTATTTGAAGTAGAAAACCTCATCACTCCAAAATAAATAAATAAAATTTTAAATCGATAGAATATCGAAAATAGTTTTAAATATTTCAAAATAAGGTTGAAATCCTTATAACTCCCTCTTAATAATTAAAGTTCCTAAGTATTGCATTTCATTAACTTAGAACTTTAATAAATATCAAATAAGTTGACAACCTTTTAACTCCCTCTTAATTATTAAAGTTCCTAAAGTTCAAAAATTGAAATAATACTTTACTTAGAACTTTAATTTCCACCTGGAAAAATATTTCAAACACACAAATAGTGCTTCTAGATTGATAAAGTTGTAGGTATTGAGCATTATGGCTATAGAGTAATGCTTTCTACTATGATGGTAGGTGAATAGGTAAGGAGGTTATGTGAGGAAAATTCTTCCCTTTGATCATGCTCTTTTGAAATATAAGATGCTTCTTTGAGAAATAGTTTGTATTCATGCTCCAAATAGATGCATTCTTCTAGATTATTTTTTTGGATATGATGATTGCTTAGGTAAGTTATAGCTTCACCTAGTTTCTCTATTGTTATATGTCATATTTACTATGCTTATCTATTGGTAGATGTTAGCTAAAATATTACTTTTGACCTTGGCTAGAACTTGGCTTCAACTTTAGATAGAACACGGGTTTTGGCTTCCATGTTTGCTTCAACTAACTATCTATTGGCTTCATTGCTTAAATAATTTATTTTTGATTATGTACTAACTCCACTAGTACCCTTTCACCATTATTATTTAGATGTGCTTATCATCTAGCCACCTCTAATATTGACTTCACTACAATCCATCTAGATCAATTAACCACTTTAGTTGACTCTAATCTACTTCAACTACCTATGCTCTCTAGTTATTTAAGGCTTATACTTTGCTTATCTATATGCAATTTACTTGGACGTTAGCTTTGCCTACCTTGAATAATATCATTGCTCAAAATATGTGATAATAATATTTCAATGTGTAGAAAGATTCAATACTATTCTTTTCATTTCTACTATACTATGGATTTATCTAATTTTTATTTTTATTTTGTACTCTCTCTTTCTTAGGTGCATTCAATATTCTATCTCCTTAGGTTTTGGTTTGAGTAAATATTCTTCTTATGTGATTTTTGGCCACTAATATGATTCTCCTCTTTTTTAGAGAATCCAAATCAATATCAAGGTGACTTTGAATGTCCCCTCACGTCCAATTTTGTTTTGGGTTGGATCTTAATATATTCTAGTTGAGTCCTTATCTTCACTGGTTTTCATTGAACCAAGTAGATAGACCCTAGCATTCAAATCAGGGTGAATTTTACATTTCCCCTTAATATCTACTCTTTTGAACCTTTAAAAATATCAATTAATCTATAAATTCAAAATTTTCAACAATCACATTGAAGTCTTCCTTTGATGGTAATACTAATAATAGAGACTACTCACGACAGCTCCAAATATGACTATAAAAATGAATAGATTTTAGTAGCAACTTTGATACCACTATTATATTTTAAGCCAAATTATCTTAGGTCCCAATATAAATAATCAAGAGTAGAATTAAATATAAGAGCAATCAAAGTATATACTAGCCAATATAAATTATAATAACATTCACTATAACATCAAATATGAATGTAAATGGCCAAAATCATTCATGTACAAACATGAAATATACTTACAATAATATTGCTCAAAATTTGTATACAAGCTTCAATATTATAAATGCTTGCTATGATGATCATTTATAGACCATTTTCCAACTTCCATTGTATGGAGCTTTATCTCCATAATATAGACATAGAAACGTGACTCTTCAATACTTGACTGTTTCACTCACATATTTGAGTTGCAACCTTTCCTATTCTTGTCCTTTGACTTCTCATATTTCCACTTGTATACAAGACTCTTCACTCTCAACTTACATACACACTTGAATCTGTCTTGCACACTTCTACATGACACTTACTCTTCTACATGCACTCATAATAAATGACACTTGTGCACATACTCATATTATATATTTTCACACTTACATACATGACACTTGTGCACATTCTCTCATTACACACTTTCTCACTAACATGCATGACACTTGTGCATATCCTGCACATAGACACTTACATAAAATGGAAAATATAAATCACTCATCTAAACTATAGATACAAATCCTAATATATTACATATTTACATTTGTACCATAAAGGTACCATAGGGTACATTTTCATGTACCAAATAATGTAATATTCTCCAATAGTAACTACCGCCTAAATATTTTTAAAGATTTTTGAATTCATTCCAACTTCTAATTGTTTTAATTCATAATATTTTCCAAAAAAAAACAAAAGCAGGACATTTATTCAAATTTTATACAAAAAAAATAAGGGCAAAGGATATTTGGGCCACCCATAGACACCATAAATAATCATTATCCATAGATAATATTACCCAAAACTATGATAATTTAAATGAGGATTCTGAGAGGGGTATTTATAGCAATACCAAAACCCTAATTACATCATAAAGTTTAGCCTAAGCCAATAATAAAATGCCCTTAGTCCTATCCAATGCATCACACAATGTTGGATCTTATCCATCAATTAGATTTTAATTTTAACATGTCCCATAATCTAAATTGAGGGGTCAAGGAGAGAAGGAATTAGTAACAATATTATCATCCCCCTATAATAGATGCTCTATTGGGTCTCCATATTTTGAGGTATCATTATTTGAATTCTACTATTAAAAAAATATTCTCTACACAAAAGTCTCCTTAGGATAGACCATAGTTGCAATTTCCATTATTAAGTAGTCTTGCACATAGGCACAAAACACTTCTACTAGGACTTCAAATGAAGAATTAATATCAGAATCACCACCTTGTTTAAAGATAGACTCTTTTAATATTACATTTTCACATAAGGTTTGTCTTTAAGGTATAACTTTTCCAATCACTACATACATCACCCTATTTGAAACTTCCTCTTGCCCATGGGCCACCTAATTTTAATCACAAAAAGAGGCTTTGCATAGACCTTCTTAAAAATGATTTATAACATACTTTCAAAAATACGTGGACAAAAAAATAGATCATGAAGGATTATATATTCATGAAGAAGCTAAATCAATCACCCAAAGAATATGGATTGACTAAAGTACATCCTAAATCCTTTTCTTACAAACCTTCAAAAGACTCAAAATCTACTACAACTATCACAAATCCATCTATATCTTCTAAAATATTCGTTCAAATATTCCTTATATGATAAAGTACTATAGTTTCACCCATAAAGGTGAGTAATGAGGTCTTTATGGTCCATATCACATAATTTGATCCAAAAAACTATAGTATGTCAATGAACGGATGACATCGATGTGTAGAGATAAAAAATAATGGGATTTGAAAAAAAGAGGCTCAAAATCCTTTCATATGCAAATGCTATGGCCTTCAAAAGATTTTCCCTAATGGATCCCCCAAAAAAATTAATTAAAGGCTCTAACCTTAGGGTTGCAAGCACCAATATTTACCTCCCACTTGGTGAAATATAAATCACTAAAATTATAAAATAACTTTTTACCACTTTAGCTCCTTTAATCCACTTAGTCGTTGACACTTGTTTTATTTTGATTGGTTGAGTCAATTTAAGTATGCAAAAATTGGGTAGATATGACACGAAAGTAGGCATCGATTGTCATGTGGGAAAAAAATCCAAGCTAATTAAAAATGCATTTAAAGACATAAAATGTATTTGAACTATGGTCTATTTGGTACTAAACCCAATGCCCTAGCTAATTTCTCACCACAACACTTGAGAGAAAAAAATATCTACCATGTGTAGGGATCCTTCCCTTTCATTTTTTGCAACAAAAAAATGGTGCCCACAATTTGAACCTAAGACCCAACATCCCAAAAAACCATCTTGTTGGTTTCACATCTATAATGCACAACAATATCAAAGGTTCTTGGTCTTATGCAGATGATGAGAAACTTGAACACCTACGTAGGGGATGAGCATGATTTGATCCTATGCCCTTACTTCTCTAGTGCATAGATTAAACCACAACACAACACAAACTATTAAGTATGGGCATAAAAAACAAAAATGGCAATCTATATTCCATGTGTTGCCATGGTTGACCAAGGAGTGCCCCCTAAGAATCAAACTTGGGATGGCAACAAAGCATCTTTAGCCTCATCCCCTTGGCCATAATGGTTTCCCTATGACATGGATTGTGTCATGTCCCATCTTAGTGAATAAGAGAATAGTGTACCTTGAGGTCAAAGGATGCCAAGACAAAGCCATAATGAGGGAAATATAACATTTTTGAATTTAAATTTTGGAAAGAAGCTTCTAATCTAGTAGAATATAACAAAATTATTCTTTAAAGGACAATTTTTGAAGAAAAAACTATTTTTTTCTAACATTTCTTCGAGTAGAGGATTGTAAAGATAGAATATAAAAAAGAGATATGCATAAAATCATCCTAATATTTAGAAGAAGAATCCAAGGCATTCAATTACCTTTATGTGTAATAAAGCAATGTAGCTCCAAACTTACTCAGATACCATATTGGAATTCATACTATTTTCTATAAATGAATGAAAGAAAGACATTTACTCAAATATTATGCAGGAAGGAAAATAAGAAAAGATATAGGCACAATAAATAATCATTGTTTGTAGATAATATTGCAAAACACTCTAATAATTTAAATGAGGATTGTGAGGGGGTATTTATAGCAATACCAAAATCCCAATTACATCATAAAGTTTAACCTAAACCAACATAACAAGAGGGCTTTAGGTTAGTTGCATTTCATATATAGGGTTTATCCACAACAAGATTAACCACAACCCATACAGATTACATAATAAAGTATTATAAAATAATTAATACATTATGCAATAAAATTCCCTTATTCCTATCCAATACATCACACAATTTTAGCTCTTGGTTATGAATCAAATTATAATTTCAACACTAATATTGTTGTTATTTTCTCTACACAAGTTATTCCATGTATGTCATCACCTCTATAATTGACTACTCCAAATCTTCATTACTTATATGTGTGTTCTATGAGAAATATATCACTACGTACAATTATAACCACAAGTCTTATTGTAATCAATAAATATAAAATTACATAAAATTAAGTTCCTTAATATAAATAATTATACACTTAACTTTCTAGATATGCATGAGCATGAAAAGTTTTATATAATTCCAATATGTATTGATTTTTTTCTCAAATTAAAAAAAGAGATTGATATGTATGGATCATGCCAAAAAATACTTGGGATTGGTTACTTTTGATTTGTAGCATAATTTCTTTCTTTTACAATAGTCCCAAAAGGTATACATATGATGGTTTCTAGGGCATGATAGATAGGATGTGAGTGATCCAAAAGTAACAAACATATATAGTTTTCCTTTAATGGGAATTTTACAATGCAAACCCCTCCATGAAATCAATGTTGATGAAGAATAAATTGTACTTTTTTATATATTCTATGAGGCAAATCTGTTGGTATTCCACAAAAAATGATCAGCCTTTAAAATAGAGGTATGTCTAGAATAGATGTTAGAAAGATAAGAATTATTGATATGTTGACCATGTAACCATGTATAATATTTTAAAGGGATATATTCTAGGCAAGTGAAATATTTATTAAGATATTATCAAGGATCTAATATCGAAAAAGTTATATTAGTGGTTTATTTGTAGTGTATAGTTTAAATCAATCTTGATAGAACATATGCCTTTTCACCTATAGAGATTTTAGATCCCAAAATATCTATGAACATTTTGATAACTTTGGATTGGATGTATTTTATTTGAGTCTTGAATTCAAACAAAGAAGGATCCATATTGCCTAACTTGTTATTTCAACCATATATAAAATATAGTGAAGCTTAGTCCATGTCTAATATAGTCACATTTTCAATGAATATTCTTAGTTTTTTTTTTTATCAATTAAAGAGATTAGAAATTAAATATCAGATAGGTTTTGACAGGGCCCCAAAACCTGTATACAAAATGGCCCTAATTGTATTGATTTCATGCCATAATTATATACAAAATGAGAGGTGGTTCGGTTGGTTGAACCACCCGAATCCGTTGGCTAACCAACCCATGAATTGGAGAGCGCTAGGAAGCGCTATTTTAACATATGCCTATAATGAAATATAAACTATGCAATGAAATATGCTAACATCCCCCCTTATTACATTATTGGCAAATACCAAGAGTATTGCGAAACAATTCAAATTTGACACGTGCAAGTGCCTTGGTGAAGATATCTCGCAACTTGCGCATCAGTGGGAATGTATTGGAGCTGTATATTGTGCTTTGGAACTTCATCACGAATGAAATGACAGCGAGTGTCAATGTGTTTGGTGCGATCATGAAAAATTGGATTCTTGACAAGATTCAAAACACCTTGATTGTCGCAAAACAAATGAAGTGGAAGATTCCTTGGAAGACCCATGTTTGTAAGAATGCGACGTAACCATATTATCTCGTAGACTGCTCCACTAGCTGCGTGATATTCTGCCTCTATAGAAGAGATAGCAACCACCTGCTGCTTCTTGCTATGCCAAGAGACAGGACCAGACCCAAGATGAAATATGTATCCAGAAGTTGACTTTCGATCATCAATGGATCCAGCATAGTCAGAGTCCGTGTATCCTTGTAGATAGAACTTGTTATTCTTTTTGTATTCCAAGCCAAAATCTGTTGTACCATGGACATAATGTAGAACTCTTTTTGCTGCTTTCCAATGACTTACCTTGGGTTCCTGCATGAACCGTGAAAGATAACCCACAACAAAACTGAGATCAGGCCTAGTATTGGTTAGATATATGAGACTCCCAATCAATTGGTGATAGAGAGTACCATCTACCTGAGGTGATTCATCATATCATGATAACTTAAGTCCTTGCTCCATTGGAGTTGCTTTAGACTTACAGTTAGTCATCCAATATTTTTTGACTAATGTCTTGGCATACTTCTTTTGTGTTACTCTGATATGATGCTTTTTCTGAGTCACTTCCAAACCAAGACAATAGTGAAGAAGTCCTAGATCTATCATTTCAAAAGATTGTTTCAAATCATCTTTTACTGCATCAATCATTTTCTCTGAACTTCCTGTTATGATCAGATCATCTACATATAACACCAGAATCACTATATCAGAACCATTGTTCTTAATATAGAGATTTGCATCTGAAGGACTTCTTTTGAATCCATGTTGCACTAGGTGACTATCTATCTTGATATACCAAGCTCGAGGAGCTTGTTTGAGCCCATACAAGGATTTGATCAATTTGCAAACTTTCTGTTCTTGCCCTTCAACCACAAATCCTTCTGGTTGGGTCATGTATACTTCTTCTTGTAAGTCACCATTCAAGAAGGCACTTTTAACATCCATCTGATGCAACTTCCACCCAAACTGAGCTGCCATGGCACAAAGTACTCGAATGGTAGTCATATTTGTAGTAGGGGCAAAAGTTTCTTCATAGTCTATGCCTTCTTTTTGAGCATAGCCCTTTGCAACAAGATGGGCCTTATGCTTATCAATAGTACCATCTGCTTTATACTTTACTTTGAACACCCATTTGCAACCAATGGGCTTCTTTCCTGTAGGCAGATTGACTAGCTTCCATGTATTATTCTTCATGAGAGATGTGTGTTCTGCTTCCATAGCAACCTTCCACTGAGGCTCACTAAGTGCATCTTGAACTGTTATAGGCTCATTTTCATCCAATGCTGTCATATAAACCTGTTCATTATCCATATATGTGTCTCTGTCTTCCTCTGCATCTATAGATAGATCATCAAACTATTGGTAAAGCTCATCAACCTCTGAAGATGATGCCTCTGCTCTTCTCTGTTGTGTCATACTCTGAGTGCAAGGTCGATCTTGAGTTAGATCTGGAAGTGTATTCAGTTTAGAATCTCTCAATGTACTAGTATACCATTTTGGAACCTTCTTCTTTGGAGATGAGCTTTCTTTCTTAGGTTCTTCTTCTTCTTCAAGGTATACATTTGTAGATGTGATATCTGATGTGGAAGCTTCATCAAATACTACATCTCTACTTATATGTGTTTTCTTGGTTATAGGATCTATCAAGCGATATCCCTTTGAAAACTCATCATAACCAAGAAAAATACATTGCAGGGTCTTCTCATCTAACTTCTTCCTTTTCTGTTTTGGGATGTGCATGAATGCCTTACATCCAAAAACCCTTAGATGAGAAATGGAGGGTTTCTTACCACTCCATGCTTCTTGTGGTGTTTTTCCTTGTAGAGCTCTTGTGGGTGCTCTATTTAGGAGGTATGATGTTGTGTTTACTGCTTCTGCCCAATACTGATCCTCAAGATGTGCTCCCTTTAGCATACATCGAACCATTTCCATAATGGAATGATTTCTCCTCTCTGCAACTCCATTCTGCTGAGGTGTATAGGTTGTAGTCAGTTGTCTCTTAATCCCATGTTCTTTCAAAAATGATGAAAAATCTTTAGAGGTGTATTCCCCCCTCGATCTGAGCGGAGGGTTTTGATGAAACATCCCGACTCCTTCTCAACAAGTTTCTTGAATTGTTGAAAGTATGAAAAAGCCTCTGATTTCAATTGAAGGAAGAAAACCCACATCTTTCATGAGTAATCATCAACAAACAATTGAAAATACTTCTTTCCACCATAGCTGGTTGGCATAGGACCACACAGATCGGTGTGTACCAACTCTAAAGGTTTCTTAGCTCTGGAAGAGCTAGCTTCAAAAGGTACTCGATGTTGCTTCCTTGCTAAGCAATCCGAGAAAACTAGTAAGATAGAGGAGAGGTGAGGAAGTCCTCTCACCATCTCATATTTACGCAATTCAAGAAAATATCCTGAACTTAGATGCCCATATCTTCTATGCCAGAGAGAAGTAGCCTCCTTTGTAGTTGCAACCAGAGCAACATGAGGCGTTGAAAGAGCATCTAGAATGAACAAGCCATGCTTGTAGGATCCAGTTGCGACATGTTTACCTCTGTGGGTTATAAAACATCTCTTCTTGCCTTTCACAACTCGGAACACAACATCCATATTTCTATCCAACATTTGTGGAACAGACAACAGATTATTGGCTAATCCAGGGACATAGAGGACCTTCTCTATCTGACATTTACCATCTGGAAGAGAGACAGAAACATCCCCTTCACCCTTCACTTGGTAGACTTGATTGTCAGCAATTGTGATTGGCTTACCTTCTTTCTCCTCAAAAGTTTCAAACCATGATTTGTCCCCAGTCATGTGCTTACTAGCTCCTGAATCAATATACCATACAACATCTATCTAGGAAGATGAAGTATGGGTCATGAGCACCTTGTGTGCTCTTTCAGAGTCAGAATCTGAATCGGACCCAGGGGAATCTGAGTCTGAGTTGGAGTCAACATAAGCAACATGGCCCTTAGGTTGCTTATGTTTCTTTTTATATTTATGTTTCTCTTTGCCTTTCTTCCTAGGAGGTTGGTCATTTTGTTGCTTGTTTTTGAACCAACACATGTTGGTGTCATGGTTATTCATATCACAAATCTTGCAATATTGTTTATCCTTCTGCTGATTTTGCTTCCCTTTTCCCTTGGAAGAAGAACCCCCTTTTTGAAACTGACCTTGTTTCTTACCCCTTTGTTGGGTGGAAAGGGCATTATCTGGCACCTCATATTTCTGAACCTGATTTGCCTCCTCAGTCTGAAGCAAATTTACCAATTCCACAAAAGTTACTTGTCTACCAGAAACGTTGAGGGAAGTGATCAACATCTTGTAGGAATCTGGCAATGCTCTCAAGATGACAGAATTCAAGATATCATCATCCACTGGTTTTCCCATAGCATTCAATTTTGCTTTCAAGTCTGCCACTCTGCAAAGGAATAGATCAATTGTCTCCCCAGAATTCATACTGAGGGTATGTAGTTGAGTTTGAAGGTGTAGAATAGTGGACTGATTCTTTCCTTCATACACAGTAATCAAAGCATCCCAAGCTTCCTTACTAGTTTTGGCATCACAGATATGAGGTTGGACCTCATCTGTAGTAGCAAGCAAGAGAAACATGAGACCTCTTTTGTCCTTCTTATCCCAAGCTTCTTGATCTGTTCTTATTGTTTGAGGGCATTTTGTAGTGCCAGTCACTACATCCCATAAATCTTCCACCTGAAGAATGGCTCTCATATTTGTCTTCCATGGAACAAAGTTAGGACCTTTCAGCAACTATGAATCTGAGAGATACTTGTGAACAATGGCCATTATGAAGGTTCCTTATATCACCAATTGGTCTCCCTTTCTTTATACCTACCAGATCTATATATCGTAACCACTCAATATATACCCGCCCTTACGTGAGGGAGACTATAAGTACATATGAGAAGCATGATATATTGAACTTAGGCGATACTGAAAGGGCATCGTGTTGTTAATGACACCTACCATAGAAAGTTTATTCCTCATGCGTGGGGCGTAACTTCCCCTAAACACTTTGGAAAAAACCTTCGTCAGGATTTACGCCTAACAACAATCACGATGTGGGTATGAAATGAAGTGAACAATAGAACTGGTTTACCTTATTTCTCCTCGATGATTGATAGAGAACAAGCTCAGACGTCATTGTTGTAGCTATATTAGGCGGTGGATACAGTAGCCCAAAGCACGACAACATTACCTGTAAGTGTGGGCCAGAGGTATCACAAATACCGAATGTTGTTGTGCAATTGAATTGCACAAATAGGTGTAAAAATTTGGGGTCTTTTTGTTTGTTATTTTTATGATTGTTAATGCAAGAAAATAGAATATTTAAATGCAAAAATACAATCACAAATGCCCACAAATTTAACTACTCTAGGTGTCGGTGTCCACCGAAAATGCACCTATTACAATACCAGTTTTATCATGCAATGATTCACTTCCATCAATTTTGATCTCCCCCTTTTGTCTTATAATTTTGCAAAAAGAATACTTGATTCCCCCCTTCTGGTTGCAAAATAAACAAGGAAGAAGAAAAAAATGTACCTAAATCCCTTAAAAAAAAATAGTGGTAGTGTTGTTTTGGATGTCAAAAATACGCTCAGGCATCAATAGGGCTCTCTGGCCATCATGGAGGACTCCCAGGCATCAAAAAAACCTTGCAGGGCATAACAATATGCTCCTGCTATCAAAAAATAGGCTCTCACCATCAAAAATCGTGCTCCTGTCATTAAAAAACATGCTCCCACTATCAAAAATGCGCTCCCACCATCAACGGGCACTTTCAGGCATAAAAAAATAAGATCTTAAAAAAATATTAACAGGGCATTGGAGTGTTTCAAACCCGCAACCTCACGGGATGCTACGATTTAACAGATGGCACCCGACTAGTTCATCTGCGAGGTCGAACGAGAGTAAAGGGATAGGTTGTACCTTTTGGTATCTATCCTATCAAGCAACGAAGAAAAAAATTGGGACTTTTAGTCCCACATTGCCTATGCGGTAATGTTGTAGTTCTTTAAAAATAGGATAGCATAGTAACTGCTTCGATTGCCTTCGAGTAATCAATCCTGACATTTTATTGTTTCCTCGTGACAACCACTCGATCCACATCATCGCTCATGCAAAAACCAACCAATGAATGCCACATCAGATGTTCAATCAACCACCACCATCGTATACCTTGGTCTGCATGCAATATGCCTTCATTATTATTGTCTATGTTAGGGTCCACATCCTCCTTGTCATCAAGATCGGTCTGTGTTCGATAGCCTATGTCAGTTGTGTAAGGGTCTACGTTCTATCAGGGTCTGTGTCAGGGTCGGTCTACCAAACTCGATGTGTTAGTCATGTCAAGGTTTACTTCTTGTCAAGGTCTGTGTTAGGGTCTATGTCTGCCTACATTCTGTTAGGGTCTGTATCAGGGTTGGTTTGCAAAAATCTATGTGTATCCGCTCACCTTGGAGTGTGCTTCTTGGAGTAGTTATTGTAGCTACCTTACCCAACTAACACCACCTTACCCAAACACCATGCTCTGATACCAAGAAGAATTTTAGTGAATCAAATTGTATTTATTTCATGCCATGATTATATACAATGAGAAGAGGTTCAGTTGGTTGAACCACCCAAATCCATTGGCTAACCAACCCACTAATTGGAGAGCGCATAGGAGGCACTTATTTTAACATATGCTAAATAATGAAATATGCTAACAATCAAATGCCAACAAAGCAGAGAGCATAGAAAAGTAAACCTAGGGCCATCCTTCAAGGAATAAAAATTAAGGCTGTCCTTAGCCAATAACAAGAACAAAAGGTTTAGGCAGATCAAAATATCCAAAAAATCTCAGTGAACATTAAACATCAAAAATCTTGAACACCAGCCCTTCAGACTAAAGAGGGAACAATTACCCTTCAAGACTAGGATTGGCATCAACATCTTGGAGTTCCACGTTTAAAGCATCCATATTAGAAGTGTTGTCCTTATAAGGGATGTCCTTAGACTTGATGCTTGCCTCCTTCAAAATTTTTGTAGAATATCCTCTAGCACCTTCAGCAAATGGCTTTTCCATAATAGGCTTGAGGACGCTTCCCCATGGAAAAGGTAACTCATCACACCGCATGCCCAGATGAGCCCTTCTACAAAGCTCCTTGTCCTTGATGTCCTTCAATTTAGCATCCCAATTGTGCTTCTCTCTCTTAATTGATATTCCTTTAGGTTGTTGTCCAGTCAATTCAATAAGCATCTTGATATCAAGGACATAGGTCTTATTGCGAATGGTGACCTGACCATTATCCCAGGTCTCCATAAACACCAAAGTGACTTCAGGGTATTCACATTCAAATTTGTGGAAGAATGGGAGGAAACCCTTACCAGCAAGGATTCCTTGAGTAATGGAGTCCAAAAAGATCTTGGAAGGTTCAATGAAAGCCATAATGACCACACAGAAAGAGGATAATTTTTGAAAAAATAGTAGAAAGGCATGGCACTGAAGGAGGTTTAAAACTTGGGTATTATAAAATAAAACAACCAAGAAGGTAAGAATAGAAACAACCTGATGGCAATCTCAGAATGAGTGCTGCTGAGGGTGATGAAAAAAAAAATTGCATGCTCCAAAGAACTCATGATGGATGTGATGATTCTGATTACTCAAGGAAATCATGTGAGAATCTGAACCCAAATCCCTCAAATGGGAAATACCAATGAGGTAAACAAAAACATGAGGTGAGATACACGAGAGGGCAAAATGGGGGAATGGGGAAGGGTAATGGCTATGGATTGATGACTTTTGAAATAGTTAAGGATAAAAAAAGGTTTGCTTTAAAGGATGGATAACCGACATCCCTTTTCAGGACAAGGGGGGACAACAAGGGCTTTGCTTTGAAAAATGAATATTCGACATCCAAGGTTGACAAGACCAAGGATCATGTGAATCCCATCACCCGAGAAGGCGGTTGACCGAATAGTATGAAATTTAAGACACGCTGGCATGAGGATCATTAGGAAAATGGATGACTTGCTCCACATCAGCAGGGATGATGTCTGAAGTCAAATTTTCTTGATCAATGACTTGAGCTAAAATTGAGGTATGTTAGTGGTACAAGTCATCAAGTCAATGATTTGAGTTCTAAAATTTGCTAAGACATCAAAAACCTTGTTGCTATCTTTGAATATGTGCTGGAAAATATATCTTGAAAGCTACTATTGAGATTTCTTGCTTCATCAATGCAGTTCCTTATTTTCCATGAAGGTATTTTGGAGTTTTTTAGGTAATTAATGATGGTGAAGGAATCACCCTTGACCTATCAGAAAAGCCCTTGGCCAACACCAAGCCACACCATAGAGCCCATGCTTTAGTAGTTTGGTTTTACTGGATGCCTAAGAAATCGACAAAAGCAAGGATAACCTTACCTTTGTTGTCTCTGAGGATACTGCCTACTCTTGAATTTCTAGGGTTGCCTTTTGTAGCACCATCAATATTCAATTTAAGCCATCCTAGTGGAGGAGGAATCCATGATGATTGAGCTCTATTGGAGGTAGGATGTGGATTAGAATTATTTACAATAGGAAAATTAAGAGCTTGCCCTAAATAAACTTCAAAATTAGAAGCAAGATGGGAAGGTAAGGGACAAAGGGTAGCATTTTCAATAGCAAACGAAAGGATCTTATTGAAGACAAAACCAAAATTTTGACTGATATTGAAAAATGCTCTACGGTTTCTCTTCAACCAAATCTGCCACATGAAATGATGAAGATAAAACTACCAAAGAGTTTTGAGATGAAGGTTCCTAAAAGGGTTGGGCCACTGAATGAAAATATTAGATATGGAGCAAGGTTCAACCCAAGAAATGTGGAAGCATTCAAAAAGAGTATTGAGGATAGAAGAAGCAAAAGGACAACCAAGGAAAAGGTGATGAGGGGATTCCCAATCATAGCAACACAAAAAATATCTATTGGGAATGGGTAACCCTCTTTTCAATAAGTTATCAATAGTAAGGATTTTCTCTTGGATAGCAATCCAATAAAAGGAGGCAATTTTAGGAATCATAAGCTTAAGCCACACAATATTAAAAGGAATGAAGGATTCCTCATGCGGTAAGAGAAGCTGGTAAGTAGTTTTAACAGAAAATTCTCCAGAATTAGTAAGTTCCCACACGATTTGATCATTAGGATTCCTATAAGGAATGATTGAAGACTTTAGGATAAAGTATAGTTCTCTATATTTATCAGGATAAGTAGGTATGTAAAAGGCTTCCAAGTTTGCCTGCCTTCCTGGGAATGGATGAAATATGAAACTCTTGATCCAAAAATAAAATTTGTATAATACTTGAGGATAGCTAATCTGGGAATATTTATAAGTGGTTCATTAAGGAGCCATTTGTCCTACCAAAAGTCAATTTGAAGCCCATTACCCAATCTCCATCGAAATTCCTGTTTGATAAGATTTCTGACTTGCAAGATGGTTTTTTAGAAACAAGACCCTCTCGGGGATAAATCAACATTGAAGAAATCAGTACCTTGTAAGTATTTGTGATGGAATATAGAGATCCAATCATTTCCAACTTTTGAAATTAACCTCCAAGCCTACTTAGCAAGAAGGGCTATGTTGAAAAGGTGAATCCTTCTTAGGCCAACCCTGCCTGAAATTTTTGGCCTATAGAACTTATCACAAACAACAAGATGAAACCGACTATTATTTTTAGATCCTAACCACAGAAAGTTTTTTTGAATCTGTTCTAATTTATGACAAATACCTGCAAAAACTTTAAAGAAAGACATGAAGTAAATGGGAATGCTTTGAAGTGAAGCATGAGTCAGAGTAACTTTTCTAGCCTAAGACAAGAGATTGCCTTTCCAACTTGCTAATTTCTTTTGTAGCCTTTCAATCACATTGTTTCAAATTGAGGCATCAGGCTATCCCAACAATAGAGCAAGTCCTAGGTAAGTAGTGGGTAATGGAGAAATTGAGCATTCAAGGATTACAAAAATTTTGAGTTGTCTCTGAATGGGTGTATTTAGGAAATATAATTTGCTCTTGCAAAAATTGATTTTTTACCCAACAACATCTTTGTATAACATCAATATATGCTTGATGACTTTGGCTTCAAGGACAAATACTTTAGATGAGATAATAGTATCATCCCCAAAATTTTTATGAGAGACTGGCCTAGTTAGAGAAGCAAATTTTATTCCTGAAATAAGATTGAGATGATAAGTTGCTTTTATAATTCTTCCCAGAGCTTCAACAACAATTATAAACAACAAGGGATATATGGGATCTCCTTGACGAATGCCTCTATTGCTCAAAAAATAACCAGCAGTAAAACCGTTGATAAGAACAGAGAACCACGAGTGGAAATACACCCTTTGATTAAATCAACCCAGTCCAGTGGAAACCAAATTTTAGGAGAATTAAAATAAGGAAATCCTAGTTTAGTCTATGGCTTTATTCATGTCCAACTTCAAAACAAAGGTAGGTTTTTTTGACATTTGTGTAGAGTGAAGAGCTTCATAGTTATGACTCCATCAAGAATAGATCTACCATGAATGAAACTTCCCTAGCAAGGATCAATTATGGAATGAAGGATATCTCTTAGTCTGTTAGCGATATATTTTATGAGGATTTTATAGCCCACATTACATAAGATAATAGGTCTAAAACCAATCATGGATTTAGTATTTTAATTCTTTGGAATGAGGGCGATAAAGGTTGAATTGAATCCACGGGGAATAGATTTATCAGCTTGGAACTCTTTAACGGTATTCTCAATTATTTTTTATTTTCCTTACCAATTCCTATATATTGAAATGGATTAATTTCTCTTAATGTATTTTATATTAATTATGTTATCATCCAATTCCACTTCCATCCAAGCACCAACACTACTCACTTCATTGAAATGAAAGACAATGCATAGCTTCTATGAATATGTTCTTATAGAACACCTTGAGAACCATTTAAAAATAAAATATTATTCACTTGTTAAAGGGTTGATATTTTCATTAATTATTCCAAGAAACAATAGGTATGCTTTTAGTTCCATCCCATTCAGTTCACATAATATCCCTTGCTATTTAAATTAGCTTAACTCTATATTTCTTTAGAGGGAAACCAACATAAGAATAATATAAACAATTAACACAAAATTCATGTTTATAATTGAGAATATTCTTTCAAGAGATAATTTCTTCATTACCAATTATTTAGTTTAAATTATATAAGTACACAGATCTCCAAGTCCAAGAGACCTATGTTTATAACAAAATAAATTCATAGGTTTTTGCTTACCTATTGGTGCTCAATTTACTTCTAATTATCTAAAATTGACTCCATCCTTTCATATCCTTTAATATAAATGAAATTATTTTTTTGTCACTAAGTTTATACTATAAGGCATCTCAATAAAGCTGAAGCACATACATTGTAGTTTTACCTTTTGATTTAAAATATTACAAGAATGGTTGGACTTATTGTATCATTTGAGTTCATTATTACCCTTGAAATATACAAGGAGATAAATTTATTTATATTACAAGATCATGTATTGATAATTCAAGGACTTAGCAATTAATACATAAAAAGAAAAAGGTCTATGGTCATCCTCCTAAAATGGAATGTTGGAAAGTAAATCAATAGGAAAGGAAACCCTTAATATTCAACTGGGTAGAAGTATATTTAGGAAGCATAATAATTTGGTGTAATATTTTAGGCATATTCCTAAAATAATACATTTCTACTAAAAACCAATTTTCTAACCATACAAATATGTGATAACCATAAGATCAAATTCAAACCATGTACAATTAAAATACATATTTTAATCGTATTCCTATGGAACTTGGTGGAAGTGTGGTTTGATATTTTGATTTAATATTTGATGCATGTGTTTTGGTCTTAGATGCATGGAGATGTTTTTAATAGAATATGGTAATCCAAATTAGGCATTTGCATTGAAACTTATCTTAATGGTGAAATGATATTTCTAATAAGATCAAATACAAATCAATGCTAATATTTATAATATGTGTTTTAATCTTATTCCTATGAAACTTGGTGGAAGTATGGGATAATATTTTGATTTAGTATTTGATGCATGTGTTTTGGTCTTAGATGCATGGAGATGTTAATAGAACATGGTAATCCAAATCTAACATTAGGTATTTGCATTGAAACTTATCTACATGTTACCATTAGCTTCTAGGGAATTAGAAGTGGGCATAAGGGTGACACTAACATCAATAACTATTGTTGGTACATGAGGTTAGGTTATCACTATACTAGTCTACCAATAAAAGAGAGAAATATTAGTATTGATTAGTGTCAATTTTTATTATTTACTTATTGGATGTCACCATGTTACAAAGAATTACATTTGCACTATTATTTATTAGAGGTAAATACTAGTGTGAAAGGGGACCCGTGTAAGCCTAACTTGCTTAGATCACAAAAACTATACTAATATTTTTCACAAAGGCATGAAAGACACAAAATATAGGATCCTCTTGTACTAAAACAGGTTGCATAAACACATCTAGATAGAAATGAACTTCCTCAACATCAAAATATTATGAGAAGCATACCAATATGAAACAAAGATGAAGTACAACTATATACGTAAAAGTATTCATAAGGTAGGTGGATTTATCTAGAATTAAAAATTCAAGAAAAAGTAGTCCCAAAAATAAAATTAAACTATGATGAACTAATATAAGAAAAATTACCTTAGGTAATTTTCATGACCCACCTTGGCAAGACTTATTTATGAGAAGGATTATGTTTTGATATATGATTTTTTAGTGCTTAGTATTTGATGCATTTGGATGGGTATATGTATTTTTTATTTTAATTACATTATACGAGGATATGGTGTTTCTAATTTTTATGTGTTCTTGTAGGACAAGGTACTCTTGCAGGTGGACGCAGAAGTTGACCATCATGAATGAGAGACCAAAAAAGAAAAATGATGGTCAGATAAAATGATGATAGGTCAAGGGTAAAGCATGTTACTCACATATAGTTGCATCTCATAGTTACATATTTGAAATAAAATCATTGGCAAGGACGTTGCTAAAAGAAAAGCATTGAAGTCATTCTAAATAGAAGTTGGTAACCTGGAAGTTATAGGTAAATCTTCTATGTATGGGGTTGATAAATACTTGTTTTGGTTTCTTGTGTTTCATCAATTTTTATCTTCTTCACATATATAGGTGAATGCTTTGAAAGTTAAATATTTCTTGTGATGGTATAGCATATTGTAATAAATTGTTGATAAATTTATGAAAACATTCTACGCGGTGTTACAAATATTGAGTTGTCATTGATGTCAAAGGCAAAAATATCTTCAAGGTTGAAATGTTGAGTTTTCATTAATAATAAAGGCAGAGATATACTTTAATATTTAAATGAAATATTTAAATATTAAGGTGGAGGATTATATTTAAATCAAGAGGATTTATATATATAAAAGTTTGAAAAAGTGGAACGTCATATTTAAATCAAAGGATTTAAATATAATTCAAAAGTTTAATATTTAAAGGTTAAAAGGTTGGATGACCTCCTTGAGAATACCAATGCAATGTTTGAAAATTCAAATATTTAAAATACTAAGGCTGACCTCCTTAGGCGCTAAATAAAATGCGTATTTGACCTATTTGGGCACTAAATAAAGTACATATTTAAAAGGGTATCAAATTCATTTTTGTGGGTGAAAAATTTGAATCTCCTTCATGCAAAAATTGAGCAGTAGGTAGAAGAGGAGGAGAAGAGTATGTTTGGTGGTAGTGAGTGAAAAGGAGAATTTATAATATTTATGCTATGAATTTAGTCTCATCCAGGTGGCTAGCCCAATTGTTTTTCGAGGTTACGCTAAGGTGTTGTGTAGCAGGAGGTTGCAAGGTTGAATCCTTGTGGTGTCATTTTCATTTTGGTTGATAGAATGAAGAAGGGTTTAAATAGTTTGGGATGCATATTTTTATTCCACCTATCGAGGTAGCTCGTTTGGTCACCTAGCCTATGCTAGGGTGCTGTGTTGGCAGAAGTCGAGAGATCGAATCTCCTCCACATGCATTTGGTGGTTTTTGCTAGGCAAGGTAAGGGCAAAACTTTTATTTGATTTAATTGAGTGGGAGATATAAGGTGTGTCATGATTATATTTTGCATACTTTGAGTGGAAGATATAAGGTGTTTCACAATTATATTTTGTATACTTTGAGTGGGATATATAAGGTGTGTAAATGATTATTTTAAAATGAATTTTTGCATGCTATAAAAGGGAGTTATAAGGTATGAGATTGTTATTTTTAAAAGTTGTATTTTGCATGTTATAAAAGGACATATAAATGTTTTTTTTTTTTATTAATAAATATTTATATTGTGAGTTTCAAAAGGGAGATATAAGGAGTGATTTTTAAGCTTTATTGTGTATGTTTTGATAAGGATTTTTAAAAGTGGTTGATTTGATATTTAATCAAGAAAAGAAAAAGAGAATTGCTAACCAGTTTTTGAAGGCACAAACAAAAGAAAAATTATTTTGTTAAGACTAGTTTGGAAAGCTCATGCAAAAAGCTCATCATCATCATTGAGGCAGATCTAGAGGTATGGTGATTTAATTCATTTCTCAAAGTGATTCTTTTTTAGGAAAATATTTCTTGTCATATAGTGGGAGGTATAAGGAATTTTTGGATGTGCATTATTTTCATTGAAATTGGAAGAAAATATCCAAGGGTTATATATCAAATTTGAGAGGTAAATTTGTGCATTGTTCATGATTGATTTAGGAATAGATGAGCATTATTTTGTATGCAATATTTGGGAATAGATGAGCATTGTTTTATATGCAATATTTGGGAATAGATGATTGTTTTGTATGCAAGATTTGGGAATAGATGAGCATTGTTTTATATGTAATATTTAGGAATAGATGAGCATTGTATGCATGCAAAATTTTGGAGTCGATGAGCAATGTTTGTAAGTAGATTTTTGATTATATTGTTGAGTACATTTATGTGAAAGTTTTGGGGTAGTGTTGAGCAATTTTGTAAGTATATTTGAGCAGGTTTTGTGATTAGATTTGAGTATATGCTATGCACAAACTTGAGAGAATATTTGAGCAGGTTGTGAGAGTAGATTTGAGCAGGTTTTGGAGTAGATGTGAGTAAATTAATGAGAAAGTTATGGAGCTAATTAGAGCAAAGTTATGAGTAGGATTTGTGAGCATGTTATGGAGCTGATTTGAGTAGAGTTGTGAGTAGATTTTGGAGTTGATTTGAGTAAGATTTGTGAGTAGTATTGCGATCAAGTTTGGGAGAATATATAAGAAGTATTTAGAGCAGAGGGGATTTGTGTCTCCTATGGATTGGTGTCCAAAAACCAATAGAGGGGATTAGTGTCTCTTGTGGATTGGTGTCCACAAATCAGAGCAGAGAGGATTGGTGTCCATAAATCAGAGTAGAGAGGATTGGTGTCTCCTATGGATTGGTGTCCATGGACTAGAGTAGAGGGGATTAGTGTCTCCTATGGATTAGTTTCTACGAACCAGAGTAGCAGGGATTAGTGTCTCTTGTGGATTGGTGTCCATGAACCAGTAGAAGGGATTGATGTCTCCTATGTATTAGTGTCCATGAACTAGAGCAGAGGGGATTGGTGTCTCCTATGGATTGGTATCCACAAACTTGAGAGGGGATTGGTGTCTCATGTGGATTGGTGTCCATGAAATTGAGAGGGTATTGGTGTATCTTGTGGATTGGTGTCCACAAACTTGAGAGGGGATTGGTGTATCTTGTAGATTGATGTCCAAAAATATTGTAATACGGGATTGGTGTTTCCTGTGGGTTGGAGTCTACAAATGTTTTTGAGAAATTTATAAGCAATATTTCTCCATGGATGTAGCCCATATTGGATGAACCCCATTAAATATGTGTCACTTATGTGTGTGATGATTTGTGCATTGTTTCATTATTGCAATTGATGATATTTGAAGCTATTGCTTTGGAAAGAAAATTAATTTTTTTTATCTTATACTGTTCACTCCCCTTAGTATAATCTTGTGTTATTTAAGTGGTAACAGAGTGGGTTACTTTGTGAAAGCCTAATAGCTTGAAGTAAGATCTTACAAGAACACAAATGATACATGAGGAAGGGTTTTCATCAAATAGAGCTCCACTATTTGATGGGACTAACTATGCTTTCTGGAGTGTGAGGATGAGGAATTATTTAATGGCACATGGATATGATATATGACAATCTATGGATAATGGATTCACAACACCTACAACTCCTCCCACAGATGCAAATGGTAAGAAACCATAAGAAAATAATGCTAAGGCAATGAATGCAGAATGCAATATTAAGTGGATTATGTGAATAAGAGTTTGTGAAAGTCATACAATGCACTTTAGCAAAAGATATATGGGAAAAATTACATAGAACATATGAAGGAGATGGTAAGGTTAGGATGGAAAAACTTCGAACCCACAAGAGGAAGTTTGAAGACTTTAAGATGAAATATGAGGAAGATATTGCTAGGTATATACTTTGTGTTGATGATGTTGTCAACACCATTCGTGGACTTGGAGAAAGTATTGAAGACTCTAATATTGTTCAAAAAATCTTGAGGTCACTTCCCATGAGGTTTGATGAAAAGGTTTCAACAATTGAAGAAATGAAGGATCTCAAAATTTTGAGTATGGATGAGATACATGGGATTCTCACAACCTATGAGATGTGGATATAAAAATATCAAACATCCAAATGAGAAGAAACATTAAAAGCTTCAAATAAGGCAAAGAATAAATATAAATAATCAAGTGAAGGATCAAGCAATGGAGAAGAAGCTAACTTTGTGTGAAGAAATAAAAAGGGTCAAAGAAAACACAAAGGTATGCAGTCTGTGAAATGTTTTAATTTTGGTAACTTTTGTCATTATGCATCTAATTGGCCACAAGCTAGAAGTAGCAACAATGAATATTTAAAGGAATTTGATAAAAATAAAGAAATAAGATTAATGAAGAAGCAAGGTCAAAACAAGCATGAGAAGAAGATATTTCAAAGACACAAGAAATTTTTTTATGTTGAAGAAGCAAGCAATGCTTCTAGTGACAATGATGAAAGCCTATTCAATAGTGAAAGAGAAGAAATATTATTTTTGGCCATAGAAGAGAAAGAAGATGATCCTATTGTTGAAGATAAAAAAGAAGAGAAAGATTTAGAAGATGAACGTGAATACACAATTGACATAAAAGAGGAACTTATTGTCGCTCTTGAAAAGTTTAGAAGGGTTAGAAAGAAGAACTCAAGATTGAAGGCTCAAGTACAATAGGATGAGAGAACAAAGGTAATTCGTCTACAATATCTCACTTACTTAAAATTTAGGTTGAAGAGGCAATGCAAATTGAAGAAGGTATGGTTGAGGACTTAAAGGCAAAAGAGCTAGAATGTGAAAGACTAGAACATGAAGCTGTCACTCTAAGGAAGGGACTTGAAAATTTTAATGATAAGATATATCAATTTAGGAAAAGCTCAAAAAACTTGGATGATATTATCAAAGCACAGAGATATCTATTTATGAGTATTGGACTTGGTTTTGAAGAAGGTCAAGATAAATAAAAAGGGGATTCAAGCTTAAAAGAAATAGAAGCATCAAAGAAAGTAATTGAAGAAGATTGTAAGACCTATGCTAATATGTTAAAAATTGAAAGTATCAAAGAGAAAGAAAACAATGCACCATAAAGGAATAAGGACCATCACAGAAAAAGAAAAAAAAGAAGCATATGACAATATCCTCCAAGGCAATCAAGCAAGTTTCAATATTTATTTCATGGTTATTGTTTCTCATGTAACCATTTTGGTCATAAAGTTGTAAATTGTAGGGTCCATGCTATGGATGATTTTGGCTTCACCAAGAGGAATTTCAATTCATTTGCACCTCCTATGGACTACAATATCATGTGTTAAAAATGCAAAAAATTTGGGCATACAACTATATGGTGTAGAACAGTGTTCTCTAAATTTCTGAAATTAAGGAAAAAGGAGAATGGTCAAAAAGTTCAAAAGGGTATGATTTCCAAAGTTTGGAGAAAGAAAATGAAACAAGAAGAGGAGCATAGTAATTTGGGAGTTTCACTCCCATCCCATAATTAAAGCCTCAAGAAAAGGAGGTGGTGAGGGGGTTGTGTTTAATGTCTTATATTTCAGCCCCAAGGAGCCCTTTGCCATTGATGTCAAAGGGGGAGAGTTTTTAGTAAGGGGGAGCAGCTAGTCAAGGGAGAATCTTGTGATCATGTTAAGTAAAGGTCAGTTTCATAATAGGGTTGCCATCAATGACAAAGGGGGAGATTGTTAGAAATATTGAGTTGTCATTGATATAAAAGGTAAAAATATCTTCAAGGATGAAATGTTGAGTTTTCATTAATAATAAAGGCAGAGATATCTTCAGAGGTATCAAAGGTAAAAATATCTTCAAAGGATGAAATGGTAAAATTGTCATAAAGGTAGAGATATACTTTAATATTTAAATGAAATATTTAAATATTAAGGTGGAGGGTTATATTTAAATCAAGAGGATTTAAATATATAAAAGTTTGAAAACGTGGAAGGTCATATTTAAAACAAAGGATTTAAATATGATTTAGAAGTTTAATATTTAAAGGTTAAAATGTTGAATGACCTCCTTGAGAACACCAATGCAAATTTTGAAAATTAAAATATGTAAAATACTAAGGCCAACCTCCTTGGGTGCTAAATAAAATGCATAGCCAACCTCTTTGGGTGCTAAATAAAATGCATATTTAAAAGGCTACCAAATTCATTTTGGTGGGTGAAATTTTTGAATCTCCTTCATGCAAAAATCGAGTGACAGGTAGAAGAGGAGAAGAAGAGCACATTTTGTGACAGTGAGCGAAAAAAGAGAATTTATAATATTTATGTTGTGACTTTAGTCTCATCTGGGTGGCTAGCCTAGCTAGTTTTCGAGGTTGTAGTAAGGCGCTATGTAGCAGGAGGTTGCAGGGTCCAATCCCCTTGACATCAATTTCATTTTGGTTGATATAACGAAGAAGGGTTTAAATAGTTTGGGCTGCACTATTTTATTCCTCCCATTGAGGTAGCTCATTTGGTTGCCTAGCCTATTCTAGGGTGCTATGTTGGCAGAAGTTTGGATATTGAATATCCTTCGCGCACCTTTGGTGGTTTTTGCAATGCGAGGTAAGGGCAAAATTTTTGATTTAATTGAGTGGGAGATATAAGGTGTGTCATGATTATATTTTGCATACTTTGAGTGGGAGATATAAGGTGTGTAAATGATTATTTTAAAATGAATTTTTGCATGCTATAAAAGGGAGTTATAAGGTATGAGGTTGTTATTTTTAAAAGTTGTATTTTGCATGTTATAAAAGGAGATATATTTTTATTTATTTTTAATTAATAAAGCTTTATATTGTGAGTTTCAAAAGGGAGATATAAGGAGTTATTTTTAAGATTTATTGTGTATGTTTTGATAAGGGTTTTTAAAAGTGGTTGATTTGATATTTAATCAAGAAAAGAAAAAGAGAATTGCTAACCAGTTTTTGAAGGCACAAACAAAAGGAAAATCATTTTGTTAAGACTGGTTTGGAAAGCTCATGCAAAAATCTCATCATCATCATTGAGGCAGATCTAGAGGTATGGTGATTTAATTTCTTTCTCAAAGTGATTATTTTTGAGGAAAATATTTTTTGTCATATAGTGGGAGGTATAAGGAATTTTTGGATGTGCATTATTTTAATTGAAATTGGAATAAAATGTGCAAGGGTTATATATCATATTTGAGAGGTAAATTTGTGTATTGTTCGTGATCGATTTGGGAATAGATGAACATTGTTTTGTATGCAATATTTGGGAATATATGAGCATTTTTTTGTATGCAATATTTGGGAATATGTGAGCATTGTTTTGTATGTAATATTTGGGAATAGATGATCATTGTATGCATGCAAGATTTGGGAGTAGATGAGCAGTATTTGTAAGTAGGTTTTGGATCATATTATTGAGCATATTTGTAAGTTTTGGAGCAGTGTTGAGCACTTTTGTGAGCATATGTTGTGAGCATATTTGAGTAGGTTTTGTGAGCATATTTGAGAAATTATTATGAGTAGATTTGAGAGAAGATTTGAGCAGGTTGTATGAGTATATTTGCATAGGTTTTAGAGCAGATGTGAGTAGGATTAATGAGCAGGTTATGGAGCTTATTTGAGTAGAGTTGTGAGTAGGATTTGTGAGCATGTTATGGAACTGATTTGAGTAGAGTTATGAGGAGTATTATGAGAATATTTTGGAGATGAGTTTAGAAAGAGTTGTGAGCAATATTATGATCAGGTTTGGGAGTAGATCTGAGAAGTATTTAAAGTATATAGGATTGGTGTCTCCTGTGGATTGGTGTCCACAAATTAGTAGAGGGGGTTTGTGTCTCCTATGGATTGGTTTCCACAAACCAGAGCAGAAGGAATTGGTGTCTCCTATGGATTTGTATCCACAAACCAAAGCGGAGGGGATTGGTGTCTCCTGTGGATTGGTGTCCATGAACCAAAGGAGAGGGGATTGGTATCTCCTATGGATTTGTATCCATAAAATAGTAGAAGGGATTGGTGTCCATGAAATAGAGTAGAGGGGATTGGTGTCTCCTATGAATTGGTATCCACAAACTTGAGAGGGGATTGGTGTATCTTGTGGATTGATATCCATGAAAATGAGAGGGGATTGGTGTCTCCTATGGATTGGTGTCTATGAACTTGAATGAGGATTGGTGTCTTCTGTGGATTGGTGTCCACAAGCATTATAATAGGGGATTGGTGTTTCCTATGGGTTGGAGCCCATAAAATTTGTTGAGAAATTTATAAGCAATATTTCTTTGTGGATGTAGTCCATATTGGGTGAACCACATTAAATCTATGTCTTTTATGTGTGCGATGATTTGTGCATTGTTTCATTATTGTAATTTATGATATTTGAAGTTATTTCTTTGGAAAGAAAAGTAAATTTTTTATCTTATACTTCTCATCCCTCGTCTCAATATAAGCTTGTGTTCTTCATGTAGTTGCTTATATTTTGGATCTAGCAAAGGGATTCATTTGTGGAGGAATTATTTTTTGAGTGATTTAATAATACCCGTACGAAAATTATCATGGCTAATAACTAATATTAGCCTATGATATCAATTATTAAGTTTAGAAAAATAATAAAATTGATTTGATGCTTTATTGTTAATAGTTAGCATTAAAGTAAGAAAAATGAAAATAAAAATAGAATTTCTATATGCTTGGATTTGTGGTATAGATTTATGTTGTATACCCACCATGTTAGATAATTAACAAATTAATTGTTAAATATGGAAGAGAGAAATTAATTTTAATATGTATGAATTAAGAGATAGTGGACTTTGAGTGCCCAAACATTGGGATTGTGTTTAAAGAAAATATATGGGAAGTTAAAATTCAAGTTTTGGTGGATCATCTTCATGAGGGAGAGTTATTGGAAAAAAGGAAAGATAAACTAATCTAGAAGAGAACATAGGAAGGATAAATTTTGTAACCGGATGGTAGTGAAACAAAAAAAATGACATCATTATCACAATTTTTAAAGATATAGAGGTATGTTTCTTAATGCAGTTCAATGATGGAATATGTTACTTGAAATCTAGAGTTTGTTGTTTAAGCATGGACTTAGTGAATATGTTTGGTGCTTATTAGTAATAATTTTAAATCCCTTTTGTTGGTTTTCAATGCCTAAAATGTTAGTGTATTGTTTTTCAATGATCCCTATGAAAGTCATCATTTTTATGTGAGTGTTTGTTTCCTTGTGATGTGGTTTGGTGATGGTTTTAGCACCATTCCATCATATCATGAGAAATATATAGAGAGAAAAGCAACATATATTATTTAGAATGAAGTGATACATTCGAGTAGAAATATGAGACCCTTCATTTAGGAATATGGATTCCTTGGCAAATACTCTACCTAGATGTACAAGAGACACCTTGCACATTTACAACTTGCACATTAACACTTGTGCATTTACTACATTATATGAAACAACTAGATAACTTCCCCATAAAGTAATATATCATAACGAAATTATGTAATATATTCTAACACCCCCTTGTATTACATTATTTGGTATGAAGTTCTCTTGAATCACATAAATGATATCTAAATAATTTTTCCAAGTGATTTTGTAAATATGTCTGCCAAATGATATTTTGTAGGAACATACTTGAGGATGATGCACTTGTTCTAAAAATATTCCCTAATGAAATGACATTGAGCTTCAATATGATTTTTTATTTCATGTATGATTGGATTCTTGATCAGATTCAATACTTCTTGATTATCATAAAATATCATAGTGGGAGTTCATTTAATTCCCATGTCAGATAGTATGTATTATAACCATAGAGCTTCATAGGTTGTATCTCTTATTGCTTTATATTCTACTTCAATTGATGATTGTGCTATTGTATGTTGTTTCTTGTTGTGCCAAGATATGGTTCTTGATCCAAGATAGAATACATAACCTAATATAGATTTCCTATCATCAATAGATCCAGCATAATCTAAATATCAATATCCCTGTAGATAAAATTCCTTGAAATCCTTCATATAAAATAATCCATAGTCTATAGTATTCTTGATATATTGTAATATATTTTTTTTTAAACTTTCCAATGAATATCTCTTAGTTCTTGCATGAACTATGAAAGATAATTTACTGTAAATGCTATGTTTGATCGACTGTTTATTAAGTATAGAAGACTTCCAATCAAATGATGATACATTATTGCTAAAACCAATGGTGTTTTATCATTTTTGTATAGTTGAATCCCTTTTTACATTGGTGTATCTTTGGGCTTACACTCTATCATTCTGTATTTTTCAAGAATATCTTTTGCATATTTTGATTGAGTGATAACTATTTTTTCCTTTCCTTGATAAATCTCTAGACTAAGGAAATAGTTCATTAGTCCTAGATTTGTCATTTCAAATACCTTTTCTAGATCCTTTTTGATGTCACTTATTAAATTTTTTGAACTTATAGTAATCACTATGCCATCAATATATACTATGAGGATCAAGATATCATTTCCAATTTTATTGGTATATATACTAGGATCTGATGAACTCCTTTTGAAATCATGACGTAATAGGTGTTTATTGATCTTTATATTCCATGCTTTGGGAGTTTGTTTCAAGCCATATAAATATTTATTCAATTTGCATACCTTCCTTTCATGTCCTTGAATGACAAAATTTAGGTTGTGTCATATAGACTTCTTATTCTAAGTCACCATTAAGGAATGCACTTTTTACATCCATATAATGAAGTTTCCACCTCCGATGTGCTACTCGCATGTAGACTATTTAGATAGTAGTCATTTGAGTTGTTGGTGTGAATGTTTCTTCATAGTCAATTCCCTATGTCTGAGTATACCCTTTGGATACTAATTGAGATTTGTATTTATCAAGTGTTCCATCTACTTTGTATTTGATTTTGTAAACCCACTTGCATCCCACTATTTTTTTTCTTGGAGGTAGGTTTACTAGATCCCATATCTTATTATTTTTGAGTGATGCATATTCAAATTCCATAGTTGATTTCCAGTGTGAGTCTTTTAGTGCTTCAGATGTTGATGTTGGTTCTACTATGTTACTTAGAATTCCTTTGTTCATTCTGGTCATACTGTGAGTTTGAGGTCTTGTAGAGGTAAGATATGTTATTATTTCTAGATTTGATTCTCTAAGAGTATCTCTGAGCCATATTGGTTCTTTTATAGGAAATGCTATTAATGCTTCCATGTCTTTTTCTTGACATTCTTATTCAGAGTCTTCTTGAAATAGATTTAAGAGAACTTCTGTGTTGCCACTGGATTCATGTGTGTCAATTTTGACTTTTTTCATCAAAGATAACATCTCTACTAATATAAAATTTATTTTTAGATAGATCTAGTACTCTGTATCCTACAGATTTATTGTCATAGAAAAAAAATATCCCTATCATAGTTTATCATCTAGTTTAGTCCTCTTTTATTTTGAAACATGCATGTAGGCTTTGCATCCAAAGATCTTTAGTTTTTCTATATTGGGATTTTTTCTTGACCATACTTCTTATGGTGTAATATGCTTGAGTACTCTCGTTGGTGGTCTATTTTGTATGTAAAATGCTATTTGTACTGCTTCCACCCAGTATTTATGATCAAGTTGTACTTGTTTTAACATACATATTACCATTTCTATTCTTGATCTATTTATTATTTTTGCAATTCCATTTTTTTGAGGTGAATATGCTGTAGTAATCTATATTTTAATTTCATTTTCTTCAAGAAATGAGTCAAATTATTTGGAAACAAACTCTCCTCCTCTATATAAATGAAGTACTTTTATGAGCTTCCCTGATTATTTTTCCACTTGAAGTTTGAATTGTTTGAAATGACTGAATGTTTCTATTTTGTACTTCATGAAATATACCCACATTTTTCTAGTGTGATCATCAAAAAATAATTGAAATTATTTATGTCCTCCAACACTATAAACTTTCATTAGTCCACATAAATCTGTATATATTATTTCTAGAGGATGTCGAGCTCTATGTTGATGAATTTTGAAAGAAATTCTATGTTGTTTTCCTGCTAAGCATTCTGGACATACAATAGTTTATAGAGATAATTTGGGTAGTCCTTATACCATTTGATATCTAAATAATTCCTTCATTGATGTCTCACTGGTATGTCCTAGTTGTTTGTGCCATAGTTCTTAAGCATTGACTGAAAGAGTTGAGTGAATAGCAGTTTCTAGGATAAATAGACTATTTTTATACAATATTGATGCTATCATTCTTCCCTATCTAGAGATGTGATATTGTTTTATGCCAATGAGAACATTGACCTCAACAATTAAGTCTTATACATGAGTTGAGAAATAGAAATAAGATTAATAGTTAATCCTAGAACATACAATTATACCTCTTCCATACTTAATATTTATTGGAATATTTCCAATTTCTTATACTACATATGTTTTGCTATCGGCTATAGCAAAAGAATTTTCATTTATATTCTTCATAGATTGAACCAATGTATGTTTCCTATCATATGCTTACTTGCACCTGAATATATATACCAATAATCCATGATGTTATTATCAAGATTTTTGGAATACCTTATGTCTCCCTAGTGATTTTGGAAATATGAAAGTGCTTTTATAAATTGTAGTTAAATTTTTGGTTGATTTTGTAAAGTTTTTGTAAATCCTAAAATCAACTTCTACTATCCCTTATTGCTCCTATTGGATTGAAGATGTTTAATGTTGGATCTCTTTTATTCATTTTTATAAATTTTTGAGATAAATAAATTGCTAAATTCTAACTTTTGAAATGCTTTGATAAACCCATTTTAATATCCCTTTAGGATTTAATTTTAGTGTATTTAATTTTCAATAACCTAATTTGGTGTTGTAATCCTTATAGCTCCCAAATATAGAAAATTAGAACACAATATTATTTGCAAACATTTTAAAATCAATTTCCAGTAGAAACCCTTATTACTTCTAAGTTTAATATTGTAAATATTATATTTATTTCATAAATTATTCCCTTTGAGATATGGCTTTCAATATGGTTAAATTATTCTAATTTTAACCTTTATTTATCAACCTTATAACTCCCTAAAAATGAAAGCACATTTAAAAATGGAATAAATCTTACCTTGCACTTTACAAAGACCACAATAATCGATGCTAATTTCAGATGTGCAAGGGTTGAAATATTAATGTCTCTACTTTGGCCATTCCCTCAAATAGAATGCTTGGAATACTCCTTGGATTTAATGATTCAAATATGTTACCTTTAATCTCTACCTTGGACCTCCCTTGACCAGAGCATTAAAGGCTCTTCTCCTTGCCTCCACATTGCACATTCGACCCTTTGCACGAAGATTCTAGAGTGTGGAATGTGGATGCACGAATGCTTGAAATTCTTTGGTATTTGCCACCCTTTAAATGGAATGAAATATTGATTTAAGTGCCAAGTGGCACATCCATTTTCTTCTTGAGAATTTGAGGAATGAAATATGCTAGATGACACATGTAGCCTCATGTAAGTAAATACCTGGGAGTTAAATTATTTAGGTGATCATTGTTTTATTTGTATAAAAATGTCTCATACATTCTCAATGTACCAAACTATTGTTAGTAATGTTTATTTGACCAAGATGAGCACTCACGAATGGGATATTAGGGTTTTATTCCAAGTGATAAGTGTCACTTCCTTCTTATGCATGGGCCTTTACTCATTCAATGTAACCCTTCACTATCCTTATTAGCAAAGCTTGGTATTTTTATTTTATTTGCTTTAGATGCTTTTTATGGTGCCTTGAGTGAGAAGCAATGATATGGTGAAGATTTGGTGGAGCCTTGGTGGAGCTCCAATAATGGTATAGAGTGATCCTACATACATATTGCTTTGCTTGCTTTCCTTAAAACTATTATTATCCTTTTGTAGACTTGAATATAATGCTTATCTCTTCTTTGATTTTGTGTCTTGATTACTTGTAGGTTCGGGTGTCCAAGAAGTAAGGAATATAATCCTTTTATGGTGTAAGTATTCAGCTATCATTGTTTGGTTTACCTTGCAGATATTGTACCTCTGAGGCATCATCAAATCTGCCCTCTTTCTTGTATAAACCAGATTAGGATAGTGTAATACAATTTAATAAACTTGTGTATAAAATAACCTTTATTGCACCCTCTTTTGTACTCTTTTTTTTAGGTCTGAATTTCTAGTTTTATGGCATAATTTTTGAATGCAATGTAGGGATTTTGAGGTTGTATCTTTGATTAGACACCTTCCCATTTTTGCTTGGATACTTTGATGATAAATACAATATTATATAGAAGTATATAGAAGCTCCTTATTTGATGCAATTTTTTACACTTCTCTCATTGCAACTAACCCTGTAATGCTTTGGATTTGAGACTCGCCAAGTCTCAATTTTTGAAGCTTCCTTTGTTGACTTTAGTTAGTCGCTATTTTCTTCTCCAAAACTTGGAGTATTGAGCTATTTTGGCTGGCTTCCTTTGGCCACTAAAAATTGTATATTTTGGTGCACTAATGGTGTATTTAGAAACTTGATGCTAATATGATTTTGTGCCTTTCTCAAGAACACAAAAACTAAGATTTTTGAGAGTAATATAGTAGCGCAAATGAATCCACTATTTCACTTTTAATGCACTAAAAATCACACATTATCACTCCAATAAATTCTCAAAATAACTTATAAGTACACTTAATCAATTTACTACAACTAATCAAGAATGATCTAAAATGAACCTTAAAAGGGAACTTTTCTCTTTTTGCACTTTTGAAGACTTTTAATGCAAATTTCCTTTTTGTAACTTTAATCCAATATAAGGTGCTTTAAAAAATATGAGAAGTACTCAAGTTAATGAATCTACTTGAATCAATAGTTTCTTACCTTTTTCTGATGGCTTCTAAAGTAGATGATGTAGATCTTGGTGCTTCTAATTCATCAAGTTTTCACCTTGTAGTAGATGGATATGCAACTCTTTTATTGGATGTCCTAAATAAATTTCTCCTTCACCTAAGTCATAGATTCCTAATGCTTTTATCTTCAAATAGGGCCTTCTTCTTAGGATTTTGAATATCTTGAGATATTATCTATGATTTGACAAATTACTTACCAAATCCTTATCATTTTGGGTTTGTTGTTAGATGGTGATAATTGTCCCAACTCCTTTGCTTTTAGAATCTTATTTGCAAGTAACATTTGCATGCAGTGATGCACAATGGCAGGTCCGGTTTGAAAATATGTAGGTAAATAGTAACAATGGTAGTTTTCCCTATTCCTCTCTATATTCATTGTGGCTTTGTTACCACTGATGGTTTTATCACCATTTCATCATATCATGAGAAAGAGAGATAGAAAAGAAACATATAATATTGAGAATGAAGTGATACATTCGAGTAGAGATATGAGGCCCCTTATATAGAAATATGGATTCCTTGGCCAACAATATACCTAGTTTTACAAGAGACACATTGCACATTTACAACTTGCATATTGACACTTGTGCATATACTACATTGTATGAAAAAACTAGATAACTTCCCCCTAAATTCATCTATCATAACCAAATGATGTAATATATTCTAACATTTGGATGATTAATGCTAGAGGTCAATCAGTTTTTGAAGCAACTAAAAACTAAGACATAGATGTTTGTCCAATGGGAGAAGGTTTTGTTACATGTATTATTTTATCCTCTAGTTTTGTACTCCAAATTTTGTTCTTATTTGCTTAAATCGAGTTTACTTTGGAAGATTGTGTTATGATATCTCCAAACCATTTCCTTTATGTGATGCCTATGCTGGTTGGGAGGCAGTTCATTCCTCATAAAATTGGGTGTTTTCTTCATATTAACTGAGTGTTGATCCATGTTTTCCTTCTATGTTATGCATAGTTGTAAAATAGCTTTTTGGATTAGCATTTACCTCTAAAGATCATGATTATCTTGAGATTTTGGGTAATTTTTGACCATGTTTGCTATGTAAATTATGATAGATGGTTTGTATTAATTGCATCTTATATGTATGCATGAATTGATTTTATTCTAAGATTAAAATATTTTCTTTATTGTTATAAGAAGTAAATTATTCTTTGGTTAAACCTTCAAAATAAAAGATAAATACTATGAGCTCTACTTTTGAAAAGGGCAGGTCTTTTTATATAATTATAGAATGATTTGTGCATAGTTAAAAGGGAATGAATTTAGAGTATGAAGTTATTATAAATTGTGTTGTTGTAGCAACGATATAGGAAGCACTTCTTTATTTGATGAGTTTATATCAGAAAAAAACACTAGCCTTTAACATTTGCATACACCAGATGATTATAACACCTTTGTTTGATGATCTTACATGTATTATTGAAATTACATTTGGTTTTATGTCTTTTGGATTGTGTAGTTTGTGAAGTCTATTATTTAAGAAAAAACCTCTAGTCTTTGTTAGAATATAATTGAGAGTATATTTAATTATGTATTTAATACTTTTTACTCTATATTAGAGGCTTTAGTGAAAGGAAATTCTAAAATGTTTGATTTACATTCATGGAGCTTTTTAAAAATAAAATATAAAGGATTATGGCAATTAAATAAGTTAGGGCAATAAATTTTATAATGGCTTGCCTTCTATGACTCTTTATTATATAATATTTTATGTGAAAATAAATAAAATAAAAGAATAAGAAAATGATATTTTTATTTGAGTTATGGGAATGGAAGATGATGTTTATTTTTTAAATTGAATATTAAATCTGGGGTATGTAGCCCACTTTTAGTGAGTATACCTAGAAGTATCTCACTTACTCTTGTAAAGGATCATTTCTATATGGATACTTGATGCAATAGATAAAGTATGTATAAAGTAAATGTCTTTTTTCTTTTCTTTATGTTTTTATTGGATGCATGGAATACAGAATAAGTATTTATGAATGTATTATCATATTAAGGAGTTGTCATGATCCCTTACTCGAAACACCTCTTGATGAAGCTCAATGAGGAAAAGTAAGCAGAGACAAATAAATAAAGATTTTATTATGCTTTTACTGAAGTTTCATATTGGATGTGAATATGTTGTAAATGGAAAACTCAAAGAAAGAGATGTATTAAAGACTAGTCTTGGAATTAATGTTATGAATATTGAAATATAATGTTAAGGAAGGCTTTGTTAGTTATGTCTCTTAATTATGAAAGGATTTGATTATTGATGTTTAATGTAATGCTATTATTGTTTTTCAATTCATTTGAAAGTAAAATATTGAGTTATTCTTCATATAGAAATATGGATGTTTCTTTATGAATGTCAAATAGAATTAGATATAGATGATATTCATACTTAAAAAATAAGTATTGTTCTAGTAAGATGTTTAAATTTTTTGGAAAATGTATTAGGTATGATCTAAACCTTTCCTTAAATAAGTAAAGTGAGCATGTTTTACTTTTATTGATATGGAGGGCGAGATAGAGTGAATGAATAAGAGGTTTCATATTTGGAATTGTTAGGGGTTTTGGGAAGGGTATACTCATAGTAATTTGTTACTACCCTAGTTAAGTTAAAAATCCAAGACTTGGATAGTTGTAGGGAGGCAACATCCAAGTTAGTTGTGAATTACATCTTGAGTGGTGTAGCTTAGATGTATTTCCAAAAACGTGGAGCTTTTGAGGAAGGTTCTTAAGCGTGAAGCTTGAACCACTTTTCCTATTGTGAAGGCAGGGAAAACATTCACAACAAGAGCAAGTGTTGGCACTAGATAAAGAATGATAAAGGTGGCCATGTGCATTATCATACAGAGTGATAATACCCTTAGGTAGCCCACCAAGGAGGTGTGGTAACTAAGCACTAAAAACTAGTTGTCTAATGTTAAATATGAGATAACTAGACTTTAAGGTATCATACCAAATAACACCTACATAGACTAAATTATGTATGATGAGGGAAATGACATCCTCTTTTTATGGACTAAAAGGGATAACCCCTACGCTATGGTAATTATACTATAATAACCGAGAGTATAAGGAATATGGGGAAACCATTGTAGGTATATTTTCTAACTACAAAGGTTTAGAAAAGTTAACCCTCGAGTTAGCTACAAGATGTTGGGCTCTCCTATCCTCTTGAGTGTCATTGGTAATGACATGTGCTCAAATGTGGGATGCCTTAGTTATGATAAATTAATGACTTGGAAAATTTCCTGTGAGAACCTTATAGCAGACTTCTTAAAAAAGAAAAAAATATCTCTTTCAGGTTGGTTAGATTTTGGGTCATTATAGTTGGTATTAGAGCTCTAGGTCATAAGAATAGAATCTTCCATGAAGAGAACTTGATGTGTTAAATTTTGGAATATTTGCAACATTAGGGACCTTAACTTAGATTGGGTTCATCAGATATTGCACACTAGTGGGATCAATTCAGACCAAGGAATAAAAAAAACCTAAAGGACATAATATTTTATTAGGGGTGTAGGGACAAGAAGCCACCATTAACAACCAAAATGTAAGATAAAGAGAAATATATATATATAATGAATTTTATTACAAATATATGATTTTACAATACAAAATAAAGCTCTTTATCTTTTACAATTACAAATTAGCCCAAGAGGGATTTTACAACAAGGATGGTGTTTATGCTTCTCTCCCACAATTGAATGTGATCAGGAGAAACTATGTGAGTGTGTGTGAGGGTATAGGATCTTCCAAGGGCTGATGTAGATGACTAATAAACCTGCACACAACCAATAAGAAAGAAGTTAGTAGTTAAATGGGCCCACCTAAGTTGGGCCTTTGTTCATACCAAGTATAAACCACAATAAATCAAAAGAGACTACTGTTAAATGAAGTTGGAATGCATGAAACACAAAGTATATACCTGCTATCATGTAAAATTTTTGCTGAAGCTTTACTATTGATGTTGTTATATATCAAGACCAAGACCATATTTAGAGAGGTGATAGGTAGTGATCGAGACCATCTCAAGGGAAGCGATCTTGAAACTATGACTGTAATCTAATTTTTTTTTAAACCTAAAAGATTAAAAAGGGTGTTAATGGAGTTACGAGGGTCTTACAACGTGGGTAAAAAATATGAATAATGACAAGATAGGATTAGGTAAGTGTGAGTGAGGATTTTGAAAACATAACACTAGCACAAAATGGGCTTCTCTCCCTTGGTCATGGCCAAGGGTATTTATAGGAATTTTGGGGCTGGATGAGTGGGATGCCACATAAGCTCCACTTGGTCTCCACATGGGCAAGGTAGGTAAGGGAAAACTCTAGAAGGGTATGAAGTAGAGGGGTTATTTTATGTGCTTTGGGAAGGGGGAGTCTAGGAAAAGGAAAAAAAATATTAAAATTAGTTTTCCAAGACACATGGGAGAGCGTGGAGGTATTTTAAAATTGCTAAAAATTATGAGGTGTAAGAGGGAGGAGTTGGCATATTAAATTTCCTTGGAGGAGGTGTCCTAGGGGGAAGGGAAACTAATTTTAAATTAGTTTCCCAAGGCCATGGGAGAATTTTTATCTAATTAAAAAATTAATAAAATAATGATGTGGCTTGTCTTTGGGCCAAGTGGCATTAATGCTCTTGTTGACTTATCATGATTTTTAAATTTTAAATTTATTTTTATGGCATGAGGGAGGGAGTACATGGGAGGTGGCATATTAATGTAGGGAATTTCTAGAGATTTGGGAGGGTATTTTTAAATTCCAAAAAGGGGCACATGGGAGGATGTGTGGACAATTTTAAATTCATTAATATTGCATGGGGATGTGTGGGAGGGTGTAGGAGGATTTAGGAATTAAATGAGGGGGAATTTCAAAGGGGGTTTCCTAGGGATTTGATTTAGGATTTTTAAATTATTTGCATATCTCCTAAGGATTTGGATGGGGATCTTAGGATGGAATTAGGGATTAATTAAGGGTTAGATGAGGGGATTAGGTGGATAAGCAAGGTAGGAGAAAATTAGGGGAAGATTAAGGAAATTGAAGAATTAAGGATTTTAGAAAAAGGAAATTTAGAAGAAAATAAATATTTTAGGAAACCTTAGAAGAACCTAAGGAAAATTAAAGGGAAATAGAATAGAATTAGGAGAGCTAGGGAAATTTGGGAAATTAGGGGGAATTTAGATATTAATTATAATTTTGTAAGGTGACAAAAGGAATATTTGGGTATATTAATTTATAATTTATTATGTTATCAAAAATTCTAATTTTTGATGTCTACATATAACCCTTTCTAAAATGTGTTGTTTATAAAAATAATATAGTGCAAAAACGTATGTTGAAGTTTTGTTGTGTGTTGTCCCAATGAGATGATTATCGTCATGGGAGTATATTTTGTAACCCCCTCAAGTGGTGAATGTTCAGGTAAGGTCATGATGTCAAGGACGAGCCACTTGAAAAAATGAGAGTGTGTAGGGAGAGGGGTAGTTAGTTATAATGATTAGGTAGGGTAGGGTTGGGGTAAGAAAAGAAAAGGTTATGGGTGTCAAGGGAAAAATGTCTCTTTAGAGATAGGCAAAGAGGAGACTGCTTGCCTAGAGACTGGTTTTAGCGCCAGCTATCACTACATGGGTGCTTAACTTTCACAAAGGGGTAGTATCATAGTCCATTGGTAGGGGATATGAATGATCAAGAGATATGAGGATATCAAATGAAAGGAGTTAGGGACAAAGGTGAGCAGTCATGGATGGGTAGTGTCTAGGCTACATGAGTGCCTACGGGCCTTATTATATTTTTGATATATATATATATATCATTAGTAAAATGGAAAGAACTTACTGCATTGATAAAAAAATTCTTGAAATACATGAGGGTATATAATGTCCATGATGAAAGATGGAGAGAAGGAATAAGTGGAAAATGGGGCAAAAGAAGGAGGGAGGATAATATTCGAAGGAAATTTCATGAGACTCAAACACCCTAGTGCTCCTTTCAAGTAGTGAAGTGCCCATACAAGGCCATCAGGATTAGAGGGCCCTTGAGACATATCAAAATATCCTAGAATCACTGTGTGTGTAGTGATTTCACTAACCATATTTTTGAGTAGGTTTGGACTTAACCAATCATAGCCCTAATGAGAAAAAGTAAGCTCATCATGAAGGTTTACTCCACGACTATTCAGGCATCTATAGCCCTAGTGGAGATAACATATGGTCCATTGATGTTGCTCCATTACTAACCAAGTCTCTATAGCCCTAGTGGAGTCATCTAATACGCCCAAGGATTTAAGCTATATTATTATCATATATATAGTGTGATTACTTAGGTTTTGGACCACTAAAAGGAATATGATGAGATAATATAGGCATTAGGACTAATCATGATGTCATCATTACCTAATAAAAATTGATATTAATTGTGTTTGTAATGTGTGGATTCTAGGATGCCTTGATAGGTCACGAAGGGAGGCTTCAAATAATTATGGTTGTGAATGAGATACATGTGCACTTGAGGAGGATACTAGGCATGGTTGAGTGATGGAAAGGTCTGTAGGATACAAAGAAAGGGATAAGACAAAGAAAATTGATGAAAGAAGAAATGGATTGTGAAAGACACATATATATCCCTGCATATGAAAAAAAAGATGAATGGTTAATGAGGTAAGCACCTTCCATGGGTAACAAAAAGTGATGGTGTAATAAGGGGGAATGTGGAGAATATAGTCAAAATTATTGTAAGAGAATTATTGAACAAAAATGGAACCCAAGGTGGCAATGTAAAAAGTGCATAGATAAAGGGGTAATGTGGAAAAGAGTGCCCAAGGAGGTAATTTAAAGAAATAGATGCCCAAGGGGAAAATATGAAAAAGAGTGCCCAAGGAGGCAATGTGAAAAGTGCATAGCCCAAAGGGGCGAGTGTAAAAGGTGAAAATAGGAATATGTAATACAAAAATGTGTGAAAAAGGAGGGGGTGAAATGTGCAAATAGGCATATATTTATTGATAGTAGATAGAAATATAGTGTATGTACAAGGATTGTAGAAGATACATATATCTATATCTATATATATCTATATATATCATGCTGAAAAGAACTATAAGAAAGGAGGAGGGTGTGGAGGCAAATAGGGGTTAGAAGAAATGGATATTTGTTCAAATTTTGCTACAAATTCATTCTTTGAGGTATTATATGGGTTAGTATGAATACTGGTGGTTTGGAAAAAGTTGTTTAGCCAAAGCGGTACTCATTCAGGTTCTATGTATTCATCATCTTCATCATCCTCCTCAAGGTCTAGAGTGAGGGATGAAAAATTAATGGAAGTGTCAAGTCCCCTAGACACAAAATTGGTATGGGTAGATATAGGACCCAAAGGAACAATGACATCAATGGTTAAAGGGAAGTCATGTGGCTGACCAAAATTGTGGGCTAATTTGGATTGGGGAGAGGGTGACAAAGAGTCGATAGGATTATGGGAGGATGTTAACATGGGGTGGTTTGTAATGTGAGGTAGTGGCAAAGGTGAGGTATTAGAGTGGTCTATCTCCTCCTCATTCTCTTCATAAATGGTAAGGGATTTGGTTAAGGAGGTGTTGGTATTTTTGCCACATTGATTCTCATTGATTAATGCATTAGTGTATTGTTGGAAATCTGACCTTTGATATCATCTTTGATGCAGCTTGGGCAAAAAAAGGAGAAAAATGAGCAAAAAATGACTAAGTTTGAAAAACTGCAGCGATGCGCTGACATGTCGCAGAATCGCGGTCAACACAGTCAACGCAGGCGGGTTGGGCGGAACCGTCGCGATATCGCGACGTGTTTCGGAATCGCGGGTCGGTCGGCGGAAAAGGCAAAAAGTGAAAAACTTGCAGCGCGTCGCTGACATGTCAGCGAATCGCGACGAAAAATGGTGATTTGTGCGGAGAGAAGAAACATGTAGCGAAATCGCTACATGTTCCGTTTTCGCGGAGCAAGCTTGCGATGGCGAAGAGGAAGCCGGAGACGTAGCGATATCGCGACATGTTCCGAAATTGTGGGTCTTCACCAGCGAAGCGTACGGCGTAAAATCATGTCGCGATTTCGCGACCCGTCACGATTTCGCGACCCGTCACGATTTCGTGACCCGTCGCGTTTTTGCGACCTGCGCAGTTTTCCCGCCAAGTGCAGTATGAACGGCCGAGGAGATATTTTTGGGTTTCGACGATTTAATGCTGACCCAAATTTAATAATTTGCGGATTTCCAATGCGGTTAAGGTCAAAGAGTGCCCAGGCTACCAAAATTAAAGGGTTTATTGGTTCGAAGTTGCTGTTCGTGGATTAATTCAACGATTTTCATGCACATGTTCGAAGAATTGTAATTTTAATAAAGGACCGCGAACGTTTCATGGCATTTAATTTTTATTTCCTCGAGGCTGCGATTAAGGGGATCGTGTTCCTGATTTTCAAGATATTATTGTAGATCACGAGGAAGTTGGTTTTACGTTTTTAATGCTGCAAAGAGGACGGACCTCTATAAAAACCAATGTAATTTTCATTTACAAAGGTTGGAAAAACTTGCTGCTAGAAACTGGAATTGTATTTGCGGGAATACAAGGATCGACTTCTAATTTTTCAAGCGTTGCATGGATGAATTTCTTTTTTGTTTTCTGCATTTCTAATAGCATTCGGACTCCTGCATTGCTATTACATTTAAATTCTCGCATACCGGATTTAAATACCGTGGTCGTGGTACGATTCCTGGAATGTGGGTTTGGAGGGATTTGCGGCATGTGATTGTGCGAAGATTAAGCTAATTTCTTATGTTACTTGCGGTTGTTGCATTTGTAGTTTCCTGCTGTTGTTTTTCCTGATCCCATCACTTCGGCTCGCGGCCATATTTCCCATTTCTTTTTGCAACCTTTTAAATCTCTTTCCAGCAACCCTATCTTAAATCCAATTTTAGAATAGTAGAGGGAACCAGCCCACTCTGGAGATTGGTCTGGGAGCCATTTCTTGCTTCCAACATTTCAATGTTGGCCGGGTCTAGGGCGCACTTGTAAAATCCTTTCCTGTGGTAGATTTTGGACCAACAGTTTTTGGCACGCCCGGTGGGACAGACTGTTTCTGTCTCCAAGAATTCATAATTGGTGGGATACGCATAATTTTCCAAAGTGATAAACCCACCGGTGCCAACAGTTTTGGCACGCTTTTAACACTCGGAGGTCTCAAGATTTGATGAGCTATCTTGGCCTCACAGCGGAGATTTGGAAGTTCATCTGGCGACTTTGCTGAGTTGAAGATCTATTCGTGGACACCTGTTTTTGTTTTTAAAAAAAAAAAAAAAAAAAAAAAATTTAAAGAATGTTTTTTCTGGCGACTCTGACTTAATGGCGATGGCCGTGATTCCGCAGACCACTGCCACAAAGGCAAGGGTTTTTTCTAGATGGGATGATCCTGGTCCTCTGAATCTCCAAGTTCGACATGAAATTCCCGAAGGTGCCTTGAAGAACCTGGCAAAATATGATGGTACCGAAGGCATGGCTCTGGCATGTGTTGAAGATATTGCTATTCTATCCATGATCCATGTCATAGAACACGAGGATGTCATGATCCGACTTCTGGTTCAGTATTTGGAAGGACGAGCATTGCAATGGTACAGACTGCTCAAATTTCAAAGCATCAGTTCATGGGATGATCTCGAGGGAGCACTGATCAAAAGATTTGACGAAGATCCCTTCTACAGTTCTTTGGATCTCTACCATTTTTTCATGTACATCAAGAGAGCACCTCAAGAGAGCATCACGGACTTCAATGTCTGATTCTTGATAAGTTGGAAGAGAATTCCAGAGAAGATCCATCCATCACCCACCGAAGCCCACCTCTTTTATGTTCGAGCTTTTAATTCTGACATAGGTCTCTTTTTGCTACAGTCAGGTGAACAACAGTTCCCACAAATCTTTGAAGAAGCAGTGCGAGCGGAACAGCTGTTGCACTTATCAAGAAAGTTACCATGGGGAGAAACTCCATTACCTTCTCCGGTGGTTGCTGCTCCTGTTTACCCTGCACATTCATGCCAGATCCCTGAGATGTAGTCATGTGGAGTTCAAGGGACAGATCTCATCCAAAGTCAAGGATTGGAACATGCAGGCACTTTTCCAGCAATGAACAATATGGTTGCTTGCGCTTTCATCAAGAGATGGGCCAAGTAGAAGAACAAGTGCAAATTCCGGAGCCCGAGGAGATCCCGAATCGTAGTTCTCACTTGAAGAGCCCCGTGATCACATCAAGGAGTTAAAGGAGCCTGTACTCAGCCCACAGCCAGTAAAGTCTGCAAAGTGGTGGTGTTGGTTCCAGCCACTACATCCAGCACCTAAAGAGATCCTCCATGTGGGTACTAGTACGAAGGATAATCTACTGCATTGCATCCTGTTCGCACCATGGAGAACTTCAGGAAGGAGCCAGCCCGATTTCAAGGACCGACTTAAGTATGATCAGATCTGGTCAGGACATTGCAGATTTACCGGATAACATTATGAGATTGGATGTCTGGTGGCGACATGCCAATCATGTCGTGCATTATTGTATATAGTATTTTGAAAAAACAAAAAAAAAAGAAGAAAAAGAAGAAAAAAAAAGAAAAAAAGATAGTGGTATTGTTTTTATTTGTTCATCTCGGCTCTTGTTTCCTGCGAGCCATAGATGCTTGTTTTTCCTTTGTTTTTCTCCTCCCAATAGTTTGGTGGCTTTCTAGCACTTTCTTCTTTTCCCTTCCCCGTTTCCTCTCTTTCCTTTCTTCATCTTCTTCCTTCTTTTTCTTCTGCATTAAAACAAAATAAGCCACAACTGTTGTTTCTTTTTCCTTTTCTGTTGTTCCCCGTCCCTTCTTATCCCTTTCCTCTAAGTTCAGTCTTTTATGCATTTATTTCGCAGTCTAGTTCATTTCATTTCACAGCTTTTCTAGTTCCATTCCCACTCCATAACTTCGTTCATTTTCATTTCATCATTCCATTTGCAGTCACCGCTTGCGTAATCGCAAGAGCTCATTTCACCATCATATTCCATTTCTTCAGTTTATAATCAGTTATATGCAGGTTTTTTCCAGTTTCAATTTTTCAGCAGAACATGTATTGCAGCAGCCAGCTTCTGTTCGGATATGACTCTGTGCCCAATGGACTAAGGCCTGGATTCTTGCATACAGCGAGCTGTATACCCCGCGAGCCGCCAAGAATGTTGGCATTTTTGCCACATTGATTCTCATTGATTAATGCATTAGTGTATTGTTGGAAATCTGACCTTTGATATCAGCTTTGATGCAGCTTGGGCGAAAAAAGGAGAAAAAATGAGCAAAAAATGACTAAGTCTGAAAACTGCAGCGATGCGCTGACATGTCGCAGAATCGCGGTCAACGCAGGCAGGTTGGGCGGAACCGTCGCGATATCACGACGTGTTCCGGAATCGCGGGTCGGTCGGCGGCAAAGGCAAAAGTGAAAAACTTGCAGCGCGTCGCTGACATGTCAGCGAATCGCGACGGAAAATGGTGATTGGTGCGGAGAGAAGAAACATGTAGCGAAATCGCTACATGTTCCGATTTCGCGGAGCAAGCTTGCGATGGCGAAGAGGAAGCCGGACATGTAGCGATATCGCGACATGTTCCGGAATCGCGGGTCTTCAGCAGCGAAGCGTACGACGTAAAATCATGTCGCGATTTCGCGACCCGTCGCGTTTTCGTGACCTGCGCAGTTTTCCCGCCAAGTGCAGTATGAACGGCCGAGGAGATATTTTTGGGTTTCGACGATTTAATGCTGACCCAAATTTAATAATTTGTGGATTTCCAATGCGGTTAAGGTCAAAGAGTGCCCAGGCTACCAAAATTAAAGGGTTTATTGGTTCGAAGTTGCTGTTCGTGGATTAATTCAACGGTTTTCATGCACATGTTCGAAGAATCGTATTTAATAAAGGACCGCGAACGTTTCATGGCATTTAATTTTTATTTCCTCGAGGCTGCGATTAAGGGGATCGTGTTCCTGATTTTCAAGATATTATTGTAGATCACGAGGAAGTTGGTTTTACGTTTTTAATGCTGCAAAGAGGACGGACCTCTATAAAAACCAATGTAATTTTCATTTACAAAGGTTGGAAAAACTTGCTGCTAGAAACTGGAATTGTATTTGCGGGAATACAAGGATCGACTTCTAATTTTTCAAGCGTTGCATGGATGAATTTCTTTTCTCGTTTTCTGCATTTCTAATAGCATTCGGACTCCTGCATTGCTATTACATTTAAATTCTGCATACTGGATTTAAATACTGCGGTCAGGGTACGATTCCTGGAATGTGGGTTTGGAGGGATTTGCGGCATGTGATTGTGCGAAGATGAAGCTGATTTCTTATGTTACTTGCTATTGTTGCATTTGTAGTTTCCTGCTGTTGTTTTTTTGATCTCATCACTTTGGCCTGCGGCCATATTTCCCATTTCTTTTTGCAACCTTTTAAATATCTTTCCAGCAACCCTATCTTAAACCCAATTTTAGAATAGTATAGGGAACCAGCCCACTCTGGAGATTGGTCTGGGAGCCATTTCTTGCTTCCAACCTTTCAATGTTGGCCGGGTCTAGGGCGCACTTGTAAAATCCTTTCCTGTGGCAGATTTTGGACCAACAGGAGGCAAGGGAAGATGTGAGTAGAAGGATGTGGTGGGGGTAAAGGAATATAATGCAACCATGGAAAAAGGACAAACCTATATAGGAAGGGGCCACATGTGCACTATATAAGAAAAGGGAAAAAAGAAAATAAAAGGTGTTTAGCCTAAGGAGGCTAGTGAAAAGTACATAGCCTAAGGGGGTGAGTGTAAAAAGGGTGCCCAAGGAGGTAATGTGAAAAAATAAATGCCTAAGGAGGCAATGTGGAAAAAGGAGTCTAATGAGGCAATGTGAAAAAGTGAATGCCGTAGGAGGCGAGGAAAGTGCAAAACAATAAAATTTGGGATCCCAGTAAAGTTTGAAAGGTATCATGGTGCATTGAGTTAAAGCGTAAGAGGAAGGGTGGTGGGATGAGGTGTTGGGTGAAGTCAATGGAGTAGGAGACCAACTCGATCTAGCTAGGCCTACTCGGTTGTTGGGTAATTACTATGGAAGGTCTATAGGGATGTGTATGCTTTGCTCATAGCATCATATAGGGGCATGGATGCTCTAAGTCAAACAAGTGTAGGTAAAAACAAATGTTTAATAATGTAAATATTCTATATTAACATACTTTGTTCATTTTTTATGTATTTTTATTTGTACTTAAATGCAAATAAGAGCATCTTCTTCTTCTACAAGAAGGGATGCTACAACAAGGGGTCATATGTAAGAAGCTAGTGGATATTCTAACACATAGTCGGAATCAACACCATTATTTAGAAGGTCTACAAAATATTTGAGGTCTTCTACATATCTTGTTTCTCATCCACCTGTACCTGCACATCCTATACAAAGTGATGTTGAAGAAGTTAACCAACCCATGCATACAACAAGTAATCTTACTATTTCAAACTTCGGTTCAAGTAATTCATTTAGTTAAAACTATAGTTAGTTTTATTGAATTTTTATATGTTTTTAGAACAATACCGCACCAATCCATCATTTAAGATAGAATTTCCTTTATAGACTAAAGTGGCCAAATAGGTCACATATTCATCTGGTAAGTGTAATTAACTTAAAATTAATATCTATTTAATTAATTAAATTTTATTGCATCACTTTTTACAATATTTTTTAACAAAATTTTCTTATAAATTTTTTAGGGGTGCCATGACAATTATCCAAAAGAATACAACATATGATGTCATCACTGCCTCCACCATGACTATAATTTATGAGAGATCAATGTATGCATGGAAAACAATTCTTTTCTACAAGGGTTCAAGGAGCACTAAGTTAGAATTTGTTAGATTTTCCCAATACTTCTTTTGGAAATATTTCAAGTCTACATGGAATTATAAAATTAGATAATCCTCCACTTGAAGAGGATTATATTTTACAAGGTAACATTTCTTATTTTTTAAAGTGATTGATGTGCTTCAAGATCCACATAGAGAAGCACAACAAACTAATGAATTTGCTATCATTACCCAAAACACATCCCCTCCCATTAAATATGGTAGTCCTCTTCCTCAAAATGAGGATGAGAGGTTAAATTCTTCTAAAGATAAGGAAATAAATGCTCGATATAATTTTTTTTTAAAAGATGAAATTTTTTATTTGGTAGAAAATAAACTAGAAAAACTTGATACTTTGCTAGATCAAGCTAAATATAGCAAAGTGAAGACCACCTCTTTGTACAACACTAACATTTTAGATATTCTTTTGAATAGGTTAGAAAACCTTAATGCTAAAGCCCAAGCACATTCTAACCAATAGGCTATTGACAAGAAAAAGGTTGAAGTTGTTGAGGCTGCAAAAAATGTAGTTAAAGTAAGTCAATAATTTTAATCCTTTTATTTTTTTACATTCAATTGTCGTCTGATATATTTTTTTATCTCTTGTGCAAATCTAATTTTGATAACTTATAGAAATAGGTAAATAGCTCGCATGTTGATTTAAATGGTTCAAAGAAAATCCTATAAGGTGCTATACAATTGAAAGAAATATTTCATTTTACATTAAAAGAGAACAAAACTTTCAAGAGGATCATAAATGAACACAATTTAGATCTTGAGGTTTTGTTTAAGTAGACGGAGAAAGAAATGCTTTTAATGTCAAAAAATCCTATGAAATAAGAAAAGACATTGTTGGAGAGTTTGGAGACAGTAGAGGAAGACCTAATGAGAACTAATGCACTACAAGGGTAAACTACTGAGAAAATACATGAGGGAAGACAACCTTAAACTCAAGGAAATTCTAAAACTACCTCAAGCCCCCAAAATCAAGATTAAAAAAATGAACACATAGTTCACTAGTTGACTATAAATTGTGTTCTATTGTAGTTAATTTTTTTTAAAAATAAAATGATATATTTTGAAATTAATAAAAAAAGACATTTCCAAAGTTGTGTATTATATTTTTTAATTATTGTTTCCATGTATATTTGTGTATTGGTTTAAAATTGATGATAATGCAATTATGTTTACTATTGGACTTTAAATTTACAAAATAGATATTTGCTATTGGTTTAAAGTTGATTGCCCAATATAGTATAGTTATTTGCAAAATAGATGTACCTAGGGGGACTTTAAATGTATATTAGATTAATATCCAAGAACTCAGCTAATCCATATAGCTCTTTCTACAATACATATAGGAATTTCTATAATACAAATATTTATGAAGGATACATACATGCGTGGGTTTAAATTTATTCAAATCCAACCCTTTTTACTATGCTCAATCAAGAAAAACAAGGCTATGATTAAAAACATAAAATTTTATGAATGTAGATAGATAATCCAATAACAAGGCTATGATATAAAACATTAAATTTAATAAACAAGGCTATGATATGAAACATGAAATTTTATGAGCAAGGCTATGATATAAAACATAAAATTTTATGAACATACTATTTTTTTATACTTTTAGTAAACTAGAAAGCCAATTTTTATAACCCAATAAACAACAACTAATAACAAATACTACCAAATATATCAAATTTCTTAAATATTAAAAATATTACATTGGAAGAAACTGAAATAAACACTTCTCAACTTGTCAAAAATAATTTGTATGCATACTTGATCTCTATGTATCCACAATTTGATCACTACAAGTATCATTATCCTCATTATCATTAGTGATATCTCTTTTATCTGCTAGAGATTTTCAATATATCAAAGCTCTATCATAAGGATGTTTTTCTAGCTCATAAGGTGACACATATATTCTCAAACATTATTTTACATTTATGTTCAACTTATTACGAACTTTAGATTTCACAAAATATAGTGCACTAAAAACCCTTTCATCTTCCATAGATCCCAAAATCAATGTTTGACATAATTCATATAAATAAAAATCTTTATTAATCATATCTTGTAAGATATTTTTGGGATATAATTTTTTTGATGTGTAATAAAGCCTAGGTTAGTCAAATGCAAAATTTGATCAACCATTTTTAATACAAAATGACCTGATTGTTTTGTCAAAAGTTCTTTATTGAGAATACCATTAATTTCAGTATTATTGACTTCTATACGTTTAGTGAAATGTTTAACAATACTAATCATATATTTTATAAACAACTCACTTATATTATTGTAGTTAGTATAAGGATCTCAGAACATGGGGTTAACCACACCCATGGCCTCAAGCAAATCATATCTTTGAAAATGCTCTGTTATTTCTCTTATCAAAGTTTCTACTAGTTTTCTTAATTTAATCTTTGTATTGTGTAGAAATACATCAAATCCATTGTATGTTATAGGTACTTTTTCCACATCATCTATAAGTATATGTAAATGCTTTTCAATAAACTATAAAGACATCTCCTTTCCATGAACATTAATACAAAGATAATTGTTGATGTTGAATTTTAAAAAGATTTTGGATCATTGGAATATGTTAAAGTTCTTCAACTATCAAACAAATAATCCATAAAATTTTCTCTAGACAAGTATAACCTATAAATATGTAGACATATTTATTTTATCATTCTAATAAAATCAACAATATAATTAGATTTTCCTTGTGAAGTTTAATCAAAGTATTCATTTCTTGCAATATTGTAAGAATACCACATAATATGAGAAGTGTTTCCAAGTTAGTCATACGATATAGCAAATATTTTACCTTATAAATTACCCTATGATTTGTATATAAAAACTTTGCTAAGGATTGATATTCTATAAAAAATATATATGCAGGTTGAAATAATGAAATCCACCTACTATCTACATCTCTTAATAATTTTCTACCTTCAATAAATCCTAGTGCAAACTGTTGAAACTCTGCAAACCTCTTTGGACTGCATGAAAAATAAGCATGTATTTCACAAATAAGTTCTTCCACTCTCAAAATTTTAAAATGTGCTCACAATTTTATACGTAATATTCATTCTATGAGTCATGCAATGAATGTGGATAAAATATGGGGTAATTGATGTCTAGAATTGAATAAAAAGACCATTTTTGTGTCCTTGCATTATAACAACACTATCAACTCCAACACATATTAAATTAGTGGTTATTTTTGTATCATATATTTCCATGATATCCTTTAAATTGGTTATAATAATATTGTAAAACTTTTCCACATTATAATTTTCCACCATCTTATGTAGTGCTAGTAAATTAGGCTGCATTAATTGATTTTAGAATGTGTAACATGCAAATCGAAGACGTGTTGTCAACAATAGTTACCTCATCAAGTGAAAGTAAAATAAATTTGACATATTTTACTTTCTCTCAAGTCCTCCTTCTCAACAGATGGGAGATATTTTACCATTTCCAAACCACTTCAATTTGAGCAATGGACACTAGAAAGGTTTTGCACATTAGCTAGTTGAAATAGATGCTTAAAATTAATAAAATCAATCACAGGTCTATCCTTTTTAAGAATAGTATATACATCAATAAACTACAAACTATTTGAAGCTAAAGTGGTCATATGAAATTTTTAAAATTGACCTTGAATCGTTCCACCATTCTCAATAATAGTTTATTGTTGTTTCATATTTTTTCATATTCTTGTGCATATATGATATGTACGCATTTTGATGTATCCTTCTACCTATTTTTTTCTTAGTTGTATCATCACTTTCTTTTACTGTTACATAAACGTTTTTACAATGTTTTTTTAATACAACTTAAGTTGAATCTTATGATCATTTCCTAGTTTTCAACTACAAATGATGCATCTGCATTCTTTTGGCAAATAATTATTGTTCTCTAGCTAAACTGTCTCAATAAATGGATATGTTGATGATCATTTAAGATAAAATGTTCTTCCAATAGTCCACCTAGTTAACTTTCTATGTTTAGATTTCTAAGTAGAAGAGTCCAAAAAAGTTGACATTTTATTAAAATGATCATTTTATTTTTTGATTGGTGTGTTAGTTTTAGGAATCTCTTCAAGTGGTTGTTGCTTGTCGTTGTTTAGAAAATTTTCATGTGGAGGTATCTCATCCTAGGGAATATCTTCAAGTGGAGGCATATTAGGTTCAATAGATTTTTTTCCATAAAACTATGTGTTATATCATTTTTGTAATAACTTACAAAAATTAATTGTTTAGTAGGTAAAATGTGTATGTACCTTGAACTTATGTAGATGTTCATGGCTCACTCAATTTCAATATATGGCTAAAATATTTTACGATAGTATTTTTTAAAAAATATTGGCCTCCCTTCTTTTCGTTGCTAGTAGGTGCCATTGTACCCATATATATTAGAAAATTAACATGATGTTGAACAAAATTGTAAAATTTGTAAAACTGAGATAAAGAAATTTGTCCTACTATCAATCATAGGAATTTTAATTCTTACATAATTTGTCAACACTATTCATACTTTATACAAATCATCTCTACTCTTTATGGATCATCTCTACTTATCTCTACTATCGATCATCTCTACTTTCTTTTGCTACCAATAATTTCTAGTTTCTACCAATAAACTTTTCTTATTTGTACTACTGATCATCTTTGCTTTATTTTGATCATCTCTAATTTTATCTACTACCAATCATTTATGATTTTTATCGATCATCTTTTATTTTATTTAATATCGATTATCTATGCATTCTATCGATAGAATCTACTTGTATTTGCTATCAATCATCTCAGATTTTTGTCAATCATCTCTTTTTTTCTCTACTGCCAATCATCTTCATTTTTTCTCTACTATTGATCATATATTTTTTGTCAATCATCTCTGCTTTTATCTACAGCCAGTCATCTTAGTTTTTTGTCAATCATATCTACCTTCCACTACTATTGATCATCTTTACTTTTCTTTGCTAACGATCATCTTTGCCTTTTATTTCTATAAATTGCCTCTGTTTTCCTTTGTTATCGATTGTATTTACTTTTCTCTACTATGATTGTCTTTACTTTTCTCTGCTATGAATTATCTTTACTTTCTCTACTATTGATTATATTTTTTTTTCTCTACTATCAACCATCCCTAGTTTTTACTGATTATTTTTTGATGTAAGAGTATCATTGTTATGTTAGGTATATATATCGGTGGTATAACAGGTGAATTTGGTGGTGTAAATAAAATTACTTATAATTTCAAGGCAACAAGATCCATTATTTAGGTGGGAATGTTGGCGATTTAAAATAAAAATGATAAAATTATTATCAAAGCAAGGTGAAATGGCCAAAAAACAATTTACACCCAAATATTTTGGGCGAATGGGCCCTGGTCAAAGGTCCCCATATTTGCCAATTTTAAATTTTAAAAATCCTAATATTCGTTATATGGGTAAAAAATAGAGTTATAGGATTGGAAAACCATGAGGGTCCTTTTTTTATTAGTTATTCACGTGGTGCTATATGGGTGTGAGGTGTGGGCTGGTAACACATTAAATTTTAGATGGAGATAGATAGAAAAAATTTAAAAGCAACCAAATACAAATCATTTTATAATTAAAGCATCAATTCCAAATTATATTTTACTTTCTAAAATATGAACTTTTCCACTAGAAGCAGAAGTTATGATAAGGCTATTGGGGTACCTAAAAAAATGTAAATAAAGGAAGGTAATATGTTGCTAATCAAAGAAACACTAAATAGAATAAAATACAGATGAAATAAAACAACAAATAGATGGACAAATGGAGCATTAAATTTCATGAGGTACCAAACTCCAACAAAGAAATTTAATGGTATGAGAGAAAAATTTAGACTTGTTATATGGATTGAAAATTTATAACGGAAAAATAGTTATACATCAACAAGTCCAACCCAAATTGTGGAAACAACCAAAAGAAGTACATAGAAATAAAGATCAAATGGAAGAGAAAAATGCTTATAGTCCAACTAGCATCTAGTTCACACAATCTAAGATGCAAAACCAGGAGATGGATAATTCCTCAAGAGGCATGGTTAGAATGAATATGTATCTTTTACATTCTAGTAGTGGAGATTGAAAAATATATTTTCATGGAATGTGAAGCTTACAAAGACATAAGATTGCTTATGAGAACACTCTAAAAATAAACTCACTAATAGAACCTTTTGAAGAATTAAGAATAGAAAAGACAAAAAAAACTTCTCATCAAAATCAACAATAAAAAAACATACTTCAAAAGATGATAAAAGGATGTTAAGGTTTTTGACAGTGTTGGACAATTTTATTTCTTAGATGTTGTTAAAATTTAAAATTCTAAATAGGAGGTCCAAGGTTTGAATTTAAAAAAAGAGTAGGATTGTATACCATACCCATATTTTATTAAAGTTCTTGGTCCTATAACCTATTTTGGTCTCCTGAACAAAACTAAAATCATTTCACTTCTAAAATAAAATTAATTTTAAATTAAAAATACAACCAAATATAAAATTATAACTAATATATATTAAAAAAAAAAACTCCATAGTCATATTAATTATAGAGGTATTAAAGTGGAACGAAATTACAACATAAGAATATACCTCTAAAAATAAACAACTTGTATGAGAAGAACCAGTTAGAAAGCAAGAGGGTCAACTACCCCCCACACACATACCACAACTTGATATTAATAAGGGCAAGGAGTCCCACATAAGAAGGACCAAGGGCTTCCACCTTTAAGCCTGCTACCCCATTGACAAAGAAGAAAAAAAAAAACGAACTTGTCTCTATAAGAGCACTAACATTAATATATCTTTGCATTTATATAAAAATATTCATATCATTAAAAAAAATTGATCCCTATCATCTCCCTTCACATCTTACTTTTAAAAACAAACTAAAACTTTGTATTTCACTCACATTTAAAAGTAATCTATTTGCCCAACTTTGCATTTCACTCACATTTACAAGCAGACTATAAACAGGAGTCTAGTGCCACTTTTTAATGACTGCAAAATTGCCCTTAGCTAACACTCGCAGGGAACACGCTATACATGATCTGTATACACACGAGTTACCAGCTATCTGGATAACCCAAAGGAACCGGACGAATACTGTGAAGGAGATATAAGGTCAGTAAAGGCGATAGAGAGAGCTGATGGAATGAGTTTATTTGCAATGGAAAACTGAAAGCTCTGTTGGAGAGGGGGCTCTGGGACCTCCTTTTCTCCCTCCAACATTTGTACTACCGTTCCCATGGAAGGCCTGCTGTGGGCGTCCATTTGTATGCACAAAAACCCTATCTTCAGCACCCTGATAGCTTGGCTCGTGTCAAGCTCGTCCTCAACTTTCGGGTCAATCACTTCCACCTCCCTGCCACTGCATGCCATGGAGAGCGCCCATGCAGGAAAGTAACACTTTTCTGAATCCACCACATGCAGACTGTAATTCTTGCGCCCTCCTATAATCTCGAGCAACACCATCCCAAAACTGTAAACATCACTTTTTTCAGTGATTGCACAGTCTATCAGCCACTCCGGAGCAAGGTAGTCCGGTGTGCCTCTCATGTCGGTCACCACACGGCTCTCCATCCTCGTCATCAGCGTCGCCATCCCGAAGTCGGAGACCTTCGCCACGAAATTGTCGTCGAGAAGAATGTTTTGGGGCTTCACGTCCAAGTGAATGATCTTGTATCTACATTCCTCGTGCAGGTACGCCAGGCCTCTGGCTGTGCCCAGCACTATGTTGAATCGGATAGGCCATGTTAACAACTTTTTCTTGTTCTCGTCGAAGAGCCATTGGTCCAGAGACCCGTTGGCCATGTGTTCATACACGAGGATTCTGTGAGACTTCTGAGCGCAGAACCCGAGCAACTGGACCAGATTCCAGTGGTGGATGACGCTCAGTATCGCAACCTCTGAATAAAATTCTTTTTCTCCTTGCCTTGCCATCTCCAGCCTCTTTACCGCCACCTCGGTGCCGTTCCCCAGCAGGCCCTTGTACACCGTTCCGAACCCGCCGGAGCCGAGAACTCTACTGAAACGGCGAGTTATTTTCTGGATTTCTTTGAACGAGAATTTCCTTGCAGTCAAATCTGGAATGCTGGACATCACTCGGTGGCCATCCGTTGGGGGGTTAGTGATCTCTGGCTTTGAATTTCTGCAGGCTTTCAAAGGATAAAAGGAAGCTATGACCAGACCAATTATAAACACGCAAACTGCAACCACAATTACCACTTTCTTGTGCGAATTGCGGGAAGGCTGTGAATTCTTGATTAAATCCGTGCCTTGCACTTTTATAAATGCAAAGTGGTTTAAATTCGCGGTCTGCGCGAGTGTTCCCACCGGAGAAGAGACCGCAAAGCAAGAATTGGATTCGGCAAATAGAAGGAATCCCTGCACGAACAATTCTTTAAGCAGAAATCCGAACAATCTTCCTTGGAAGACATATTCACAGGAACGGCGTACCGATTGCGGTAATACTCGAACCCTGCCAAAGCAAACATCTGCCAGCCTCCAACTATATTTGAACAGTTCGGACTTTGTAGTAGTCCACAATCCCCGTTGGAATCTCTGCTCAGATGATGGGTGTCGTTCATGGGGCATGTGCACGTTTCCGCTTCTGTACAAACTCCATATTTTCCACACGAGCTTGGCAACTGGCACTTGCTTATGGCTTGGTATAGCGGGGTCGCGACTCCAGACGCATAGCCTCTCAAATTCCCGTCGTAATCCAACCTGACGAACACAAAATACACGGACAAATTCGAATTCGTCTCGTTTTTGATGGATTGGAGGTAATAATGCGGGCTAAGAGACGATCCATCGCAAAGAGCGGATGCGTTCTCGAAATTCAACCCCATCTTCGGCCACTCGATGGACACGTTAAAGGAACTGTCAGAGCACGATGCGCCTTGAAAATCCAGGGTGCGGGCACTGTTGTTGTACACGTTCCACAGCCAGTAAAGCTCCGGTTCGAGATTCGTGTCGCTCACATAAAGTCCCAGGCCTCCTGGTTCCACTTTGAGAGAATATGTTCCCAATGTGAGATTATAAGGAGACGATCTGCTCTGGAGCTTGTCCCCCACGCGGAGGGATTGGCCGAGCAGGAGCGTATCGGTGGGGTGGTCGCTGCTGCGCCAAAGGGGGGCGCTGCTGTTGTTGAGCATCTCCAGCACGCCCCCGCCGAGCAGTCTCCCCCCTTGTATGCCTTCTCCCGCGGTGCCAGTAGACCACACGGTTCTGCTGCCCGATCCGTCCGGGTTCGAGTCGGAGAGAACCATGTTCCCGTCGGGTTGCAGCTGCAGGACGGCGTTCTGTGACACGGCCTCGTCGCTGTTGGCGGTCCACACGACCTCCCCCTTGGCCTGGATGATGGCATAAAAGCTCTGGTAGACGATGTGAGTAATAAGCAGCGCCGTGGCATTGTTTTCGTTCTCGAGAGTGAGTGAAGCCACCAACGTCCGCGCGTCTGAGATGGACCATGTCGTGTTGGTGCTGAAGTTTCCGTCCGCGCCTGATTGTGCATGGGCACAGCAAAGAAATAGCAGCAACCACGGGAAGACGAAACCGGTTACTGGTGATCTCTTCCTTTCCCGTCTCATCATAACGTGCAGGGAATTTTTTCTTTCCCCTACTGCTACGAGGAACTCCTGCAGCGGCGTAGTGTAATAGCCAAGGTCAAGTTGTATGAATACCTAAACATTCCAGACCCTTCCACTAGTCAACACGCGGCGGGCACTACAGACCCAAACGACAGTGTTGGATCCCAACTAAGAAAACTGTAGTCGTCATCATACCCTCCTTGTCTATATAATTTTGCAATGCACGTAGAAGACTTTTACATCCGACGAGTCAAAGCCGCCTACCACGTAACTACGGCCCCACGATTACATGAAAGTCTCCTTCTAGATGTCATTAGAGACAAGGTTCTTTTTAAAGTCCAAAACATTACTGAATAATTAAATATGTTGAAGAGGCATCTATTGCAAATATTTTGCCAAACGGAAATCCCCCGAATGAATCGTTCAAATGGCAAATTTCCATACCGGATATTACTTTTAAGGAATTGAATTGAGAAATGCTTAGTTATTAAATTTGTAGAACTTAAAATCTATTGCGAAGTTAATTGGGTGAAAAACAAGCATCAAAAACTTTAAAATCAATTTTTAGTTTTTGAAAAATAATACAGAGAAAACCTTATAAACATGGTAACTGCGAACAAACCCTCTTACAATCTCCTTCATGCAACATGCAATTTGGAAGCTTGAAATTTTTTGCTGTTTCTTTATTTATTTTATCATCATTTGATAGAATGGATAGCTCTGAAAGTTGCATTATAAAAATGTTCCATGTCTCAAAATAATCTATAAGTTCTTCAAAATAAAATAAAAAAATAAGTGCTCTTTAACTTTAAAATAAAAGAAAAAAACAATGCTCTTTTAACCCTAAAATAAAAGAAATAAAAATTACTATTTTAACACTAAAATAAAAGAAAAAAAGACTGCTCTTTAACCCCAGCTTAATCCTAAAATTAAACTTTTCTCATTTTTAAACTTGAATAATATAAGATATTTTAATTGCTTTCTTTTATGCATGATTTCAACAATTTTTTTAATTATAATTGATAGAAAACTTATAATTTATATTTCAAAATTTTTATTGATTTAACCTTTAAGAATATTCTCATGTGTTAAAAAATTACTATATTTACATAAAGTTATAAAAAATGTTTATATTTTAAAAAAATATTTTAATATATTTTAAAGTATATATTTAAAAAATATTAAAAATATTATTAAAAACAAATATTATAATTTTGTATATTTAATTATATATATATATATATATATATATATATATATATATATATATATGGAATTTTATAACATGTCCAATTTATTTTGAACTTTAAAAGTATAAACTTGAATACGGACTAGAATTTGATAACTAAGGAAACATCTAACATAAAGATATTTATCAACCAACCTAGTCTTTCACATGCTCTATCCATTAGTTATTTTATTCTTATTCCCTTTAATGTGTGAAAATCTAACTTAAACATTGACAATTGCAGAAGATAAATTCATCCACTGGTTTAACTAATCTCTCATTTGGAGGCTTCATTATTTTTGCAAGTGTTATTTGAAATGCTTCTTATCTTAAATAATCTATGAGTTTTTCAAAATAATAAAAAAAAATCTTTAACTCTAAAATAAAAGAAAAAAAAAATAAAGCTTTTAACTCTAAAATAAAAGAAAAAAAACAATGCTTTTAACTTTAAAATAAAAGAAATATATATTACTTTTTAACCCTAAAATAAAAGAAAAATCCACTCACGAGTTGGAGAGCAAGTGGGTAGTTAAAACTCTTCAGTTTAAATCGAAAGGCCCCAAATATCTCATAAAAGAAAAAAATATTACTCTTTAACCCTAAAATAAAAGAAAAATCCTTTCATGTAGAGGAGATGGAGAGCAAGTGGGTAGTTAAAACTCTCCATTTAAATAGAGAGACCCCAGGTTCAAATATCTCCCCTTGCATGCTGCAGATATCCTATGTATAGAAGGTTACAAATAAAAAAATAAAAAATAAAAGAAAAACATTGTTCTTTAACCCTAGCTTCTAAGGAAATCTAAAATCAAAATTTTCTAAATTTTTAACTTGAATAATTTAAGAAACTTTCTTTTACGCTTGATTTAAACAATTTTTATAATTTTTTATTATAATTGGTATAAAAATTATAATTTATATTTCAAAAAAATATTGATTTAACCTTTAAGAATCTTCTCATGTGTTAAAAAATTTACTTTACTGCGGATAGGCAGTTGCCCTAGTGGCTAAGATGATGGTTGTTTCTTAAGTGGTCTTGTGTTCAAACCATAAAAGTTATAAAAATGTTTATATTTTTAAAAATATTTTAATATATTTTAAAGTATATATTTAAAAAATATTATACTAAAAAAATATTAAAAATATTATTAAAAACAAATATTATAATTTTATATATTTAATTTTTAAATTTTATATAAAAAATAAAAATAAAATTATATGAAAACATATATACATTTATTATATATATCAAATTTATGTCTAATTTTATTACAAATTTTTAAACATGTCCAATAAAAAATATTATATTTAAAACAATATTTTAATATTTTTAAAGTATATATTTAAATAATATACTAATTTTTTTTTATTAAAAACAAATATTATAATTTTGCATATTTAATTTGTTTTTTAATAGGTTATATGTGGCTTCAATTGGGGGCCACTCCCATCAACATACCATACTATTACATTTTCTGTAGCAAACATTTTTATCATTGTTTTTTTTTTTATTTTTCTCTTAAATATATTCTTCAACTTTGTCAAAGTGCTATATTTTCAAAATCAAATCCTTGACATCATTTTGATTAAGACATAAAATCTCACTTGGCCATTTGTCTTCTAAAATTTGAATTTTATGGGGATGTAGATCAACACCATAATTCACTAATTTATCTGCTACTCGATTTCCTTCTCTATAAATATGCCCACACTGCCAGGAGGTTGCCTCTACTAATAGATGATGAACATCAACATTATTATTTTTTATCCAGTCTCCACATCCATTTTTGTTAATATCATTGATGATACTTTGTGAGTCCCCCTCAATTGAAATATATTTTCATCCTTTTTCTGCTGCAATCCTAGTAAGAAGTGCCCTAGCCTTTGCATAGTTGTTAGTTGAAGTTCCATATGATTTTGAATAAGTGAGGAGAATTTTGTCTTCACTATTTCTAAAAATACCACCTCCACCAACTTTTCCTAGATTTCCTTTAGAAGCACCATCAAAATTAATTTTGATAAACTCAATTTCTAGACATTTCCATTTTACCATATATTGAAGTAGATCCTTTATTTTAATTTCGTTGTCGTAGATGACTCTTCCATGTATGTTCAAATCCTGTAGCTAAATTATTAGCACTTATTTTTCTGCAATTTAGATTTCCCATGATGAGCATCATATTTGTAGACATTCTGCAATAGAGGCACATATACGGTTCAAAAATTGGGCATGATTTTGATATTTATTATTTAAGATTCTACTATTCCTTTCAAGCTATAAATTCCAAAAAATAATGGTAGGGCCAATCCTCCAAAGAATATATAATGCTTTAGCTTTGAAATAATTTATCCAACATTTTATCAACTCTTTCAATGTTGATGGAGATACCCAATATAATTTCATATTTTTTAAAAAGTAACCCCCAATGGTGTGGGTAAATGGATAATGAAGGAGTAAATGGTTTGATATTTCTAAATCCTTCTCACACAAGGCACATATGAAGGGTTCATAATATCCTCTTCTTTGTAGACTCTCTCCCGAAAGAATCTTACTTTGAACTACTAACCAAAAAAATATTGAGGCCTTAGGGAGAGCCTCTAATGACCAAACATTCTTCCAAGGAAAATCTTTGGGAGAAGGAAATTTTAATTGTTCTAAATTATCATATCCTAAATTTACTGAGTATCCACCATCCTTTGATAAGTTCCAAACCAACTCATATTTTCATGTAAAAATTGGAAAATAAAACTCTAGAAACATATTTTGAAGTTCATCTTCAATTTATTTTTTTCCTCTCCTTCAACTAGGTCACTAAATGAAATCTATGATCTGGATTTTTTGTTCATAATAATATAATATTTGACCTTTTTACCTTTACATGCTAGGCATGCTTGAGCCAATGGTTTCCATTTGGAGTCTAAGATGAGAGGATAAGGCTTCAACCAAGAATCAGACCAAAAAATTGCATAACTACCCTCATTGAATAACCATATAATATTTTTCTTTATCAATTGAAAACTCTTTGATATGAAGTTCCATGTTGATAATATTTTGGGTAGAGTTCTTTTTCTAAACAATTTCATTGCATCAAGAGAACCTATATATTTTTGAAGTAATATTTTTACCCTATTCTTTCCTTGATCTCTGAATAATCTCCACTCAAGCTTTTCTCCTAATGCCAAATTTATAAGTTTTCAATTTTGCAAGCCTGCTCCTCCAATATTATTTCCTCTGTAAACCCTTTCCCACTTACAAAGAGATAACCTAAATTTTTCCTCACAACCTTTCCATAGAAATTCTCTTTGAATTTTATCAATTTATAATGCAATACCTATTGGTAGTCTTGAAACTGACATTATATAAATAGGAATGGATTGCAAAGTAGTCTTTATGTGTTGTAGCCTTCTTGCCTAGGTTAAGAACTTACCTTTCCAACCTGCCAAGCAAGATTTCATTCTATCCAAAAAAAGAGATCCAAAGATCCTTTTTATTTTCTTTATGAGACAAAGGAATACCTAGGTAGATTGATGGAAAATTTTCAATTTTAAACCCCAAAATATTAACAATAATTTATTGTAAATCTAGAGCAGTATTAATGAAAAAATCTTGGATTTTTAAGTATTTACCATTTTTCCAGTAGCCTTATCATAACATGACAATATTTATTTAAACTCCATGGCCTCACTAACTGAAGGATGACCCAAAATAAAAGTATCATCAACAAATTGAAGATGAGATTCAAAGGGACCATTTTTTGCAACTTGAATACCCTTGATTTTTCCTTCCATTTTTACCTTTGAAAATTCTCTCCCTAATGCTTCTACCAGAATAATGAATAGATATAGAGAAAGGGTATCACCTTGACAAAGTCCACAAGATGACTTGAAGTACCCAACAGGAGAACCATTGATCAAAACAATGCTATAACAACATTTAATCCACTCACACCAACTATAATCAAAGCCAAAATTTCTGAGAATAACATGTAAAAAATTCTAGGAAACCCTATCATATGCTTTGTTCATATCTAATTTCAAAAGTATACGTGTTTTTCATTGAAGGAAGAGAATGTATGGCCTCTTGTGCAATAATTATACCATCAAGAATTTGTTTATCCTAAATGAAGCCACCTTATTCCTCTGAGATAATACACCCTAGAATGTCCTTCAAACTTTTTGCCATAATTTTTGAAATGATCTTGTAAATCATATTACAAAGGCTTATTGGACAAAAATTATCAAATATTTTGTGTCACCCTTATTGGGAACCAAGATAATAAAAGTAGCATTGGTCCCACTTATTATAGACTTCCTTTTTCGGGCCTCTTCCAATGCATCTAACATATCACTCTTCAATAAATCCTAAATTTTTTGAAAAAAAATTGCAGAAAATTCGTTGGGGTCAGGTGCCTTGTTAGGATGAAAAGAGAAAACTGCTTCATGGAGCTCCTCCATAGATATCTTCTTCCTCAAGATTTCATTTTGTCTTTGAGTGATAATTTATGGAATATTTTACAAAAGTTTTTCTTGTGCCTCCTTAGCTTGCCTAGATCTGACAAAATATTTTTGAAATAATTTACTTCTTCCTTCCTTATATCTTCTTCATCCTCAATATTTCTTCCATTTGGAGTTATAATATTTTTGATATGATGAACATAAAAATTTGTTTTTGCTGTAGCATGAAAAAACTTTGTATTTCTATCTCCTTCCTTGAGCCATTTCTCTCTAGATTTTTGGAACCGATATGACTCCTTTTTCAATGCATTATGATAATCATAAAATAATTGTTTTTATTTCACATAATAATCCTTGTCCATTCCATTTATTTCTACTATCTCTTGTAAATTTTGGAGTTTGGATTCAATTTTTTTCTTTAAATTATTACCAAAATATATGACATTCCATATCTTCATTTTCTCCTTTACATGTTTCAACTTTTGAAAAAACCTATACATACATGATCCTTCAAATTTTAATTCATCCCACCATAACATAACCATATGAAAAAAATCAGGGTCTTGGAGCCACATAGATTGGAAGCAAAATGGATTTGGATGACCATTGTTAGGTGACTCACAAGTCAAATGAATGGGTTTGTGATCTGATACTGCTCACAATAAAAATCCAAAGAGATTGTATACTTTGTTTACAACCAATTATTGGATAATCTATCCAATATTTCTGCTATATAATTTTTTCCAATGCATTTTTATCCCATGTGTATTGAAATCTTGAGGGACTAACATCCCAAAGATCATTTTAATTGAAAAATAAAGAAAAATCTTGCACTGATTTAGACCATCCTAGAATGTCACCTTTATTTTCCAAAGGAGATATAACAGTCTTAAAATCAACCCCAAGAATCCACAGATCACTATAAATCATCATTGTATTTGACAAAAACATACTAAGGTCCTTCCAACATCTTTCACGTGGAGTAACTATAGTTGGAGCATATACATTTATAACCCCAACTTTGATGTTTTCCTCTTTCCTACAAAATAATCCAGCAACCCAATTAATTTTTGCTTCTAATAGTTCTCCACTCCATTTGCATTTATCCCATATTATTGCAGTACTGCTTGAAGCTCTTGTAGAAGAAATTGCTAAAAAATCACCTCTCTTCCAAATCTTCTAAAAAGCCTCCTTACATTCCTCACTGCTTAATTTTATTTCTTGTATTAAAATAAAATCAGGGCTATAACAACCTATTAATTCCTTAATAACTTTTTTTTAAGGGTTTTATTCATACCCCTAATATTCCATGATATCATTTTCATCATAAATACTTTTTATTTTTGTTAGTGTGCTTAGCCCCACTTCTTTTTAACACCTATGATATTTTTGTTTGGCTTCCCAAATCAATATCCTTTTGAGTTTATTTTTCTCTTATATCATGGTTTGATGACCTTCCTCTCCTTCTTCCATTCTTGCCAACACTCTCATCTTCATCAATCTCTAATTTTTTCATATTGTTCAAAATGAGACTTACCTTTTAAAGGTTTATGTTGCCTTAAAGAGCCGAAAGTTCAAGGAATAGCCTCATTAGTATTTTCTTATTTATGTTGCCCTAAAATCTCTATATTGCAAAGATTTTCCTCTTTCTTATGTTGTCCTGAAAACCCTAAATTTCCTTGGATATCCTCCATAATATTTTATTTAATATACTGCTCTTGAAAACCTTAAGTGTAACATCCCTCCAAAATTTAGCTTTTTTGTATGCCTACATTGTTTGCAAGGATGAAACAATACCGATCTATTTGTGGATGCAAGAACAGGTACATTCAGTGGTGGAAGCAAGTCTTGGGGAAGATACATCCTCTTGATAGCGAACGAAGATTACAAAAAAAATGTTAGAAGGGATATATGATGAGCGTAGGGTATTTTTAGTTATTAGGGACTAAGATCCCTACTAGTAGTGCACCCACCAGTGGCCCGTGTAAATGCATCCAGGTAGTTGCATCATAGGTTTTTTCTGTGTATTATGGTTGTAATATGTATTACATAAAATAATAATAATAATAATAATAATAATAATAATAATAATAATAATAATAATAATAATAATAATAATAATATGATAATATATATATGAATAAATGAAAATTGTAAAATATAATTAGTAAGTTAATTAAGTAAAAACAACAAACATAAAATACAAAAAAAAATATAAATAAATTTATATTAAAAAAAAGAAGAGATCTTGTGTCATGTTCCACTTGGCTTGCTCCAAGTTGGAATCCTTGTATGATCATAACAAATGTTAAGAATGATGCTAATATCATTTTCTATATAACAAGATGGGGTAACCTAGAACGTTATTGGTTATCATCCTCACGAAGAGTGGATTTGCAGTATTGGACATAGATTCAGAGAAATTTATTAAGAGGTTAGCTTCCTGTTATGCTGTGTAAAAAGTTTGGTAGTGCTTGTTGTTTATATGGATATAGAAAAGTATATTTTCTTCATTAATGTAATATGAAATGTAGTATGTTGCATAGCTAAGAAATAGTTAGATGCTTAATATTGGAGTTATGTTTAAATGTAATAAGGAGTAATATTTCTTTGAAGAAAAGAAAAGCATTGTGAATGTGTGTGAGCTTGCAATATTGTTTTCATAGTAGGGTAGTATTGCATCCATAATTTGAAAGGCCACTCTGATCCCTTAAGCCTTAAAAAATTGAAGTGATATATAAAGAGCTCAGGCATAAATGGTATATTTTCAGCTTAGCGAGGAGGATGCCTTCCTATGTCCAAGTAAAGTTTACTCTGGTAAATCATTGTCAGCATGACGATCATTCTAATATATAAATGAAGCTCTGCGCTTGAAGATACTAGTTTAACATAGCCATAGTGAAACATGACAGAGGTGTAATTAAGATGGCTTGGGTTGTCTTTGTACGAAAAAGACCCACAAATGTTTAGTGTGTTTTGGATGAAAATGAAGGGTAAACTTCTATTAGATAGATGATTGTGTCTAACGTCTGCTCAGGATTAGTTTGTTTTGTAAAAATTTGGAAATAATTCTTAGGAAAACGAAATAAAAAAATTTATCTTTTGATATGATGGGACCATTTTGTTTGATGTCGTGGGTGCAATTATGATTTTAGCAGATTGGTCACGAGTTGAGCTAGCGATTTCTTCGTTGTACTTTCTTTTGTAGCTATTAGATATAAAAATAAATAATAAAATTGTATGTTTTTGGGGCTTGAGAAATTGTTATTGTGTTATGGTTTTTACGATAGCGGCACCATTTATCTTTAGTACAACATACACTTTCTTTAGTAACATATTTTCTACAAAATATTTTAATTATGTTGTGAATGAGTAGATGATTTGATAGTTTTAAATGATCTGAACTAATGTCGTTACCTCTGTACTACCAGTAGCATTGCGTGCTTATCTTGTAGTCCAAATATGTAGAGCCAAACATAGATACATTAAGTTCTGAGTAAGATTTTAACATAATTTAATGCTACAAATTGTATATGCTCTAAAGACCAATCAATATAATTGTTAATTAAATAATAAAATTATATCTGAATGATCTATTTAGTAGTGCACCACAAATGGTTTCGTAAGCAATGTTACTTAACACTGATGAAACTACCAATTCATGGAGGTAAAACCTGAGTTGTTAGATGCCCAGGGTGAGGTATAAATGACGACAAATATAGTCTCAAGCAAAGACATGTTTAGCTGGGGCATCCTACCAATTAGTGTTGAATGAAAGGAAAGAGTTAGGTTGTCATCGAATTTGATTTTCTTTTAAAATAAAATTATAGGATATTGACCAATAAATACGTTAGATCTTTGACCATGCTCCTAGCTGAAAAGACTAATTAGCTATGATATTTGAGACTTGCTTTGAAACATATTCACTAAACCAGTTCTGAGGCATTTGATTGGATATTGTGCAAACTTTGAGCCAAATTTTTCAAGCCATATGTACTTGGTGTGCTTATTGACGAGCGAGGGTCCTCACGTACCCACCTTCACGTGTAGAAATAAGTTGCATGCATAAATCAACAGATTAGTTGTCCTTGAACTTTTACTTTAAAAAGTGAAACTTGTGATACACAAATTAGGCGCTAAGGAGTTATTTCGTTTAAAAAAAAACTGAAATAGTATTTATGTATAGTTTACCTTTGATGGTTGTAATATGCTCTTGAAGTTATTTGATTTTATTTCTATTACATATGCTTATTGTTGTCTTATTTAGTTTAAGTAGTAGAATAAAGAAAGTTCTCACAAGATACCACATAGTCTACCTTTGGTAAGAATGACAACAAAACTAATTTAAATATAGTGGGCAGACAATCATAGTGGATTACCCAATACCGATGATTATGGGAAGAATAGTTATATGGACCTAGGAAAACCGTACTTCTAACGAGAAGGGTCAGGGAAAGAGGTGAAAGAGGATGAAATAGGCGTCACTCTTAGGCTGTCATATATATAGTATAGTGAGAAGTTGCTTGATCATAGGTCAATTGAGAGATTACTTAGTGACGTATTGGTATGGGATTTTACGTTATTAATCATTTTGAGTTGAACGACACCTGGTTCAAAGCTAGGATATTGGCAAACCCTAGATAGAGTTTTAGGGAAGGTGGAATAATATCTAGCATAGGGTATGTTTTTGCTAATCCTAGCAAGTCTAATGATAAAGGATGGGGAATTTATGTGACTCACCTCTAGGTGAAATGAGCCCTAGAGGAGAAACCTCATGCCAGGAACTTGCTACTCTGGGTAAGAGAAGTTCTCAAGGTACTTTATCATGATATCTGGATAGTCTCAACCACATGGGTGATCGACTATAGTGATCTAGATACCCATAGTGGAAGATGTTACGTACCTCATACTAAAAAATAATGGGTGAACATCGAACTATCCCCAATTGTTTTGCTTAAAATTTTGATAAATCAAAATTTTTCTTATTGCATTTATTCGTAGAGAGGTTTAGATTGAACAACTAGGTGGGTAATACCCGAGTTTTTATAGTTGGTATCATAGGCCTAGGTTACGAACCGCTAGGCTAGGAAATTTTAGGAAAAATTTATGCTAAAACATAAGTTTTGTAAAATCTAAACCAAAACAATTAACAAAGCTCTTTTCTAAAATTTGCGATGGCATATGGAATCAAAGCTAGCTCCTTAAAAGAGACCTATGGCAGTCCAACAGGAAGGGATGACTGGAAATACCAAGAGAGTCCTCTGAAGGATTATGAGAACGGGAACATCAAAAGAGATCGTAGAACATCCTCAAATAATTAGGAAATAAAAAGAACCCATCCAAAAATAAGATAAGATGGTTCAAATGATGCAATTAATGCAAGAATAGATAAGTAAACAAAAATATCATATGGACCAACAACGAGCCCAGATGGTTGAACACATGGAACAATAAAAGGGTTAGATGTTGGAACATATGGGACATCAGAAGGCTCAGTTGATTTAGTAACAAGAGATGATTGTACAATAGTAGAAAATAATTGAGAATTTATCCAAAGGGAAGGAACTAGTGATAATAGAAGAAGATACACCTGTAGACCCTAGGAGGAAACAAGTTGGCACTGAACTAAATAGGGATATGAGAAAAATTGACATATCCAAGTTTGATGGTAAGGGAGATGGAGAAGAGGTAGAAATATGGCTAAACAGTGTAGATGCATATTTTACCATCAGAACACTCACTTCCAAATCAAAAACTTTGTGGGTAGTATTCCACCTAACTGGAGCAGCTACTGAATGGTGGGATACATATAGAAAAACAAATAATGTGGAGGTTGTTGATGTTCACTAGGAAACATTCCTAAAAGCATTTAAAGATAGATTCTTGACACCATAATTCTATCTTGAGAAATCCATAGAATTCTCAAGACTGACCTAGGGAAGTATGATGGTGAATGAGTATCACCAACGGTTTGTGCAATTACTTAAATACATGCCTAAATATGAACAAAGAATAGAGATCAAAGTGCAAAAGTTTCTCCTAGGATTACATCCAAAAATTGGAAATATGATTCTCTTTTTGAATATGTTAGATCTTACTACTACTTGTGATTTAGCTCACCAAGAAGAAGCTAACCAGAAGGCCAAGAAGGCCTACTACCAAAAATCCTCTAAGAAAGAAGAGCCACAAAAAAAGAAGAATGTCAACTCAACAAAATGGGACAAGAATTGGAATAAGAGAAATAGGGATGGAGATAAATCCAAGTTTGATAAAAATAAAAATAGATTTCAGGGGTACAAAGGCAATCAAAACAATCAAGGTAACCAAGATAGAAGAAGTTTTAGGGATCGAAATGATCAAAGAACTCCTACACTAGGAGTAGTTTCTCAGGAACGTAATTATGGGAATAAAAGAGAAAGAGCACCTCGAGATGGATGTTATATCTATCAAGAAGCACATTATGCTGATAAATACCCTCTGAGAGCAGATAAAAGGAAAGAACCTGTAGAGCCTACCCATAAAATTTATGCAGCAATAGGTAACCCTAAACTAGATGGTCAGGCAATACCTTTTCTATTGAATGGTAAAATCTATAATAGAAATGTATGCATCTTGATTGATTCTAGAGCAACTGATAGTTTTATTTCTTCTAGCATTTTGAGGGACATACCAGAAAAACCTAGATTTATGGCAAATGGGTGGAAGGTCGAGTATGGGTCTAGGCAAACCTATACTGTTAGTCAATGTTTATTTGACCCTTAGATATTGTTACCTCAAGGAAAAACTAGTTGGCATTTGTATGTGGCTCCATTACATGCCTTTGACATTATCTTAGGCATTGATTGGCTTAAAGCACATAAAGCATTGATGAATTTTGAGGAAATATGGTTGGATTTCACTGATGACACTAAACAAAGGATTCGAGTTTGTTGTGGACGTGAATCAGTGGAACCCCATATTCCAATGACCATGTAAGTCAAAATATCCTTAAGGAAGGGTAGTAGAGTCTATGTAGTCAAACTAAAAAAAAGGAGGAAACTGAGTCTGGTACAAGTCTCTTTCAAACTTATCCGGTACTGAATGATTTTCGGGATGTATTTCTTGAAGACTTGCCGGGTCTTCCACCCCAAAGAGAATTTGATTTCTCAATTGAACTTTTACCTGGGGTAACACCTATAGCTCGAGCACCCTATAGGATGACCACAATAGAATTGCAGGAGCTCAAGACTCAACTACAAGATCTATTAGAAAAAGGACATATTAAGCCTAGTGTCTCTCCATGGGGTGCACCAATTCTTTTTGTTAAAAAGAAGGATGGGTCACTAAGGCTATGTATTGACTATAGAATGCTCAATAATATGACAGTCAAAAATAAGTACTCTCTACCCAGGATAGATGATCTATTTGATCAATTAAAAGGGGCCACAATTTTCTCAAAAATTGATCTTAGATCTGGCTACCATCAACTAAGGATTCGGGAAGAAGACACCCATAAAACTACTTTCCGAACCAGATATGGCCATTATGAGTTTACAATATTGCCTTTTGGATTAACTAATGCCCCAATAGCTTTTATGAATCTGATGAATAGTGTATTTCAAGAACAACTAGATCAGTTCGTACTCATATTCTTTGATGATATATTGATCTACTCCAAAGAAAAAGAGGAGCATGATCGTCACATGAGGGTTGTTCTCAAAATACTCAGGAAAAATTAGTTATATGGTAAACTATCCAAATGTGAGTTTTACACTTCCCAAGTGCAGTATCTAGGACATGTGATTTCCACTGAGGGAGTATCTATTGACCCAAAGAAAATAGAAGCCATTATTGATTGGCTTGCTCCAACAAATATCATTGAGGTATGAAGCTTTATGGGAATGGTTGGGTATTATCGATGCTTTGTAAAGGGTTTTTCTAAGTTGGCTTATCCAATAACAAATATTTAAAAGAAAGGAAAGGCCTTTAGGTGGATGGCATAGTGTGAAGAAGCATTCAGAAAACTTAAAGAAAAGTTAACCACTACTCCTATCCTTAGAATACCAGATCCTACCCTACCATTTACAATTTGTACTAATGCCTCCATTGAAGGACTAGGTGGAGTCCTCATGCAAGAAGAAGGTGTCATAGCTTATGAGTCATGGAAGCTCAAGAAACATGAATTAAACTATGCCACTCATGACTTGGAATTGGTAGTAGTTGTACACACTCTTAAAATGTGGCATCATTACTTACTTGGAAAACCTTTTGAGCTTAGGACTGATCATCAGAGTTTAAGGTATATCTTCACACAACCAATGCTAAATGCAAGACAAAGACGCTAGATGGAATTTTTGGCAGAATATGACTTTGGCATTGAATACATAAAAGGAAAAAGAAAACAAACTAGCAGATGCCTTGAGTAGAAGAAGGCATATAACTGCTATGTCACAATGTCAATTTGGAATAGTTGAACAAATAAGAGACCTTCAACTTCAAGATGAATTTTCTCAAAAGTGTCACAATCTAATTCAGCAAGGATCTGAGAAAGCAAAGGAATTTGAAATCAGGAAGGATATTCTATTCTTCAGAAATAGAATGGTAGTTCCAAATGATCAAAATTTAAGGAAAATGTTACTGTAGGAGGCACATTGTGCTCCTTATTCTGCGCATATAGGCTATGTAAAGATGCATGAAAACATGAGGAAATATTACTATTGGCCTAGGATGAAAAAGGATATCACAAAATTTGTGGTAAAATATTTGGAATGTCAAAAGGTGAAGGCAGAACATTTACACCCTGTTGGACGCTTGTATTCATACGAGATCCCAATTTATAAGTGGCAGGTTGTCACTATGGATTTCATAGTTGGGTTACCCAAAAATTATTTTAGATATAACTATTTTAGACATGACATCATTCTAGTGGTGGTTGATAAACTAACTAAAGTAGCACATTTTATACCTAGAAATATTAAGGATGGTGCTCCTACTGTAGCCCACAAATTTTCCAGGGAAGTGGTATGACTACATGGTTTTCCTGAAATAATCATATCAGATAGGGATTCTCGTTTCACTTCTGAATTTTGGCAAGCATTACATCAGGCATGGAGAACAAAACTTAACATCAATTCTGCCTACCACCCAAAAATAGATGGATAAACTGAGCGGGTAAACCAAGTTTTAGAGGATATGTTATGGATGTATTGTATGGATCATCAAACAAAGTGGGAAGACTACCTTTTCCTAGTAGAATTTACCTACAACAATGGCTATCATGCTTCATTAGGTATGGCTCCATTTGAGGCTATGTATGGGAGAAGGTGCATAACACCATTATCATGGAGTAATCTAGAGGATCAGGTGATGATCGAACTAGATACAGTTAAAGAAATGGAGGAGCAACTTAAAGAAATTTGTTAGACTCAAAGAAGCTTTAGACTGACAAAAGAGCTATGCGAACCTTAAAAGGATACCAAGGGAATTCGTTGTGGGAGATAGAGTATTTATGAGGGTTAAACCAACCAAAAGCTCCATTAAATCCTCTAAACTCAATCCAATATTTGTAGGACCTTTTGCTATTATTGATAAAATAATCCCAATTGCCTACAAGTTAGCCTTACCACCCAACTTGTCAAAAATCCATGATACATTCCATGTGTCCCTCCTCAAGAAATATATTTTAGATCCCTCTCATGTTTGGAATGTTGATCATTTGTAGATGGTCGATCCCCTACACATTGAAGTGCGACCAGTTAGGATCCTTGGTTATAGAACAAAGCAACTAAGGAAATGTAGTATAGAGCAATGTAAGGTCCAATGGGACCAATATTATGAAAAAAATGTCACCTGGGAAGATGTGGCTATCATAAAAAGATATTTCCCATTTTTTTGTTTGAACAATGATATAACAAAATTTTATTTTTGCTTAAAAATATTATTATTGCTCTGTTATATGCATATTATCTTATTATGATCATGACTTAATATTTGGATGTGTAATATTCTATTGGATATTACAAACATAGGGATTGTATTTAATTCTAGAGGGGGAGTATGTAATATCTCTCCAAAATTTAGCTTTTTGTATGCCTACTTTGTTTTCAAGGATGAGATACTACTGATCTATCTATGGACGTAGGAACAAGTACCTTCAGTGGTAGAGGCAAGTCTTGGGGAAGATACCTCCTCCTGATAACGAAGTAAGAATACCAGCAAAAGGTAAGAAGGGGGATATGATGAGCGGTGGGACATTTTCAATTATTAGGGACTAAGATCCCTACTGGCAGTGCACCCGCTAATAGTCCATGTAGATGCATCCACATAGTTGCATCATAGGATTTTTTATGTGTATTATGGTTGTAATATATATTACATAAAATAATAATAAAAATAACATCAACTAATAATAATAATAATAATAACATACAAATACTATGAAAATATACATATGAATAAATGAAAATTGTAAAATATAATTAGTAAGTTAATTAAGTAAAAACAACAAACATTAAAAACAAAAAAAATATTATAAATAAATTTATATTAAAAAAATAAGAGATCATGTGTCATGTTCCACTTGACTTACTCCGATTTGGAATACTTGCATGATCATAACAAATGTTAAGAATGGTTCTAATATCATTTTCTATATAACAAGATGGGGTAACCTAGAATGTTACTGGTTATCATCCTCACGAGGAGTGGATTTGTAGTATTGGACATTGATTCGAAGAAATTTATTAAGAGGTTAGGTTCCTGTTTTGCTGTGTAAAAAATTTGGTAGTGCTTGTTGTTTATCTGGATACAGAAAAGTATCTTTCTTCATTAATGTAATCTGAAATATAGTATGTTGCATAACTAAGAAATAGTTAGATGCCTAATACTGGAGTTATGTTAAAATGTAATAAGGAGTAATATTTCTTTGAAGAAAAGAAAAGCATTGTGAATGTGTGTGAGCTTGCAATCTTGTTTTCATAGTAGGGTAGTACTACATCCATAATTTTGAATACCACTCTGATCCCTTAAGCCTTAAAAACCTGAAGTGATATATAAAGAGCTCGGGTGTAGAAGAATAGTTTATTTTTAGCTTAGCAATGAGGATGCTTTCTTGTGTCCAAGTAAAGTTTGCTCTAGTAAAGTCATTTTCAGCATGAAGATCATTCTAATATATAAACGAAGCTCTGCACTTGGAGATACTAGTTTAGCATAGCTATAGTGAAACCTGGAAGAGGTTTAATTAAGACGGCTTGGGTTGTCTTTATCCAAAAAAGACCCATAAATATTTAGTGTGTTCTGGCTGAAAATGAAGGGTAAACTTGTATTAGATAGATGATTGTTTCTAACGTACGCTCAAGATCGGCTTGTTTTGTAAAACTTTGGAAATACTTCTTAGGAAAATAGAAGAAAAAAAATATATCTTTTGATATGATGGGATCATTTTGTTTGATGTTGTGGGTGCAATTATGATTTTAGTAGACTGATCGTGAGTTGAGCTAGCAATTTCTTCATTGTACTTTTTTTGTAGCTATTAGATATAAAAATAAATTATAACATTGTATTATTTTGGAGCTTGAGAAATGGTTATCGTGTTATGGTTTTTACGGCAGTGACACCCTTTATCTGTAGTACAACACATACTTTCTTTAGTAACATGTTTTCTAAGAAATATTTTAATTATGTTGTGAATGAGTATATGATTTGATAGTTTTAAATGACCCGAACTAATGTCGTTACCTCTGTACTGCTAGTAGCATTATGTATTTGTATTATAGTCCAAATATTTAGAGCCAAATATAGATACATTAAATGTTGAGTAAGCTTTTAGCAGAATTTAATGCTACAAATTGTATATGCCCTAAAGACCAATCAGTATAATTATTAATTAAATAATAAAATTATATCTGAATGATCTATTTAGTAGTGCATCATGAATAGTTTTGTAAGAAATGTTACTTAAAACCGATGAAGCTACCAGTTCATGGAGATAAAACCTAAGTTGTCAGACATCGAGGGTGAGGTATAAATGAATACAAATGTAGTCTCAAGAAAAGCCCTGTATAGACGAGGCATCCTGCCAATTAGTGTTGAATGAAAGGAAAGAGTTAGGTCATCGTTGATTTTGATTTTATTTTAAAAATAAATTATAGGACATTGACCAAGAAATATGTAAGATCTTTGACCATGCTCTTGGCTGAAAATAAACTAATTAGCTATGATATTTGAGACTTGCTTTGAAACGTATTCCCTAAACCAGTTTCAAAGCATTTGATTGGATATTGTGTAAACTTTGAGCCATATTTGTCAAGCCGCATGTACTTTGTGTGCTTGTTGATGAGTGAAGGTCCTCACGCACCCAGCTTCACACATAGCAATAAGCTGCATGTGTAAATCAATGGATTAGTTATCCTCAAATTTTTACTTTGAAAAGTGAAACTTGTGATACACAAATTAGGCACTAACTAGTTATTTCATTTCAAAATAATTTTGAAATAGTATTTATGTATAGTTTACCTTTGATGGTTGTAATATGCTCTTGGATTTATTTGTTTTTATTTCTATTACATATGCTTACTGTCATCTTATTTAGTTTAAGTAGTAGAATAAATAAAGTTTTCACAAGATAATACATGATAGTAATTTTGTAAATTTAACTTTAGATAATATTTATTAATGTAACATGATTATGGCTAACTATGTGGAAGTTTTGTGAATCAGGTGCTAAACCATTCAAGTAAATGCAGAACAAACAAAACGGAGGAGGAAGAAGAATATTTTATTAATTTCAATTAACCCCTTTCAAAACCTTACAATCTTAATAATACATAGCATTATATAATAGTTGAATAAAGTGAAGTTTGGCGGAGAAGGTTGGAGGGATAAGGCTAAGGAGATGAGTGGGCGGCGGCGGTGGGATGGATAAGGAGATGAGTGTGAAGGGAGATGGAGGGATAAGGGGAGGAAGGTGCGGAGGAATAAGGGGACGGAGATGAGATGGAGGGATAAGGGAGTTAGGAAACGTGGAGGAAAAAGGAGAGGGAATATAGGAGGGAGTTAGGGGAAGAATAGACTTAGAAAAGAAATATGCCGACAAATATTTTAAGGGGTTTTCACACTGGAGGCTAGAGAACTAGATTTTTCTAAGCCTCCTTTGTGATATCCTTATTCACATTTACAACATTCTCCCCCTTAAAGTTGAGAGGACTGACTACACAGTCTCTCAGCTTTACAAATTGAGCTTTAGTCATCGCCTTGGTGAAGATGTCTGCAACATTCTCCAAAGTGTGACAATATTGAAGCTCAACAATTTCATGTTCCACCATATCTCTGATGAAGTGATACTTCATATCAAAATGCTTCGTTCTGCTATGGTGGACAGGATTATATGCCAACTGAATGGCACTGATGTTGTCGCAGTAGATTCTGGTCGGACCACTTTGCTGTTCTCCAATCTCTTCTAGTACTTTCCTTAGCCACAAGGCTTGAGTACTTGCATAAGTAACCGCTATATACTCAGCTTCTGTTGAAGATAGCGCTACTACTCGTCTCGCTTTTTTGAACTCCAAGTTATTAGTCCTGATCCAAGACTATTTCCAGATGTTGACTTCCTGTCATCAATATTGCTACCCCAATCACTATCACTGAAGCCTACAAGCTTGATAGTGTTACATTTATGGTACTGGATTCCAAAATCCAATGTACCCTTCACATATCTCAAAATTCTTTTAGCTGCCTGCAAATGCAGCTCTGAGGGGTTAGACATAAATCTAGAAACAAGAGATACAACATACTGAATATCTGGTCTGGTGTTGGCGAGAAACATCAAACTCCCAACCATGCTTCTGAAAGTGGTCACATCAACTTTTGGTGCTCCATCATCTTTGCTTAATTGGATCCCATGTCCAATTGGAGTTGCAACTCGGTTTGCAATGCTCCATAGCAAACTTCTTGATCATATCCTGAGCATACTTATGTTGACAGATGAAGATCCCTGTATCTGATTGATGAACCTCCATTCCAAGGTAGTAGTGCATTAATCCAAGATCCTTCATCTCAAACTGCGTCATCATGGAGTGTTTGAACTCCCTATTCATTTTTTCATTACTACCCATAAAAATGAGATCATCCACATACAAACAAACTATGAGGATGTCTTTACCTTGCTTTAGGTAGTAGAGTGTGGGTTCATTTTTGCTCCTGGTGAACCCATAATCTTTGAAGTACCCATCAATGCGTGAGTACCAAGCTCTTGGTGCCTGTTTAAGACCATAGAGTGCCTTCTTCAATCTGTAAACAAGGTGTTCCTTACCTTGCACTTCAAATCCCTGTGGTTGCTCAACATACACTTCTTCTGTCAAGTAACCATTGAGAAATGCACTCTTCACATCCATGTGTTGGACTTTCCATCCTTTGTGTGCAGCTAAGGCAAGAACTATTCTGATTGTCTCCTGTCTGGCTACAGGAGCAAAAGTCTCTTCATAATCTATTCCATATTTCTGAGTAAAACCCTTTGCCACTAATCTTGCCTTATGCTTCTCAATGCTTCCATCAGCATTAAACTTGGTCTTGAAGATCCATTTACAGCCAACACATTTCTTTCCTTTCGGAAGCTTCACGAGCTCCCAAGTGTCGTTGTTTTTTATAGAGGTTATCTCCTCTTTCATGGCATCTTGCCAAATCTTCTGAGTACATGCCTTCTCATAACTAGAAGGTTCAAGCTGTGCACTAGTTAACAAAGCATAGTTAACTTGATCTCCCCTAGGTTCCTGCTGGGATTCATCATCACCATACAAGTGCATACTTTCTAATCTGTGTAAAACAGATTCCATTTCACTAGCTTGACTCCTAGTATATCTTCTTGAAAATTTTTTATCCAACATCTGAGATGATGGATGATATTGTAAAGTTCTCTTACCTTTGGATGGAACATCAATATCCATTGGTGAGGAACTTACTGATCGCTGTGGAGAAGGACTTGGTGAAGCAGTTGAATCAGAAGATGGACTTGGTGGATGTGTGGGCGGAGACTGCTTTCCTTTCTGTGGGAGCTGCGGTTGCACCTGCTGAGCAACTACATCAGTGGCTTCAACATCACTGAATATTTGGGGCTTACCCCACTCTCCCCCTTCATCAAAAATCACATCCCTTGAAACCACTATCTTTCGAGTCGTAGGATTGTAGAGTCTATAACCCTTTGTGTTTTCACAGTATCCTACAAAAATGCAAGCCTGACTCTTTGGATCCAACTTCTTTCTCAGCTCATCAGGAATGTGAGCATATGCCAATGAACCAAATACTCTGAAATACTTCACATTTGGTTTCTTACCATACCAGGCTTGGTAAGGTGTCTTCCCTTTCAAACTTGAAGTAGGACTTCTGTTCAAGATGTGAACACTAGTCCTTGTTGCATCTCCCCAATATGCATTACTCAAATGCTTTGTCCGAAGCATTGATCTTGCCATCTCCACAATGGTGCGATTCTTCCTTTCTGCTACACCATTTTGTTGTGGAGTGTAGGCAGTTGTGAACTGCCTCTTGATGCCATGATGTTTACAAAAATTCAAAACCGATTAGAGGAGTATTCTCCTCCTCTATCTCGATCTAAGACATTTTATAGAATATCCACTCTCACTTTCAACTTTTGCTTTAAAATCAACAAAGCATGCAAATGCTTCATCCTTATGCTTCAAAAAATATATCCAACACATTCTTGTGCAATCATCAATGAAAAGTAGGAAGTAAGAGTGATTACCTAGACTCTTGGTCTGCATCGGACCACAGATGTCTGAATGTACCAACTGAAGAGGATAGCTGGCCCTCCATGCTTGTCCATGAGGAAATTTTGATCTGGCATGCTTGCCCAAGGCACACCCTTCACAGACTTCCTTACTATCTTGAACTTTGGGAAGTCCAGTCACCATTGCTTGTGAAGTTAGCATTTTCAAACTTGCTGAATTCAAATGACCATATCTCAAGTGCCATAGGACACTTGGATTGGTAATTGCAACATTTGCTAACTTATTTCCTCCTGGCTGGCCAAACTTCAAAGGGAATAATCTATTCTTCGACATTGGCACTTGTGTAATGATTCTATTACTATTGTTCTTGTCAAAAATGGTGCATTTACCCTCATCAAAAATCAACTTATAATTCTTTTCAAGCATTTGACCAACACTTAGAAGATTGTGTTGAAGATGAGGTGTGTAATAGATATCACTTACTTGCTTGATGCCTTCTTTCGTTGGAACCTCCATGGCTCCAATGCCTTCAACTGCCAATGACTTGTCATCTCCCAATCGGATGCTGGATTTGTATGAGGAGTCTAACTTAGCAAAGAGTTCTTCTTTGCCACTCATGTGATTTGAACACCCAGTGTCCAAAATCCATGTATCATTCATATTTTGCTCTGTCTGGCCATAAGAAAGAAAGAGATTTGAGGACTCTTCCTCTTCTCCAAAATTCCCAAACTGACTGCTCTGGTTGCTGCTGCTTCCTTGCGAAGTCTTTGACCAACAATCTCGAGCATAATGGCCAGGTTTGCCACAATTGTAGCAAACTTGTTTTGATTTGTCTCCTCCTTTTCCTTTGCCAGATTGTTTCCCTCTATATTGCTGTTGTCCTCCTCTATTCTGATTTCCACCTCTCGTTGGATGATCCTCCTCTGGTAGGAGTTCCCCCTCTTTGATTATTCCTGCCTCTGCCTCTTTGTTGACCTCTGCCATGGCCTCTACCTCTTCCTTCATGTGTGGCAAAAGCTTTGTCATCTCCTCCATAACTGGTGGTAGGAGTTTCCTGTAACCTCTCTTCATGTGAGAGAAGTGAACCAGTTAATGCATCAAAAGACAATGTGGTTAAGTCTTTGGATTCTTCAATAATTATTGCAACAGAATTCCATTTAGGAAGAAGTGTTCTCAACACTTTCTTCACCATCATCTCTGGCTTAATATCCTCCCCTAGTGTGACCATTTTGTCGACTACTGCTTTCACTCGCACGCAGTAATCTCCGACTCTTTCATTCTCTTGCATCTTGAGATTCTCAAAATCTCGTTTCAAAGTTTGCAGTTTTACCTGCTTCACTTGGTCACTACCTCTATAGCTTTCTTTTAGGGCATTCCATGCATCTTGTGCAATTACATAAGATGCAACCCTAGGGAAGATACTTTTATCTAAGGCAACATGAATGTGATAAAGGGCAAAAGCATTATTCTTTTGTGCTTCTTTTCTCGCCTTTTTATCAGCATTAGAGAAAGCTGCCCATTCAGCAGCAGTTGGTTCTGTATAACCTTCTTCAACTACATCCCAAAGACCTTTTCCTATCAACAAGGTCTTCATTTTTATAGACCAGTATTCATAGTCACTACCATTAAATTCAGGGATTGGTAGACTAGTGTTTGCAGCCATTTCTAAAAAAACAAACTTTTATTGAGGCAAACTGGAAATACAAAGCAGTATAGAATGATTTAATGATTTAAATCAAATCTCGCCTTTTTAGTACATTCAAGTTCTGCTTCGAAACTGCTGCTAATGATGATGATCTCAGGTTTCACTTCCTCTGGATCTTCTTCTGCTGCTTCTTCTTCGTCTTCTTCTTCTTTGTCTTCTTCTTCTGCTTCTTCTTCTTCTTCTTCTTCCTCTTCTTCTCTTCTTCTTCTTCCTCTGGTTCAGGTTCAGGAGAGCGTGGAGTATAGCTCTCACTCGATGCAGCTACTAGTACACCTGGTGTGTAACTGGCACTTGATCGTACATCCGAAACAAATTGCTCAGTCTCGGACTCTTCAATCCTCTTTCCGAAGATATTGTCTTCTGAATCTGCCTCGTATCCTGAATCCGGCTTTCTTAGGTGAGCTATCACCTGATTCTCAAGTTGACAAAACACTGTGTGTAGTCCTAAACTTTGAACCCTTTGGTCAAAGGATTCTGGTGTCTGCCTCTTCAAAATTGAAAGTAGTGCATAATAGCACCCTTCAGATCGAAACATCTATCATTTGCACGGGCAGATTAATTCTCTTTTTTCAAAAAATCTCTTCAAATAAGGTTTTTTCAAATTTTTATAAAGTTTTTTTAATAAATTTAATAAATTTTTATTATTTTTTTAAAAAAGATACCTTTTAAATAAATTTAAAAAGATAATTTAAAAAAAAATATAATGTAAAATTATTAAATAAATTAAAAAACTTTATAAAATAAAAAACCTTATAAAAAAAAATTACCTTTTTCATCGCGATTCGATCACGCGACCTCCTTTGGGCTAGGCGGGCTCCTTAGCCGCTCGACCATGCGGTGCTTTCGAGAACTAAGGCGCAACACCTTAGTTATATAATAACCGACGATGAAAAATTAAAAAAAAACTTGTTTAATCCCTCCGACGGGATTTGACCCCCGGACCTCCACTGCACGAGCAAACGCCTTGACCGCCAAGCCAAGCGCTCGGACGAGAATAGTCTTGAGCGTGGATGGCCTTATATCGACGGCGAGAATTTAAAAAAAAAAAAATGTCATGGGATTATCCCACATGCGCCCGACGATGGGCGCGAAAGGGTTTTTAACCCTTAGCTTGCGCTATATCTTTCGACTGCCTTCAGGCAGTCGATCCTCCACCACAATTTTTAACCGCCGCTTCGACCAATCGCCAAATGCCATGTTGATTGACACGTCAGCCAATACAAAATTGCCACGTGGTGAAATTTTGTCTAAACACGCCAGCTCCTCTGCCAAGTCAACCGCTTCGATCCGTGCACTGCTCGTCTGCTCTGCTATTGCCACGTGTCGCTACCTCGTGCCGCCACGTGTCGCGTCCAGTCTACGATCCGCCTCGGGATCCGAGTCGAGCCGATCCTCCTCGACTGCTGCACCTGCCTCAAAAATCATGTCCACCTATCAGCGTTTGCCTCGGGAACCGTGCCTGCAGGTGTCACCTCGACTGCCGCGTCGCATGCCTCGGGAACCGTGCTCGAACTGGCACAGTCTGGCTCTGATACCAGATGTGGATCAGGTGCTAAACCAGTCAAGTAAATGCAGAACAAACAAAATGGAGGAGGAAGAAGAATATTTTATTAATTTTTAATTAACCCCTTTCAAAACCTTTACAATCTTAATAATACATTGCATTATATAATAGTTGAATAAAGTGAAGTTTGGAGGAGAAGGTTGGAGGGATAAGGCTAAGGAGATGAGTGGGCGGCGACGGTGGGATGGATAAGGAGATGAGTGTGAAGGGAGATGGAGGGATAAGGGGAGGAAGGTGCGGAGGAATAAGGGGACGGAGATGAGATGGAGGGATAAGGGAGTTAGGAAACGTGGAGGAAAAAAGAGAGGGAATATAGGAGGGAGTTAGGGGAAGAATAGACATAGAAAAGAAATATGCCGATAAAAATTTTAAAGGGGTTTTCACACTGGAGGCTAGAGAACTAGATGTTTCTAAGCCTCCTTTGTGATATCCTTATTCACATTTACAACAAGTTTTATATAGTGTAGATTTATACAAAAAAATATAATAATATCATAAATTCAAGATATAGAACCTATACCCAAATAGTCTATCCTCGGGAAGGATGACAACAAAACCAATTGAAAGATAGTGGGTAGACAATCATAGTGGATCACCCAATACCAGTGATTATGGGAAGGATAGTCATTTGGAACTGGGACAACCATACTTATGATGGGAAGGGTTAGGGTGAGAGGTGAAAGAGGATGAAATAGATGTTACTCTTAGTATGTCACCTATATAGTATAGTGAGGAGTTGCTTGATCATCGGTTGATTAAGAGATTACTCAATGACATATTGGTATGGGACTTTACATCGTCAACCATTCCGAGTTGAGCGACACCTAGTTCAAAGCTAGGACATTGGTAAACCCTAGATAGAGTTCCGGGGAATGTGGAATAATATCTAGCATAGGGTATATTTTTGCTAATCCTAGCAAGTCTAATGACAAAGGATGGATAATTTACGCGACTCACCTCTAGGTGAAATGGGCCTTAGAGGAGAAACCTCGTTTCAGGAACTTGCTACTCAGGGTAAGAGGAAAAGTTCTCAAGGCACTTCAACATGATATCTGGTGAGTCTCAACCACATGGGTGATCGACTACAACGATCTAGATACCCATAGTGGAAGATGTTGCATACCTCGTACTAGAAAAATAATGGGTGTACATCGGACTATCCCCAATTATTTTACTTAAAACCTTGATCAGCCAAATTTTTCTTGTTGCATTTATTCATAGAGAGGTTTAGATTGAACATCAAGGTGGGTAAGACCTGGGTTGTTACATAAAGTGCAAGGAACGCACTCCATACTACTTTCATTTTTATTAGAAGGAGAAGATTTTAAGCTACTTGATGATAGTAAAGGTGATTTACCTAGATTAAGCTTGACCTCCTTCTCCTTATTTGATTTAAGATTCATCTCCCTATTTTCCTTTGTATTAAAATTTGTCTTCCTCTCTTCCTTCGCATCTTGAGCTCCTATATTTGAACTTGCGCAATGTACTTCCTCATCTTCCATACCATATTTTTCTTCTAATGGCTGATTCGAGTGAACTATAATTACCTTTTCCATTTGATAATGTAGAGGGATTTTTCTTGCCACTTTCTTAGGAGTGTAAAATCCTTTATTTGACCTAGCTTCTCTTTTGATATGTTTTATTTGTTTCAAATTGAAATTACCCTCATGCCCAAAAAATTCCATCTCTTCCTCCATTTTTACTTTGTAGTATTTTTCCATGTGCCTAGTTTCATGACATTTGCGATATCAGAATGTAATGTTTTCATAATCCACCTGTTGATCCCATTCTCTTGATTCAATTTTAATCATAATTGATTGCAGTAAAGGTTTAGAAATATCCATGGAAACATATATTTGAGTGTATACAACATGTCTTCTCTCCTTAGTATATGGTCACTCTTGGATGAATTTGCCTAAAGTATTACCAATACTCTTCAAAATTTCCTTATTGATGAGTTAATAAGGAAGTCCAAAAAGCCTAATCCATACCAAAATCCTTTTAATAGTTTTTGTGTCCATAGAAAAATTCTCACTCCAAGGTCTTAAATATAATGCATCTTTATCCCTAAACCACAGGCCTCCATCCATTATTTTATACCTTATTTTTAAACTAGAGAAAATAATGAGGAAAAATCCTTTCGGAATAAAAGTCATGGAGTAATTTGAATTCAATCTCCACTTCCACTTAATCTAATTTTGAATCTCATAAAAACCTAACCAATATCCATGAAACTTATAAATTAACTCTCTGGTTTTAAGAATCATTATATCATGCTCAATCATATCATCTTTGATAATCAATTCTGGTGTAGAATCTGCTATACAAACTAGGTTTACCATAGATTTTCTCTTACCGTTATTACTAGCTAGGGCATCCAAAATTCCAACTTGGCTATTCATACTTTTAGTAAGGACTTTCACAAATGACTTTCTTTCCATGTTATCTAGGTTTCTTTCAAATAAATCCTCTAAATTTTCTTGATATTTTGAACAAGAAGTGCACAATTTTATTTTTACTATTTTCTTTCCTGCTCACACTTCCTCCTCACTCTTAGCTTGTGCTTGCACTTGCTTTTGGATGCACTCACTCTTGGCTGCACAATCAATATCGACTGTACTCGCACCTGGTTTGCACTCACACTCTTGTTTTTGGCTATATTCACTCTTGGCTTATGCTCACACTTGCTTGTGGCTGCATTCACTCCTAACTTGTGCTTGCACATGTTTTGGTTGCCCTCACTCCTAGCTTGTGCTCCCACTTGCTTTCGGTTGTGTTTACTCCTAGCTGCACTCACTCCTGGATGCCTTCCCCGATTGTGCTCGTACTTACTGCTGCACTTACTCTCGACTTGTGCTCACACTTTGCTATGTATATTTAATCTTTAAATTTTATATAAAAATTAAAAATAAAATTATATAAAAATATATATACATTTATTATATATATTGAATTTATATGAAATTTTATTACAAATTTTTAAACAAGTCGAATTTTTTTAAAATTTTAAAAATATCTAATTCAAATACAGACTAACTCAAACTTAAACTCGAACTTGATAACTAAAAAACATTTAACATATAGATGTTTATCAACCACGCTCTAACAATTAGTTATTTTATTCTTATTCCCTTTAGTGTGTGAAAATCTAGCTCAAACATTGACAATTACACAAGATAAATTCATCCACTACCCTTGCCGTATTTCCTTTATGACATTGGAGTTCACGTGAAAAGAAAGCCACCAGTTTCACATGAAAACAATAATAGTATTTTTTAAATAGCTAGGTACATATAGTTAATAATGGAGGAAATCAATAGCAACTTTGCTAATTTGTAGCATACTAATGGTATGGTGAATACTTATCGTATGGTGAGTGAGATGACTAAATGATTTTTTTGGAAAGTTTATTTAGTGATTTGAATTTGAATTTTTAAAGGTTTATAATTTTAACTATTATTTATTTAATAAATATTTTTATTTGTTACAAGTTTATTGATATGCATGTACATATTTTATGGTGGTTTGAATTTGGGTTTTTTTAAAGAAAATCTAAAGCTCTAACCACTTCATTATTTCATAAGGACGTTTGTTTGATATTTTATGAAGCTTTATACTATTTTTAGTAACTTCCAAGTGGAGAGTTCAAATCATATGGGCCTGCTCCCAACAAGATTATATCACCTTGTTATTATTAACCTGGCATGAAGGGATCACTGATCTCTTAGGATTTGTACCATCATTGCGCACTCAAAAAAATTAGATCAGAATTTTACCTTTGCAAACAAATAGACATGCTACATGCTGCTAAGGTTTGAACCTAATTCTCTTCGTAGTAAGTGTCTGGCAAAATAAACAACTACCAATTCACTTAACTAACCATTTGAAGTACAATTGGAGAAATTATAACTTGTCCAAATACTTTGTATGGCTAGGATAATTGGCACCCAATTTATGGAGAGGAAGAAGAGAATCTTCTTAGAATCCAAGGCCAATCAAGCAAGATGGAACTAGAAGGGAAAATTTTAGGAATTATTAGAGAGGGGTGGAGAACCTCATTGCTGTAATTTCCCTAATATAAGAATAACTAGAATAGCAAAGAGAATAGATGAACCAACAAAGGTAGTTTCTGGAAAATATAGTTAACCAATATTCCCAATATAAATTTTAAGGGTAGATAGGAGGAGGATCCTCATTCAAAATATCAAGAAAGTAGAGCTTGCATAGAAGTAGAGCTAGCCAAGCATATGAAAAATATCAAAATATCCAAGTTTGTTGGGAAGTATGGAGGTGATTCAGCCAAATTTTGGTTGAATTAATTAGATATATTTTTCTTATTTGTTTGAAAGAAAATGATATGTATTTTATATTGAAGGAAAAATAAAAAGGTCTGTGTTTATTCCAAGGGGGTAGTATTGTAACGACCCAAAACAATAACCAACTTGTGAGATATTTTTTTAAATAACTCAAAAATGTTCATAGGAGTATCTATGGAATACATATATTAACTAGACATACCTACATTTTGAGTCTATGATGTTGTAGATGTCTCTTGAGAGGACAAGAGAGGCCAATTTTATGTAGGTACTAGGTTTTACCTTGTATACCTATGTGGTATAGAGGACACATTTGAAAAGGTCATCCCACATATCTAGCATTCTCCATGAATACATAATTCTTGACCTTAGTGTTAGGATTATCCCTTCTCATTCATTAGAAAGAGGAGATACCAATTCCTTCCACCAACCATAAGTTAGTTTATTTTCAGTCCTTCAATGTAATGCCTTGGTCTAGTTTAACTTCACCTCCATAATGATACCTTAAATTTTATACTTAGTTTACTCATATCTATAATTAGTGGCTAAGCATCAACCACTCCACATGATCATTTTCTCATAGACACAAGAAACTAGGTGTTGCTACCCCACAACATCCCAAGTTGATGAGATTTTTAGACAAGGTTACCTTTAGAGCTCTTCCCAAAGAAACCCCCAAGCCCAAATATTTAACTCTCTCTCTACAAGCACTAAAACAAGAGAAAATTCTATAATAGAAGCAAAATACCATATTATATTAAGCTTGTAAATAAATCTAATAAAACCATTATATTAAAGCATTAGTTCCAAAAACATGGATAGGAACCATAAAATCAATAATCAACATGGTACCATGTAATCATTTAATTAAATATTTAGACAATACAAATGAATGGTATTTTCTTCTATTACAATAATTCCTCTTTGAAGAAAACAAGCTTATACTGAGAGGGGGGGGGTGAACAGTATAAGACCTATTTTTACTTTTTCCTTTATATTACAAAATAGTAAAGCAATATACCCACAAAAATATCAAAACAATGCACAATATCATCCACAAAGTGACACCAATTTTTACGTGGTTCACCCAGAATGGCTGGGCTACATCCACAAAACTTTTCTCTAAAAGTTATCTCAAAGTTCTTTGTGAATCCTTCCCAATTACAATGTTTATGAGCCTTGGCCCAAAGGAGATACCTTCCCCCAAATAGAATTTATGAGCCTCTGATCAAAGGAGATACCTTCCCCCAATCTGAATTTATGAGCCTATGCTCAAAGGAGATACCTTCCCCTCTGCTCTGGAAATGATCCCTTAGAAGATCAACTATCTCTACCTCTTGCCAGCACATGGAACTCCTTTCCACCGAATACCTCCTGTCCTCAATGCTTAGCCTAACAGACCTCTGCCTTCTATGATCACGTCCACAGCAACTCAGCAACAAAATCTATTCTCAGGTTCTTCTCAAAGAACCAATGCACATCTGTCCTCAAGTTCTCTGATAGAACTATCAAACTTAGTTCACAAGTCCTCTACTCTTTCTACGCAATCCTAGCCACACTTGATCGAACTTCAACCTTTGCACATCTGCGCAATCACAGCGACATCATCTTCGCACACTCTACTTCCTTTGCAATTTTTCACACTTAGAATGATTCGACAAAATGCACTCTGCACACTACGATCGAATTCACACTCTACTCTCAATGATCAAACTTCTTGCACTGCGCACTATCTCCGAACATCGCACATCAACCACACATCCATCGACCCTTCAACTCTCCAAACAACCCTCCTTTTATAACAAAATTTTCATGATGAAAACTTTAATCTTAGTCAATTGTTATACCAAAAAAAAACCCTAATCTATGTCGGTTGCAAGCCCTAATTTTTATCGGCTAAAATTTAACTTTGTCGACTTCATTGCCTCTGTAACTCTTCTGTAGCTTCTATCGTGAAACTACAACATGTCACGATATCGCAACACCTTTGCAACAGTACACTTTCTTTTGGCTTTTGTCGCGATATCACGACACTTCAGCCTTTGACGACTTCAACCAAGCTCTTGTCGTGATATCATGACACTTTTGTCTTTATCAGCATCAACTTTGCTTTTGTCGCGATATCATGACACTTCTCCCTTCGTCGACCTCCTATCTGCTTTTGTCATGAAATCGTGACACTTCTGCCTCTGTAGACTTCGACTTCACTTCTGTCGCATATCGCGACACTTCTGTATTCATAGCCTTCCTCTCTACTTTTGTCACGAAATCACGACACTTCTCCTATAGAAGACCTGCATTCTGTTTCTATCATGAAATCGTGACACTTTCTCCAATCGAACGCTACCATCTCATTCTGTCGCGAAATCGTGGCACTTTCTGCATCTGTTTGCTTTCTCTTCAACCTGTCGCAAAATTGTGACGCTTTCAGCTTTCGTATGTCTTCTTTGCAACCTATCGCAAAATCACGATGCTTCTCATTTTAGACTCTTCCCTTTGTTGCATGTCATGAAATCGCGACAGTTCTCACTTCGAGTTCTGTAGCATGTCGCGAAATCGCGACACTTTATCTTGCTTCCACTTTGTCTTCTGACTTGTCGTGAAATTGTGACACTTTTTCTCCTTAGTGCTTTTCTTTTCTTCGGGTCGCGAAAACCTGACATGTCACAATATCGCGACACTTTTTCTCCCGAAATCTCTCTCCTACATTATGTCATGAAATCGTGACACTTTTTCTTTTAGACTCTCTCTCCAACAACATGTCACAAAATTGTGACACTTTTTCGTCCGTACAACCTTCCTTGCAATATGTCGCGAAATCGTGACATTTCTAACTCCGAACATTCTCTCTCCTCTTTGAGTCACAAAATTGCGACATGTCGTGATATCGCGACACTTTTATAACTTGCTTTCTCTCTCCTACTTAAGTCGCAAAAATGCGATGTGTCGCGATATCGCGACACTTTTCTAACTTACTTTCTTTCGAACCCGTCATGCCGTAACCTTCATCAAAACAAATTATTTTACATCAAATCAAATTCCTTCAAAAGCTTCTTGACATCAATGACAACTTATACACTTGAGCAAAGGCAATGTACCCAAAGTACCCAAAATTGCCAACACTCTTTCACCATGAGTTATTACCAACTTAATCCTTCATAGGATTCCAAGAATAATTAAAGAATAAACTAGCATGATCTAACATCTTCTTCCCTTGACCTCCATAGTATATAGATAGGAAGGTGGAGATCAGAAAAACTCATATGCAGGTATGAATATATTTTTATATGATTCATTACATAAAAAACACAAGCAATGAAGCCCATATTTCTTTCCAAAAATATTTTCCACAATTATTTTTAATACATATTAATTCCCAATCCATGCATTTATATATAAATAAATTCAATACAACAAACACAAGCATAAGAAGCCCATACTTCTTTCCAAAATATTTTCCACAAATATTTTAAATATATTTTAATTCCCAAGCCATGCATTTCTATATGAATCAATTCAATACAACAAACACAAGCATAAGAAGCCCATACTTCTTTCCAAAATATTTTCCACAAATATTTTAAATACCTTTTTATTCCCAATTCATGCATTTCTACATGAATAAGTTCAATGCAACAAACACAAGCATAATAATCCCATAATTCTTTACAAAATATTTTCCACAAATATGTAAATAACTTTTAATTTCCAAGCCATGCATTTCTATATGAATAAATTCAATACAATAAACACAAGCATAAGAAGTCCATGCTTCTTTCCAAAATATTTTCCATAAATATTTTAAATTCAAAGGATAAGTAAACCTGTGACCACCAAAACGGCCTCACACCTATGCTTCCTACTGCATAAAATAAATAAGAGATACAAAAGAATGCATTGCAAAATTGACAACAAATGGGAAAGAAGAAGAACACTTTTATTCCATTAAAGAAACCAATTCCAATTACAAATACGTCCCTCTTAGAGATACCATTTTGATACTCTTATTACAGTAGGAAAAGCATGTGAAATCCCTCTCAAGGGTGAATGTGAGTTTCAATCCATTTGGGGTGACACGAACTGCTCTAGGGTGGAGTTGACCCTCTTCTTCGTGTTGAGGAAGGAATTCGATGGTTGAGTCTCATTTAAATCTACTTTCCTATGATTGAGAAACAACACAAAAGCATTAATAGCATAGGAAACCTCTCGCGATGAGGTCCTTTGAGGAAAGTAAATATGAAGATGCCATAACCATTATGAAATCAAGAAAATGAAAAAAACATGCTATACTTATACCAAATTCATAAAGATTACTTGAAACATAGAAATGAAGAGTACTACTCTCTATATAATAGACTAATTGCATGAAATGATGCATGGAAATAAAATATTAGTGCAAATTTGCCTAAATGGAAAGAACTCATGTAAAACCCTAATTAAATCAGTCAGTGTCTCTAAAACATGAAATAACCTACTAAAATGCTTAATCTAGTCTGATTAAGTACAAAGTAAAAGAAGCAGTAAGGAGATCTATCACCTATTGCAAACCATAGCTCAAATGAGTGGTCTGCACTATACACCACGGATGTCAGCTGTAGTGGGAAAAAAAGTAACTTTGCCCTCCAAATCTTGGGATGTGGGCTTGATCCTCCTTGTCCAATTGATGATCAAGGGTCACCTTTGATGTCCTCTGACTGTATTGGCAATTGAATTACACAATTGAGCCTCTGTTTGCCCAAATTATCTTTTCTTAGAATTCTAGCTCCTTAGGGTATCCATGGCACAAATTGACATGATGCTTGGTGAATTGGTAAGTGAATGGTAACTAGTCTCTCTCAATGTACTCAAAATGAGTCTACAATTCAACAGGGCTTCGCTAATTTAATCTCCAATGCTCTCTCTCTTTTTTTACCTAGTTCTAAGGGGTACTTATAGGATTACGCAAGGGCTAGGGATGGCTTCATATAGAAGCCAAGATCAAGAAGATGTGGTTAGGACAGTTGGATTGTAAGCCTATAGAATCTTCCATCCTTCAACTACCCTCTTCTAGAACAAATGGCCATTCAAACTAATTTGGATCGGATGATGGCCAATTGAAATTTAGTTTAGACCACAGGTGATAGCTGCGGTCTAGCTTGTAAACTGCAAGCGTCAGCAATGGTTCAGAGTATTTAGGCCAAGGAGCCCAAATTGAGTGGTTAAAACCACTACTCTATCTTGGAATCTATCCAAGATCTTCCATATGGTCTTATAGCATGTCCCATATGAGTAGTCGTGATTGACATGACACATTTTAGGTGTCTACAAATGCTCCTTTTGAGATGCATTGTGAGATTGAACAATGCATGAGAAAAAGTACACCACCTAAAATGATGTCGAAGGTTACATGATGATCATTAGTCTGATCAACATTAGATGCCCCAGGTCCTACAAAAGGATGTGCATCCTGGAATCATTGCTTCCAACTGGGTGAAAGGCTTAAATTTGAAAGAGTTTGCACTTGTCATCAGACATTCGGGTAGCTTTGGTGCTACAATAGGAGTTAGGCCTATATAATCAAAAGGATAAGAGCTACAAACTAACTATCATATATGCTATTTTCCCCAATAAAAGGGGTAAGCTTATGATAGCTATTGATAATTGTTTTCAAGGATGAACACAATTTGACAAGATTATGATCAAGGGATATTTTGTTGATTTTGATTATGATTGTGATATTATGACTAGCCCCTCAAGCAACGAGTTGATCAGGGTAATGACAATGAATGAAGCAATGATGTCACTTGACCACAATGAATGATCTAAATAAACTTAGATTTAAGCATTTAATTATTTGGCTAAGCTTAGTTTAGCTTATGATTGCAACTGTTAATAGTAATTGCATATTTCTATCCCATGGAGCGGTCGGGCTGCAACAACCTTCTTAGGGAATCAAAATAATACAATGCCAATTAGATTTATGTTCAATCAATTTGTCAATGATTTTATGAAAATATTTCATAGGAGAAATGACATGAAACACCTCATTCCCGTGGAGCGGTCCAACATCGAAGGCCTTCTTCAGGATTGAACATAAGCATATCAAATCAACGATGACCATTTTGCCCCAAATGTCCTTATGATTATTTACTCATCTTGTAGAATTGCATAGAGCGTTAATAACTACAACCACCAAGTTTCTAGGGTAAATAAATGAATATGAGGTGCATTTGGATTTTGACTTGTTTCATAATAATTTTTTTGTTGACCTTTTGAGGTTTTAATTGATCTTGGTGCTTGAAAATCACCAAATTTGTTACATTGATTTCTCTTATTGAGATTCTAATCTATTAGGAATCATTAATTTATTAGTTAAAACCTTCCCACAGTGGGATTTTGGTGCATTTAATGCCAGTTGCAAACCGTGCTCATGAGCTGTAGTTAGAAATTTCCAATTTTGGGAACCATGGCTCAAAGCTGCGGTCAACAAACCCTAATTCTAGGACCATGATTATCAGCTACGGTAAGACGAAATTAGGAAAAGTATAAATTTTTTCCCATTTTTAAAATTTCATTATTAATCCTTGAAAGCGATTGCAACTAGAGAGCTCTAAGAGGTGAGGAAGCAAAATTGATGCGAAGCGCTGCCAAAAATGCTACCTACGACCTCCTACACATCCCGATGGTGGACCCTACGTAGCCTTCATCCAGCCGAGGCATTGATGCAAGAAAGAATAAATTAAAACCGAGTCCTCACACTCCTTACCAGTTTAAAATGAACCACATTAAGTAATGGGTTAATTAACTTCACTAAATTGCTGGTAAAGAACCTCATAGTAGTTTTTAGGCTAGATTAGGATTTAATTTTTGGGCGTCAGGATAGGAAGTGACTCTTTTAGGGTTACATTCCTAGACCGTAGTTGGAAGATGCGACACCCAATTATCATATTGGAGATCGCGACTATCAGCCACGGTGGGATTCAAATCCCAACGGTAAAAAAATTGACCATTACGCGGACCGTAGATTTGACCAGCGGTTTCGCAATTTTTGGAAAAAAAATCAATTTTATTTGATTTTTTTGATTTTTATTGGTAATTAATGCCATTTATTGCACTTTTGAGATGCATTTTTGGAATGTTTGATTACTTTTTGCATGTTTTTGTATTTTTAGCAATTTTTAGATTTGTTTGTCTTTTTTAGGTTATTTTTTTATCTATTTTTAGTTATCTCTTTCCCTTATGCACTATTTCTTTTCATAAATTGACCTCTATATCCAGGGAGCCAGATCTCCTGTGCACCCTATGTAGATAGCTAACTACTTTGGCTATGTGCTTGATCTACCTACGATTAGGGTAGATCAGGCATACATGACTATGTTGGCTTAGTTCTGGGATGCACGGACCAACACATTTCACCTGCCTATAGGTTAAATGACTGTGACCTTGGAGGATGTCTATTGGATCTTTAGGATCCTAATTGATGGCGATACCATCACCTCCTATTCCTTATAGAGCAAGGAGGACGTCTTTGATTCCATATTTTGTGATCGTAGTGCGGATGCTCAGGGTAGGATCGACCACAGAGGTGTCCATATATGTTAATGGTAGGGTAAGGGCATATTCTTAGTTTGAGAGGTGGTATTCATGCACTTAGTTGTTCAGATTGTGCTCCTAGACTCCTTGGGCATGAGGATCCCTTAGAACCTCCCGGTCATTGTTAGGAGAGTTACGTAGAGCTCCATGTAGCAGCCATTGCTCTTAGCTTGGTGGAGCACTCTATTATGTCAACTATACCAGGAGCTATACCATGCTATGCATAGGAGTTGGATTGGTATCAATTATAGCCTATTACTTTATATTTGGTATTGGCAGCATATCAGGATCGAGCGATTGATCGACTTGCCGCTCACTATTACCACTATTCCTATTGCACGCTAGTGCTATGTGGCATGCTATCTCCATGAGGAGGAGGGGTTCCAAAGCAGGTCCCACGTTGGGGACATGGACCATTTTATTACTATATTTTCATAGCTCTAGGTAGAAAACATAGAGTGGCATCCGTACATGGATTGTATTGCATGGTTGGATGCTGGCAAGCAGTTGCACCAGGCTAGGAAGGACAGGTGGTTACTCAGTTGCAAGACCAAGATCTGTGAGTATTAGTTCTACTCATAGGTCTTGTGGTAGTTTGGGCTTGTACAGGATATTTAGGTGATGCCTACGATCTATCGATGCCTGGTACTAGAGAGGTATTTGCCCTGGATTCAACTGACATCGCTTTGAGACGAGGCCAATAACTTCTAGGAGTTAGGTGTGTCTAGGGTTAGGACCACCCCAATGTATGATACATGGTGGTCCCTACTATAGTGGTAGGGATCGACGCCCCTCAGTTGGATAGATGATGGGGTAGAGGTTGATCCAGAGGGGTGCAATGTGCGCTAGTGGACCGAGGGCGGATGGGGCACAGAGGCCATAAAAAAGGATGCTCCATACGTTAAGGTCGAGGAGGAGGCACTAGAGGAGTACGAGGCATCTCCTGATAATAAAATGAGATAGCTACTAGCTTAGGTTGCTGATATTCAGAGTCATTTTGGGAGGCTACAGATCCAGCTGTTACATAGGGACACTTATATCATCGTACTAGAGGTGAAGCTATCTCATAGCGAGAGACAGCTATAATAGGCCCAAGAGGAGAGGACAATCCTTAGAGCACAGGCTAAAATGATAGAGGGACAAGTTCAAGAGCTCACCAGTGAGCATGATCTGGCACAAGCATGACTGAGTGTGGTTACTACAGAGAGGGATTTTCTTTGAGTACAGAGAGAGAATCCTTCATCCTTCGAGGCCATCATGGGACCTCTAGCCACACCATCTTCATTTTTTCTAGGTGGCCATGACCCCATGGTAGATATTTGACACTTATAGACCATCGTGAAGGAGGGAAATGAGAGGCACATAGGTAGGGTAGCCCACATAGACCAGCTAGAGGGCTACATTAGGTTGATTGGTGGGTGGGTCCTAGAGGATCCACATGCTTTCGGTACTCAGTAGAGCTGATCTAGGAATAGGGCAACAAGGTAGTCCTATGCGAGTTCGATCCACAGGACCCACAAGACCGAGAGGACACACAAGTCCTCTAGCACACATGGAGCTAGCTTACATAGGAGCCACAAGGATGGTTGGGGGGAAAGCAGTGACTCACAGGCTGGGGGTGCAGACCCTCTATAGTACATATTTGCTGATATTTTGTAGTACTATTTTGAGTGTAAGGTCGGGGACCTACATAGATGTAGCCTATGGGTATTTGATGTACCTCAATGTACTCATTGATACACATATTTATATGATATTGATCATTTTGGCTCATTATATGTACTTGTATATTTTTGCTTTTATGTTTATGTTATGCACATGGATGCAGATGTTCATATTGATGCTATGCTAATATGATGTGATGTATGGATGACATGCACTAGATAGCTATTTAATTTTATGATGATGATATTATGTAGTGATCTAGATGTTTAGATGTGCTATGTATGATGGATGCATATGGATGCGATATTTATATTTAATTTTGCTTTATTGTATGCATTTAATTTATAACGATGTTACGATATGTTGGTGCAATGTATGTAATGCATTATTTACATGATGGTAATCTAATGTAAATGAGCTTGTATATTTTAATCACTTAAAACATAAGGAATGAATGTGATATGTGTTTAAAAATATAATGGATGACATCACAAAATGTATAAAAATCATGACTGTAATTGAAAATCCTCATTACAAGAATTTAATCAATTAATCACCCATATATGAAATGCAATGATATGAAGCGGTATGATACGAATGATATGATATGTTGCTCTATATTTCTTTTGCAATTTGAAATATATGCATGATATAGTTAGTGGTCATCTAAATATCATTTATGATATCCATCCGGTATCTATCCTATATCTTGATTGTGCCTTATGTAATGATGTATCATGGATTCGATACTTTGCAATTTGATGATGAAATGACTTTTATTTTTGATGGTTTATGATATTTGGTATTTTTTTGCATTAGAGAAATTTTTTAGGGTTTTCCATGAGACTCAAACACCCTAGTAGACTTATTAAAATTTGTATACTGACCAAACTAGACTTCTGAAATGTAAAGATTTTTCTAGGATAGGCCTTAACTGTTCATTATACCTATGTGTGCATGAGTATATTAAGATAAGGCATAAGCATACCTCGATGTCAGGAGGGATTCTTTCAGCCCATTTCTAAGATAGGGTGTCCGCAAATACTTATTTAATCCTAGGTTTAGATTTTAGTTTGACTAAGCCACTAGGGGATACAAAAACACCTAAATCTAGCTCTTCCACATTCAAATATTGGTCTGTACATAAGCGAGGTGCTAATGCATCATACATATCATCATGCATAAGGTGTAGTAGTGTTGACAATTCCATGGATTAAAGTTCACTCCCTTATTTTCTTCAATTTTTGGGATACTTGCTCATATATAGTTGTGCAAGGGATTTGATTCCACTTTGACTTTGAACTTTCTTTGGATATTCATTTGATCTTCATTTGAACTTGCTTTTTGATCTTCATTTGATCTTCATTTTAACTTTGATTTTTGATCTTCATTTGATCTTCACTTTCTGGAATTTACATTTGATAATTTTCTTCAAAAACTTCCCTTTGGGGATTTTACTTTGGAGAACTATTTCTGGGATATCGATTGAGGATATCGATCTATGATATCAATATGGGATATCAATCTGGTATGTCGATCTATGATATCGATCTATTATATCAATATTGAGGATTGATGTGGGATATCACTCTAGGATATTGCTCATTTTATCATAAGCAAGGGATTTTGGGTAGAGCAAGAACTTGTCCTTTTGCTAATTACCACAATTTCCCATATCGTCTGCATAAGGGGATAAGCAAGAATAAATCTTTTCACCTCAGGATACCTGGTCCTGCTTCATGGCTTTCATATTCCCCTAGTCCTTATTAGGATTTTTTAATTTGTTTATTAGTGATAGGATTCTGATATGATAAGGGCTATACTAACTAGACCTCAACTACAAAAGAAAAGCAAGCTTTCTATCAACTCTTGAGAAGACCTCTAGGTATGGTTGAGTGACTTGAAAACCCTAGTATATTCTTCATAGCAACATTATGGATTGTTTTGAAAACACAATTACTCACATGAATGACGGATTATGATAAATGCAAAGGTGCATTATTGAAACACAAATTCAGCATCGTTTGTAATACTAAAAAACACAATCCAACGGATGAAGAATGCCTACATGCAATGCAATGATGAAATGAATGCATGTGTAAATGAAAATGCATAATGCAAATGCAAATGTTTTTGGATTTTATGCTTTACCATTTTTTTTGGATTTTATTGATTTTTTAATTTTTATGGATTTTAAGCCTTTATATTTGACCAAACGATGAGTACATGCCTTTGGAGCCTTTTGGATTTGACCAAGTGGTTTTAAGAACCCTTGGAGCCTTTAAATTGACCAAGCAATTTTTTAGAAAATCCTTGGGGCTTTTAGGTTGACCAAAGGGATTATGAGCACCTTTGGAGCTTTTAGGGGTGACCAAGTGATTCTTAGGAATCCTTGGGGTTTTTTGGGATGACCGAATAGTTTTAAGCAAACCCTCGGGGTCTTTTGGGATGACCGAGCAGTTTTAAGCAAACCCTCGGGGCCTTTAACTGACATGACCAAGTGGTTTTAGGAACCCTTGGTGCCTTTTGCTATGCTATAAAGCATTGAACACCTTAATATGGATGATGTTGAGAGGTTCAAGATCTTCAACACCCCCTAGCAAAGTTAGGTGATAGGTACCCGGACCAATATTTTTAGATATGATATAGGGTCCTAGCCAATTAGTTGTAAATTTGTCTCGCATATCAGGAAATAAATTAGAGTTCTATTGGTTCTCTTTCAAGACAAGATCCCCAAATTCAAAGTCTCTCTGATGGACTTTGTTATTATAATCTCATTTTAATCACTCTTGATAAATGTAGAGATGCTCAAGGGCATTCACGCGACGTTCATCAAGCAATGTCAATTGATCTAGTCGAGCTTACCACACGGTGTTGTAATAAATGAACTCTTTTAACGCAATGCACAGTGTTGGAATTTCCAACTCTAAGGGCATAATGGCCTTAATGCCATATACTAGTGAAAATGACATTGCCCTAGTGGGCATTCGAATGCTAGTCCTATAATCCCATAATGCAAGGGACAGCTGGATATGCCAATCTTTGTGGTTTTCATGGACCATATTTTTCAAGATAGCCACCATTGTCTTGTTGGAGGCCTCAGCTTGGCCATTTGCCTACAGATAATATGGAGTCGTAAAACTGTGTTTGATTTTATACTTAAACGTCAAAGTTATCATAGTTTTGTTCTTAAATGATGTTCCATTATCCAAAATTATCTTGGATGGAATCCCAAAATGACATATGATATGCTCGAGTATAAACTTTGCTATGTGAGCTCCAGTCATTGTTGTTAAGGGTATTTCTTCCACCCATTTGGTAAAGTACTCAGTATCCATAATAATAAAAGTATGTCGGCCCGATGATGGAGGAGAGATCTTACTAATAAGATCTAATCCCCACTAAGAAAATGGCCAAGCCACTTGAATGGGTTGTAAGGCCTATGATGGCAAGTGCGTAAGATTAGAATTATGCTGATATTTGACATATTTCTTGACATAAACATTGCAATCCTTCTCCATAATGGGCCAGTAGTAACCCATTTGAAGGATGGGCTTGAAAATGGTCATACACCTAAAATGGCCACCACACATACCGTCATGAGCTTATGAAATCACCCAATATGCCTCTTGGAGCTCTATACAACAAAGGAGAACTTCATCATAGCCTCGTTAGTACAAAATATCTCCTAGAAAGACATATTTAGTTACTTTATGCTTGAATGTGCATTTTGTAGCACTCAAAAATCCCTTTAGGATTAGACCAAGTGTTAAGAAGTCTTGGATTTATGACATCCAGCTCTGGTAAGCCCCGAATTTGACTACCAATATGACTTGTTTCCCTTGCATATCTACATGTGTAAATGCATACTGGGAAACAACCTTATGGTGAATGGTAGTACCACTCCCCATCGGACTCTGAGAGGTTAATGACCCCCAGGGTGCCTTCTTTATAAAGTATTCAACTCTGCAGAACCATTCAGCTTTTGGCTCCATGCTAGTCATGTTGACTGATTGTTTATTATCAAAGGCTTCACACTTCGTTGCAGGATGGGAGAGTGTTTTAACATGAATGGTAGTGAAATAGACAGACGTATTAAGGATCCCAAAGATGCCATGGTGTTTGCAAACCTATTTGATGAATAAGGGATTGCATTTATGTCATACCATTCCAATTTAGCCAAATATACAACAACAAGATCTTTATAAGCTTTTAACATGGGACATCGACATTGAAAGAGCCCTTTAACTTGGTTTAATATGATCAAGGAGTCACCAAATATGTTTAACCTTTTAATGTTCATGGCAATGGATGTATGGAGGTCCAATAGTAGGGCCTCATATTCAAAGTTGTTATTGGTGTAAGGAAAGTCTAATTTGAATGACAAGGGCATTGGAGCTCCTTGTGGTGTGACAAACACTATTCCTACACCACCTCCTTGCTCACACTTCGAACCATAAAATAACAAGGTCATATCAACATTATTTTCTCATTATTAAGGTCTAGGAGCTTCGGATATGACAATGACCGCATCATCCGAAAGCTCAATGGTCGTAGGTATACTGTTTGACAGCGGTGCCTCAGCCAGTTGATCAACTATAACTTGTACCTTAATGGACTTTTGGATTATGAATTCCAATTTAAATTTTGTCAATAGCATGATTCGATTTGTAGTATGTGTATTATGATATGTATTGCTCATAATATACTACAAAGGATTGTGTTTTGATATTACATATGCCGTATGACTTAGCATATAGTACCATAATTTCTTTGTAGTGAACACTACTGCTAAACATAGCTTCTCCACATATGCATATCCTAGCTCATAACTTACAAAGGTTTGGCTAATATAATATATGGCTTGCTCTTTGCCTTGCATATTATTTTGGGCTAACATGGTCCCTAATGCAAATTCTGAAGAACACAAGCTTATACTGAGAGGGGGGGGGGTGAACAGTATAAGACCGCTTTTTACTTTTTCCTTTATACTTCAAAACAGTAAAGAAATATACCCAAAGCAATATCAAAGCAATGCACAAAACCATCCACAAAGTGACACAACAATTTACATCCACAAAAATTTTCTCTAAAATTTATCTCAAAGTTCTTTGGGAAACCTTCCCAATTACAATGTTTATGAGCCTCGGCTCAAAGGAGAAACCTTCCCCAATCTGAATTCATGAGCCTCTGCTCAAAGGAAATACCTTCCCCTACCTCTGTACTGGCTGGTGATCCTCTAGAAGACCTCTACCTCCGCTGCCCTTAGAAAATGGAACTCTATCCATAGAAGACACCTGTCTTCCCTGCTCTGGCTGGAGACCTCTGTCCTCAACTCTATCACCTCAAAGCTGGTCCTCAAATTTGCACTAAAAATAGTCTTTTGGTCTAGCACAAATGTTCTCATCCTCTGTATTTGATCAACACCAAACATAGTCCTTCGGTCTGGCACAAATATGTCCTCAGGTTCTTTGATAGAACCAATGCACCTCTGTCCTCAAGTTCTCTGATAGAACTATCAAACTCAGCTTCACAAGTCCTCTTCTAGGACCTATCCAAATCTACTCACAAGTCCCCAATGGAACCTGTCCAAAACCTTCTCACAAGTCCCCAATGGAACCTATCCAAAACCTGCTCACAAGTCTATCAAGAACACTTGCTTGGCGTGAACCCACAAAGAGAATTGTTAGAGACCCAATGTGATTCATCAACCTCATAGAAGCATAAAGAGAATTGTTAGAGACTCAATATGTTCTATACTTAACTCCCAATCTCAATCTCAACTCAATCTCAATCTCAATAGAATATGATAGATGTAGTGTGCTTTTCTCAAGAACATGAAACACAACCCAACAATTGCCAACCAAGCAATATGTCATATAACAATGATACTCATGTTCTTTCCAACAACCAATATCTTTTCTCAACCAATTAGGGCTTCAACAACAATGCTCAAAGACAAGGTTTAACCAATATCATTCAACTCAACATTAACCTTGAAGCATTCAACCAATCAACACAAGAAAAGAAAACAAGTAGAAATCCTTTTCCCTCCAAAGATATTTGAACAAAACAGCCACCAACACAATATTACCAAATGCAAAGAATAACTTGTTCAAATCAACTCAATGGAGTAAGCCCAATATCATGTATCAAGTAAAAGCAATAACTTGATCAACCAACCTCTATGGAAGCAACTCAACCATCAACCTCAACATAGCCATCCAAGGGTTTCACCATCTCAATGCAAGTAACAAGACTTACAAACATGAACCCTAGTGCACAATGCTTCCACAACCTCAAACCAGAATTATGCATTCACCAAAATTCTCATCAAGGATAACAATGCATAAGTAGTCTTCAACAAACCAGAAACTAGGACTTACACCTAACCAAAAGAAACCTAGTTGAATACCTTTTCACTCCAATATTATTTCAGGAATAACATACACCACTCATTACTCATAAGAAGAATGTGCCCATACCTTATTGAAGTGAAGGAACCCCTTTGGAAATCTGCCACCATCACAACATTCTTTTGCCAATCTTCACAAGGGTTAGTAGATTACAAAATAATCAACATTATTCCACCTTTCAATAATCATCACCAAAACCTTTAATTGCACAACTCCCTTATCTCTCCTAAAACCACTTGTACCATAAAATAAAATAAATCATAACATTGCATAACCTTATAACTCCCAAAACCACTTATACTATAAAATAAAATAAATCATAACATTGCATAACCTTATAACTCCCAAAACCACTTATACTATAAAATAAAATAAATCACAACAATGCATAACCTTATAACTCCTCCTTTAAAGAAATTATTCCTTTTAAAACATACACACCATATTTTTCTATAAAACCTTGTATCTACTTAATATCATAATAAAAGGAAATTAAATGTTACCTAGACGAACTTGAGCACTTTCCAACATTATTAATTTAATCACGAAATTTTCTTCCAAAAGGGTGTTACTCAGTGGGTTTCGACCCGCAGACCTCTGCTACCACAACGTTGTTACTAGCGCTCTTGGCAACTCTGCTGCCGAGCTGTTTGATACAAAAGATGCTCCACTTATTCTTATACCCGTCTCGGATTTGATGTCAACAAGAACGTGAACAACTCAGTCGCCGATGAGACTTGAACTTAGAACGTTCTCTCTATCAAATTTTGTGTAGAGTCCATCTCTTTGATAAGCGTGTTCTACTAAACCGTCATCAAGCAATTCCGACCTTGCGATATTATTTCAATTTTTCCTACATGGTTTAAGCTGATAGTATCAACATTTGCCTACTGAGAGAGCTTTCTAGTTTCGGCATTCTTCTTCCAAAAATTTTGTGATGCTTTTCTTGTCTTTGTTTTCTTACTGACTGGGTGCCTCTTCATTCATAGATGAAAAATTTTTTCTTTACTGCATTTTAAACTTCGATGTTCATGCAATCTTCTGCCTCCTCTCTTCGGCATCGCGACCATTCGTCACAGCAAAGACTTGTCCATCACATACGCTTCCTTCACTAGTACAGACGAAGACAAAAACGAAATGCACACCCATTCATATCGATTACTTTTTTTTTTGAAATGAATTTATTAGCCTCATTATATATGCACTTCGATGCATTACCAAACACGTCGGCAAATACTTTAATTTAATTTTAAAATATTAATTTAAATTTTAAATAAAATTTAAACTAAATATTAAAATTAAATATCTTCATCATCGGGGCACCTTTTTCAACGAAACGAAGAGCCAACTTGGGTTTTAAGAAAAACCCATTACAAATCTGTTGTTCATGGTTTTAAATAAAACCTTTTATTTTGACTGCCTTGGTTTTCACAAAAAACCTTTCCGCTTCTTGACATCAATGACAACATCAACACTTGAGTGAGGGCAATGTACCCAATGTACCCAAAATTGCCAACAAAGTCAGTCATCGATATATATAGCATAAATGGCACATCTGGCCTTGGTGGAGCTAGTATTGGTGGCATCACCAGGTATTGCTTAATTTCAACAAAGGTTGCTCGATAGTCCTTGTACCAATTGAATGGGACCCCATTTTGTAGCAGTCGATTCATGGGTTGACATGTGGAACCAACATTTTTAATGCCAAATGGCATAACTTTATAGCAGGATGTCCCCCATGGTGTTATAAACATGGTTTTATGTTGGTATTTGGGATTAATATAAATTTTATTATATCCAAAAAAACTATCCATCAGGGAGAGCATCTCATGACCTGTAGTTGCATCTACAAGAGCATCAATATTTGGCGACGGAAATGAATCCTTTGGTTTTGCCTTATTCAGGTCTCTAAAATCTGTATAAATACGGATCCTTCCATCAAATTTTCTTACAACAACCATATTGGATACCCACTTCGGATAGTCAATGGAGATAACAAACTCTACATCCAAAAGCTTTTGCAATTCATCCTTCACCATTAAGGCTACTTTTGGATGCATCTTTCTAAGCTTATGCTTAACTAAATTCTTTGATAGATTTAGCGAAGGGTTATGGGTAACCAGTTTTAGATCTAGACCTGGCATATATTTGTAAGTCCAAGCAAAAATATTAGGTCTCTCTTTTAGTAGAGGGATGAGGGTGGCACACTCATCTGTAGTGAGACTCTCTCCAAATTTAACCTTCCTTGGATTGGTGGGATCGTTATTGATATCCACATTGAAGGTTTCCTCTACTGATATGTGTGATCCCTCCTCAAGCTGATGAGGTGTAGGGATCAAATGGATGTCATCGACTGGGTTTATAGGTTCCGCATTGGAATAATTCTTAGCATGATAGACATCATAAGCATAGCTTGGCATAAAATAAAATGGTTATAGTATTTCTTCATTAGGGAAGAAATATTCAGGCTCAATAAGCGATTCAACGTGATCCTGGTCGATAGCATCTACATTTAAATGCAATGGTTTGGACAAATTGACTATATTGTGGAGTGGAGTGGTTAAATCAATGGAGAACATATTGATGGAATGGAATTGATATCCAGGACCACACGAAAAAACATCTACGTCATCGATACATCTCCCATACCCAAGATCTGGCTCTATTAGCACATGCACAAATGGGTCCTCCCTATGCCTGCTATGGATGAATGAGTCCTCTCTATGCATTGATTACAAGGTTGGATCATTCATCTCAATGATATATATGTACATAGGTGGATCGGTAAACACCATGTGATAGATCACATCAAAGTTTGGTGGTCTTCCCCTAAGGCGAGGATTGAGATTGATCTCTCTATGCATATCCTTAGTCATATAAGGTGCATTACGATGACATAGGTAGAGAGGTCCTAAATAGGCTCTCTTCGTCTTGTCTTCTTCATCACTATCATAATACAATCCTTCATTTTCCCCCACTAGAATGGTACATTTTGGAAAATGTGGCCCCATATAGGCTATTTCCTGATCACTATCATCGTTGTTCGATAAAATTGGATATAAGCACCGTAAATACAATACTGCCTCATAAACTAGCTCAACCTCATCGCTTGACTAATTATCGGGTGAGGACTCACTGTCCACCAAGATATTCTCATGATACATCTTAGGTGGTGATATGGTGACATAATACACCATCTGACTATCCCTATGGAATGCATAAGGATTAGGGTGATATGGTTTGAAATTCACTTTGTCCCCTAGACTAAGGTATAGGTGATCTAAAGATGCTGCAAGCAAATCATCCTATCCTTATATTTGCAACCCTAGCCCTAACCTATCAGTTTCTAATTGATAATGCAACTCAAGTGGATTCCTTCATCCTCGCTCAAAAATACCAAGGCCATACCCATGCCAATGATATAATTAAAAAATGCTCATGGAATATTTAGGGTTGCATAGATAATGAACATTCACTGTGAATGGTTCATCATCATTTTCATCATTTGATTGGGTGGCTCTCCCAATGGCACTACTGATCCAATCGGAAAAAAATGAGCATGTGATCGACCCATTGCTTATGCAATCTCTAGGATTGGTCCAAAGGTAACGTTCTATACAATATAATCACATAACCCTGTGTTTTCTAGATGAACAGTCACATGTGGTGCGGATGACCCTGCTGACGATGTAGCCAAGGTAGGCTGAGGTACCTCCTCAAATTTATCCTGGGCTTCTTCCACTTCCATGGGAGTGGGAGCCTCATTGGTGACTGGTTTAGGAATATTCTTCTTTTCCTTCTTGCCCATTTTTACCTTTATCTTCCTTTCATCTCAAAGCATTGCTGATGCATTCAGTTTCAAATAAGTTGCTATAGTGTGCTTGGATCTGTGCGATACATATGTCGATGGTTGGGCACACACTTTTTGTTTACCTCTTGGATTATTAACCTATGACACTGTTTGGACATCTAGGTGCATTTATGGGAGTATGAAAACCCCTATAAAATAAGCTAGGTTCACAAATTTGAAGGGCTCTTTGTCTGATGGCATCACGTGAACTCATCCCTCATGAATATATTTTACATGTTGATGCAGTATAGAGGGAACACAACACATTTCTCAAATCCAAGGCCTTCCAAGAAGGATGTTATATTTCATTGTGCCTTTGATTACATGACACATCACGAGGATGGTCTTTAGGCCCACCTGAATAGGTAGGACGATTGTGCCAATCGTCGAGCATAGTGTGTCGTTAAACACTCTTAATGTAAATATGGTGGGCATAATATGTGACTTAGGTGGATTTAAAGGACTTAATGCCTTGGTCGTTATAATATTTATCGATAAAATAGTTTCAACCAAGACCCCCTTGAAAGGCATGTTATTACCACACACGATGATATGTAATGGCAGGTCAACTGTATCTACAGGAACCATCCTAATTTTATGATCATAGAATTGGATCATAGGTTCCTAGCACTATTGTACGTGTCCTAAAAAATTAGTGAATGCTTGAGCATCCTAGGACTATACCTCGATGGACCTCAGGATATCCATGAGAGTCTCCCTGTGCTTAGGGGACTGTTGTATCAGCTCATACATAGACAACTTCGTAGGAGTTATCCACAAGCTTTGAACCAACCTGCTCCGTATGGTCACCACCAATCTAGTTGGTGGGCCTGGAATATTCTGAACTGGCCATTGATTTGGTGTAGCTTGTATCCTGATGGGAGAGTGAGGTTGATTTGGCTACTCATACCTCACATTTTTGGTAACAAAATTAACCATTCCTACGAACCCTTGGGTAGGTGGTTCGACGTGCACTTGGTTGAACTGGCCAACATTGTTGCACGGTGCCTCAACTTTGGCAATGGATTTTTATAAATCCCCATGTTTTGGTTATCGGGTGCTAGAGGATTATTCAAAAATATAAGCTCACCTTTATAGATCATATTATGCACAATATATTTGAATGACCAACACACTTTGATGTCGTGGACCTTCATACGATGGAAGACGCAAAATAGATCATCTTGATACCCCTTTGGTTTGGGCTGATTAGGATCGACCAACTTAATCTCGGGCAACCTAATTGCCTTAGCCTCACATAATTGATGGAATATTGATGTCAATGATTTTGTAAAAGGCTTGAACTGGTGAGGTTGTCATTGATCCTTATTTTTTCTCTTGTAATTATTCTTGTGTTGCTCGTATTGTCAAGAGGAGGTTGGGCCTAATAGTTCTGCTTTTGTTACCCCTTATCCTCTATTTGGAGGTTTAAACTCACCTGATTGACATGGGATTGCTTGCACTAATGTTTTGTGGAGCTCTTCTTGTGCCCCTCCTTCCTATTTTTGAGCTTCAAGTTGTCTTCTTTCAGATTGATATCCTCAATTACTTTGGCTTATGCCAAAGCTTCCTCGAATGTCGGGCACTGCTATAGTTGCAACAATAATGAGATGTGCTTAGCACAACTCTTTGTGAACATTCAGGTTAGTTCTATAGTGGGAATAGGGAATGGCAAATTTACCATTAATCTCCTCCACCTCTTTTCATATTCTAAGATTGGCTCATCATCATGCTAAGCTAGCATAGCTAGATCGAAAAGGTTAGCTTACTTCTTGATGCCAAAGAAAAGCATTCAAGAAAGGTGTCAGGTAGTTGCTCAAAACTTGTGATAATGTGCTTATTCAGCTGATTAAACCACTTTCAGGTTGGGCCTGAGAGGGTTGTGATGAATGTATGCAAAAGCAAAGTATTGTTGCTTGCAATCTAGAATCATACATCCAAAAATATTGTGACATGCTATTGTGCATCTTCATCACCTTTTAATTTATATAGCCTAGGCATTACAAAATGCTCAGGATATGCTGTAGTAGGCACCAAGGGGTCCAAAGGCTCGTTATGCATCTTGCTCAATGTCAGATTTTGAAAAGTCACACCTTGCCTCTCGATTGCTTTCACTTTCTCTGCTAAGGCCTTATAGGCCTACGAGGATAGAAAGTCCTCCTCCCTAAACTTATGTGGGGGCAGTCTTGGAGGCACATTCTTCCTCTGTCGAGGTGGAGAATGTTGCTCTTCTTCCTCCTTAGCCTGGGAGTATTCAGGATATCCTTGATCTTCTCCATCTCCCTCTTCTTCCTCATATAATATTTACCTCTAATATTCAAACAATGGTTTTCTTTCTCTCTATTGGGAAATGACATGAGTGTGAGTGTCTCTGCACTCCTGGTACATGTCGTCTTGTAAAAAATCCCTCCTTTGAATGCGCTCTCCATGCTCAGCATGAGTGAATAAAATAGCCTTGGCTAGCCTATCCTCTTGTTCCACATGCTCATTTTGGGCAAGGATGTGTTCCTCACACATACGCTGCTCATATAGTCTTTGTCTAATGAGCCTTTGTGATAGGAGATTCTCATCTTCAATGCACTACCTCTCTGCATAGGCATCTTCCAATTGGTCTTGGAGTTGTCGTCTCTGCTCGGATATCAGTCTATGCAATCTATCAATGTGATCAACCTTAAGAGACCTATGGTATGTGTACTCCATGCAAGTGACCTTATGGGTTCTGTACCCATCTGGTGGATTCACCACATTTTTACATTTGTCCATGAAAATAACATTGGCATCATGCTGAGTCTTGTGTTGTGTGCCACCATGCATCGATGGTGGATGCAAACCATGAGGGTGCTTGGAAGCCTCCCCATGTTCTATGGTAGTCCTGATAATGCTCCCACCATGCTCACTCAGAGCACAGGTGGGCAAAGCCAAAGGCTTATAGCCTAACTGCTCGAGGATGCTACCCAAACCATCCAACTATCTAGATTGCCACAGTTCATGCGACGGTGTACCATTGGCTCCCACCTTTGATATGTTTATAGTGATCTTGTGAGGTTCACTACACATGGGAGTATGAATAGACCTATGCTTAGAATATCACCTATTCGCATGCCCCTGAATGGGTGGATCTTGATCTCTTCTATACTTAGAATTTGGAGGCATGGAACCTCCTATAGACCTAGTACGTAGGGGTACCAACTTGGCTCCCTATATGACATACTCATCGACCGATCTCATGGATGCACATGCACTGCAATATTGGTAATGGCTTCCGAGTGGAGCACCCTCATGCTAAGAGGCTTCATTCTCTATCCTATGTCTATAGGAGTGTACAAAAACTCCTCTATCGGGGGTACGCTCAATGGTGTCCCCTCGTGTTGAATTGTCTCCTCTAATTCTCACTGAAATATGTTTAGGAAGTGCATGTGGATGAGGGTTTAACACATTTTGTTGTGAATTTGGTGGAGCTTGATCATTGGCATCAAAATTAAGCCTCTTCCAACCTCCTCGTATCTCCACCATGGTGCACATAGTGTCTAGATTTATATTTTATTACACAAATAATGTATATAATGGTGATTATCTAGTATTAACTTTTAAATGTGAGCCCTAAACTGTTTGATGTTGTTTTATGATTTGTTGTTTTAGTATTAGACACTTATCATGTTTTAAATATTATTGGATGATAATCTCAGTTTAATTGGCTTTCACCTGTATACTCACATCTCGACAACTTGGCTATGAACTCCAAGTCACATAATCCAACCTATAATGTGTGGTAATGAAGCCCACACATGGTCAAGGAGCACAGGTCCTCCCAGATCCTCACCCATTTTCACCCAGTTAGTGGCATACCCTATGAAGAGGAGTATATGTAAATTTTATAGGCTATGAAAGGTTCTCAGATCTGGTATTGGTCTAGAACATAAGGTACGTGGGATTTGGGCCAACGGATGGAAATCACCTCCATCATCATTGAAGCCCTACTAGTGGTTGGATGTCACTTCCAAATCACTATAGTTTAATTGAAACATGGTGTGTGTGGTTCATTTTAATTGTTGCATGAAAATAAAATGCATCATACAACAAACATGCTCATTTCTTATATGGTATGCAGTGAAAGAACTTTTCAGATTCAGAAAATGCAATCTACATACTACATGCTATTTTTGACAATGCAAGTTTACGATGACTAATGGCCTTTGATTAGGCCTCAAGCATGCAAAACCACCACATGAAATATTCTAGCACATTGGATTCTAGGGTGGACTGCAATCAGAGATCCATTGTTCCTAGCAACACCTAGCTAAAATGCAGAAAAAAAACCCTAAGGACCTAATTCGTTCTCATGTTCCTTTTATCCTTAGTCTATTTAGGTTTCAATTTTTATGTTCTAGAAAAAGATAGAAACAAATGATAGAGATAGAGAGTGTTAGAAAAGCCTACCTCAGGTCCTCATTTAATCTAGCTTTTAACTCTTGATATATGCTATGTCTTCTTTAAACCATAGATCTGTGGTGTGGTTGTTACTACAGACCGTGTTTTGTAGCTGCAAGCCAACAATGAGACCGCAACTATAAGCTACGATTTGCACCTGATATATAAAACACCAAAAATAGCAAAAATTAGGGGCATGAATTTTGGAGTTCCACCGTGATCGCCTACTGTGACCACCAAAATGGCCTCACACCTATGGTTCCTACCGCGTAAAAGAAATAAAAGATACAAAATAATGCATTGTAAAATTGACAACAAATGGGAAAGAATAAGAATACTTTTATTCCATTAAAGAAGAAAATTTTGATTACAAATACGTCCCTATTAGGGATACCATTTTGATACTCTTATTACAATATAAAAATCATATGAAATCCCTCTCAAGGGTGAATGTGAGTTTTAAGCCATTTGGTGTGACACGAACTGCTCTAGGGTGGAGTTGACCCTCTTCTTTGCATTGAGGAAGGAATTGGATGGTTGAGTCTCCTTTAAATCTGATTTCTTGTGGTCAAGAAACAACACAAAAGCATTAATAGCATAGGCAACCTCTCGTGATGAGGCCCTTTGAGGAAAGTAAATATGAAGATGCCATAACCATTATGAAATCAAGAAAATGAACAAAACATGCTATACTTATACCAAATTCATAAATATTTCTTGAAACATAGAAATGAAGAGTACTTCTCTCTATCTAATAGACTAATTGCATGAAATGATGCATGGAAACAAGATATTAGTGCAAAGTTACCTAAATGGAAAGAACTCATGTAAAACCCTAATTAAATCGGTTAGTGTCTCTAAAACATGAAATAAACTACTAAAATGCTTAATATAGTCTAATTAAGTACAAAGTAAAAGAAACAATAAGGAGATATATCACCTATTGCAAACCATAGCTCAAATGAGCGGTTTGCACTATACACCACGACTGTTAGCCGTGACTAAAAACAAAGTAACTTTACCCTCTAAATCTAGAGTTGTGGGCTTGATCCTCCTTGTACAATTGATGATCAAGGGTCACATTTGATGTCTTTTAACTCGATTGGTGATTGAATTACACAATTAGTCCTCCATTTACCCAAATTATCATTTCTTGGTGTTCTAGCTCCTTAGGGCATCCATGGCACAAGTTGACATGATGCTTGATGAATTGACAAGTGAATGGCAACTAGGCTCTCTCAGTGTATTCAAAAATGAGTCTACAATCTGATAGGGCTTTGCTATTATAATATCCAATGCTCTCTCTCTTTTTTACTCTAATTCTAAGGGGTACTTATAGGATTACCTAAGGGCTAGGGGTGGTTTCATGGAGAAGCAAGATCAAGAAGAGGTGGTTAGGACAGTTGGATTGGAAGCATATGGAATCTTTTGTCATTCAACTACCTTCTTATAGAACAAATGACCGTTCAAAATGATTTGGCTCGGTTGAAGGCCAACTAAACTTTAGTTTATACCATAGGTGGCAACTGTGATCTAGCGTGTAAACCACATGCATCAGTAGCGATTCAGACTGTTTAGGCCAAGGAGCCCAAATTGAGTGGTTAAAACCACTGCTCTATCCTGGAATATGTCCAAGATCTTCCATATGGTCTTGTAGTCCCATATGAGTATTTGCCATCGACATGATGCATTTTAGGTGTCTACAAAACCATATAAATATTGTATTCCACTAATGCAACATTATTTTTCCTTCAATAGATTATCAAAAATTTAAATAATGAAACACTAAAGGTTTTAATAAGGAAATCTATCATTAGCATAATAACCAATCTTGAAAGGTTAACTCCATTAGAACCAACACAAATTAATCTCATGAGTAATCCATTAAATATATCATTAGATTAATACCCAAACTAAATATTAGATCAATTAAATCTAACATTATATTAATTCCAAATCTAAAGATTACCTTAAACTAATATATCATTAGATTAATTCCAAATCTAAATATTACATCTTATTAATCCATCATTATATTAATTCCAAAACTAAGGAAATAAATTAATCCATCATTAGATTAATAACAAATCTAAAGATTACATTATATTAATCTATCATTAGATTAATAGCAAATCTAAAGATTACATTATATTAATCTATCATTAGATTAATAGAAAATCTAAATATTACATTATATTAATCTATCATTAGATTAATTGCAAATCTAAAGATTATATTATATTAATCTATCATTAGATTAATTACAAATCTAAGAATTACATTATATTAATCTATCATTAGATTAATTGCAAGTCTAAGGATTACATTACTTTAATCTATTATTAGATTAATTGCAAATCTAAGGATTACATTATATTAATCTATCATTAGATTAATTGAAAATCTAAGGATTATGTTATATTAATATATCATTAAAGTAACACTTAATCTAACCCTAAAGCCTACATACACATCATGTGTGAATAAACAATTTAATCCAATATAAGAATTAGATGATTTAAGAGAAAAATACATGTTGTATACCCAAGTGCTTGCTAAAAACAATAATACAACTTCAAGCCAAAAAGTGGAGGTAGGTTTTGATTTCAAACCAGGCATACGTAGAAGCAACACAATGGCCAGCTCAAAAAAAAAACAATAATTATTTAAGCATTTAGGACAACACACTATCACTCCATTGTTCTCTTCATCATGTAAGGAGAAAAAGTTCCAAGTTGAAAAAAATAAGCACATGAACCTAGGCTCAAAGTAAACTAAAAATATACAAATGAAAGCAATACAACATGTTACATAATAGGGATAAAGGAGTACAAAAGTATATAGAGGGCATACATAGTCATAACCAATAATACAATGGTCTCACAATAAGTCAGAACATAAGAAATGGTGCAATGCAAGCATAATGAAATCAACCCAAATATAACAGTCACTAAAGTCCATAGTCATTGCCTAACAATCCACAACAAGGAGAATAATCGGGTGATATTTGTTCCTTTTACTCCAACATTTGTTCAGCCCTATGTTGTGCATAAAAAATCTCTCTCGCTTCTCTTTGCTCTTGATACTTTGACATGTCTCTTGTTTGAACCAACAACCTATTTTAAAAGGTAAAAGGAAAGCATAAGACTTAGCATCTTCATGCATGGAGCTGTGAAGTAACGTCAAAAGCATTTTTCAATTTCCATAACCAACCTCAACAAAGAGATGCATTTTTCAATATCCATAACCAACATAAATCAAGAGCCACTCACATATCATGGAGGAAGAATAATAATTAAGCATCTCCCATTAAACTTAAGCTACATCCACCATTGCTAACCAAAGACAATAATAACCAAATATGGTTAAAGCATAAATCAAGGTCAACCATAGATCAACACAAATACTAGCATCAAAATTACCTTCAACAAAACAAACAAGGAAGGAATCATTTCATGCCAACATGCCATCCACAAATGCAATGTATTTTCCTCAAAGTTTCACACCATTGTTTTATCCTTAAGTGGGTGGCCTATATTTTAAGATAGACTAAGCTATCACCAACTCACTTAAAGGAGACTCATTGCCTACAACTTCCTTATCCAATGATGTGAACATGAATCACAAATAATGTTGGCAATTTGAGTTATTTTGTGTTGTCATTGATGTCACATGGATCACATTGAGTTTTGGTGGCAAAAGCACTTCATAAATATTCATTTATGACATTTTGGAGAGCATGGATATATACAGGGTTTTGTGGCACAAGAGGCATATAATATTTAATTTTTAAATATTATATTAATGGTTTTTATTAAAACCAATGGTAAAGGTTTTTATTAAAACCAATGGCAAGGGTTTTTATTAAAACCGACGGAAAGGTTTTTTAATTAGACCAACGGAAAGGGTTTTTATTAAAACCATTGGAAAGGGTTTTTCATTAAAACCAATGTGCTAAGACATCTCCAAATGATGATGGATGAAAAGGTTTTTTCAATAAAACCTAGGTGCAAAAAGTTTCATGGCAAAATTCAAAAGAACGAAGGAGATATCCCAATTCAAAGATAAGAGATGAATTATTAAATATTTATTTAATAATTCTAAGGTCTAAAGTTTAATTAAATTATCCATCGACGTGCAAAGGTTAGGATGGCAAATCAAAGTTTGTCGACGTCATTCGAAGGCATTGAAAGGCATATAAATCAAAGAAGACTTTGGCTATTTCGTTGCGGAGATAGGAGAATAATTAGCGCATGAGAGAGAGTCGTCGAAGGGAGGCAACGTAGAGGTAAAATGAAATATTGAACTCAAGGGAAAAGACAAAATCGGAAGCTTCCAGAACTGACGTCACACTGGACAGCGTAGCGCAGTTGGCAGGGCATCATCTTTGCACAGGAGAGGTCTGTGTTCGAATCCCGCCAGGAGCAAAAGTTTTTTGTGAGAGATTGATTTCGTTTTGATAGCCGAGCGCAGAGATTAAAGGAAGTGTTTGGGATTAAATCCCAATGTGGGCCAACGCTCACGTGGTAAGCGCTTCATAGTGCAAGCAAGGAGGAACAGAGTTCGACTCCCACGAAGGTGTGAAGGCGCATTGATTTTTGGGCAAAACGTTGACGATTTTGAAGGTGGTAAAGGCGCATTGATTTTTGGCAAAGACATTAACATTTTCGAAGATTGCGGAGGCTATGAACTTCATAAAAAGGTATTTATCTCTAGCGCATGGTAATAGTTGATATTGCCAAAGTTGTGGTGCATTAAAATCATTTCTACCAAAATTAGGGAGTCATAAGGTATTTGTTGGAAATAAATGATTGTTGTGTGTGCTTAGGGAGATATAAGGTGTTGAGATATTATTTGTTATTGCTATGTGTATTTAGGGAGTTATAAGGTGTTGAATTAAATAATTGAAAATTATTGTGTGTACTTGTGGAGTTATAAGGTGTGAAAACAAATAAATAAAAGCATAGGTGCTTGTTGTTTATGTTAATGAATTTAGGGAGTTATAAGGTTGTAAAGTGTTGAACATGTATATGTCCTAGTGCATGGTTTGATTATGAAATTAAACTAGGAACTTGAGACCTAGTTAATTGCTACCTTGAGTTAGAAGACATGCACATGAGTTAGGGTTTGAAGTTGAAGACAAATTGCTTGATTATGTGCCTTGACTATTGAGAGGAAGTGGATGGATTAGAAAATCAATTTTATGGATAAAATTGATGCTTGAGTTCATAATTGCTTTAGTGGAGTTCATTGAGAGTATTGCCACTATTGAGGAGGTTTTTGCTATTGTTTTGAGGAGAGTATTGTTGGTTACTTGTTGAGTACATTGCCCCTATTTGAGACCATTGAGGAGATCATTTGCTAGTCACTTGTGGATACATTTGTCTTTCATTTGAGGAGATCATTGTTGGCTATTTGAGAGCTCTTTGCTTGAGGGAGTTGTGCTTGTTTCTTGAGAGCTTATTGACATTGCATGAGGAAGATATTATTGAGAACCTATTGCTATTACTTGTGGAGATTGTCCTTGGTTGGTTGAAGTCCTCATTGTTATTGCTTGGAGAGGTTTTCATTAGAGAGCTCATTTGCCATACATTTGAGAGTATATTGTTGAGCATTGTTGTCATCCATTTGAGAGAGTATTTGTCATACATTGTTGAGATCATTGTGGATCATTGTTGTCATCCATTGAAGAGTACATTGCCATTCATTGTTGAGTTCATCATTGAGCCTTGCCTTCATTGATTTGTGGTTGAGATTTGAGTGCTACTTGTGCATGATTGGTTGAGCCTTTGAGAAGGCTTTGAGGATAGATTTGGGATAGCATTTGAGCATGATTGCTTGAGCCTTTTGTGAAGGCTTTGAGGACAGATTTGGGACAACATTTGAGCATCATTGCTTGAGCCTTTTGTGAAGGCTTTGAGGATATATTTGGGATAGCATATGAGAAGGATTGTTTGAGCCTTGTGAGAAGGCATTGAGGTAGATCTATGAGTAGTGAAAGAGATAGAATAAAAATAGAAAAACTTATCAACACTAGTTGCCTAGTTGAGAAGATCAGTGGATAGCCTAGATGAGAAGATCAGTGGATAGCCTAGCTGAGAAGATCAATGGATAGCCTAGCTGAGTAGATCAATGGATTGCCTAGCTGAGCAGATCAATGGATAGCCTAGTTGAGCATATCAATGGATAGCCTAGCTGAGTAGATCAATGGATAGCCTAGTTGAGCATATTAATGGATAGCCTAGCTAAGCAGATCAGTGGATAGCCTAGTTGAGCAGATCAGTGGATTGCCTAGCTAAGCAGATCAATGGATAGCCTAGCTAAGAAGATCAGTGGAGAGCCTAGTTGAGCAGATCAATGGAGCCCACTTGAGTAGATCAGGATAGCCTAGCTTTGAGCAGATCAAAGTAATCATTTGTATTGGGATAAGGATCCCTATTTCTTTATGAAATATTATAAGGATATTATCTTGTGGACTACCCCACATTGGGGGAACCATGTTAAATCTTGTGTCTCAATTATGTGTGGTGATTTGTGCACTTGCTTACTATTGCTATCTATGTTATTAATGCACACTACTATATTTGGTAATTGCAATTGAGGACACTAATTGATATTGGTTTGGAAAGAAAGTAAAAAGTGGGTGCTATACTATTCACCCCCTCTAAGTATAAGCTTGTGTTCTTCAATTGGTATCAGAGTGGGTTCCTTCGAAAAGGCTAACAACTTGAGGGTAGATTCTACAAGAACATAGATGGCTTCATAGAATGGATCATCTACAAGTAAGGCTCCACTATTTGATGGTAACAATTATGCTTTCTGGAGCATGAGAATGAAGAACTACTTGATATCACAAGGATATGAGGTATGGCAGATGGTTGCAAAAGAGTACAAGGTTGAAGGTGATCCTGAGACAGATGAAACTATCAAGAAATTAGTTGAGATCAATGCAAAGGCAATGAATTGTATTCTGAGTGGGCTACGTGAGACAGATTTTGCAAAAGTCATGGTATGTAATTCATCTAATGAAATGTGGACCAAGTTGTGGAATACCTATGAAGGAGATTCCAAGGTAAAGTTGGCAAAACTACAAACTCATAGAAGAAGATTTGAGGAATTGAAAATGGAAGATTCTGAAGATATTGCAAAGTTTTTACTTCAAGTTGATGAGATTGCTAACACCATGAGAGGCCTAGGATTTGAGATGAAAGAATCAGATGTTACTCAAAAGGTTTTGAGATCACTTCCCATGAAGTATGATGCAAAGGTTTCAACGATAGAAGAAACAATGGATATTGACAAGCTAACAATGGAAGAACTACAAGGAACTCTCACAACTTATGAGATGAGGATAGATAAGCATCAAGCTCCAATGAAAGGAATTGCATTCAAGGCTTCAGAGAAAAATAAAGGGAAATATCCAGAGACAGATAGAGATTCAGATAATGATGAGGAAGCTAACTTCATCAAAAAGAAAAAGGACTCAAGGAATTACAGGGATATGAAGAAAGTTAGATGCTACAAGTGTGGTGATTATGGTCACTATGCAAACAAGTGTCCACATGAAGAAAATAATGATGATGAAAAATAGGGTCACAGAAGAAAAGAAGAAGGAAAGCATAAGCATGACAAAGATGACAGGTACAAGCAAAGCAAGCATGAGAAGAAGAAAAGTTTTCATAAGACAAAGAAAACTTTCTACATTGAAGAAGCAAATGATAGCTCAGATCACAACAATGAAGACCAGTCAGATGAAGAAGAATGTACATTCTTTGGAATAAGTGAAGAAAGGCAAGAACACCTATTCCTAGGTATTGAAGATAAAGAAGAGGATATATCTATCGAAGAACGACATGAAGAGCTTGCTATAGCCATTGAGCAAGAAAACAGGTACAAGAAGGGTCTAAGAATACTAAAATGCTTCATATGCGAAGACTTTGGGCATTTAGATGATGATTGCACGTACTACAACAATTGCAACAAGGAAATTTTATTTGTGGAAAAAGAAAGCAGCAGTTCCAGTAATAGTTCTAGCAGTAGTTCTAGTGACAATTCCAACAGCAGTGATGATGAAGAAGAGGAATCCACAAAACAAGAAAATGAAATCAAGAGATTGAAAAGGAAAATCAAAAGGCTTAAAAATAAGGTTCATGAAAATGAAAAGGTCAAAGTAATGCTTAATCGACACATTCAAGATTTGGAAAAAGAGCTTCAAGAAACAAAAGAGCTTGGCATCACTATTTCTGAGCAATTGAAGAAGAAGAAAGAAAGATGTAATCAGTTAGAAGAAGAAGATCAGAAATGTTTGGGGACCTACATAAATGAGTTAGCACGATTTCAAAGGAATTCAAAAACTTTGGATAACTTTTTGGATTTACAACGAGATCCATTTATAAAGACAGGGCTTGGTTATGAAGAAGGGAAATAAAAAATAAACACACAAGGACCTCTATTTGTATCAGGAGGTTTTGTTTCAGAAATTTATAAGGAAGAACCGGTTTCCAAAGAAAAGGAAGTAGCAGAAATGGATACTTGCATTTCAGAGGCTATAGAGATGTGTGCCAATTTGCTATTTGACACAAATAAAGAAAAAGAAGAGGAAGGTTCCAAAGCACCAAAGGTCTCATATTTCAGGTTTGGGGAATCACACTCAAAAGGAAAGGAAGTTGTAAAATATGAAAGCAAGGAAGCACCTAAGATTCATGAAGAAAGTTCCAAAGCTCCTATGGCTCCAAATATCTAGTTTGGATCTTGTTTTGAGATAGGTGAATCAAGTTCAAGAGGCAAAGAAATTCTTGAAGAGGAAAGCAAGGAAGAAGTTAAGGAAGAGGATTTAGATACTACAAGGAAGGATCAAAGATACAATGCACAAGTCAAATATGATCACAAGGATAATGGTCAAGAAAGGTATGAGGAACCAAGGCATGAACAAAGGGCTTTCCAAGGACATTGTTTTTCTTGTAATGGATTTGGACACAGGGCTATACACTGCAGGGTCTATGGATCAAAGAAGTTTGATTTTGCTAGAAGGAACTTCAAAGGAAGAAGGTATGTTTTTCAAGGACACTGCTTCTTATGCAACAAGATTGGTCATAGAGCTTCTCAATGCAAAGAAAATGAGCAACATGGTTTTGGTCTTAGAGCTACACAATTCAGAGGTCATGGTCATAATGATTATGAAAATAGAACCTCACAATATAGGGTTCAGGAAAGGAATGGATATGGAAATGATTTCAAGAAAGAATTCAGAACATGGGCACCATCCAAAGGCTACAATATCAAGTGTTTTAATTGCAATAACTTTGGACATATTGCAAAATGGTGTAGGACTCAATTCCAAATAGGTTCAAGGCAAGAAGTTCAAGCAGTCTCAAGGCAAGAAGGTCAAACAGGTTCAAGACAAGAAGATCAAGTAACTCATCAAGAAAAGGATATCAGAAAGAAGTGGAAGGAAGTTGACAAAGGAAAGGAACAATGTAATATGGGAGTAAAAATACTCCCACCCCAAAATTAATCACCTCAAGAGAGAAGGTGGTGGGGGGGCTAAGCTTAAGAGTCATATATTTTAGCCCCATAGGTGTCCCTTTTTGCCATTGATGTCAAAGGGGGAGAGATTTGAGTAAGGGGGAGAGCATTGAGTTAGGGGGAGCAGCCTCCAAAGAGAGCATTGAGATAGGGGGAGCAGCCTCCATAGAGAGTATTGAGTCAGGGGGAGCAGCTTTGATTCTCAGAGATGGTTTTTGTAGTGATTGTGGTGTTTTGCATTAGAGGTGTTGCCATCAATGACAAAGGGGGAGATTGTTGGCAATTTGAGTTATTTTGTGTTGTCATTGATGTCACATGGATCACATTGAGTTTTGGTGGCAAAAGCACTTCATAAATATTCATTTATGACATTTTGGAGAGCATGGATATATACAGGGTTTTGTGGCACAAGAGGCATATAATATTTAATTTTTAAATATTATATTAATGGTTTTTATTAAAACCAATGGTAAAGGTTTTTATTAAAACCAATGGCAAGGGTTTTTATTAAAACCGATGGAAAGGTTTTTTAATTAGACCAACGGAAAGGGTTTTTATTAAAACCATTGGAAAGGGTTTTTCATTAAAACCAATGTGCTAAGACATCTCCAAATGATGATGGATGAAAAGGTTTTTTCAATAAAACCTAGGTGCAAAAATGTTTCATGGCAAAATTCAAAAGAACGAAGGAGATATCCCAATTCAAAGATAAGAGATGAATTATTAAATATTTATTTAATAATTCTAAGGTCTAAATTTTAATTAAATTATCCACCGACGTGCAAAGGTTAGGATGGCAAATCAAAGTTTGTCGACGTCATTCGAAGGCATTGAAAGGCATATAAATCAAAGAAGACTTTGGCTATTTCATTGTGGAGATAGGAGAATAATCAGCGCATGAGAGAGAGTCGTCGAAGGGAGGCAACGTAGAGGTAAAATGAAATATTGAACTCAAGGGCAAAGACAAAATTAGAAGCTACCAGAACTGACGTCACACTGGACAGCGTAGCATAGTTGGCAGGGCATCATCTTTGCACAGGAGAGGTCTGTGTTCGAATCCCGCCAGGAGCAAAAGTTTTTTGTGAGAGATTGATTTTGTTTTGACAGTCGAGCACAGATATTAAAGGAAGTGTTTGGGATTAAATCCCAATGTGGGCCAACGCTCACGTGGTAAGCGCTTCACAATGCAAGCAAGGAGGAACAGAGTTCGACTCCCATGAAGGTGTGAAGGCGCATTGATTTTTGGGCAAAACATTGATGATTTCGAAGGTGGTAAAGGCGCATTGATTTTTGGCAAATAATGGTAAAGGTGCATTGATTTTTGGAAAAGACATTAACATTTTCAAAGGTTGCGGAGGCTACGAACTTCATAAAAAGGTATTTATCTCTAGCGCATGGTAATAGTTGATATTGCCAAAGTTGTGGTGCATTAAAATCATTTCTGCCAAAATTAGGGAGTCATAAGGTATTTGTTGGAAATAAATGATTGTTGTGTGTGCTTAGGGAGATATAAGGTGTTGAGATATTATTTGTTATTGCTATGTGTATTTAGGGAGTTATAAGGTGTTGAATTAAATAATTGAAAATTATTGTGTGTACTTGTGGAGTTATAAGGTGTGAAAACAAATAAATAAAAGCATAGGTGCTTGTTGTTTATGTTAATGAATTTAGGGAGTTATAAGGTTGTAAAGTGTTGAACATGTATATGTCCTAGTGCATGGTTTGATTATGAAATTAAACTAGGAACTTGAGACCTAGTTAATTGCTACCTTGAGTTAGAAGACATGCACATGAGTTAGGGTTTGAAGTTGAAGACAAATTGCTTGATTATGTGCCTTGACTATTGAGAGGAAGTGGATGGATTAGAAAATCAATTTTATGGATAAAATTGATGCTTGAGTTCATAATTGCTTTAGTGGAGTTCATTGAGAGTATTGCCACTATTGAGGAGGTTTTTGCTATTGTTTTGAGGAGAGTATTGTTGGTTACCTTTTGAGTGCATTGCCTCTATTTGAGACCATTGAGGAGATCATTTGCTTGTCACTTGTGGATACATTTGTCTTTCATTTGAGGAGATCATTGTTGGCTATTTGAGAGCTCTTTGCTTGAGGGAGTTGTGCTTGTTTCTTGAGAGCTTATTGACATTGCATGAGGAAGATATTATTGAGAACCTATTGCTATTACTTGTGGAGATTGTCCTTGGTTGGTTGAAGTCCTCATTGTTATTGCTTGGAGAGGTTTTCATTAGAGAGCTCATTTGCCATACATTTGAGAGTATATTGTTGAGCATTGTTGTCATCCATTTGAGAGAGTATTTGTCATACATTTTTGAGATCATTGTGGATCATTGTTGTCATCCATTGAAGAGTACATTACCATTCATTGTTGAGTTCATCATTGAGCCTTACCTTCATTGATTTGTGGTTGATATTTGAGTGCTACTTGAGCATGATTGGTTGAGCCTTTGAGAAGGCTTTGAGGAAAATATTTGGGATAACATTTGAGCATCATTAGCTTGAGCCTTTTGAGAAGGCTTTGAGGATAGATTTGGGACAGCATTTGAGCATCATTGCTTGAGCCTTTTGTGAAGGCTTTGAGGAAATATTTGGGACAACATTTGAGCATCATTGCTTGAGCCTTTTGTGAAGGCTTTGAGGATAGATTTGGGACAGCATATGAGCAGGATTGTTTGAGCCTTGTGAGAAGGCATTGAGGTAGATTTATGAGCAGTGAAAGAGATATAACATAAATAGAAAAACATATCAACACTAGTTGCCTAGTTGAGAAGATCAGTGGATAGCCTAGCTAAGTAGATCAATGGATAGCCTAGCTGAGCAGATTAGTGGATAGCCTAACTGAGTAGATCAGTGGATAGCCTAGCTGAGCAGATCAATGGATTGCCTAGTTGAGTAGATTAGTGGATAGCCTAGTTGAGCAGATCAATGGATAGCCTAGCTGAGCAGATCAGTGGATAGCCTAGCTGAGCAGATCAGTGGATAGCCTAGCTAAGCAGATCAGTGGATAGCCTAGCTGAGCAGATCAGTGGATTGCCTAGCTGAGTAGATCAGTGGATAGCCTAGATGAGAAGATCAATGGAGAGCCTAGTTGAGTAGATCAGTGGAGCCCACCTAAGCAGATCAAGATAGCCTAGCTTTGAGCAGATCAAAGTAATCATTTGTATTGGGATAAGGATCCCTATTTCTTTGTGAAATATTATAAGGAGATTATCTTGTGGACTACCCCACATTGGGGGAACCACGTTAAATCTTGTGTCTCAATTGTGTGTGGTGATTTGTGCACTTGCTTACTATTGCTATCTATGTTATTAATGCACACTGCTATATTTGGTAATTGCAATTGAGGACACTAATTGATATTGGTTTGGAAAGAAAGTAAAAAGTGGGCGCTATACTGTTCACCCCCTCTCTTAGTATAAGCTTGTGTTCTTCAAATAAAAATGTGATGCACCTACATGAAGGGTATTTTTCCATGTTACCCTGAGTTGTTTGATGAGTGAGTCATCATCATCATTTCCATTTCTTTTATATATGGTCTCTCATTCTTGTGGCCAATTATTTTATCCATCCATGATATTTCCTAATCCTACAACCACACAAAGCATTATTAGTATCATATCCTTATATAAAATAGACCCAATAATAGAAGCATATATTCATCAAAAGCAACAAAGCTAGCATTAACATCATCTATCAATACATAGTCCATTTTATATAGCAAGTCTTGCCAAGGTGGGTCGTGACATACTACCCCCCTTAGACTAAAAATAGTCCTCTATGTTTCCTACAAAATCTTACATTTTATCTTTATTCAAAAAAATAAGGAAAATATCTTTTTATTTCATTCACTTTTTTCCAAGTGGTATTTTTCTCAAAAAATTGGTCCCATTGGACCCTGCTCTATTATTGATTTGGAAAGAAACTCTAGAATATTTACTAGCCTCATCTAAATGAATAATGTATTGGTCACCTACAATTTTAAGACATCCCACACTTGATTAGGATTAGCAATGTACTTCCTAAGTAGAAAAATGTGGAAAGAGACATGGATATTTGACAAGTTGGCTGGTAAGGCAAGTTTGTAAGCCACTGGATTTATATTATCAATGATTTCAAAGGTCCCAAAAAAATAGGAATCCAAATTAGAAGACTTGATGGTGCTCTTCATGGATTTAACTCTTAGTAAAACTCTATCCCCCACAAATAATTCTCTAGGTGATTACTTCAAATCAATATAGCTCTTCTGATGATCGGTAGCTTCCTCAAGCCTTGGTTTGATCATACTAAGTTAATCCTCCATCTATTGGACCATGTCTAGTCCAATGATAACCCTATCCTTTGGGTTATCCCAATATAGAGGAGTTTTGCACCTTCAACCATACAAGGCTTCAAATGGAGCCATTTTCAAGGAAGCATGGAATCCATTATTATAAGCAAACTCAAGCAGATACAAAAAAGCTTCCCATAAATTTTTTTGGTCTATGAAATATATGTAGAGCATGTATTCCAAGTTTTCATTTATCCTTTATATTTTTACATCTATTTCTAGATGATATGTAGAGCTAATATTCAACTTTGTGCCAACTACACAATGAAGGGCCTTCCAATAACTTAGATGTAAATATGGAGTCCTAGTTTGAAATGATAAAAATATGTGGCCTAAAAATATCCTTGGTGAATCTATTGACCACTATTAGGGCATCATCCTTGGTGTTCCATGGAATGAATTAGCAACCTTGGTCAATACTACTAGGATTGCATAATGCTAGAACCTAGTCTTAGGTAAACCCACCATGAAATCCATTGATATCACCTGCAATTTATAAAGTGGTGTCATGTGGGTATAATTGTCTTGTTAGATGTCTATACTCAACTTTAAATTTTTGGTATTCCAAAAAATAGACCATAAATTTAGTGATATATTTCTTCATACCTGACCAATAGAAGGTCCTTTTCATTCCCCCTCTTCTTTACCCCTTTGGGATTAGTGGAGTAAGGAGATATATGCACCTCTTGCATGATCAATCTCCTTAAATCACCAGTTTTAGGGATCACCACCCTATCCTTAAAATATAAAAGTCCATACTTTATGTCAAAATATTTATTCTCTTCATAATTCTCTTTCATATTGGCCTAAATTTCACTGCAATAATAGTCCTATACTTGTATTTCACTAACTTGGTCCATGAAGTCCATGTGACTACAGGTCAAAGTAGTTATATACCTTCTTCTACTCAAGGCTTCAACAACCTTACTTTCCTTACCTTTAATATAATCTATACCAAAATCATATTCTTCCAAGACCTTGATTTACCTTCTGTCATGCATTGAGTATTAGTTAGATAAAGATATGCCTCAAGCTCTTATGGTTGGTTATCAACTCAAAAGGCTTCCCTAGTAGATAATGTTGCCAAATATTAAGGGTGTGCACCACAACTACTAGTTACAAATCATGCACAACATTTTTGACCTCATTATTCTTAAGTTTCCTTGACTCATTTGCTATGAATAAATCATATTGAGATAGAACCCCTTCCAAACCTTCTAAAGAAGCATCAATACAAACTAAAAAGTTCCCTTGTGGATATAGAATCTTGAGAACAAGTGTAGCAATAAGATTTTACTTAAGGAACCCAAATGCGGATTTGCACTTGTCTACCCATTTATATTCCTTTCTCTTTATTTAAAGGTTAGTTATGGAGTAGGCTATTTTAAAAAATATCCTTTACAAATAACCTAGAATATCCTATCAAGCCCATGAATCTTCGCACTTCAGCCACATTAGTAGGTGGTGGATAGATCAAAATGGCCTCTATATTCTTTGTATCAACTACTATATCCTCTATAGATATGACATGTCCCAAATACTACATCTATAAAACATAAAAGTCACATTTGAATAGATTCCCATAGAGTTGGTTCCTTTTCAACAACCTGAGCACAATCCTAGAATGTTTATTGTGCTATTCCTTATTCTAAGAATATATTCGAATATCATCCAAAAATACTAAGACAAACTAATCTATATTATCCCTAAACACAATATTCATCAGATTCATGAATGTTGTTAGGCTATTGGTTAGTCCAAAAAGTAATACTATGAACTCATAGTGCCCATACCTAGTCTTAAAAGTAGTATTGTGAGTGTCCTCCTCATAAATTCTCAACTAATGGTATCATAATTTCAAGTCAATATTTAAAAATATGGTTTCACCCTTGATTTCATAAAGAAAATTCTCAATCATTGATAAAGGGTACCTATTATTAACATTTTCTTTAATCAACATTCTATAATCTATGCACAACCTCAGTGACCCATCCTTCTTTTTGACAAAAAGAATAGGGGCAACCCATGGTGACACATTGGGTATAATCAACCTCTTTTCTAGAAACTCTTGAAGTTGCACTTTTAACTCTTGCATATCAATAGGATTCATCTTATAAGGAGTTCTATCAATAGGTTGTAATCCTAGTAGTAGTTCAATAGTGAAGTCAAATTCAATACTAGGTGGTAGTCTTGGTTGGTCTTCAAGAAAAATATTCCTAAACTCATGCAATATTGGATGTTCCTTAAATAGTTCCTCCTTATAATCTATGATATTATGGTTAAACTTTATTACATAGACCATACTGGCTTTCCTAATAGATTTCTTTAGTTGCATTTCTGAGATCACTTAAGGGTGAAAAGACCCATGTTCACTATGTATTCTCACTCTCTGCTTGTCTTTATATAAAGGAGGGTTTCCTTCTTCTCTAACCTCAATATTTCTATTTTGAATCACTATAGTCTCCAACATTTATTTCTATTGATCCATGTGTTCCCATTCTTGGTCTATTTTCTCTTGTAATAGTGAGATAGTAGCAATGAGGTTCTCCACCTCTCTAATTGAATTTCCCAAACTTTCCCCTAGTGGTCTAGCTTTGAAACTATCATATTAAGACTATATTTATGGTATGGAAGATCCTCTTCTTCCTATCCTTAATTTTGGATCCATGGCTTCCTAGCCACATAAAATTTTCTAGGTTAGGATTGAAATTCTCCTTTACATTTGCCTCCTGCCTACTAGTTAGTTACATCTTCCAAATGTACTAACGACCAAATACTTAACATCCATTGATAGTATTGATGGATATTATAACTTCACATAAAATGCCATCTCCCAAGAGAATATATTTCTTCCCACAAGTCATCCATCAAGTCAAAAAATCTCTAAGTCCTTCCTAAGGAAGCTTCTAGTCCTACAAACTAGATCTCTAATACCAACTATAATGACCCAAAATACTAAGCAACCTGAGAGAGATTTTTTAGTTTTAGAACTCAAAAAAGTTCATAGGAGTATCCATGGAATACATATATTGACTAGACATACCCACATTTTGAGTCTATGATGTTGTATACATATATTGAGTGGATAGGAGAGGCCAAGCTCCTATAAGTATCGAGGTTTACCTTGTATACCTCTGTAGTATAGATAACGCTTTTAAAAATGTCAGCCCACATTTATAACAATCTCTAAAAATGTAGAATTCTTAACCTTATTGTTAATATATCCCTTATCAATCCTTATAGAGAGGATATGTCAATTCCTTCCACCATCCATAAGTTAGTCTATGCTGGGTCCTTTGACGTAATGCCTTGGTCTAGTTTAACTGCGCCTCCATGGTGATCCCTTAAATTTTATACTTATCTTCCTCATCTCCATGATGATGTCTACGTATCAACCACTCCATATGATTATTTTATCATGGGCATAGGTTACTACCCCATAATAGCCCAAGTTGATAAGAGGAGAGTTTTAGACAGGGTTAACTTTAGAGCCCTTCCCAAAGAAACCCCTAAACCCAAATATTAAACTCTCTCTCTCTCTCTCTCTCTCTCTCTGAAAGCATTAAAACAAGATAAACTTATAGAATGGAAGCAAAATACTATCTTATCTTAAGCTTACAAATAAATCTAATAAAACCATTAGATCAAAGCATTAGTTCCAACAACATGGATAAGAACCATAAAATCAATAATCAACATGGCACCATGTAATAATTCAATTAAATATTTTGATAATACAAATGAATAGTCTTTTCTTCTATTACAATAAATCCTTTTTTGGTAAGAGTGATTTCCAACTTAATCCTTCATAGGATTCTAAGAATAATTGAAAAATCAACTAGCATAATCTGACATCTTTTTTCCTTGACCTCTACAATAGATTGATAGGAATGTGGGGATCATAACAACTCATATGCAGGTATAAATGCATTTCTCTATGATTAATTGCATAAAAACCACAAGCAAAGAAGACCATACTTTCCAAAAATATTTTCCACAAATATTTTAAATACCTTTTAATTCCCGAGCCTTGCATTTCTATATAAATCAATTCAATACAACAAACACAAGCATAATAAGCTCATACTTATTTCCAAAATATGTTCCACAAATATTTTAAATATCGTCTAATTCCCAATCCATTCATTTCTATATGAATCAGTTCAATAGAACAAACACAAGTATAAGAAGCTCATACTTCTTTCCAAAATATTTTCCACAAATATTTTAAATACCTTTTAATTTCCAAGCCATGCATTTCTATATGAATCAGTTCAATACAACAAACACAATCATAAGAAGCCCATACTACTTTCCAAAATATTTTCCACAAATATTTAAATAACTTTTAATTTCTAAGCGATGCATTTCTATATGAATTAGTTCAATACAAAAAACACAAGCATAAGAAGTCCATACTTCTTTCCAAAATATTTTCCACAAATATTTTAAATTCAAAGGATAAGTAAACCATCTAAAGATTGTCTTCCACTAATGCAACATTAGTTTTCCTTCAAAATATTATCAACAATCTAAAGAATGAAACACTGAAGATTTTAACCATGAAATCTATCATTAGCATAATAACCAATCTTGAAAGGTTAACTCCATTAGAACCAACACAGATTAATCTCATGAGTAATCCATTAAATATATCATATTATTAATACCCAACTATCAATTAAATCTAACATTAGATTAATACCAAATCTAAGATTTCATTAAATTAATCAATCATTAGATTAATTCCAAATCTAAAGATTACCATAAATTAATCTATCATTAGATTAATTCCAAAACTAAAGATTACATATTATTAATCCATCATTAGATTAATTCTAAAACTAAAGAATTAAATTAATCCATCATTAGATTAATTCCAAAACTAAGGAATTAAATTAAACTATCATTAGATTAATTCCAAAACTAAGGAATTAAAATTATTCCATCATTAGATTAAATTCCAAAACTAATGAATTAACTTAATCCATAGTTATATTAATTTAAATCCTAAGGAAACAAATTAATCCATCATTAGATTAATAGAAAATATAAAGATTACATTATATTAATCTATCATTAGATTAATTGCAAAACTAAAGATTACATTTTATTTATATATCATTATATTAATTGTATATCTAAATATTACATTATATTTAACTATCATTAGATTAATTGCAAATCTAAAGATTACATTATATTAATCTATCATTAGATTAATTGCAAATCTAAAGATTACATTATATTAATCTATCATTAGATTAATTGCAAATCTAAAGATTACATTATATTAATCTATCATTAGATTAATAGAAAAACTAAGGATTAACTCCATTAAACCCAAAAACAAAGCAACATTAGCACTAAAATAATAAACCATTTAATTCTAACATAAGCTTAAAACAACCCAAAATATTAACACTTACAATGAAAATAATACATATTTTAAGTCTAACATTAGCTTTAATCAACCTAAAATATTAACACTTAATCTAACACTAAAGCTCACATATGCATCCTATAAGAATAAACCATCTAATCTAATCTAAGAATTATATGATTTAAGAGTGCAATACACACTATAGATCTAGGTGCTCACTAAACACAATAATACAACTTCAAGCCAATAGGGGGAGTGGATTTCAATTTCAAACTAGGTATATGTAGAAGCAACACAATGGTTAGGTCAAGAAATCAAAGCAACAAGGAGTTGACTGTTCAGGATCACACACTACCAATCCACTATGCTCTTTCCCATGCAAGGAGTATAAGTTCCAAGTTGGAAGAAATGAGCACATGAACCAAGTATCAATAGAAACCAAAAACCTATGAATAAAAGCAAGCCACCACATCCCAAAATAGGTATAAATGAGTATGAAAATATCTAGAGGGTATACACAGTCATAACCAATAATATAGTAGCCTCACAACAAGTCAGAACATAAGAAAAGGTGCAAGGTAAGCTATGAAGACCCCAAATATATTTTGTAAATTTAATAAATAAATTAATATAATTTAAAGGAATCACAGGCCATTTTAAAAGGGGATCCCTTGGAATTGCTTGCCACTTATAGGGGGCTCCCTCTTGAGTACTCACATTACTGTAAATAATGTGGAAAGTATCAGTGAAAGGAAAAATTTTGTTTAAAAATTGCTAAGGGACGAAAGCACTAGAAAGGAATTAATTTTTAAGGAATAACGATTCAAGGAGGAAAATCAACAAAGTTGGGGCATTCTTTCCCCAAGAATTTTTGCCCCAAAAAATATCAAAACTATGTTTGAATTTGAATATGGGAGTAGAAAATAATTTTTACCCCAATCAAGGGGTGAATGCTCTTGTCACCCTTCTTGGAGGTGAAACAAAGCGGATTCCCCCGATGAGAAGGAATGATGATTTCAATAGCAACTTAAAGAAATAAAAGTGATTTCACCTCAATTGAGTGTTAAAACCCCTTTTCATCTCTCTTTGGAGTGAAAGTCGTTATAAAGTGTGTAGACACTAAAATCTGGTCAATCCGATTATGCTACCAAAAGCAACGGCTAAATTGACATACCAAGGCCCCTAGGGCAGCCCTCAGGAGGTATACAGTGGTTCTAGCCACTCTGTGCAAGGTTTTGGAAGGTTTCAGGCCACTTTTGAGACCTTTTTAGCACCCTATTTCTATTCATCCCACCCTGGGATGAATACAGATCCTATTCATCCCACCCTGGAGTGAATAGCAACATTCATCCTAGGGTGGGACGAATAGCAGGTTTGACCAACAAAAAGTCAAATCTGGACAAATGGCGCTTGGCAACGGTCATATTCCTACCTATTCTCACCCACAAGTCAGAGCACACAACATATTTATGCCTTGCTCCATGAATGAGGCCAAATTGGGAGATTCTCTTCCCCCTCCAATGCATGCCACCCCGGTGGCCAAGTGGCGCCTCTTGCCCTGCATGCCCTTGCATGCCTTTTGACCCATGAGCCTCCTTAGGCTATAAAGTGGATGTATTTTCCACAAAATAGGAGGAGAGGAGTTTTAGGACAAAGCAACGGAGTGCTGCTAAGATTTCCTTTCACCTTTTGTGCCCATTTTTACCTCGAAATCTCTACCTAGCGAAGGAGGTTTGCGAGTGAACTAGTAGGCGCAATTTGTCACATAACCGAACCATATGAGTGAATTTCCTCACCAAATTTGATGAAAATACCCCCATAGTGTTTTTCATCAATCCCTAGTGGAATTGGTGGTAAAATTTAGGCAGAATCGGTGGGCGTCCCACCCCAGGCGCCCCCAATTTGTGACAGTCCTATTCGTCCCACCCTGTGATGAATAGAAATATGTCAACAATTTTTTAACTATTTTTAATTATTTATTTTCTACATGTTCATATTATGCTTCAGTTCAAATTTCATGTCATTCTGAGTTATATTGGCCGAGATATCACAATTTTAGTGTTTTGTAGGGTCTCACGCAGGTCTACGGTGGTCATCTGGAGAAACACCTAAAATGTCACTGATTTTGCAAATATGATCATATGGGTTTTCTTAAAATGTTATTTTATGCATTCTTTCCAATTTTCATGTGTTTTGGATATGTGTAGGGGCAGAAATTGGTTGCTTTGGGTTTTGTAGGTTGTGAACGGTCATCGCAATTACGAGGCACCATAGGACTCAATTTTGGTGCAATTTTTGGTGATATCTTCCCAAAAACCTTTTAATTTACATCCCTATACAATTTCAAATCATTTGGAGTTGATTTGATATAATATCTATGCATATGCCCATTACTAGTCTTTTAGTGCCTGTGGGGATTGCATGTTTTACATCATACGCACTTGCTATTTGATACTTTTGGTTTCCTTGTGTGTAGGTGCAGGTCTCTAAAATACATTAGGAAGGATCATAGGACATCAATATCTAAGATACAAGTGGCGGCAACCTTGGCCCGCCCACTTCGATTGTGGGTACGAGGAAAGACATTGGATGTGCACCCGAGTTACTTGAAGGATTTTGATCCTTGGGCACCCGATTTGTAAATAGTTGTATCAATAATTTGAGCCCTCAAAGGGGACATTTTGTAACCTATATTTGATCCATTTTATTAATAATAAATCAATTTACTTTGCTTCATTTCTTGTTATTTGATATCTTTTCCATCTTACTTGCATGTTTCCGTTTGATGCTCATAAGCAATAGGACATAGATACACATATTTTTTATCATAATTTGGTGCACTATTTTTCCCTAATTCAGTGGTGATCATGGTGGGACCTAGTCCCTTTTGCTTTAGGTGAATTTTGGAGCTCATTTTTCATCTTTTTATGTTGTAGGTGCTATTCATTCTAGACTGAAACGAACTCTGACCTACTATTCATGCCACCCTGGGATGAATGCGAATTCATCCCACCCTAGAATGAATGCAGACCTGCTATTCATCCCACCCTAGAGTGAATAGAAACCAGAGAGATTTCTAAGCAGAATTCTAGAAATAGCAAGTTTTGGCAGTGATGAGGTAGGCATTTGAATCTTCCATCTCTATTTTGCACTTTCAAAAACTATTTTTATTTGGTTTTTCTCGCATCTTTTGCTTGTTTAGAAAGGTTAAAAGTTAGTTTTCCTTTTTATTAAACACAAAATAACAAAAACATATAAAAGGAGAAAAATCAAAAGAAATTCAAAGTAGGAATGCATCTCTATGGTTTGCTTGCTTGTAGCCTACCCAATGGGTAGGCTAACATTTAGGGTTTTGCATTTCTAGATACATTTGTGAGTTATTTTTATACTAAATTTCTGAAAGTAAAACACACCTTTTGCATGCATTTAGTGAATGATCATCGAATGCTTCTTTGCTTACTTTATTTGGATTAAAAAGAACCACACACACCATGATTCACTTAAACGCTAGTGAGGTGGATTTCATCACCATCCACTAGTAGAGTTCAATGAGGTGGCTTTCATCTCCACCCATTGTCTCAAATCCCATGAACCTTATTCTTTGCCAAGGTCGGTTCCAAGATCCATCATAGCCCATGGGTTATAGCATGTATCTCTCTTTGGAGAGGTATATCATAGACTACGGGTGAACTGGGTGAGGAACTGGTAGGACCTGTGCTCCCTGGCCATGTGTGGACTTCATTACCACACATTATAGGTGGGATAACATGACCTGGAGTTCATAGCTAGGTTGTCGAGCTATGAGTATATAGGTGAAATCCAATTAAACACAAGATTATCATCCAACAAGATTTCAAACATGTGACACAAGGTCATTCTTTACAAACAACACATCTGAAACACACAAAATAGTTTAGGGATTCACATATAAAACTTAAAAGAGATAATCATCTATCTTATTGAGTGTTTCCTTTTCATGTTTACTATTTCATTAAGAATTTGTAAAGAAGATAATCACTCAGGGTTTGGTAGAGAGTTACAATGGTGTGCACCCACAGCCAAGCCCAATCATGGGTGGAAGCTATGGAGAGTGGACTAGGAGACATGAGTCATCTCCGCTATAGCCCTAGGGACCTGGTCATACCTCCTTGGTGAGCCTCTACTCAACCTAGCCCCAAGATAGTAGGGCATGAGCCACACCTACGAGGGAGCCCTATGTGGGACACCCCGAGGGGTGATGAAATTTACTTGGGAGAGTGTTCTCGATATTTAGATACATCACATGCCTTCTTTGATGAAAGGCAATAGTGCGCTGAGGTGCTAGTAGATAGAGTGGTGCCATGCATCCATGTACCTATTAGGGCTGACATGCCTATTCATAGGCTAGAGCATGACTTCACACACTAGGTAGAGCAGGTTGATATGACCTTGCCTACACATCACCTTGATAGGGTACAATAGCATAGGCAACCTGATGGGTATGATACTCATCGCTCGAGGTGAGCCAAATCTACCCTGCCCTTCCTCATCCATGAAGGAAGGCATGAGGAAATCCTAGATTTTCCTCAAGAGCAGTATTCCATGCATGCACGATGTGCCTCTATGCCCACTGAGTATAATGAGCATATGCTCTGGCCCAAACCTCAAGTCAATGTGGTGGCCCTCGATCGAGGGAAGCGCACGATAGATATCACAGATTATATTGAATGAGGTCGGCCTCAAGGTGAGACTCATAGGCCTCCTAGGCCCCACACTATGGAACAAGTCAAGTAGGAAGTTGCAAGATATGCAGAGCACCAAGCTCAATTCAAATAGCTTCGACAAGACAAGGAACAACTAGACCGCTTGCATCAGCTTGAGAAAGAAAGAATCGAATGATAGACCAACGAGCTATTCTAGAAGACTTTACGAGAGAGGGTTCCTACCCCTAAGACACATAGATAGGAAGTCCACCCAAGGCAACCCACACTCATTCGAGATAGGTCTCCTAGGCCTTATCCAATGTTACCTCCATGACCTCCTAGGCCAGATCAGGACGTGCCTCCCAGGCCAAACATGGGGTGCCCACAATGGGCAAATACCCCTCTTTATAGACCAGCTCGAGAAATGCCCTATGGGGCCTACACTGAGCATGAGCCAGAGGTAGAATATTTGGAGATACCTTACCAAGGGAAGGGGGTGACATGCCACCACCCCACAATAGGTTGGAGGATCCTAGACCTCCACCATAGGATGTGAGCAAAGATGAGGAGATTAAATCCTCAGGCCCATATAAAGCGTTGCTAGAGCACCTAGAGTTAGTAGAGAACAAGACCTCTAGGTCTGGATCTCAAAATCCCACTATGCACCAGTTGCATAGTCAACCCATCCATCCTTCGATGCCTACACCTCCCTATCTAGAGCAATTTAAGTTACCTCAATTGGCTACATTTAAGGGAGAGGAAGATGCATAGGAACATGTCACCAAATTCCTGGGTCAATGCTTTGGCATTCATGATGATGATGCTTTGTTATTGTAGATATTCATGACTACCCTCTCTAGCCCAACCTCAAAATGGTTTTACCAACTCCCTAAGCATAGCATCCACAACTTGGACCAACTTGCAGATGCATTCCTAGAATGCTTCACCTTCAATACCAAGAGGAAGGTGACGTTGGCCGATCTAGCTAGGTTGAAACAGTATGATGATGAGTCAATAACAAACTATGGCAATAGGTGGTGAGCCCTACTCACCAAGCTACCTTATCTTCTCCCCATGTCAGAGTTGACTCAGATGTTTTCCAAGAGCTACCTGAAGTTGATCTCCTTGTTGTTGCAGCTGCAATAGTATGTGACTCTTGAAGATGCCCTAGCATAGGCTAGGATCATCGAAGAAATCAAGATTCAAGAGGGTGAGATTGTGAAGCCTCACAAGGAGTGGAACAAGAATGCTAAAAGCACCCCAGCGTAGCCTAAGCCAGCAGTAGTGAATCAGGTTGCCATTAGTGTCCCAGGGCTAGCGCAAGCCATGCCACCTCAAAAGCCTAATTATCAGGCCACTCCTAGGAACTATGCCAAGGACAACCAGAATAATCAAGGGCAAAATCAACAATGTCACCCCAAGTGATAGTTCACACCCATTGCAGAGTCTATGGACTCATTGTTTGAGTGCCTCTTAGTGGCCAATGCAATCCACCTACCTGAGAGTCGACCCATCGACCCAAATGCACCAAAGCCCAAAGGATACAGAGAAGACCTATATTGCAAGTTTCATAGGCAAAATGGGCATGATGTGCAAATGTGCTACAAGTTCAAGCACTTGGTGTAGGACATGATCGATAGGAATGCCCTTTAGGTGGACAACCCTATCATACCAAACAACCAATAGATGGAGGTCTTTAAAGACCCTTTGCCCGCCCATGTAGAGTAGGCCACACCTGTGCCCTAGGTGAATGAGGTACACCATGCCCCCTAAGCAGGGGTATGTTGGCATGATCAACATTGTCATAAGAAATAGGTGGTACCCAAGTCCAACCATGCCACCCATAGCTCAGAGTGATGTTCCTTCGATGTCATAGCCTTTACCACCTCTTAGGACGAGCCTCCCACCTAGGCCTATGGTCACAATTAAGAGTAAGCTCACTCAGAGCTTAAGAATGACATCTGCCTGACTCTCCATCTATGAGCTCATCCAAAAATCACCTCCTCATAGAGAAGCCTTGATGGAGATCCTTAAGGCAATCGAGCTTCCACCCCAGGAGTCCAACTCCTTCAACAACTTCATGGGGCATGTGCGACAATGCATGAAACCGATGATTACCTTTCGAGAAGATGAGCTTAAACCGGTTCCAAATGATATGGTAGATCCTCCTTTGCACATCATCGCATGTGTGAATGGAACACCATACAAGAGAGTGTTGATAGACACTAGGTCTTCTAGCAACATCATCACTACAATAACTCTCAAGCACTTGAAGCTCCCAGCATCCCACATTGTCGCATCTACCTACACCCTCCAAGCATTCAATGATGCCATATGCTCAATGGTTGGTATGATCATCCTACCTATTCAGGTAGGGGAAAAGATCATCCCGATACTGTGCCACATCCTGGAGGGTGAGATGGCATACAATATCCTATTAGGTAGACCATGGATCAGGGACATGAAGTGTGTCCCTTCCATCGCTCACCAGTGCCTCAAGTACACTCATGAAGGGTAAGTTCATGTCATCCCTATGGACCTAGAGCCCTTCAAGTATTGCAATATGGTGCAGCAGCTCCCCGAGTCAACCTTGCCATCAACCCATCTAGATTTCCAACCAAATAAATCTAGCCAAGGTTTGACTCCATCGCCATCGCATGTCATACCATCCTCATCATCGACACCCCCCAGATGCCCAGTGCGCCTATGGATCCTTTGCCTAGGAACCTAGGGAAGCGACCTATTGATGAGGTCCAGCCGACCATATCCACCATCTCCATAGAGGAGATACCTAGCCCAGATGATGAGGAGCTACCACATGAGACAAATGATGAATCAGATCAGGTCTCGCTCTCATCCCTCTTCTATCCATAGCCTCAGGTCATAGTGCACCTAGCTTCCACCAGATTGGGAGAGTACATGGTTAGGAATGTTACAACTACCCCTGCTATAGAGTCGGTGCAAGACATGGGTCGACCTCATCTTCCCATAGGCACTATCATACCTCTTGGCCTCCCCCTAATCAAATGAATTTCATCTATGGGGGCCTTGACTATGGCATCGAACCTTATCAACAGTAGGAGGAAGATGAAGAGCCCTTCAGAGAAGACATTAACTACTTGTCTAACCCTAACTTCACCCTGAAGTACCTTGACCTATGCAATTGGCATGGTTATGGGTTAGGCCTGTATGAGCAAGGCACCAAAATCCCTTACCAACCATAATATCAAATGCCTTATGACAAGTCTAGTTTGGGACACAACAAGCCTATGCCCCTAGATGTCCTCATAGATAACTTAGAGTGCATGACTCTCAACTTATAGAGATGAGCTCGCACGAGATCCTTTCACCAACCCCAATCATGTCTACTCACTAGGGGACTACTTCCCTATGCCCTTAGGAGATGATGAACCACCTCATGATGATATTCGATCTTACGAGAGAGGTGAAGGTTCATGCATGCTTCCCCATGATAGTGAGGAAGAAGATCAGGGGTCCCCTTATGAGTGGACCATCGATGATGAGTCAGATTATGAGGTAGCACCCATTGAATCTGATAGTTCGGATGGAGAAGGCCCATGGGTCATCCCTATGGATGATGAGGATGAGTTCTATCTAAGAATGTTCCCATTACACCATCCCATATAGTGACAACTTCTACCTTTAGAAGAGCAAGCTCACCCGTAGCCACACCGACCACCTCCGATCATTCCACCACCTCCATAGCCACCTCCTCAGGTCTTGTGACATCCTGATGTCCATGAACACCACCAACCACATAGGGGAAATCATCCATCCATAAATATGATTTCCATAGATCTATTTGAGCCCTTACGAGATCTGAATAACCCATCAGAGCCATTGCACCTCGACTTGGGGGTAATTGAATTTGATCGAGGAGATTCAAACCCCTTACCCTCCGAGTACTAGCCTTGCGATGAGATGCTACAACCATTTCATTTCTCTCCAGGGCCAACTCATGATGTCTTCCATGCTGAGGAGGAACCCGAGGTTCCCATTGATGATCTAAATCTAGCTGATGACATCCATTTGATCCCTACCCCCCACCAGTTGGAGGAGGGGTCGCATATGTCAATCGAGCCTACGATTGACAAAGATATCGACTCAGATCCTAAGATTCCATAATGTATCAAGCTAGGGGAAATTCTATCCCCTAAAGAGCAAGTCGATTACATAGCCCTTCTCATAGAGAAGAAGGCAACTTTTGCATGGTCTTACAAAGACATGTCGAGACTGGATCCAAATCTAGTCACCCATAATCTGATGCTTGACCCCAAGGCCAAGCCTATCAAGCAAAAGCTGAGAAAGATGCATCCAAAAGTGGCCCTAATGGTCAAATATGAGCTACAGAAGTTGTTGGATGCTAGGTTTATCATTTTTGTAGACTATCCACCATGGTTGTCCAACATGGTTCCCATCAAGAAGCCTGATGGGAGGATTCACATTTGCACTAATTTTTGAGACCTAAACAAAGTGAGTCCTAAGGATGATTTTCCTTTATCGAGCATCGACGCCCTAGTAGATGCCATAATGGGCCATAAAATGTTATCCCTTATGGATGGTTTCTCTGGGTACAATCAGATTCATATCAACCCAGAGGACCAGCTCAAAATGGCATTCACAATGCCTTGGGGAACATTTTGCTATAAGGTCATGCCTTTTGGCCTTAAAAATATTGATGCTACCTACCAGCATGCCATGACATACATCTTCCATGACTACATGCATAAGATTTTGGAAGATTACATGGATGACTTACTAGCTAAATATCTTTGTTACGCCATGAGCATCTCGATGTCCTGCGCAAAGTCCTCGATCACCTTATTGAGCATAACGTGAGACTGAACCCCAAGAAGTGCATCTTTGGCATCACATCTAGAAAACTCTTGGGATTTATAGTTTCTAAATGAGGCATCGAAGTGGACCCCAACAAGGTCAAGGCCATCCTCGAGATGCCTCCCCGACTACCATCAAGCAACTTCGAAGTCTGTAGGGCAAGATCGCATCCATCAAATGCTTCATAGCGCAATTGTCGGACAAGTGTCGACCCATGAACAAGTTATTGCACAAGGGGGTCACATTCCATTGGGATGATGAGTGTCAGGAGGCCTTTGATGCAATAAAGTAGTACCTAGCTTCACCACCAGTATTGGCCCCACCTAGACCAGGAGTGTCATTTTGCTTATACATCTCAGCCACTGAGATTGCATTGGGTGCCATGTTAGCCCAAAACAATGAACTGCATAAGGAACAGGCTACTTACTATCTCAGCCACACCCTGGTCAGCTATGAGATCAAGTATGCATACATTGAGAAGTTATGCCTAGCAGTGGTTTTCACCACTAAGAAGCTATGACATTACATGCTTAGCCATACCATGTATGTTGTATCTAAAGAGAATCCATTGTGATACATGATGAGCCACACTTATCATAATAGTCGCACGATGAAATGGATCATGTTGTTGATGGAGTTCGACCTAGAATTTATTGGAAAAAAATCAATTAAGGGTCAGGTCATCATCGATCAACTCGTAGAGGCTCCTCTCTAGGATGATCAACCTCTTAGCATGGAGCTTCCCGATGATGGAGTCTTCCAAATATCAGAATCACCTGATTCTGATGAGCCTGAGCCATAGGAAGAGATGACTCTATTTTTTGATGGCTCCAAATGTGAGCAAGGGGGTGGCATAGGGATCATGTTTTTCACACCGCATGGGGCTCCCATACCCCTATCATTTAAACTCGATTTCTCATGCACCAACAACAATGCCGAGTACGAAGCCCTGCTCATAGGTCTTCAAATGGCTATCGCCATGAAAATCACCAAGCTTAATATTTTTGGTGACTCCTTGCTCATTGTTAACTAGGTCAAAGGGATCTACCAATGCAAGTGCCCAGTTCTGCAAGCCTACAAAGCCCTTGTGGATAAATTCTTGGTGAAGTTTGAATGGTATGACATCGAGGCACTCCCTCGATCATCTAATCATTTTGTGGATACGATGGCCTCCCTAGGGTCCTTGATCCCGTAGAACCCTACTGATGAGATGACAACCATTCAGGTCAAAATGCTCTCGTAGTCTACGGTTGAGCATGAGAACACTCAGGCCATGCTAGAAGTCCACTTGATTCAAATTGAACCTCATCAAGAGAGATTCTCGCACATTCATGAATGCTTGAATCATGCTGATTGGGGGACTTTGTTCCCTCAAGCCCCTTTTGATAGTAGTACGATGCTATTCTTACAAGTTCTTTCCCACTCAACATTTTCTCAGGATGAATTTCAAGAGGGACAGGCAGTTCACGCGCTCGAGGCTTCCTCACAACAGGACTGGTCCACACAAGTCAGGGAGTATCTAAAGCTGGGTAATCTCCCTCCTGGATTATCGCATGCCGCTAAAAGAACATTCAAATGGAAGGTGACAAAATATGTCTTGCTAGGAGACATTATGTATCATCGGAGCTATGAAGGGATCCTCCTTCATTGCTTAGAGCATCAAGAGTCAGCTTGGGCAATCGCCCAAGCACACGATGGTACATGTGGTGGCCATTTTAGTGGCATGGCCATCACAAAGTGCATTCTTCGCATGGGCTATTATTGGCCAACTTTAGAGTGAGATTGTTGTACATATGTGAAGAAGTGCATAAAGTGTCAACACCATGCTAACTTGACACATGTACCTTCTCAGGCCTTACAACCGATCCAATCGGCTTGGCCATTTTTGCAATGGGGGTTGGATTTAATCAGGAAAATCTCCCTCGCATCCTTGGGCCATCACACATTTATCATTATGGCTACTGAGTATTTTACAAAGTGGGTGGAAGTCATTCCCCTTACCACTACGATAGGACCCCGCATCATGGAGTTCATATTGCACAATATCATTTGTCATTTTGGTATTCCATCCAAGATCATTTTGGATAATGGGACATCATTTAAGAATAAATATGTGCATGCTTTGATAACTAAGTATAATATCCAACATAGCTTTTTGATGCCCTACTATCCACAAGCAAATGGGCAAGTAGAGGCTTCCAACAAAACATTGATTGCCATTCTCAAGAAAACTGTTAAAGAGAATCACACCGATTGGCACATGCAAATACCCCTTGCTCTATGGGCCTATCACACTAGCATTCGGATGCCCACTAGGGCTACTCCATTTTCACTAGTGTATGGCACCGAGGTAGTCATACCTCTAGAGCTAGAAATCCCATCACTATGCATATCCATGCAGGAGTTCATCGATGATGACACCGCATGACAAGCTCACCTAGATCAGCTTACATTGCTTGATGAACGTCGCGTTAATGCTCTTGAGCACTTACGCATCTATCAAGAGTGACTTAAGAGAGCCTACAATATGAAAGTCCATCTTAGATATTTTTAGGTTGGTGACCTCATTCTGAAAGAGAACCAATAAAATTCTAATTTTTCACCCCATATAAGGGATAAGTTTATGGTAAACTGGTTAGGTCCTTTTGTCATTACTAGTCAGATCAGACCCAAAACTTACCGCCTAGCCTCCCTTGAAGGAATCGAGGATCCTGAACCCTTGAACATCCTTCATTTGTAGCCTTTCCATGCCTAGAGTGTTGTGGCTCAACCTAAAATGCTCCTAGGTGGTCTATAACCATCTAGGTCACCCCAAAATGCTCCAAGGGTGTCTATAACCCACTTGGTCAACCTAAAATGCTCCTAGGTGGTCTATAACCATCTAGGTCACCCCAAAATTCTCCAAGGGTGTCTACAACCCGCTTGGTCAACCTAAAATGCTCCTAGGTGGTCTATGACCATCTAGGTCACCCCAAAATGCTCCAAGGGTGCCTATAACCCACTTGGTCAACCTAAAATGCTCCTAGGTGGTCTATGACCATCTAGGTCACCTCAAAAGCCCCAAAGGCACCCATAAGCCCTTTGGTCACCCCAAATGCCCCAATGGCCCCCAATAAGCCCGTTGGTCACATGTACATATATATCAATCAAAAATACAAAAATATTGCATCAATTGCATCTTCAAACATCATCAAAAATAAAAAATCTTCAATCAAATCAAATTTTTGCATCTTCAACATCATAAAAAATAAAAACATCATATATATCAATCAAAAATACAAAAATATTGCATCGCATTGCATCTTCAAACATCATCAAAACAACAAAAACATAAAAATATCATATTGCATTTCATTACATCGCATCTCATTGCATTCTCAAAATCATTTGCATTAGGTACACTCATTATTGCACTTTGCATTATAGAGTTGCTCATACGTGTCTAGCACTAAGACTGTACATCCTTCATTAGTCCAAAAAAAAGAAAACAATTATGTCAAAATCATTATCCACATCATTTCATTTTTCCACTTATCATGTTCACCTACATTTTACATTGGTCATAATAGTGTCTGTCTCCCATCACATAGTCATTTGTTCTAGAATGTCTTTACGGTTTTTAGTCACTCAACCATCTCTAGTTTTCTTTTCAGATTTTGTAGAAAGCTATCATGATTTTTAGGAGGTAGAGTCTTGCTTAGATTATACCTTGTATACAACAAATCCCAACACATTTACACATTAATAAATCCAAGTTTTGTGCAAGGAAATATGAAACCCACGAAGTGGTCTAGGTTGCTTTAAGTGAAAAGGTTATCCTGCTCATCCCCCTATGTGAATGGTTCAAGAATGCTGAGAATTGGAAAAAGGACAAGCTCTTCCCTACCCAATTCCCCAAAATAAATAGTGGTTTTCACCACTATCAAAAATCCCAATTCCCAAAATCCCAAAAGTTCAAAAATCAAAATCCCAATTCAAAAATCAAAATCAATTAAAAATAAAATCAAAAATCAAAATCAAATTCAAAAGCAAAATCCCACAAAAAGCAAAAGAAGCAAAAGCAAAATAAATAGTGGTTATCACCACTCCCCAAATCCCTTGCTCAAAGAAAACAAAATACAAAATAAACAATGATTATCATCACTACATATGAGCAAGTATCCCAATAAAATTGAAGAAAAGAAGGGAGTTGAACTTGAATCCCTGGAATTCTCAGCATTTGAAAAACCATAAGGTGATCCTCATTCTAGGTTTGGTGGATAGCCTATCCAGAAATGGTGGTATCCTTATGCATGATGATATGTCTATCACATTAGCTTTTGGTATGTGTACAGACCAATGTTTGCATGTGGATGAGCTAGCTTTTGGTAGCCTATACTACCTAGTGGTCTAATCCTACTAAGTACAAAACCTAGGATTGTGACATTCATAGGGTGATCCTCATTACAGGTTTGGTGGATAGCCTATCTGGCAATGGTGGTATCTTTATGCATCTCACAAGAATGAACTCACTTGCACACACAGGGATATGAAGTATCTTGGTCATCCTAGAAGATTCATACCTTGTCAAAAAGTCTTGCATAGTCAGTATACAACCTTTGATCAAGTTAGCTAGAGTGTTTGAGTCTCATGAAAACCTCATCTACATTCTCTAACATCTCATTTCATTTATTCCATTTTATCACATTGCAATAATACATTTCCATATATCCATTACACAAAAATAGTACAAAAATAAAATAAAAATACAAAGAAGGAAGTAATGCATTTTGTTACAGTATATGGTGTTAACATAGTGTGTCAAATCATTAGTCACAATTCATCATATCAAAGCACTCAAGTCATCCATATCATTGTACATCCACTCATATACATAGCATCAAATTACACCATATTAAAACATATGCATACATAATAAACATCAATCAATATGCCATCACATCATAAAAGCATACATATGCATACATGGTACAACATCCATCAGTACTACAATAAATCACATAACAGTATCCATCTACATCCATCATTAGCATTTAACATACCATCATAAATCACATACATACATTGCATCCATCTCATAAACAATAATGGAGACATATGATGACCATAACAAAATCTCATATATATATATATATGGGGTAAAAATATACATCATAGTTTCCAAAAATTCCCATGGGCTACAATAAAGTGGGTCCTCAGACCTCACCAATACCAAAAAGCCAAACCCCAAAAAGAATCCCAAGAGTCTCCATCACCATGGTCATGCAAGACCGATGCTACGACTCGCACTACCACCCATAGTCTAGGTCCGCTGTGATCCCCTATGCCTACTGCCACTAGCCCTATCAGTCCTCCACCTAGAAGAAGACTACACTATCTCACTCTATCGAGTATGGTGTGATCCACTAGTCTCCCCATCATCAAGAAGATGCCCTCCAAGGTGCACTACCTCCATCTCCAGCCGATCCACATAAGCCTACCTCTGCTACCCCCATGCCTGGTACGTCTCCACCATTGACTGTAGCCATAGCACCTCCACCCATAGCCTCTCTACCTCCCCAATGTTGGATCCCTCCTACCTAGGACCCTATGCTCTCAGCTATGCCCATAGGGAGGATATCTCAGCTTGGTCCTCCTATGTCTGCACCCGAAGGAGATCCCTCTCCTATCTGACCCTGCTTAGCTCAACCTACAGCTCCAGATATCGGTCACCCTATGGACCCTACTACACCTATACCCCTTGATCCTTAGCCTCCCCATCATCACCCTAATATCCCAAGTCTAGGAGATCTACCTGCTCATCCATCACCTGGTGATGCCCATGTGGCTCACCCACATCTACCTGGTCATCCTTCTATACATCCTCCATCACCTCATCTTCTATGCTAGCTGTCTTTCCCCTAGGGCCCTCACACCTCACCACTAGCGCATCACCCACCATGATTCATACTCCTCTGTAGTCCCAACATCATCCACATCAGGAACATCTACTACAGGATCCACCTCCTCTCCCACATCCTCCACTACTGGCCAACCTAGTGTCCTCTCATCCCCACGGTGTCGATATACTACTGGCTCCTCGGGAAACCCCTGCTATAGCCCAAACTATCGCATAACCCAAGAAAAAGGGAAGTACTCCCACTTAGTCCCATGCCTCGCAATCAACCATCTACCCTACCTCACCCATTGGAGCTGCTCTCCAGCCTCCACCCAATCCGGATAGTCCCTATACGGTCGCCATATCACCTACCCTGGTGCCAGTCGTGAGAATGCATCGGCATAGTGCTCCACATCACCTACATGATGATGACTCTACCCTCTCTCCTGTGCCCTCTACCATAGGATACCATATCCTATCTCCCTATCAGCTAGCTACACCTGGGTCATCCATGATAGTCCATGTGGTCACCCCACAACTATGTGCTGCCACCCCCAACACTACAACAAGAAGCTGCATCCTAAGCCCTTCCATCGATGGTAGCGGATCTCGTACAACTCATCGTAGAGTTGTGCCAGTAGGGTAGATCCCCAAGCCATCACTAGAGGCTCCTCCTTGGTGCACCCCACCAGGGCGTACACCAGCTCCAATAGGTTCCAAGGGAACCTAGATCCTGAGGAATCAGGGAGGAGCATATTGGAGATGAGGGTCATCAGTAGTGCATGCCTCACCCCCAACACCCCCTCCTCATTCCTCATGCTAGAACCCCACCAGTATCCCTCCATTCTGGTAGTGTTGGCAATTTTGGGTTTGAGATCCTAGCTTCTTGTCTATGAGTTGTCATTGATGTCAAAAGGAACTCGCATTAATGTCAAGAGGATTTATTGGATTCAAAGGTTGAAGATTCCAAAGAATATTTTCTAGAAGATTCCGGAGAGATTCCATGTGGTAGATGAAAAGGTTTTTATCAAAACCATGGCAGGTTTAAGGGTTTTTATTAAAACCAGGTGGATGCATTAAGGGTTTTTCTCAAAACCACTCTTAGCTTAATGCAAAGGTTGGAGACACTTATTAATTAAATAACTTAATTAATAAAACCTTTTTAAGGTTTTTTAATTAATTATTTATTTGATTTAGTAATTAAATTATTTTAATAATTTAATGGGTTCTCCACCTAAGGTCAAAGGTCTAAAAGACCTTTGATTATTTTTTAAATAATCAAAAGGGTTTCATAAACCCTAAAGTTTTTTCGAAGGCGCCAAAATAATATTAATTTGAAAAGTTCGAATTATCCTCCCGTCGACATCGTGCATAGCATGGAAGTTTGGCTATATAAGCCATAACCTATAGTCCAAAGCAATGGTGTGAAAGAAATTCGAATTGCATAAAAGTTGGGAAGTAAAAGCTACGGCTATCATTTTTTTGCCACGTTTATCCGTCGCCAAAGGGTTAAGGAGAAGGAGACTCTTGCTAGCCTTCAAGCTAGTGCCATTGGCCTAGTGGCAATGACTGTTCTGTGAAGGCGCTTGAATGGAGGTCAAGCGTTCGACTCCCACCGTGGAGTATGAGAAGAGTTTTTGCGCTCCGATTCTTTCGGAGGCACTGTTGACCCACGATTTTTGGAAGCATTTTTTTTTTTAAGGTTTTTTAAATAAAATCTACATTTTGTTAAAGAAGAAGTGGTTGGGCAGATTTATTTAAAATTATTTTTGAGGTTAAATGCTTCTTTGGAGATATAAGGTTGATAGTGTGTGGTTGAGATTTTTGGCTTGATTGTTGAGTGAGATTTGCTTAGAAGCTATTATTCCTTGAGCATGGTTTAATTAATTTGGAGAAATAAGGTGTAAAAGGATATATTGTTTGTATGCTTTATATTTTTTGGCAGTTGACTTCTAAGGATTGGAGTCATAAGGTGTTTTATGGAATAAATATTTTTGTGGTTACTTTTATGTTCTAACCATAACTTGGTGGCAACGTTAAGGGTGGTGTTGGTAACAGGTTGAAGAACTATTCTCTTCTTCCTCAAACAAAGGTATGGGCAACTTCTTCCATGTATATTGTTGATGGTGTATTTTATGAAATTGAGTTTGGAGTGAAAAGGTTGTCTACTAGGTATTCTTGTGGGTGTAAATCCCATTTTCTGGATATTGAATATTGTTTATGCATTAAAATCATTGATGAGTTTTTTGGGTGAATGCATAATTCTGGTTGAGGAAGAGGAAGCATTTTTGCACTAGGGTTTATGTTAGTAAGTCTTGCTACTTGCATTGAGTTGGTGAAACCCTTAGTTGGCTGTTTTGATATTGATGGTTGAGTTGCTTCCATAGAGGTTGTTTTGATCAAGTTAATGCTTTACTTGATACATGATTTGGGCTTACTCCATTGAGATTGATTTGAGCAAGTTATTCTTTGCATTGGTGATTTATGTTGGTGGTTGTTTTGTTCGAATACCTTTGGAGGGAAAAGGATGTCTACTAGTTTCCTTTTCATGTAGTGATTGGTTGAATGCTTCAAGGTTAATGTTGAGTTGAATGATGTTGGTTACACCTTGTCTATAAGCATTGTTGTTAAAGCCCTAATGGGTTGATAAAAGATATAGGTTGTGGAAAGAACATGAGTATCATTGTTATATGAGATATTGCATGGTTGGCAATTGTTGGGTTGTGTTTTATGTTCTTGAGAAAAGCATACTACATCTATCTTATTATTTTGAGATTGAGATTGAGTTGAGATTGAGATTGGGAGTTAAGTATAGAACATATTGAGTCTCTAACAATTCTCTTTATGTTTTTATGAGATTTGAGATTGAGATTGGGGGTTAAGTATAGAACATATTGAGTCTATAACAATTCTCTTTATGCTTCTATGAGGTTGATGAATCACATTGGGTCTCTAAAAGTTCTCTTTGTGGGTTCATGCTAAGAAAGTTTTTTCTTGATGAAATTGTGAGCTGATTTGGACAGGTTCTAGTGAAGACTTGTGAGCTGATTTGGACAGGTTCTAGTGAGGACTTGTGAGCTGATTTGGACAGGTTCTAGTGAGGACTTGTGAGCTGATTTGGATAGGTTCTAGTGAGGACTTGTGAGCTGATTTGGAAAGGTTCTAGTGAGGACTTGTGAGCTGATTTGGACAGGTTCTAGTGAGGAATTGTGAGCTGATTTGGACAGGTTCTAGTGAGGACTTGTGAGCTGATTTGGACAAGTTCTAGGGAGGACTTGTGAGCTTATTTGGATAGGTCCTAGCAGAGGACTTGAGGACAGAGTTGAAGTGGTTCTTTGAGAAGAACCTAAGGACAGTTTTGACAAGTCTTTGAGAAGGCTTATGTGCAGCAGATATTGATTTGTTCAAGCTTTATGAGTTGAGCTTGGGACAGATCTGACAAAGCGAGGAAGACTTGTGTTGGACCGACTGACTGTGTTTAGTACAGGTTGATGAGTTGCTATGGAGGTGATCAGTGAGGACAGAGGTCTCTTGAGGCTGAGCATTGAGGACAGGAGGTCTTCTGTGGAAAGGAGTTCCACGTGCGAGTGGAATAAGAGGCAGGTGATCTTCTGAAGTATCATTTCCAGAGCTGAGTGGAAGGATTCTCCTTTGGGCAGGAGGCTCATAAATTCATGAGGAGGGGAAGGATTATACTTTGGGCAGAGGCTCATAAATACTTGAGTAGGGGAAAGTTTATCCTTTGGTTTGTGGCTCATAAACATTGTAATTGGGAAGGATTCCCAAAGAACTTTGAGAAAGCTTTTTATGGAAAATTTTTGTGGATGTAGCCCATGTTTGGTGAACCACGTTAAAATTGGTTTCTCATTGTGTGTTGCTTTATGCATTGCTTTGATATTGCTATTGGTTCATTGCTTTGCGAAGTTGAAGTTAAATAGAGAAAGTAAAAATAGGTCTTATACTGTTCACCCCCCCTCTCAGTATAAGCTTGTGTTATTCAATTGGTATTAGAGTGGGTTCCTTCAAAAATTTTAACAGCTTGAAGGAAAAAATTGTAAAGAACACAATGGAATCTACAAGTGGTAATGTAGCACCTATTCTTGATGGGGCAGATTTTGGGCTTTGGAGTGCTAGGATGAAGGTTCATCTTATGGCTCTTGGAAATGAAGTTTGGGAAGTTATTGAGGATGAGTATACCATTCCTGAGCATGGTCCTTCTACTAAGGAAGAGAGGCTCCTACATCATAGCAATTCAAAGGCAATGAATGCAATCCTGAAGGGTTTACAGAAGGCAAATCTTACCAAGGTGATTCACTGCAAGACAACTAGTGAAATGTGGAAACAGTTGAAGGTGGTTCATACAGGTGATGCAAATGTCCAAAAGGCCAAGTTGAGACACTTCAAAGGTATGTTTGAACAACTCAAGATGAATTATGAAGAAAATATTAGTGACTATATGCTTCGTATGGATGAGATTGTTAACTCTATGAAGGAACTAGGTCTTGAGCTTGCTAAAAATGATATTTGTGATAAGATTTTGAGGTCTCTTCCAAATAGATTTAGTGAAAATATTTCTACTATTGAGGAAGCTAAGGATTTGTATAAGTTGAAAAATGATGAGCTTCATAGTATACTTGTAGCATTTGAGTTGAGAACTCAAGTGAAGGTTGATGTTAAGAAGGAGGCAGCTTTCAAGGCTACCAAGAAATCCAAGGGTAAAGAGCTTCAAGATAGTGATGAGTCTTTTAGTGATGAAAAGGCATATCACAACAAGAAGGGCAAGTTCTCAAGAAAGCACAAAGGTATGAAATATGTCAAGTGTTTCAATTGTGGAAAGTTTGGTCATTATGCTACTAACTATACTGTTGCCAAGGATGAAAGTGATGAAGATAAACAGGATTATAAGAGCAAGGATTTTGAAAGGCATAGGCATCAAAGGAAGAATAAATATGAGCAAAGCAATCAAGGAAAGAGGTACTCTCACAAACACAAGAAACGTTTCTACCTAGACAAGGAAAGTAAGTGTTCTAGTAGTGATAGTGAAAGTTCTTCAAGTGATGTTGGAAATGAGATGTTGTTCCTAACAGAAAAAGAAGAAGAAAATAAACATAGATTTGTCCTTATGAAATGTTTTAGATGTGGAAATTTTGGACATCTTGAGGATGATTGCACAAATGATGGATTGATTTCTAGTTATACTATGTATGAGGATTCTTCGGAAAAATGTAAGGAAGATCTTTGTATGGATTTAGAAAAGGGTAGCACCTCTAGTGATAAGAAATCTGAAAAAGTCATTGATGTTTCAAAAGGTAAACAAATAGAGGAAGTTATAGAGGATGGTGAAGTAGATCTTGAAGCTGAAATTGTTAGTGCTCTTAGTGCTTTGAAAAAGGAAAGAAAGAAGAATGCTAGACTCAATGATAAATTGGATGAATGTTGTATTAAGAGAGATGAGCTTATGGAAAGTCTTGACTTCTCTATAGCTAAGACACAGAAACTTAAGGATAAGTTAGAGTCTAAGGTTCTTGAGTGTAGAGAGTTGGAACATAAAGTGGCTTCCTTGAAAGAGGAAACTAAAGAATACAAGGAGAAGCTTTACAGGTTTGAAGATAGCACCAAAAAGGTAAAGTTAGTCATCAAAGATCAAAGAATGAAAACAAATAAAACAGGTATTGTTTTTGGTAAGAAACACATGGAACAGGTTGGTGACTCTGCTAGGGAATCTAGTAAGAGATTTCGAAAGAAAGAGAGTTCTAGTAAGAGATTTCGAAAGAAACACATGGAACAGGTTGGTGACTCTGCTGGGGAATCTAGTAAGAGATTCCATGTGGCAGATGAAAAGGCTTTTATCAAAACCATGGCAGGTTTAAGGGTTTTTATTAAAACAAAGTGGTTGCATTAAGGGTTTTTCTCAAAACCACTCCAAGCTTAATGCAAAGGCTGGAGACACTTATTAATTAAATAACTTAATTAATAAAACATTTTTAAGGTTTTTTAATTAATTATTTATTTGATTTAGTGATTAAATTATTTTAATAATTTAATGGGTTCTCCACCTAAGGTCTAAGGTCTAAAAGACCTTTGATTATTTTTTAAATAATCAAAAGGGTTTCATAAACCCTAAAGTTGTTTTGAATGAGCCAAAATAATATTATTTCAAAAATTTCAAATTATCCTCCTGTCGACGTCATGCATAGCATGGAAGTTTGGCTATATAAGCCATAACCTATAGTCCAAAGCAATGGTGTGAAAGAAATTCAAATTGCACAAAATTTGGGAAGTAAAAGCTACGACTATCATTTTTTTGCCACATTTATCCACCGCCAAAGGGTTAAGGAGAAGGAGACTCTTGCTAGCCTTCAAGCTAGTGTCGTTGGCCTAGTGGCAACGACTGTTCTACGAAGGTGCTTGAAGGGAGGTCAAGCGTTCAACTCCCGTCGTGGAGTATGAGAAGAGTTTTTGTGCTCCGATTTTTTCGGAGGCACTGTTGATCCACTATTTTTGAAAGCATTTTTTTTGGTAAGGTTTTTTAAATAAAATCTGCATTTTGTTAAAGAAGAAGTGGTTGGGTATATTTATTTAAAGGTTAAATGCTTCTTTGGAGATATAAGGTTGATAGTGTGTGGTTGAGATTTTTCGCTTGATTGTTGAGTGAGATTTTCTTAGAAGCTATTATTCCTTGAGCATGGTTTAATTAATTTGGAGAAATAAGGTGTAAAAGGATATATTGTTTGTATGCTTTATATTTTTTGGTAGTTGACTTCTAAGGATTGGAGTCATAAGGTGTTTTATGGAATAAATATTTTTGTGGTTACTTTTATGTTCTAACCCTAACTTTGTGGCAAAGTTAAGGGTGGTGTTGGTAACAAGTTGAAGAACTATTCTCTTCTTCCTCAAACAAAGGTATGGGCAACTTCTTCCATGTATATTGTTGATGGTGTATTTTATGAAATTGAGTTTGGAGTGAAAAGGTTGTCTACTAGGTATTCTTGTTGCTATAAATCCCATTTTCTCAATATTGAAGATTGTTTATGCATTAAAATCATTGATGAGTTTTTTGGGTGAATGCATAATTCTGGTTGAGGAAGAGGAGGCATTTTTGCACTAGGGTTTATGTTAGTAAGTCTTGCTACTTGCATTGAGTTGGTGAAACCCTTAGTTGGCTGTTTTGAGATTGATGGTTGAGTTTCTTCCATAGAGGTTGTTTTGATCAAGTTAATGCTTTACTTGATACATGATTTGGGCTTACTCCATTGAGATTGATTTGAGCAAGTTATTCTTTGCATTGGTGATTTATGTTGGTGGTTGTTTTGTTCAAATACCTTTGGAGGGAAAAGGATGTCTACTAGTTTCCTTTTCATGTAGTGATTGGTTGAATGCTTCAAGGTTAATGTTGAGTTGAATGATGTTGGTTAAACCTTGTCTATAAGCATTGTTGTTAAATCCCTAATTGGTTGAGAAAAGATATTGGTTGTGGAAATAACATGAGTATCATTGTTATATGAGATATTGCATGGTTGGAAATTTTTGGATTGTGTTTCATGTTCTTGAGAAAAGCATACTACATCTATCTTATTATTTTGAGATTGAGATTGAGTTGAGATTGAAATTGAGAGTTAAGTATAGAACATATTGAGTCTCTAACAATTCTCTTTATGTTTCTATGAGATTTGAGATTGAGATTGGGAGTTAAGTATAGAACATATTGAGTCTCTAACAATTCTCTTTATGCTTCTATGATGTTGATGAATCACATTGAGTCTCTAAAAATTCTCTTTGTGGGTTCATGCTAAGCAAGTTTTTTCTTGATGAACTTGTGAGCTGATTTGAACAAGTTCTAGTGAAGACTTGTGAGCTGATTTGGACAGGTTCTAGTGAGGACTTGTGAGCTGATTTGGACAGGTTCTAGTGAGGACTTGTGAGCTGATTTGGACAGGTTCTAGTGAGGACTTGTGAGCTGATTTGGACAGGTTCTAGTGAGGACTTGTGAGCTTATTTGGACAGGTTCTAGTGAGAACTTGTGAGCTGATTTGGATAGGTTCTAGTGAGGACTTGTGAGCTGATTTTGACAGGTTCTAGTGAGGACTTGTGAGCTGATTTGGACAAGTTCTAGGGAGGACTTGTGAGCTGATTTGGACAGGTCCTAGTAGAGGACTTGAGGATAGATTTGAATTGGTTCTTTGAGAAGAACCTGAGGACAATTTTGACAAGTCTTTGAGAAGGCTTGTGTGCAGTAAAGATTGATTTGTTCAAGCTTTATGAGTTGAGCTTGGGACAAATCTGACAGAGTGAGGAAGACTTGTGCTGGACCAACTGACTGTGTTTAGTACAGGTTGATGAGTTGTTATGGAGGTGATCAGTGAGGACAGAGGTCTCTTGAGGCTGAGCATTAAGGATAGGAGGTCTTCTGTGGAAAGGAGTTCCATGTGCTAGTGAAATAAGAGGCAGGTGATATTTTGAAGTATCATTTCCAGAGCTGAGGGGAAGGATTCTCCTTTGGGCAGGAGGCTCATAAATTTTTCAGGAGGGGAAGGATTCTCCTTTGGGCAGAGGCTCATAAATACTTGAGTAGGGGAAGGTTTCTCCTTTGGGCTGAGGCTCATAAACATTGTAATTGGGAAGGATTCCCAAAGAAATTTGAGAAATATTTTTACAGAAAAGTTTTGTGGATGTAGCCCATGTTGGGTGAACCACGTTAAAATTGGTGTCTCATTGTGTGTTGCTTTATGCATTTCTTTGATATTGCTATTGGTTCATTCCTTTGCAAAGTTGAAGTTAAATAGAGAAAGTAAAAATAGGTCTTATACTATTCACCCCCCCTCTCAGTATAAGCTTGTGTTCTTCAAGTAGTCTAATTCCATCGCATCTACATCCTCACTAAATTACCTCATCATCATAGCACCTCTTTGGTCATGGTGCATCGAGTGGATCGGTCGCCCCTCTATCAGAATCCATAGAATCTGATAGACGTCCTCTAACATCATGGACAGGTGGAAGGTGTTGGTGCATGAGTCCCACAAGCTAATTAGAGCAGTCAAATATGCTTGGTTGCCTATCATAGGCTCCAACTAGGTAACCTTCTTGAGCCCCATAGCATCAAGCCACTCCCAATTAGCCTTAGTCAAGGCATCTCGGGTGGTCTCGAAGAGCTTCAGTGTATGGTACTGACTCTTCACCACCTAGTAAAAACAAAATAAAAAAATAAAAATAAAAAAAGGTAAAGTAATAAGCAGACATTCACCATGCTCCAATATGGCCTCCAAAATGCCCAAACATAAAAACAAAAATAAATGCACAACTAATCTATTACAACAATATAATTGCACAAAAACATAAACAAAATACAAAAATTCAAAATACAGCATATTTTTGTTATGTTAGGTTTCATTACCTATGTCATAATGTGATGTGCCTAAAACAAAATACAAAAAATAGAATTTTGGTATATTACATCTACATTAGGTTTAATTACCTATCTGGTAATGTGATATGCCTAAAAAACAAAACAATTCAAAAGTACAATGTCTTCCAGTTAAATTAGGGTTAATTATCTATTATGAACAAATCAAATAACAACAAAATAAAACTACAATTTTAAAAGTAAAAATAATGAGGAAGTCAAGTCATCACATACCCGCCTCGCATCGGCTCCACCGTTGGATGCCTCTACTTGCTGACTCATGGTGGCTACAAAGTGATTTTGACAGTGCTTCGTTATAAAAAATAACTCTCCTCCTCCTCACCTCTCAAATCGCCAAAGAAAACATGCAATAATGAGCCCAAAACTCACATTTGAGGTTTATATAGGCTTACGGTAGTTCTATTCATCCCAAGGTGGGATGAACATATTTTGGGCATTCATCCCACCTTGGGAAGAATACCAAATTTGCATTCGTTCCAACCTAGGATGAATACAAAATTTGTAGGTTCAAACAACTTAAAAAGCACTAAAACGGGTCTAAAAACCCACAAAAAACAAGTCAAATATGATGAAATTAGTTCAAGGTCAAGACGAAATGCAAAATTCTCATGGATGCATGGACAAGTTACTATTTCACTCCCCAAGAAGGCCATTGTGGTCAAACCACCCCACGGGAATGTAGTTTTCAACCCTTTGCTTCTAAGAAACCTCCATAGCATCATCAAAATCCTTTCAAAACTATGCCATTTTTCAATGGATACAACTGAAGGTAATTTTAAAAAAATTCATTTGGATCAAGCGACTTGTTGCTTTTCTCACTGGTCATTTCCTCATTGACTCATCACTTGATGGGGTAGTCATACTCAATTCGAAATCAATAAGCACACACTCAATCATGCAAATTGTGTTCGTTCAACAAAACATTGACAAAGACAATCATGCCCCTTCTTGGTGCAACAAACAAGCACAAATTTCAAAATTAAATCACTTGACATTGCTGAAATCATGGAATCATAGGCCTTGTCTCTTCATGACAGAATGATGTCTAAGCCCAAGCAAGTTTCTTAGCTCATCAAAAGAAAGGATTCAATAATGCATGCTCTTTCCAGGATTGGGGCATCTAAAGTTGGTTAGGTTAGTAACCCTAATCAACATTTTAGTCATGTATTTTTGCTCAGAACTGTGCTACACACAATGCATCCAAAAAATGGGCATCTATAGACACTAAAATTTGGTCAATACGATTACACTACCATAAGAAATGGCTAAATTGACATCACATGGCCTCTAGGACAACCCTCAGAAGGTATAAAGTGGTTCTAGCCACTCTATGAAAGGTTTTGGAAGGTTTCAAGCCACTTTTGAGACATTTTTAGCAACCTATTTCTATTCGTCCAACCTTGGGATGAATACAGATCCTATTTATCCCACCTTGGAACAAATAGCAGCATTCATCCCAGGGTGGGACGAATAGCAGGTTTGACCAAAAAAAAGTTAAATCTAGACAAATGGTGTCTGGAAATGATTAGATTCCTACCTATTCTCACCCACAAGTCAGAGCATGCAGCAAAACTTATGACATGCTCCATGAATGAGGCCTAATTGGGAGATTCTCTTCCCCCTCCAATGCATGTCGCCCCGGTGGCCAAGTGGCACCTCTTGTCACGCATGCCCTTGCATGCCCTTTTACACATGAGCCTCATTAGGCTATAAATTGGATACATTTTCCATACAATAGGAAGAAAGGAGTTTTAGTAAAAATCAACAGAGTGCTACTAATATTTCCCTTCACCTTTTGTATCCATTTTTACCTCGGAATCTCTACCTAGTGAAGGAGGTTTGTGATGGAACTAGCAGGTGCAATTTGTCACATAACCAAACCATTTGAGTTAATTACCTTACAAAATTTGATGATAATACCCACCATAGTGTTTTTCATTGATCCCTAGTGGAATTGATGGTAAAATTTAGGCAGAATCGGTGGGCATCCCACCCCCGGGCGCCCCCCAATTTGTGACAGTCCTATTCGTCCCATCTTGTGATGAATAGAAATATATCAACAATGTTTTAACTATTTTTAATTAGTTATTTTCTACATGTTAATATTATGATTCAGTTCAAATTTCATATTATTCTAAGTTATATTTGCCGATATATCACAATTTTAGTGTTTTGTAGGGTCTCACGCAGGTCTACGATGGTCATCTAGAGAAACACCTAAACTATCATTTATTTTGCAAATATGATCATATGGGTTTTCTTAAAATGTTATTTTATGCATTCTTCCAAATTTTCATGTGTTTTAGATATATGTAGGGGCGTAAATTGGTTGCTTTGGGTTTTGGAGGTTGTGAACGGTCATCGCAATTATGAGGTACCATAAGACTCAATTTTGGTGCAATTATTGGTGATATCTTCCCAAAAATATTTATTTTACATTACTCTGAAATTTCAAGCCATTAGGAGTTGATTTGATATAATATCCATGCATACACCTATTACTAGTCATTTAGTGCCTGTGGGGATTGCATGTTTTACATCATACGCACTTGCTATTTGATATATTTGGCTTCCTTGTGTGTAGATGTAGGTATATATAGTGCATTAGGAAGTATAATAGGACATAAATATCTAAGATATGAGCGGCAGCAACCTTGGCCTGCCCAATTCAATTGTGGGTACGAGGAAAGACACTGGATGTGCACCCGAGTTACTTGAAGGATTTTGATCCTTGGACACCCGATTTGTAAAAATTTGTATCAGTAATTTGAGACCTCAAAGGGGACATTATATAACCTATATTTTATCCATTTTATTAATAAGAAAGCCATTTACCTCGCCTCATTTCTTGTTATTTGACGTATTTTTCATATTACTTGCATGTTTTTGTTTGATGCTCATAAAAAATAGGACATAGATACACATATTTTTTATCATCATTTGGTGCACTATTTTCCCCTACCTCAAAATGCTGGCCATGATGAAGAAATTTAGAAGGTACTTTGTGAAAATATTGAAGGTATTTTCACCCCAACAGAGGGGTGAAACTCCTTGGCACCCCTCTTTGGGACGACACGCAATGCATAGAGAAAATGAAGTAGCGCTACGAAAGTGGGTATCCATGAGTTTGAGAAATTTTTGAAGAGGCACTGTCACCCCAAGTGAGAGGTGAAACTCTTTGTTGCCCCTCCTTGGGGCGAAACATATCCTAAGTAAAATTTTAAAATAAGAGTATGGCGGGCCCAACCTAGGTAAATTAAGATAGCGCTTTCACCCCAAGTGAGGGGCGAAGCTCATTGTCACCCCTTCTTGGGGTGAAAGAGTATTTCCAAGGTTTTAACAGCAAAAAAAGAGATAAATATTACAAAAACCTATTTTTAATGCAATTGGTGATTTCGTCCATGATTGCGTAGAAGTGAAAGATAACGCCTGGTGTAAATTCAAAATGCAGTAAATCGAAGTTACCCCCATGAAAGGGTTCCAAGTAGTGTCACCTTTCCAAGGGGTGAAAAAAGTTCAAAAGTTCTATTTGAGGTGAAATTCATTGCACAACACTCCACATTGAATTAGCAAGTATTGTCACCTCTCCATAAGGGTGAAAGTCCCTATCACCCTCTTTCGAGGCGATAGCAAAAAATATAGTTTTGAGGAGAAAATTGAAAGGCAAAATTGCTTGAATATCAAGACCGACTACGTTGTCGTCCATTGTTGCTTTGACAAGGCTTTTTCACCCCATTTTTGGGTGAAACCATTCTTTAACAAAAACATAGCTCTCAAAGGTATGACTTTGCAAGGGAGGATGACATTCAATTCCTAGAGAAATGTAGACAAGTGCTTCTAGAATATTCGCTTCAAGGTTGAGAGATCAAAAACAATTCATGCTCATTTTTCAATGCACCAAATATCGACCTTGCTGATTTTCTAAGAATATTTAATGCTCGATGGACCTTCCTAGTGAAATTAAATTTCTAAGGCATGAGGTGAAGTGAATTCATACCCGATTCTTAGGCGATTTTGCTACATCCCGATGCAATGACGTCCAATATTACTTCGAGCATTTACTCCTGTTGACTTCTTTGTGTGATTTCCTCCTGTCAAAGCCATATCATGGTTTCTTTGCAGAATATTTTGGCTAGAATTCCACTGATACTAAGGAAGAAAATACACATGTTGGTTTTTGATCTACTAGTATTTTATTGTATATGTATTAAATAATAGAGGTAAAATTCCTCTACAATTACTAATCATTTTCATTGTAAAATAATGGAAAATTGGACACTCTACAGAAATATACTCCAAATTTTCTACATTAATAGAAACAACTTGGCTTCTGGTTCTTTGAACGATTTTGCATTTGATAGTTTTTTGTGTGTGATTTCTAAAAGCTTTTATTCCCATTGTTTGCTATGAGTGAATTTTGATTTTGAATTTAGTCTTTGCTTGTGTGGGGGTAAACACTGGAATGCACTTTGAGGGTTATTCTCTTGCATAACTATTAGAAGTTTCTATGTTCATGTTTTTGTTATATGTTGCTAATCGCTTGGTGGACATTCGATTGTTAGTCTATCCCCATCCTATTCTGATGGCTTATAGCCATATTTCCTATTTATTTTCTATTTCTCTAAAATTATACCTAGTGTAGGATTAGTAAGGGAGCCAGCCCTCTCTGGAGATTGGCTCGAAGGATATTTCTTTCCTTAGACCTTTCAATGTTGGTTGGGTCTAGGGCGCACAAGCTATAGATATTATAACTAGGAAGATTTATGATCAAAAAAACCTTATCATTTAAATAAAATAAATTATCACTCTTAAAATTCCTAATATTATCACTCTAAAATATGCTTTAATAAAATATTCAAACCTTAATGAAAGACTACCTTATCACTCCTATGGCATACATTGAATAACCCTAAATTACTTGAGTTTACCTCTAAATAACATGCACGTGCCTTATATCTATTTAATGTTGCAAGTATGAGTTGTAAACAAGCTCATATGGTCTAAATTTTATCTCTTTACCCATACATTACCAACATCAAACCTTCAAGTTACCTTGCTAATGATTCATTTCTAGATAGGTTGCCTACATGTGGCACATATTGGATTCTTATTTAGGTGAGACTACACTAGGTAAGCAATGAGTATTTTAATTCTTCTTCAATTAGAATATAGATCTTCTACATCAGGTAAGCATTAAGGAAAGCATTAAGAAAAAAACTTTCATTACACCTTTCAAATTATGATAACTTGTTGTTACTTTATTTCCAATGTTCAATCTACCAACCTTGCATTATGTGTCTTACAAGTACTGACCTTGTGTTACTTTCCTTCTATGAATTCCAATGTTCAATATGTCGATGGGTATCTCCTTGTTGAACGTTTAGTATACCTTCTGATCAGACCAAAGATGTTGTGTTGTTCCTTGTACTATTTTAGGTTTTGGGTTGTGTTGTTCCTTGTGTTTGCTTCTCAATGTAATTCTCCTTGGGTAAAATTTAGATGATACACTGCTCTTTAGGTGGTTTGGATATTGATTTGATATTTGTAAACTATTCCTCAAATGAATTATATCTTGCTCATAATTTTATCAAGCTCTTAGGCATGCTTGAGACCTTTTTGAGCTCTCTTATACGAGCTTGGAATATTCTCAAGCTTCTTAAGCTTACTTGTGATCTTTTCTTAATGTCTTTCCTTGGGCACGAGAATGACTCCTATGGCTATCTTATAATGTAATAGTTTCTGACTCATGATGTTGTTTTTGATAGATGATTGCTTAGCTTCTATGCTATAATGCTTGTATAGACATATCTTTTATTGGTTGATTTTTCCTTCTTATCCTTGTTGTGATGGTGTTTATCCTTTGTTTTATGTTGCACTCAAATTTATCCTTTATATCCTAACATGGTCCTTCACTATGGAACCTTAATATTATTTGATGCTCTATAATGGATTATTTATTTCAAGCCATTTTGTCAAGATATATAACTTCTATTATTATAAAAAAATTCATATATCCAGGCCTCTTCAAGACCTATTATTCTTATGAATCTTGAGCCTTATTTTTTATAGAGTATAGAAGTCTCTTGATTCTTCTATCTTCTTTGTTGCTCCTTTTATTTATTCTTCTTTCCAATGTCAAGGTATGAACTAAAACTTTATTTTTAATCTTGAATATATCAAGGTCTATCTTCAAGACCTAAAATGTCTTCCTCATATATCAAGGTATATCTTCAAAACCTAAATATTTTGCTTCTTATGTCAAGGTCTATCTTCAAGACCTAAATCATCTACCTATTATGTCAAGGTATATCTTCAAGACCTGAGTCTTCAATGTTATACACCTTTAATTAATATTTGATTTATGAAAGCTCATGTTTAGATAGATATATTAGTACTTGACATATTATTCTCATTTTTTTCTTACTCTTCCATTTGAAGATAAAATTATTGTATATTCATTGTAGGAAGCTTCTCACTCTTCTAATTATCAATCTCTGCTACAATTTTTTCTTCAATAATGTCTTAGATCATACCCAATAACTCAAATTATATCAAGGTGATGTTGGATATTCTTAATGCTTAAATAAAAATCAAGATGATTTAATTGTGCCAAATCCTTCAACTTATTTCTTAGTTGATAGAAATCAGTGTCAAGGAATATCTATGTCCTTAAAATTCTTCTAATGTCAAGGATTGGCTATTTCCATGAATGATCAACTATATTAAAGTTGATTCACCCTCCAATAGATGATTCCTTGTCTTCACTAGTTATAACCATGGAAAGACTCTATAGATGAGTCCTAGTCTTCACTAGTTATTTTGCAACCATGGAAAGACTCTATAGTTGAGTCTTAGTCTTCACTAGTTATTCCTGCAACCATGGAAATACTCTAGCCTCTACTTACTCTAACCTTACAATAGAGTCTAGGTCTATCTCCCTTTAAAGTAGATAGACTCTAAATCAATTTTATCAAACTAGAAAAAATCAATTTTGAATGTAGCTAAATAAATTCAACCTATGCAAGAAACTACTCACAATAGCTCTAATACCACTTATGGATTTTTAAGCCTTAATATTAAGATAAAAATCATAGGATAAATTACATAGGATCAAATATTAGATAGCCACAAAATAGTATGATCAACATAATGATGTAAGTAGGATAATATGAGCATATTAATATGTAAATCAAGGCTTATGGTATATCAACTAACATTCATTAATAAACAACATACTGAATTCAATAGCCTAAATCATATAGGTATAAAGCATGTAGCACAACTTACAATATTAATTTCTCTAAATGTATGCAATCTTTATTACTCCTCTTTCTATTACTAATATAGTACTTGACTCTCTACTCTTGATAATTGTATGACTTATTAAATGTATCTAGTGCTTCTCTATGGAGTACTATATAGCCATATTAGAATGAATCTTTGGATACTTGACTATTCCTTTCCATATGCCAAGTCTCATGACTCTTAGCTTCTCTACTTGACACTTGCATACACATAACTCTATCTTGTATGCACACCTAGAGATGACACTTCACTTGGTACACTCTAAACTAAGGATACTCTTGCACACTTACATATAAGACACTTGTGCACATAAACTCACATTACACTTGCACACTTACTCACATGAAACATGTGTATTTCTTGCACTTACAACATTATAGAAAATATTACTCACACTCTAAACTAAGACTCAACCCTAGTCTAATATTTACAATATGTACCATGAAGGTACCATGGGAGTATATTAGCATGTTGTTGAGTTGTAGTTGCTTACATTTAATTTTTCAATCCAGGTTACACTTAAAGAATAGTAAATCTCATATAGATTATTCTACAATTCTTAATCATTGACTTTATTTTGTTTCTTTAGTTTCGTTTGTAGGAAATGAAAGTTTGCAAGAAATAAAATTAAAGTGAAATTATGTTTAATGCAATTATGACCTAGTCTAATGTGGATCTACATTATGGTTTAATGATGCAATTTCAGTTTAAATTTATTTTATAATTCTATATTGTGCAATTTAATTAAATTTATGTTGTAAGACTTGTTCTACATTCTAATTCTACCTTCCGTATTTTTTGGGGAAGAGATTTAGAGACTAAAATTTTAGAGTGGGCCCTACCTCCTCAAGGTTAGAATTAACCTCCTCCCATTTATTTACTCTACTTTAAATTTAGTAAGTTATTTTTGATAAATTAATCTAATGCTACTTATTTCATGTTGCAAGAAAATAACATGGATATTACGTAAGAAAATAAAACATGAAGAAACTACAAGATAAAGTTACCATATTTAGAAGAAAATATTGCTACTAAAATATCACTTTATTCCAGTCTTCATAACTTATACAATGTATGACAAACTATGTAAACATCAGATTATTCAGATTGTAGATGACAGACCTCCTCATGACGTCAAATGGTAGCTAGCAGACTATAGACCTTTTATAAGGTCCATTCATTGTATTTTATAATGTTTCTTGGATATTTACAATAAAATTATCTTTTGCCATATGTTACAGTTCAAATGCTCGAATATTTGAATTCTAATCTTTCATAACAAAGATATTCTAAAATTAAGATACACTAACAACTACCTTGGACTTATTACAATTGAAATTTTCCAAGTGGTAAACTTCTAAACTAACATAATCAAAGGACCTAAACTTAAATAATTCGATGACAAGATAATACAATTATTTGTCCTCTTCTTACGTAAGAGACAAATTAAGTTTTCATCCATATCTGGGTAACTTAACAATTCAATAACATTATAGCTTTTAATAATAAACCATATAACAAATTAACAAATGTTAAGTCATGTATACAATGCCAACGTGCCAAACAATCGTGATGACTATGAGACCCATGTGTCACTGTTATGCTATCATCAAACATGGAATTTCAGCATGTCATATGGTTTACTCGGTCAACGTTCTTTTCATAGATCCTTTTCGTAGGTGTTTTCTGTAACACCTTTTCGTAGCCTATCTTCTACACACATCCTCATAAAATTATTTGCTTTATTTCAGCCTGCATTTAGTTGTAACATTCCCTGTAAAATACCTACATCACATACTTATTGAAAACACCATAATTTCACATAGTTCTACATAATATATATATTACTTAATGTATTATGCATCAGATTTACCACAAATTAAGTAAATAAAACATAGCAGTCATCATAATGCATTTGTATTTATCATATTGGCATACAAAAATTAGATTAAAACTTGCATAATTTAAGCATGATTTAACACTCATCACATGTACCAAGTAATATAATATACTCCAATAAGTGTTTTCTATATTTACTTTATAAACACCATAAAAATTAGTTTTGATAAGCCTAACTTCTAGATGTTTCTATTGTATTAAATACATTATTGCAAATGAATTTTCCATGCATACTCAAATATTATAACCAAGAGGCTAGCACCTATTTTTCTTCAATTGAGACTTCCATGATGAGAACCATATCTATAAATATTTTGCAAGAGAGGCAGTAGTATAATTCAAAACTTGGGCATGATTTTGAGACTTGTTTTTTTTTAATTCTCATATTTATTTAAAGCCATAAATTTCAATAAACAATGGCAAGATCAATCCTCTATGGAATATATAATGCCTTATATATAAAATAAATAATTCACCATTTTATCAACTTTTTCAATATTATTGGAGCTTCCTATTATAATCTCATATTTCTTAAAAAACAACCCCCAAAACTATAAGAAAAGGACAATGAATAAGTAAATAATTTTATTTTTTAGATCTTTCTCACACAAGGCATACTAAAAGGTCCATGGTATCATCTTCTTTGTAGGTTATCTCCTATAAGAGTCTTGCTTTTTACTACTAACAAAAAAAAAATTAATGTCTTATGGAGGGCCTCTAGTGACCAAATATTCTTCTAAGGAAAATCAATAAGAGAAGGAAAGTATATATTTTTTAAATATTTATAACCCACCTTGATAAAGTATCCACCATATTTTTTTGGATTCAAAACTAACTTATCCTTTCATAAAACAATAGGTAACTAGAACTCCTAAAGCATCTTTTATAGCTCATCACTATTTGTTTGAGTTCCTCTCTTTTAACTAGGTTACTAATAGAAATACATAATCTCAAGTTGTTGCTCACATATTTTAACTTTGGACTATTACAAGATATAAATGTTTGAGAATTAAATAATTTAGCATTTCTATCTCCTTCCATGAGCCTTGTGTCCTTGTATTTTTTTAACCAATATCACTCATTTACTCTACATTATGATAATAAGAGAGTAATTGATTTTTTTAACCATAAGTATACTCTCCCATTTCATTAATTTCTACTATATCTTCTAAATATTTAATCTTTTATTAAAGTTCCTATATTCTTTAAATATTTTACCAAAATATTTGGCTCTCAACTTTACCCTTTAGATATTTCATCTTTTGAACATAACTATACATACATGATCCTTCATATTTTGCTTCACCCCAACATAACATAGGCATTTATAATAATTCATGGTCTTGGATCCATATAGATTAAAAGTGAGATGGATTTATATGAACATTATTGAGTAGAATACATATCAAGAGAATGGATTTATTGTTAGAGTATATTACATTAATTGGGTCATGTAAATGTACCACCCTTGGTACATAACTATAATAGTAGGTTACTTCAGGGGGTAGTTAGCTAGTTACTTCAAGTAATATAATAAATTCACAAGTGTCTATGTGCAAGGTGTCCACTTGTATAGCTAGGTTGAGTGTTGGACAAGAAATCCACATTTCTATATAAAGGGTCTCATAGTGAGTGATTCTATATCATTGTAGATAGTAGTAGGTATACTAGGTAGATCACCATATAGATTAGTGATAGAATACAATGTAGTTATTTAGCATAAATTATGTACTTCATTTCCTCCATACTATATTGTATCATTTTCATCACTTTCCATTAATAGCATATTTGAATATCTTTTTTGCATATCTTATATCATGTGATTACATTATCCTTTGGAATACACCATCAAAAGCTAATAGTGGTATCAAAGCCATGGTAGATATATATAGGAATAGGGAGAGCCACAAGAGACCACCATTACCCGTATAGGTCTAAACTCTACTATGAATTTGTAAACCAGATATTCCATTGTGCATCGCTAGAAGAAGTCATCAAAAAAGTTCCTAGGAGAACACTGCATAAATTCACTACAAAAGTTAGTGAAATAATTTGGGATAATTATCACCATACAACAACAAACCCAAAGGAGAAATATTTGGCAAACAATTTATCAAACTTAAGAGAGAAGATTCATGAAGACCTCAAGACCTCTATATTCTTGAGAAGAAATTCATGTTTGAATTCAAAACTTAGATAGAATAAACCTACCAAATCTAAGAATATTTGGAGATTGCCCTTCATAGCTAAAGAAGACACATTTCAAAGATAGAGATTTATTGGATTTATAACAAAATACTGAAAGGGTTCTTGAAGAATAACATTTTAGTGAATAGATTAACTGCTAAAGGGCAACAATCAAGATAGCATTACTAGCTACAAGACTTTGGAGTTCTAGGCCAGATCCTAAAGGAGAAGTTAAAATCAATCTTAGAGTAGCTAACTAAAATCATTCATAGCTACCAGCAATCACAATTCTAGGCAAGAAATTTGGTGAATCAACTCATCAAGATATTCATCATTAAAGGTAAGCAACTTAGGTGCAAAAGGTTCATTAATTGAACACTTAATTCGGATTACTACTTAAATTCATTAAGAAACTTATTAGAATTTGGAAGTTGCAAAGTGGAAGGTTTCATTTTAAGTCCTCAAATAAAGTGCAAAATATAGTTTCTGTTAAGGTTCATTACATGTGCATTAATAGAAGTTAGATACATTCTTCCTATTATCTAATTATTGAGAAGAGGACTACATTAAAAAATTTGTAATGATCATTAGTGCATTTGAAACTACTTTGAGAGGTTATTTATAGGAGCAATAAGGTGATATTATTGTTACCTTTAAAGTGAATTAAGTTGAAGGTATTATTGATTCATTGCACTATACTAGTTTTTCATTAACTAGTTACTCTCAGAGAGATATTTTATATTTTTGATATTTAAGATCAAGGGAACAAAACTAGTATATTATCAAGGTGTGTAGAGAAACTATTTGGTGCATGAAAACTACATCATTTCATGGTCAAAAGAAACCACCAATACAAATCAAAGAGTGGAGAAGAAAGCCACCATTAAAATCCTTGAAGGAAGCTACAAATCGAGACTTGGTGAGTCTCATATTCAAGGTACCCTAAGGGTTTCATTAAAAGTGTAAGTGCAGAAATTTCTACTTTAAAAAGGGGTATATTATGTGCATTAGCTTGGATTCATTATTACTAAATTATCCAAGTAAAAAATTTAGACATTAGTTGTCTAATAATAATTAGTGAAGGCATCAATACTTTGCTCAAGTAATTGATTCATCAAAAAGCCAAAGAGCATTTCAAAAAGGGAGACATTTAGTTCGTTATATTGGTGCAAAATCCAACTATTACAAGCACCACTTTTGTTCCTTCAAGAAGGATAAAATATATCATATTATAGGAAGAAGAACAACCATCATCTCAATAGGTATAATAGCATATTTTTAGTGAAAGAAGAGAACCACCAAAGAGCTCATATTGATCAAGATTCAAGGTGCCTAAATACACCATTGGTCCACATCAAATAAAGCATCCAAAAGTAAGCATTCACTTGCAATATTAAAGTCAACACAAGAAGACTATTATCGATCAATATCTACATGGAAAAATGATAACATTAAGGTCTACATTAGAAGGTGCTTATCTACGTAAAACAACATCAAAATATACATCTACCAATGTGGACAGGATAACACTATTAAGCAAGGTACAAGGAGCTATTACAAGGTATTATCTACATTATAAAAGCAACATTCAATTAGCACATTGAAAGCATAAGAGAACAAGGGAAAATGTGCTATACCCAAGGCCATATCTTGGAGAGAACGTCCACATAGAAGAAGCACTCAAGTCAGCCATAAGACCACCATTCGTATCTCCATAGAACTTTGGAGTATCATAGTTGGATCCACTCATCATCTTCATCAAAACAACATGCAAAAATAAATATTGCTTGTTGTCCAAGAAATAAATCAAGCCAACAAATAGTTCAAAGGAAGGAAGGTTATAATGTTCGTCCTTGGAGCATTAAATAAAATTTCTACATGCAAAGACCCTGAGTGCCACTTTGCATAAACACTCTAAGCATCGTCTCATTCCTCAATTATCAAGGAATAATCCAACACCTACCTTGAGGAGTTACAAAATCATTAGGGAGGTTACTTACCTAAGTCTTCATTGCACAAAGGAATGAATATTGAAATAATCTCAATATCTATCTTCATTGTAACTCCCATGTGACACTTGTCCAAAGTTGGAAGGAATATATTCTATTTAAAGTGCCCAAATTGGATAAATATTAGAGGATGAAGTAAAATTAAGGTATGCATTCAAGCCTGTAAGGTGTGGAAGCACGTTCATAGCAAGCACTATGTAAGAGTGCATTCAAGACATAAATATTCAATGCCAAAATTAGACACCCAACAAGGTCAAAAGTCCACACAAGGAGGTGCAAGATTTAGACAAAGCATCCATTAACGAAGGAGCATTAAATGCTCAACAACACCAAGCAATATTAACATCCATTCAAAGAACACTAGACAATGAAAACAATGTTGTAAAAGATACGTTTAAGGAATTTGATACTAAGGTATATCATGCACCCATATTACTAAGGTTATTTACTTGCTTTTTCTAAAAGGAACTATAAGGTAATTTTTATAAGGTTTACTATTGCATTGGATAATACAAATTCAGCCAAGCATTAGTAGATAATAAATCAAATTTATTCCTCAAACTCTCTCTTGAATCTGTTCCTCAAACTCAAAGCAGTCAAACTCAAGCTGAAATTCTAGAACAGGGAGGTTTTCGGCAACCTTTTTAGTGAAAAAAATCTTCTGCTGGATGAGATCAAAAGGGTGGAAAATCTAATTCAGGAAGGGGATCAGAGGGTTGAAACTTTCATAGAAGAAAAATGCCTCCTTTCAAAACTTCACAATGTTTTGGCTAAGGAAGAGTCCTATTGAAGACAAAAATCCAAAAGCCTCTGGCTCAAAGAAGGAGACACCAAAATGAAGTTTTTCCATGCTTCCACCCTGCGCCATAGAGGTTCAAATAAAATCTCAGAGTTGACCAAGGCTGATGGTACCATTGTCTCTGATATCCATGCCATCAGACAGGAAGCTGTACACCACTTTCAGGAAATCTTAGGTCCAAGTGTTGACTGCCACCCCCGCACAACAAGTTCTCTGCTTTAGAATATTCCAATGTTGGTGTCTAACAATGATAATGAGAAATTGCTCCAATACTACACTAAAGAGGAGATCAAAGATGCTCTGTTTGCAATGGAACCTGACAAGGCTCCTGGTCCTGATGGCTTTCCACCCTATTTTTTTCAACACTTTTGGGATATTGTGGGCCCTGATGTTGTTGCTGTGGTTAAATTCTTCCAGAGAGCCAAAAATATGCCGAGAGAAGCCAATTCCACCTTCATTGTTTTAATTCCCAAGTCTAATGAGCGTGCTTCCCTCTCCGACTTTAGACCTATAAGTCTCTGTAGTGTCATCTACAAACTTATCACCAAAGTTATGGCAAACAGGCTGAAAGACATCCTTCCCTCCATCATCGACCAATGCCAAGGTAGCTCGATCAAAGGCAGATTCATTGCTTATGGAGTGATAATCTTCCATGAGTTGGCTCATTCGACATATAAAAACAAAAAACCCAGTATGTTTCTTAAGCTTGACATGAACAAGGCTTTTGATCGGGTTTCATGGAAATTCCTGTTCGAGGTCATTAAGAAGTTTGGGTTTCACAAAGAATGGGTTAGGATGGTTCATGAATGTATTTCTACTACTTGGTTCTCTATTCTTATCAATGGTTCACCTGCTGGCTTCTTTCCAAGTTTTAAAGGCATTCGCCAAGGGGACCCCCTGTCACCCTTCCTCTTCATCATTTTGGCCGAAACTCTTGGAAGAACCCTTACTACTGCCTACAACAGTGGAATCATCTCTGGAATCAAACCTGCCTCAACTACCAAGGCCATTTAGCATCAACAGTTTGTGGATGATACTATTCTTTCATCTCATGCTTCTATCCCCAAAGCAAAAATCATTAAGAGCATCCTTGACTCTTATGAAGAGGCGGCTGGCCAGAAAGTCAATTATCGCAAAAGCAAGCTATACTTCCTTAATACTCCCATCCATAGGCAAAATAGGATTGCTGAGATCCTTGGGTGTATCATTGGGAGCCTTCCAACTACTTATCTCGGATTATCGCTTTTCCATGGAAAATCGGTCTCGGCTATGTGGAACCCTGTTCTAGATCGTCTCAACAAGAAACTTGCAGGCTAGAAAAGTTCAATGCTCAGCCAGTCAGCCAAAGCCACTCTGGTCCAGGCTTGCTCGCAAAGTATTCCTATTTTTTTCTTATCTATCTTCAAAGCTCCAGCTTCCATTTGCCAAAGAATTGAGCAAATTCAACGTAGATTCCTTTGGGCGGGAAACGAAAACAAGAACAAATTTTCCCTTGTTGCCTGGGACAAGGTTTGTTCCAAGAAAAAGGATGGAGGTCTTGGTTTCAAGGACATCAAGTGGATGAACATGGCTCTCATTGCCAGGTAGTCCTGGAGACTTACCATCAACGAAAAAGCCACCTGCATTGACATCATCAAGGCTAAGTACCTTCATCAGGTTCCCTTTCTTGGAGAGCACAACCTTCCTGGCGGATCTCATTTCTGGAATGGTGTCACTAAAATAAGGAAGATCATCATGGAAGGTTTAAGGTGGTGTCTTGGAAATGGATTGACCATTCATTTTTGGGATGATCCTTGGATCCGTGACAAACCTCTCAGTCAAGATCCTCATCTTGCTATGCTCAAGACGGTGACCGAAGCTACCTTTGGAGATAAGGTGTGTCATTTCATTAACCCAGGCACTACAAGACCCGAATGGAAACAAATGGCTCTGAATGGGCCTAGATATATCATCGAGGTGCTTAGGTGGCTTCAAAACATTCTGAGGAGTTGCATAATTCCTAGCTCTCACAAAGAAGACTCCATGGTTTGGAACCTTGAATACTCTGGGCAGTTCATTGTTAAATCTGCCTACTACAGCCAAGAAGCTCCCAGTGATGGCCGTGACTCCTCTAATATGGTCTGGGTTCCCAAGATCATTCCCAAGGTTAAATTCTTCTACTGGTTGGCCATCCAAAATAGAATCCTCACCACTGACAATATGATAAACAAAGGGCTTCTCATTCCTAATTGGTGCATCATGTGTAAAAAAACTTATGAGTCTACTGAGCATGTTTTTCTAGAATGTCCCTTCTCCCTTGCAGTGCTCAACCAGGTTTTCAAAACTTTCACCATCTTCGTAGCCCTCCCTCATTCCATTCCCCTCCTTTTTCAACAGTGGCCCCGACCTTTCCAAAGCAGTCAACTCAAATTCATGTGGCAAGCTTGCCTTCACATTTTCCTATGGCAGATTTGGCTTGAGAGAAATGCCAAAATTTTTCAAAACCTTGTCACGGATAAGAAGATTGTTGTTGCCAAAATCTTGGCCCTTGCTACGGAGAATTCCTCTCTCGTCTCATCGTCCAAACTCCCCCTCCTGGACTTGAATCGGATCTTGCAAATCTTTTCAATCTTCTCAATTTTTTTGCAACACCCTGCACTTCTATTGACAGGTCTGTTATCAAATGGGTCTTACCTCCTTCTGGGTGGCACAAGCTTAACTTCGATGGTGCTACCAAAGGCAACCCTGGAGCGGATGGCAAAGGTGGAATTCTTAGAAATCACAAAGGAGAAATAATTTTGGCCTTTGCTCAGAACTTAGGAATTCAGTCTAACAATATGGCCGAGGCTCGGGCCTTGTTCCAAAGCTTGATTCTCCTGGAAGGCTTGACTATCAATAAACTCATCATAGAAGGAGACTCATTGCATTGCATAAACTAGCTCAAAGGAACCTCTGTGCCTCCCTGGGCCCTTATTTCCATCTTTGATGAATGCAAGACACTAATGGGTGTTTATCCAGAATTAATCATTCAACATCAATACCAGGAAGGAAACAAAGCTACGGACTGGCTTGCTAATAAGGGAGTTGCGGCAATAGACTTTCAGGTTTGGAGTGATTCCTTCCCAATCAGCCTAAGGGACATTTTTTCAAGTTCCAATGTTTGCACAATGTGAGTGGGTTACTGGTCTTCGGGTTTTTCGGCTGCGTTTTGGCATCTTGGAGCATTTTTGCGTCATTTTTCTAAGTTGGTTGCAAAATCTCAGCTTGCCGCATTATCACAAAATTTCCTTTTTGCTTAGGCCGCGAGGTTGCTTCTTGTCATGAAATCGCGACACCTTTCTCTCCCTCTGGTGCGGTCTTCCAACTTGTCGCGATATCGCGACACTTTTTCTCTTCGGGTGCTTTTTTGCAAACTTGTCGTGATATCGTGACACTTTTTCCCTTCGGGTGCTTTTTCGCAAACTTGTCGTGATATCGCGACACTTTTGGCCTTCAGGCGCTTTTTCGCAAACTTGTCGCGATATTGCGACACTTTTGGCCTTTAGGCGTGGTCTTGCTTTTTGTCACGATTTTGTGACACCTTTTATCTCTCCAACGGCGGTCTTCCATTCGGTCGCGATATCGCGACAAGTTTTCTCTCCAATGACGGTCTTCCATTCTATCGTGATATCATGACACTTTTTCTCTCCGGGTGCCTTTGCACAAACTTGTCGCGATATCGCGACATTTTTTCCTCTCCAAATGCGGTCTTCTTTTTTGTCGTGATATCGCGATGCTTTTTCTCTCTCCAACGGCGGTCTTCTAGGCTGTCGCGATATCGCGACCTTTTTTCTCTCCAACGGTGGACTTCCATTTTTGTCGCGATATCGTGACACTTTTTCTTTTCAACAGCGGTCTTCCTTTTTGTTGTGATTTCGCGACACTTTTTCTTCTAGGCAGCAGGCTTCCACTTTCGTCACGATTTCGGGGCTCATTTCCTATTTCGGCTGCGGTCTTCATTCTTGTCACGATTTCGCGACACCTTTTCTCTTCGACAGCGTTCTCACTTCTTGTAGCGATTTCGTGACTCCTTTTTCTTGTCACGATTTCGCGACTCTTCTTCTCGACCGGCTCCAACCCTGTAATTTGTTGCGATATCGCGACACTTTGCAACATGTCGTGATATCACGACTTCTTCCCTTCTTTGGCTCTGATGGCGATTCTTGTCATGATTTCGCGACTTCTTTTCTTCCTTTGGCTTCAACGGTGCATCTTGTCGTGATTTCGCGACATCACCATTTTGGTCACGATTTTGTGACACCTTCCCTAGTGTGGAGGTTTGTCAGCATTCTTTTCCTCTCTTCTTGGACCACCTCGGTCGACATGGATTTATTGTAATATCTCTTGTACAAGGTTCATGGACCTTTCAAAACCCTTTCTACCAATAAAAAAAAAATAAATCAAATTTATATTTTAAAAACTTAACTATTGAGGTGCATACACTTAATATAATATTTTAAATATTCATAGTAGGAGATATAAGGTTTTCAACTTTGATTAAATAATTATTAAATTGCAAATGATATTATTTTCTATTATTTCAAAAATTAGTGAGATATAAGGCATTGTATTCAAACTATATACATATAATTGGAATTTAGAAAAATAATCTATTGGAAAGAGAAGCAGATCAATTGCCTACATATAGAGCTGGAATTGATTGGTAAAAATTGTCTCATACTCATTCTAAGGAGATAAAAATAAATCCAACTATTAAAGCATACTTCATTAGGAAATATAAAGCAAAATTAAAAGTTGATTATTCTCAAAATATTACAAAATCAACTTAGAAGGTGAACTAAGCATATTCTAATCATCGGGGAGATATAAAAAAAGCCTATAAACCTAATCCTAAGAAAGTTTTTATCAAAATTAATTCACATAGTCAAAAATAGGGAGCCATAAGGAAGTCAACTTCAAAGTATTATAAACTTCAAAAACAAAGTAATTATGGATATAGGAAATCCACGATGGTATGATCGCCTTAAAGTCTTATACTCATTTCAGTAACCAAATAAACTGAAAGAAGAGAGATGGTAGAATCCAAGTATGAGATAGAAGCTACAAGACCTATTAATAAATATGCTCTAGATTTATTTGGGTTCACACAAGATATTGTTGTTCAAGACATCACTAATGGATTTTTTGAGAAACAACTTACAAGGAATGAAAAAGGAGAATGGATCAATTGTGATCTAAATTTGCCTTCCATATTCATACACAAGAATCAAATAATGGAATTGATGAAGAAAACATTTCTAGATAGGAAAATAAAGGACAATATGATTCTAGGAACAAAGGAAAAAAATTCTTATACAAGGATTTGATGACTATGAAAGAGCTCAAGAAACTTGTAATCTTGAAGCCACAAATATTGAAATATACTAACCATTCATTTGATCAAGTATATAGGAAGGTAGTATATTGGAGCAAGGAGAAAAGACACATGAGCTCCAAGAATAAATTGAAGACTGAACCAAACAAAGAAGAAGAACCTAAACAAGATGAAGATACTCATCCAAATTCAAACAAAGAATATTATGTAGGAATCATAAGAGAAGAGCTAAAATCTCAAGACCAAGATGAAGATCCATATTAAAGACTAAAGTCTTCAATACCCAAATAATATATTTAAGGGGGTTTTAGAGTATATTACATCATTTGGGTCATGTACCACCCTTGGTACTGTAGACACCAAAACCTAGCCACTTGTCCTCCATTCGGGTCTTCCCACCATTTTACCCATTTATTTATATATATTTAGGCATATTTGTTAAATATATGTTTAATATTAATATTTTAATATTATATTATATATATATTTAATAAATATAAATATTATATATGTGAATAAATACCATCCATCTGATTTAACTTAAACCTAACCATCCATCTACATCAATCCATGCCACACACCCAAAATTAATATCCACCCTCTATTATGTTTTAATCTGAGCCACACAATTTGTGTTGCTAAAACCCTAACATACCCTAGTGTGGATTATTAATAGGAGCAATTTTGATGGCTCAACCCCTAAGTCATTTTGTGGATCCATTCATCCCTAAGTTACCTAGAGTATACAATCACTCTCGCTTTCCATACTCACTTGCCATAACCTCCACATCCATCACCACACCTTTTGCTTAGCCAGATCTGCTTTTGTAGATCTTCACCTCAGCTTCTAAGCACCTTTGGGTGGTCCCTATCACCACCAAGCACCTTTGGGTACTTTTCACCATTTTTGAGCACCTGCAAGCATTTTTTGCTATCGTCGAGCACCCACGAGCATCTTAGTCCATAGCTCTACAAACCTACTAGCCTTAGGGTTATGCTAGGGCATTGCTACACCATTTTCCTATAATAGTTACAACCAAATCACATAACATCAAACGTCAGAAGGTAAATATTTTATTTTGGTTATTATTTTAGTATTCTTCATATTTGCATGCAGTTTCATTATTGGATAGCTAGGGTTTCATTAATTTCTAAGGGTCTCACATAGTGGATCCCTCATAGTTATTACTAACCCTTTGTTATCATCTTATGTGTGTAGATCTAGAGATACACAAACATTGTGTAGCTACTTAAGCTGGAGTGGTCCAATATTGGATAACACGAAGCCCACTCACATCTGTTGGGATCAGAAGTGAAATTAAATACAACACCAATGTTGTTTTCTAGGGTTTTAGAGAACCCTATATATTGTAAACATTTGTATCAAAGAAATCAATTCTTTCATTGTAACATTGGATATTTGAGGCTCCCCCCATATTAATAAAAATTATTTCTTCTTGTGCAGTATTGTGTTTTGATTTTAGTTTATCTTGTCATCTATTTTTGGTGTTTCAATTTTGCATCTATAAATGCCAATCACGTTGGGACCCCCTAAGGGTTTATTACTTTGATTTACCTTGTTTACTAATTTGTTGTTTTCTGTGTCATCTTGCAGGGTTTTTAGAAGCGCAAAATTCATATTTTTCGTTGGATTTGGGGTTTCTGAGGATTTGTAGAAGGTTGAAAAGATATGAAAATGCTTGATGATGCTTGAGGGACATCCAAAAACATCTAGGTGCATTTTAGAAGCATACAGGGGCATTCTATAGAGAGTTAGAGCAAACAATTAGGCGTCTAGGTAAGTTTACTGTCAAACCCTAACTTTCAATTTTTACATTTTCTAGCACTTTTACATTTTTTTTATATTTTGGGATTAAAATGAACATCATTAATAAATATGGCCTAAAAAAATTATGTTAGTTGCATTTTTATATAGTATATTAATAAGTGCATTCATCCACACATTTTTTGCTTAAATATTTCTCATTTTTTTGGTGTGTTGCATTATTGGTTGCATTTGAACTGTTAAGTGCATTCATTAGTCTGCATCTTAGGGTTAGAGATTTCTATTTTTGTAGGTCTAAATAGGTACAGTGTTTAGATACCAAAATTATCCTATAGTTGAGTGATTCCATATAGAGGAGTAGAAGAACCCCCTAGCTGTCTAGAGTGGGTCTTAAGTGGTGTACTTTACATCCTCAGGAAAAATTGGTATTCTGAGTTGTTGATTCTGATTTAGACCATTGAAAGTAGTTATTCTTCTAACATTGTATGTGCACAATAGAGAACTAGAAACTTTAAAAATAATCACACACTTCATGCTTCACATTAAACAGTAGTATCTGGATTTCATTACCAACTATTGCTTGAGAGTAAGTGACAGTGGATTTCATCTCCATCCACAAATATCTACCCTTAGACACCTTAGATTATCCCCAAGAAAACTTTCTAGATCTTATCAAAAGAAAGAATCTCGTTGCCCCAACCAAGCCATAGAATTCATCCCATTTAACTCATATTAGCACATTAAAACACACAAGATCAAAATCTAAGAAAATGAATTCACATTAAAATGAGATAATCAATGAATGAGGGAAGACACACTTGTTGAATATACTTAGAATTGATTATTTATTTTTCTTGTGAAATTTTAGTTTTGTGTTTTATTTTACTGCATAATTTATATTTGGGTTTATTGCTTATGGTATTAAGAAGAAAACAAAAGAAAACATTAAATCAATACAATTGAATGGAACCTTCATCCACCTTCTCCACCACTTTTGTGTAGATTCTCTAAATGTGATACATGTTGATTTTTTTGCAGGTCCCTCACATTCCTTGTCACCCACAACCTTTCATATGATTATTTCCCAAATAGAGTCAACTTCACCAACCCTTGATCACCACATTACCCACATAGATATGGCACGAGTAGGAGGTCTCATGAAGTCTTCTAACTATGCCCTAGAGTTAGTCCCCAATTCACCTAGACAAGATCCTAATTTACAGTAGGAACTTGTTTATTCCTAGCCACAATCCAGTTTTTCCCAAGTGTACACTAACCCTCTTTTTGAGGCATTCGTTACACCTTCCTTTCATGTGTCCATTTCCCAACCCTCATATGCTCCTAGAACTTCATAGACATCCACATACACTAACCCCTTGTATGAAGCACATGTAAATGCTACTTCACAAGTTTCAGCCTCCCAAGTTACCATACCAAGTGTAACTTATCCCCCAACCACATCTTCCATACCATATACTTCCATACCCTCCATTTTTGATAGAGATATTAATGAAGTATGGGAACATTTGAATAAATTGCTTAAGCAACATAAAAATGCTCAACAATAAGTGCAAGTGAACCCTAAGCCTCTACCAAAATCTACTCAGACCATCCTCATTAACCAAGGTCCATCATGGAAACCATGGTCTTATATGGTTTATATCCTTGTTCCTCCACCAAGTCATACCAATACCCATCCTATTCCCCTTGGCCAACCCAACCATAACCCTCATGCATTGACCCCATTTCAAAATTATCCATATCTTCATCATCAGTCTCCCCTTCATAAATTTCCATCACATTCATATAGTCATCATCACCAATCTCATCATCATTTGGTCACCCCACAATATTTTTCTGCCCCACCTCAAAATAATTAGGTAATTCAGGGCTTCCACATTCTTGGGGAAGACCCTCGAATTAAGGCCATGCAACAACAAATATTTCAGTTGATACAACATACTCTTGGTTTAAAAAATTAGATTCCAACCTTATGTTATCCCAACCCATTCATCCTTCGATACCATCACCACCATATCCGACTAATTTCACAGTGCCTAAGTTTGACAAATTCAAGGGAACTGAGGATCCCAAAGAGCATGTGAGCAAGTTTGTACACTCATGTTTTAGAATTCAAAATGACAATGCTCTCATGCTGAGAATATTTTTGCAAACATTAGGAGGAGACACCATAGAGTGGTACAATCAATTGCCCAATCATAGTATTTATACTTTTGAACAATTTATTAACCAATTATTTGAGCGGTTTATCCTAAATGTTAGAAAGAAAGTCTCATTGTCTAATTTTTATGCTTTACGACAACATGACTATGAGTCTATCTATGATTTTGGAAACTGTTGGAGAGTCATCATCACCAAGTTGCCATTCACCTTACCAATGGAAGAACTTATCAAAATATTCAACAAGAGTTGTTTAAAACCTATATCTTGGGTGCTTCAATTATAAACTTATCATTCATTTGAAGAAGCTCTAGCACAGGCTAGTGTCATCGAGGAAATAAAAATCAAAGAGTGCATACTTAAGCCTAAGAAAAAGGAATGGCAAAATAAGGGCCTATATAAAAGCAATTATTCTAAGCAATCAAAATAAACACAAGCCACTCTAGACAGTTAACCTAATCATGTTAATCAAGTGATCATGAGCTAGCCAGTAATGGCTTAACAACAATCAATACAACAACCACCACAAAAAATTGCTTATCATGCAGTACCCTTAGTAACTCAAGCCATGCAAAACATAATGCCAGCTATTGAAAACCATCCTTGGCGATAGTATATCTTATAAAATTACCAATACACCCCCTTGGCCGAGTCATATGCTTCCCTTTTTGGAAGGTTATATGACACAAACAAATTTTATTTTCCCAAAATTAGACTAGATGATCCCGCTAAGCGTGGAAAACACTATTGGGAACATTTGTTTTGTCCTTACCATAGGCAAAATGGGCATGATATTAATAATTACCATGTATTCAAAGACATTGTTCAAGACCTTATTGAATTGGGGGTCATCAAGCTTGAAAACCCCTTTTCTCAACAAAACTAAAACCTTGGTATTTTTCAAACACCACTTCCTCACCATGAGGAGGTACAACCAAATATGGGAATAGTTAATACTAAAACTCCTAACCAATTTAATCACGTACAACAATACTAAGGGTTTGTAGGTGCCATTCATGTGGTCACTAGAGTTCAATGCAACAATGAGCAAAATGTAAGGCAACAACCTCAAGCAAGTGTGTCACAACATCCCACATCATCTCCCATTCAAATTTCCCCCTAGAATTCATCACCAATCCACATTCCTAGCCAATAAAATCCTCCAATTCCACCCGTAAATCATCCACCATGACCAATCATCTCATTTAGTAGTTGATTAACCACAAGTAAATATGGCTTCCAACAAATTGTCAATTTATGAGTTAATTCAACAATCTCCCCCACATCATGAGGCATTAATGGACATTCTAAAATCCATTGAATTACAATCTCAAGATTCTAATACCTATAAAAACTTTTTAGGGAGCATTCAAACATGCATCGAGCCTTACATTACATTTTATAACTTTGATATAAAGCGAATCTCATTGAAACCAGTAGATCCTCCATTGAACATCATGGATCTATTTATAAGAAGTTGTTTAAAAGAGTTATAATTAACACCAGTTTCTCCATCAATATCATCACCCCATATTTCCTTCATCATTTTAATCTTCCTATATCTCACATCACCATGTATTCCTTCATCCTAAAAGCATTCAATGATGCTTTGTGTTCCACAGTTGGTAATGTTGTTTTACCCATTGAAGTAAGGGTTAAAATATTGCACACTATATTCCACATATTGGAAGGATCCATGGTGTACAATGTACTCCTTGTATGACCTTGGATGAGGGAAATGATTTGTGTCCCTTCCATGTTACACCAATTCTTGAAATACGTTAATGAGGGACAGGTACATTGCATACCAGCAGATGTCAAGCCATTCAAGTATTGCACTTTTATTTCAAATCCTTATGAATTTGTGCTTCCTTCCACCCACATTTTTATTTCACCACCAATCAATCCATCTACCATACCACCCATCTCTTCATCAAAGGCTCCCATTTATGAGAACTCCCTTATTACTAATACTTCATAATCCTCATTATTGACTACATGCACATATGGTCAAAGTCAATCCATATATTTGCCTTCCACTTCATCACCATCAGCCATTCAAGAACCTTTCCAATCCAATCCCTCTCCATTACCTAATGTTTCACTGGTCAAGATGATAGATTGTGAGACATCTCCACCATTCCTCGAGCTATCATCCAACCATGGTCTTTCCACATCTTCCCAGGTTGAGGTCTAGCTCACCAATCCCAGTATTGATGAATATGTGGTCCAAGACATCATCATCACTCCACTCATCATTCCTAATACTAAGGATTTTGATCACCCACATGATCCACATTTGTCCATAGGAGCAGTATAAAACATGTGTTCAACTCCAAATAACATAAATTTTATGTATGGGGGGATTAATTATTCATCAAACCTAGCTCCCCTAGAGGAACCCAAGGAACCAACACTTGCCAATATTCCAAATATGTCGGGATTCCTATCCTACTATTTTCATATAGTTAATTGGTAAGGTCATGGCCTAGGATTGCATGAATAGGGAGTGCTTTAGCCTATTGATGTTACTTATCAGGAAGTGCATGACCATTCAGGTCTAGGTTACTACCCACTTTCCACCACCTCTTCTCTTGAACAAGACTTCCAAAGGCTTAATCTAAATTTAGGATAAGAAGCCCTCCATATCGATGATTCTTAGGATGAAATATATGAAGAATTCGAACTTATGTTGATAATTTCGAATGAATATCAAGAAGAATCGAAGCCCATTATTCTCCATAATGAACAAGATGATTTTTATCTCATAATATTTCCCGTCAATGAGCTCATATTTCACTTGCTTCTTCCACAAGAGTGAGATGACCCTGCTAGTGAACCACCACCTCCACTTCATTAAGCCATTTCATAAGCCAAAATTGTAACATATGTACATAATACAATAATAGTGGTTTTCACCACTACAAAAATAAAAAAAATAAAAATCAAACAAAAACATGTTTTCTTTTTCGGTATTGCATGTATATATCATTTAGTTAAATGCATTCATTTATATTTCTTGCTTTTGTCCAGGTTTACCAAGCTCCTAGGATCGGTTCTTAGGTTCCATTCATTCCATCCAACCTCATCCACTTTGCCCATAAGTCAATATGAATCCTATTGACTTATTTACCCCACTCTGTAATCCATACGATTTGACAAAACCTATTCTAATTGATATGAATCTCATTGATATGGACTAGATTTCCTTGCCTCCATCATTTTCTAAGTTTTTTTTTCTTGAGGAATTATTAAGAGTGTCAACCAACTAAATTCTTCCATCCCCTCCACCTTCACCTTCACCTTCACCTTCGAATATTGAGGTTTTGTAGGCAAACATATATGAGGATAAGTTAGAAGAGTTTTATGACATCTTAGATGAAATTCATATGATCCCTATGCCCCATAAAATCGAGGAATTTTCTCATATGTCCATTGAAGATACCATCAATGTGGACCTAAGTTTAGAAAAATATAATCCCAAAATTATAAAGCCTAAAAAATGCTTATCTAATGATGAACAAGAGCAATTAATTACTCTCCTCAAGAGAAAAAAAGGGTATTTTTACATGGTCTTATAAAGACCTGCCTGGTATTGAATCTAGCTTGGTTGTCCATAATCTTACCTTACATCCTAATGTTAATCCTATCAAACAAAAACTTATAAGGATGCATCCTACCATTATATTTTTGGTCAAAAAAGAGCTCCAAAAGCTTCTAGATATGGGTTTCATTGTACCCATTGATTATCCCGAGTGGCTCTAAAATATAGTATCTGTTTGTAAGCCTAATGGGGTGATACGTGTTTGCACTAACTTTTGAGATCTTAACAAAGCATATCCTAAGGATGAATTCCCCTCCCAAAAATTGATACTCTTATCGACACTTACACTGACCATGGAATGCTTTCACTCATGGACGGTTTTTCAAGATACAACCAAATTCAAATAAATCCTGATGACCAACACAAAACAACATTCACAACACCTTGGGGAAATTTTTGTTACAAGGTGATGCCCTTTGGCCTAAAAACTGTATGCGCCACTTATCAACATGCCATGACATACATTTTCCTACATGCTTAAGATTATCGAAGATTATGTGGATGATCTCTTGTCTAAATCTAAAACTCGACAAGTGTACATTGGTGCATTGGAAATTTGAGTTATTTTATGTTGTCATTGATGTTACATGAATCATTGATGGCATATGGATCACTTTGAGTTTTGGTGGGCAAATGATATTTTGGAAAGCATGGATAAAATCAGGGTTTTTGTGAAAACCAAGGCAGGCAAAATAAAAGGTTTTATTTAAAACCATGGATGGTAGATTTGAAATGGATTTTTATTAAAACCCAGGCTAGCATTTTGTTTCGTTGAAAAAGGTGTCCCGGTGATGGAGATATTTAATTTTAAATATTTAGTTTAAATTTTAATTATTTAAAATTTATATTTAAATTTTAAAATTAAAATTAAAGTTAGCATCAACGTCTAAAGAAAGAGGAAAAATCAATAATGCGCCGATGTCATCAAAAATTATGAGAAGACTATATAAATGGGGATCCTAAGGTTCATTTGAAATTAATCCTTGCTCGTGTTAATATTTGGCTAGCATCCGAAGAGAGTTCATGCAAAAATCATTTTAAAAATGGAGACAACAAATAAATCCAAGATTGGTCGAAAGCCCAAGACATTGTGGGCTGAGTGGCGCATTGGCAATTGGTTTTTTGTTAAGGTGTGTGGCAACACTTTACATTAAGGCTCGAATATCCTTGACTGCATTTGAAGGCATTGGAAGGAAAGTGCTTGAAGCACTTTTGGTTTGCATGGAAGGGAGGAAGGACTTAAGGCATGTCATGTCATTTCCTTTCAAATGAGCAGCTGGCTCGTGTGGCAACCTTAGCCGTGGCTAAGGTGCTCACGGTGTGTGCAAGTTGGGGTTTTGAATACCCTTGAGGAGGTAATTACGTTTTGCTCTAATTAAATTTGGTTGATGCCCTAGGATAGGAGTTATAAGGTAGTTAAGGAATAATTAAAGTTTTTAATTAAACTTTATTTTTATAAAGGTTGTGATTATTATTTCAGAGGTGGATGAGTTTTTTATTTAATTTGATATTCATGAAATTGAAAAATTAATATTTAGGAGAAATAAGGAGTTGTTATAAAATATTTTTGAGAGCCTTATTGATTATTATTTTTGATAAGGATTTTATTAAAAAGTACTTTGGTGGATGTGTTTATTAAGTTGGAGTAAAAAGGTGTAAATTGAGTTATGTTTATCTTGTGATTATTATTTGAAGTCCACTAACCCTTATTGAGATTGCAAAGGAAAGTTGTATTTAGTGTGGCAGATTTTGTGGACAACTTCTTGGCATCAAAAAGGTATGGGCACATTATCCTATTGATTGTTTATGGTGGTTGATTTTTGAAATATCATTGGAGTGAAAATGATTGATTGTGGTTTCCTTTTCGAAAGTGGTTGATTAAATGCTTCAAGGTTTTATGGTTTGAGATTTGTGTTTAAACCTTGTTTTATAAGCATAGTTTTTGAATCCCATTGGTTGTGAAAGAATTAGAAAAGAACATGAGTATCATTGTTATGTGATATTTATGGTTGAGCATTGTTGGAAACATTTGAGTTGGTTGATACATGCTTGGACTAGGGTTTTTGTGAGAAAGAGTAGTCCCTTGTGGTGATTGGTTGAGTTGAGTTGATTGAGCCTAGTCAAGTGATTGTGTAATGTGATTGGTCAAGTTCCATGAAACAAACTAATTCCATAATTCTGATTTGAGTTGAGAGTGAGACTAGAACATATTGAGTCTCTAATAATTCTCTTTATGCTTCTATGAGTTGACTTGAGTTGAGTTGAGATTGATTTGAGTTGAGTTGAGTTGAGATTGAGATTAGAACATATTGAGTCTCTAACAATTATCTTTATTATTATTTGAGTTGAGATTGATATTATAACATATTGAGTCTCTAATAATTCTCTTTATGCTTCTATGAGTTTATTTGATTTGAGTTGAGTTGATATCATTTTGGATATTTGTTGTCATCCATTGAAGAGTACATTGCCATTCATTGTTGAGTTCATATTTGAGCTTTACCTTGATAGATTTGTGGATGAGATTTGAGTGCTACTTGTGCATGATTGATTGATCCTTTGAGAAGGCCTTTGAGGATAGTTTTGGGATAACTTTAAGGACGGTTTTGGGATAGCTTTGTGGACAGTTTTGGGACAGCTTTGTGGGCAGTTTTGGGATAGATTTGTGGACAGTTTTGGGACATCTTTGTGGACAGTTTTGGGACAGCTTTGTGGACAACTTTGTGGACAACTTTGTGGACAGTTTTGGGACAACTTGTTGGAGCAGATTTGAGCAAGTTCTTAGTGAGCTTGCTAGAGCATATTTGGGCAAGTTCTTGGTGAGCTTGCTAGAGCATATTTGGACAAGTTCTTGGTGATCTTGTTAGAGCAGATTTGGGCAAGTTCTTGGTGAGCTTTCTAAAGCAGATTTGAACAAGTTCTTGATGATCTTGTTGGAGCATATTTGGGCAAGTTCTTGATGATCTTGCTAGAGTAGATTTGAACAAGTTCTTGGTGAGCTTGTTGGAGTCAATTTTGGGCAAGTTCTTGGTGAGCTTGCTAGAGCAAATTTGGACAAGTTCTTGGTGAGCTTGTTGGAGTAGATTTGGACAAGTTCTATGTGAGCTTGTTATTCAATTTTGGACAAGTTCTGTGTGAACTTGTTATTCAATTTTGGACAAGTTTTGTGTGAGCTTGTTATTCAGATTTGGAGAAGTTTTGTGTGAACTTGTTATTGCCTAGCTTTGAGCAGATCAAAGAAATCATTATATTGGATAAGGATCCTTATTTTTGTGTGAAATATTATAAGGAGATTATCTGGTGGAGTACCCCACATTGGGGGAACCATGTTAAATATTGTGTCTCAATTGTGTGTGGTGACTTGTGCTCTTGCTTACTACTACTATCAAAGTTATTAATGCACACTGCTATATTTGGTTATTGTAATTAAGGACATTAATTGATATTGATTTGAAAAGAAAGTAAAAATTGATCTTATACTATTCACCCCCCTCTCAGTATAAGCTTGTGTTATTCATTTGGTATCAGAGCGGGTTCCTTTGGAAAAGCTAACAACTTTAAGGAAGATTCTACAAGAACACAGATGGCTTCACAGAATGGATCATCTACAAATAAGGCTCCATTGTTTGATGGTAACAATTATGCTTTATGGAGCATGAGGATGAAGAACTAATTGATATCACAAGGATATGAGGTATGGAAAATGGTTGAAAAAGAGTATAGGGTTGAAGGTGATCCCAAGGCAGATAAAACTATCATAAAATTGGTTGAGATCAATGCAAGAGCAATGAATTGTATTTTAAGTGGGCTTCATGAGACAAATTTTGCAAAGGTCATGGTATGTATTGAGTGGTGTTTTCACCCGATTGTGAAAACACACTCTCCGATAGGATTCGAGTTCCAAATCCTCTCTTGCAAAGAAATTTAATAAACAATTTCTCCAAGGTCTCCACTATGTTAGCATTTTGTATGAATAATAATGTTCGATTTGAATGCTCGGAACACCTTAGTGGTTGCAAGTAACTATAAACAAGGGGCACTGTGGTTTATTTTATTTTGAAATTGTAATGATTGTTCATTTAATCAGAATGAACTCAATGTGAATTAATCTTAATGATGAAATTATTTTATTTTTGATTTCGGTAGATTTTCAATTGTTTATTTGAATGACTGTAATTAAAACAAAATTAAATTTCCTGTGAAATAAAAATGCAAAAAATAAAAGAAGTGAAAATAAAATACAAAGAAACTAAAACTAAAGTACATTCAGAGTGCTACGATCCTATTTGACAAAATCGAAGATAATGAGGTTTTCTGCATACAACCTAACCTATTGAACCTGCAAAACTCGCACAATCCAGATAAGCTAGGTGCTTGGTTTCTGGGGTTTTAACTATGGTTTTCAGATTTAGACATTCGCATGAAGCAACCAAGAGAACTTGCATTAAACTTCACCTATAAGCCTAAAAATCTGAAAGGGGAAAAATAAACATTAAATCTTGCATGCAGAGAATAACTCCTTTCTTGCCAATGAGATGCAACCCTCTATAATTTTTGTATTAAAGATATGTCAGTTTACAACAACAGAAGCTTCCAATTTATCAAAACCAGAACAAATGAAGGAAAACACTCCTAAGTAGGCCCAGAATGGCCTATCACCTTCAGATTTGCAACTCTGCTTGTAGTGGTTTCCGACCATGTCCATGAAGAAGAAAAACCAATCCAATGTGGAAGAAAATATCCAGAGAAACCCAGTGCTAAGGCCTTGCCTTCATTACTGCAATCTTCTCTGAATAATTCCACCCCCCTGTATCTGTCATTGGCTTCTACTTTTAAGCTTTCTGGTATGGCCCTCTGTTTCACTCTGCGACACTTCATTTCATTTCCTAGGTCCAGTCGTTTTGTCTCCCCAAATCGCTTTGTTTTGTCTTCCCGCCTCTTTGTTGTTTTGGCTTCTTGCTCGGGTGTGAAACGCTTGGTCTACTCTACTAACTATAACCGTCGATCCTGAAGTGTTATCATAGCCTCTACGCCTCTGTGCCATGTGTTCAACGCTTCCCTACATGTTCTGTAATGGCCCCCTATAAATCGTGACAAAAAATAGCATGTCGTGATATCGCGACATTTTTATGTATGCAGCTTTGCTCCTCTACCTGTATCACGAAAATGAGACATGTCACGATATCGTGACATTTTTCTATCAGCAGCCTTGTTCATCTTCATGCATCACGAAAATACATGTCGCGACATCGCGACAACTTTGACATCTTGTTCTGTTTGACTGTTTTGACCGAGATTTCATGACATGTCGTGATATCGCAACATTTTTCACTTTGTCTTTCTCTCTCCTCTATGAACCGTGATTTCATGACATGTCGCGATATCGTGACACTTTTGCCTCCTTGCTCTCCTTTGTTGCTCTGAATCGCAAAAATGGAACACGTTGCGATATTGCGACACTTTTGGCCCCTTTCGTATTTTGTTGCTTTTATCCGTGAAAATGTGACATGTCGCGATATCGCGACACTTTTTCTTTCTCTACTTGTCTGTCCATTTTGAATCATGAAAATGCAACATGTCGTGATATCGTGACACTTTTTCTTGTACGGTCGTGAAAATGCAACATGTCGTGATATCGTGACACTTTTTCCTGTACGGTCACGAAAATGCAACATGTCACGATATCGCGACACTTTTTCCTGTACGGTCGTGAAAATGCAACATGTCGCGATATCGCGACACTTTTTCTTCTCTGATTCTTTCTTTCCTCATTTGGCCACGATGGAGCAACATGTCGCGATATCGCGACACTTTTTCACTTTAGCCGCAATGGAGCAACATGTCACGATATCGCGACACTTTTTATTTTTAGCCGCGATGGAGCAACATGTCGCGATATCGTGACACTTTTTATTTTTAGCCGTGATGGAGCAACATGTCACGATATCGCGACACTTTTTATTTTTAGCCGCGATGGAGCAACATGTCGTGATATCGCGACACTTTTTATTTTTAGCCGTGATGGAGCAACATGTCGCGATATCGCGACACTTTTTCTTTTTTTGCCATGCTGGAGCAACATGTCACGATATAACGACACTTTTTATTTTTAGCCGCGATGGAGCAACATGTCATGATATTGCGACACTTTTTCATTTTTAGCCGTGATGGAGCAACATGTCGTGATATCGTGACACTTTTTCATTTTTGTCCGCGATGGAGCAACATGTCACGATATCGTGACACTTTTTCTCCTTGTGATATTTTGCTTTTTTTTCTTGATCTTTAGCCTATGGGCCACTTTGGTCTTCTTGGAAAGCATGTAAAAAATGTGGGTCCCCAATTTTGGGGTGTGTTGTGGAGCAGCCACAACAAATGGTGACTTTTCTGTCAAATGCTCCTGAGCATTTTGGTGAGAACCTAACCTGGAAGTATACAAACTCAAAAACAGGCATTAGGACATAAGAAATATAAACAAATGCCAATAGATCAGAAATACATGAATCATCAGAATCATTAAGTATCAGCTCGGTGTGTGCAATGTGTTCCATTTTTATTGTTTGAAATTGATCCACATTCCATTGTCGGTTTTACATGAATGCATATGTGAGGTTGTGAAATATTTGAGAAGCCTAATAAATGGGCTAGAGATATAACTATCTACTTTATAAAAGCTTTAAACCTTTTAATATCATATACAAACATTTAAAATTATCAAACCCTCTTAGGATCAACTATATGTATAATGAATTGATTTATTAGATCCCAAAGTTGGTTATGAGTCACTACTATCTTGAACCCATGTGCAAGTGAAAGTGAAATCAGAGTTTTGGGGAATCGGATTCCCAACCTAAGCGAGATGGGAATTTAACCCTATCCTTACTACTCTGATCTGGAATTCATTACCTCACTTTGAGCAAAATGATTTAACCAATTATGGATGAAATGGTCATGCTAGTCTATCCGTTTGAGAAGCTTTGTTTCTTGGACCTTGGGGATGACTACCCATCCTTACGAGGGACATGTAGTACGATCCTTCCAATCCAATATTTATGATGAAATGGGAAAAAATAGAAGCTTTGGGGAATCGGATTCTCAACCTAAGCGAGATGAGAATTATGCCCTATCCTTACTACTCCATGTAGGTCAAATCAGAGCTTTGGGGAATTGGATCCTCAACCTAAGTTTGATGAGGATTTAACCCTATCCTTACTACTCAGGTTTTAGACTTTAAGCTTTATGGGAGTGGTAAAAACCACTGTTTTAAGGATTATGTTGCATGATAGGATAGACACGAAATGCTCCTTTCGCTCGACCTTTCTTCCAAGTACAGTTTTGATCATTTTGCTCAAGATCCTTTTTAATATGTATAAAATGTGCTTGGTTCAAGATAGTTCGGGCATCATTTCCCAACCTTAGGATTTTTTTTTTTTTTAATAAATGTTATAGAATAACCCTAAGAGGATTTGACACTTTTTCAATGATTGTATTTGAAATGCAGATGCAACTGAGATGGAATGTATATGCAATGTGGAATGTAATATGAATGCATTGCTTTTTTGAATTGCGGATGGAGTATACCACCTACATTGCCATAATTTGTAAAACTGACAACTTCATGCATCACAAGTTTCAAACGATATTATTTAAAATGTTTGTGTTACTTGTGGAGCTTTCTACAACATAATTCCAATGTTTCATATTCTCCTGGTCCTAGGCATAAGTTGACATCTCAAATATATATATATATATATATATATATATATATATTTATTTTTTTTAAATAGACAAACCAAATATGTCCAGAGGACCAACACACAATCTTTAAATCCAAACCCAAAAAGCAATCCCAAAAATGAAAACTTGAAAACCCACACCAAAAAAAAAACCAAAAATTATATACACATATTGTACAAGATGGTGCAAAAATTTGGGCCATCATTTTCCCGGATCCCAAATACGGTTAGCACATTTTGAAAGACATTGAACATTAGGTGCATACCAAGCTTTGCAAAAATGCAAGAATAAAAGTAAGCCAAACAATATTCCAATTCCCATTATGCCTTTCTCACTCTGCCAACTTGCTTGGATAACGTTAGCAATTTCACTTTGAAATTTTAATTCATTGAATTGATAAGACAATAAATGGTTTTCAATCTCTTCTTGTCTATTCATGAAAGTATCCACTTCATAATTCGATTCATGATTTAAAATTAGGCCTTCCTTTTCAAATGTGAGATGTTGCAAACAAGAGCCTATTTCTAAAAGTCTTGAATTCAAATCATTTTCCAGGATTTTAAAGCAATCAAAATCATTCAAGACTTGACAAGCATCAACAAAATTTGACATTTCATCATTAATGATATTAGCATCCAAAGGGACATCATGTAACCTATTACTTAAAATTTTTGTAGCTACTACCAAAGGTAAAGATTTCACCTTGTCATCCATACTCAACCCATCATGGTTAGAATTTACCACAACTTGATGAGTGTTAGTAGCTTTTTCTTTTTTCTCATTGTCTTCTTCATCATCCAACACCTGTTCAAAAACACCAAAGTTAGGCACCCAATCAAACATGCGTCCATATTTTTCAAAACAAGAGCCTAGTTTTTCAAGATATGTGTCGTGTGACACCTTTCCATGATCAATGGCTTGAGTTGCCTCAAAATCCATATTTTCATTAGGATCATCAATAGTATCAAACCCACACCACTTAGGTTTTGTAATTTCATCATTTTGAGATGGCATAGACATTGTAGAAGCAATAGGTGGATCAAGATTTTTGATTTCTTGCCCCTCAAGGGGAACAAAATCAATTGATTCTCCTTATTTATCCATGGTAGTAGAATCATTATCCTTCTCCAACCTTTGATGAGATTCCAACCCTTCTTCCAAAACATTCTCAGATTGTACAGGACTTGTAATATCCTCATATGAAAGGGCAATTGTATTATCCTGCATATCAATAGGCACACAAATTTCATTAGCAGTTTTGGAGTGAGTGTAGTCTTCCCACTTCTTCCAAGCATCATAATAATCATCTTCCAAAGTCAAGTGGTGACGTTCAACTACTTCTTCATCATCTTTCAATTCATCAACATGTTTCTCATCAAATTCACCTTCACCTTCCTTAGATGGTTCAATTACTTCCAAAATTGGGTTATTGCTTGTATTCAAATTGATCAGGCTATCATAGTCCACATTTGTAACCCATGATTCAAGTTTAACATAATTTGGAAGGTGTGAATTTTCTTGGCCATTATTTTCAACAATGTCATCCAATGTGTCATCCAAGAACAAGTGGTGAAATTCTATCATATCTTCGAATTTATTTATTGATTTTCTTTCAAAATCACTTCCAACCACTTGTGATGGCCTAGGATTTTCTATAATTAGATCCACTTTTACATTCTTATTTTCATGATCATCCCAATATTCCTTTGTGGATAATGATTCCAAATCCTTATTACCCATCCATAGTATTTCTTCCTCAAAATCTTTAATACCATCATGTGAATTCACATCCAAATTTTCCTTATTCTGCATATCAAAGGAAGTTTCATCAATAGGGGTGTGAGACATAACTGATTCTTCAGATTCATCCTCATAGAATTCATCTTTTGGTGAGTCAAGGGTTCCCAATCTATCACATGTTTCAATACTAGTTGGATCTAGTACTCCTCCCTTGCCTAAAATCATATTATTATGAAAATCATTGAAATTGATTTTAGAAACATCTTTTGAATCAAGATGAGTATTTTGAAGTTGATTCATACTTAAGAAAGATGGTTGATCTTGCATAGTAGGTTGAGGATTTTGAAATTGATTGAAGCTTGGGAATGATTGTTGATTCTGAAATTGATTCACACTTGAACTTGGTTGAGGTGGATAAATCATTGGGTGGGTAAGGGAGGTATTAAATGATTGAAAATTATATGATCCAAAACCCACACCATAATATTGACAACTTAATTGTTGCTCAATTGCCATTGCTTGAGTATAGGCTTGTGACAAAGATGTGATTTGAGACATCCCTCGCAAATATGTGGAAGTGAGTGGGTCAAGAGCATTGACGTATATTTGGAGAGCCACTTCTTCTGAAAGAGCATAAAATGTCATTAATTGAGTGTATAATCCAAAGAACCTTTCAGAAAATGACTTCACATTTTCACTTGGTCCTTTTTTAATAGTGAAAAATTGCTCGTACATGCGGATTGGGTCAACTCGCTCTCTGTTGAATTGATTAAGAAATGCTGCCTCTAGTTGAGCCCAAGAAGTGATAGACCCTAAAGGTAGACTTGTAAACCAATCATATGCCACTTTGTCCAAGGTGTAAGGGAACATTTTACAAGCAACATCATCATACCAAATTGTTAAGTGATTCACATAAAATTTGAATGCTTGAATATGTTCTTCTGCAGTATTTGTCCCATTAGACAAAAATCGAGGAAGACATCTCTCAAAACCAAAGGGCAAATAATGTTGAACTCCAGGTATGTTCAATGGGCTACCTGGCATCCATGGTGTAAACATAGCCATTAGTGAATCTTAAAGAATATAACTTTAATACAATTTTTTTTTTTTTTAAATCAAATCAAATCACATTATTCCTGTATGAACAATCAAAGCGTTAGAATAGTGCATAGCAATTCATGTCCTCCTTTTAACAGTACAAAGTTGTATTGTTAAGAGAAGGCTAAAGATAATAACCAATAGGGCATGAAATATTCAAAATTGACATCCCTGTAGCACTTAAATCACACTGAAATAAACCAATTCAGGCCCTCCTTCTAGCGCCAATCTGTTGAGTGGTGTTTTCACCCGATTGTGAAAACACACTCTCCGATAGGATTCGGGTTCCAAATCCCCTCTTGCAAAGAAATTAAATAAACAACTTCTCCAAGGTCTCCGCTATGTTAGCATTTTGCACAAATAATATTGTTCAATTTGAATGCTTGGAATACCTTAGTGGTTGCAAGTAACTGTAAACAAGGGGCACTGTGGTTTATTTTATTTTGAAATTGTAATGATTGTTCATTTAATCAGAATGAACTCAATGTGAATTAATCTTAATGATGAAATTATTTTGTTTTCAGATTTTGGTAGATTTTCAATTGTTTATTTGAATGACTATAATTAAAACAAAATTAAATTTCCTGTGAAATAAAAATGCAAAAAATAAAAGAAGTGAAAATAAAATACAAAGAAACTAAAACTAAATTACATTCAGAGTGCTACGATCCTATTTGACAAAACCGAAGATAATGAGGTTTTATGCATACAACCTAACCTATTGAACCTACAAAACATGCACAATCCAGATAAGCTAGGTGCTGGTTTCTAGGGTTTTAACTATGGTTTTCAGATTTAGACATTTGCATGAAGCAACCAAGAGAACTTGCATTAAACTTCACCTATAAGCCTAAAAATCTGAAAGGGGAAAAATAAACATTAAATCTTGCATGCAGAGAATAACTCCTTCTTTCTTGCCAATGAGATGCAACTCTCTGTAATTTTTGTATTAAAAATATGTCAGTTTACAACAACAGAAGCTTCCAGTTTATCAAAACCAAAACAAATGAAGGAAAATGCTCCTAAGCAGGCCCATAATGGCCTATCGCCTTTAGCTCTACAACTCTGCTCGTAACGATTTCTGACCATGTCCATGAAGAAGAAAAACCAGTCCAATGTGGAAGAAAATATCTAGAGAAACCTAGTGCTAAGGCCTTGCCTTCATTACTGCAATCTTCTCTGAATAGTTTCGCCCCCCTGTATCTATCATTGGATTCTGCTTTTAAGATTTCTGGTATGGCCCCTGTTTCACTCTATGACGCTTCGTTTCATTTCCCAGGTCCAGTCATTTCGTCTCCCCAAATCGCTTCGTTTCATCTTCTCGCCTCTTTGTTGTTTTGGCTTCTTGCTCGGGTGTGAAACGCTTGGTCTACTCTGCTAACTGTAACCGTCGATCCTGAAGCGTTATCATAGCCTCTACGCCTCTGTGCCATGTGTTCAGCGCTTCCCTACACGTTCTGTAATGGCCCCCTATAAATCGTGACAAAAAATAGCATGTCACGATATCGCGATGTTTTTATGTATGCAGCTTTGCTCCTCTACCTGTATCGCGAAAATGAGACATGTCGCGATATCATGACATTTTTCTATCAGCAGCCTTTTTTGTCTTCATGCATCACGAAAATACATGTCACGACATCGTGACAACTTTGACATCTTTCTCTGTTTGGTTGTTTTGACCACGATTTCATGACATGTCACGATATCGCGACATTTTTCACTTTGTCTTTCTCTCTCCTTTGTGAACCGCGATTTCATGACATGTCACGATATTGCGACATTTTTGCCTCCTTGCTCTCCTTTGTTGCTCTGAATCGTGAAAATGGAACACGTCGCGATATCGCGACACTTTTGGCCCCTTCCGTATTTTGTTGCTTTTAGCCGCGAAAATGTAACATGTCGCGATATCGCGACACTTTTTCTTTCTCTGCTTGTCTGCCCATTTTGAATCGTGAAAATGCAACATGTCATGATATCGCGACACTTTTTCTTGTACGGTCACGAAAATGCAACATGTCGCAATATCATGACACTTTTTCCTGTATAGTTGCGAAAATGCAACATGTCGCGATATTGTGATATTTTTTCTTGTACGATCATGAAAATGCAACATGTTGTGATATCGCGACACTTTTTCTCCTCTGATTCTTTCTTTCCTTGTTTGGCCACAATGGAGCAACATGTAGCGATATCGCGACACTTTTTTACTTTAGTCACGATGGAGCAACATGTCGCGATATCGCGACACTTTTTATTTTTAGCCGTGATGGATCAACATGTCGCGATATTGCGACACTTTTTATTTTTAGCCACGATGGAGCAACATGTCGCAATATCGTGACACTTTTTATTTTTAGCCGCGATGCAGCAACATGTCGTGATATTGCAACACTTTTTATTTTTCTGCAGCACTGGAGCAACATGTCGCGATATTGCGACACTTTTTATTTTTAGCCGCGATGGAGCAACATGTCGCGATATCGTGACACTTTTTATTTTTAGCCGCGATGGAGCAACATGTCGCGATATCGTGACACTTTTTATTTTTTTCCGCGATGGAGAAACATGTCACGATATCGCAACACTTTTTCTCCTTGTGATATTTTGCTTTTTTTCTTGATCTTTAGCCTATGGGCCACTTCGGTCTTCTTGGAAAGCATGTAAAAAAGGTGGGTCCCCAATTTTGGGGTGTGTTGTGGAGCAGCCACAACAGTATGTAATTCAGATAATGAAATGTGGACCAAGTTGCAAAATACTTATGAAGTATATTCCAAGGTAAAGTTGGCAAAACTACAAACTCATAGAAAAATATTTGAGGAATTGAAAATAGAAGATTCTGAAGATATTGCAAAGATTTTACTTCGAGTTGATGAGATTAATAACACCATGAGAGGCCTAGGTTTTGAGATGAAATAATCAGAAGTTACTCAAAAAGTTTTGAGATCACTTCCCATGAAATATGATTCTAAGGTTTCAGCAATAGAAGAGACAATGGATATCAATAAGCTAACAATGGAAAAATTGCAAGGTACTCTCACAACTTATGAGATGAGGGTAAGTAAGCATTAGGTTCCAATAAAAGATATTGAATTCAAGGCTTCAGAGAAAGAGAAAGGGAAAGTTTTAGAAACAAGTAGAGGTTTAGATAATTATGAGGAAGCTAACTTCATCAAAATGAATAAGGACTCAAAGAATTTTAGGGATATAAGGAAATTTAGATGCTACAAGTGTGGTGATATTGGTCACTATGCATACAGGTTTCCACATGAAGAAAATAGTGATGATGAAAAATAGGGTCAAAGAAGAAAATAATATGGAAAGCATAAGCATGAAAAATATGATAGATACAAGCAAAACAGGTATGAGAAGAAGAAAGTTTTTCATAAGGCAAAGAAATCTTACTACATTGTAGAAGCAAGTGATAGCTCAGATCATAGTGATAAAGACAAATCAAATGATGAAAAAAAAAACATATATTCCTAGGAATAGAAGGTGAAAGAGAATAGTGCTTTATGTGTGGTCAAAGAGATCACATATCAGGATATTGCAATGGTTTCAGTGATAGTGAAGATGAGATGACACATCAAGGAAATAGGTATGGTCAAAGAAATCTTGAGAGTTTGTTTGCTATAGAAGATTATAATGATCTTAGTGACAATGAAGATGAAGAAGGTTTTTTCTATGGAATAAGAGAAGTAGAAGAAGAACATTCACTCCAAACAAAAGAAGTTAAGCAAGAGGATAATGTATCGGTTGATCTAAAGGAAAACTTCAATGTTATCCATGATCAACTACAAGGTGTTAAAGAGAATATGAAAGAATTGAAATGTTCCTTACTTGAGAAAATTGATCCATCACATGACTTAAAAGGTCAAAATATTTTAACTAATAAAGAAACATGTGTTTCAAAGGCTATAGAGATGGATGCCAAGTTGCTACTTGACACAAATAAAGAAAAAGAAGAGGAAGATTCCAAAGCACCAAAGGTCTCATATTTCAGGTTTGGGGAATCACACTCAAAAGGAAAGGAAGTTCTAAAATATGAAAGCAAGGAAGCACCTAAGATTTGTGAGGAAATTTCCAAAGTTCCTATGGCTCCAAATATTCAGTTTGGATATTGTTTTGAGATAGGTGAATCAAGTTCAAAAGAAAAAGAAATTCTTGAAGAGGAAAACAAGGAAGAAACTAAGAGATTTTAGATGCTACAAATAAGGTTCAAGGATGCAATGCACAAGTTGAAAATTATCATAAGGATAATGGTGAAGAAAGATATGAGGAACCAAGGCATGAACAAAGGGTTTTTCAAGGACATTTTTTTTCTTGTAATGGATTTGGACACATGGATATACATTGCAGGATAAGGATCCATGGATCAAAGAAGTTTTATTTTGATAGAAGAAACTTCAAAGGAAGAAGGTATGGTTTTCAGGGACATTGCTTCTTATGTAATAGTATTGGTCATAGAGCTTTTCAGTGCAAAGGAAATGAGAAACATGGTTTTGGTTTTAGATCTACACAATTCAGAATTCATGGTCATAATGGTCATGAAAACAGACCTTCACAATATAGGGTTCAGGAAAGGAATGGATACATAAATTAATCTAAGAATGAATTCAAGACATGGGCACCATCCAAAGGCTGAAATATCAAGTGTTTTAATTGCAATAATTTTGTGCATATTGCAAAATGGTGTAGGACTCAATTCCAAATAGGTTCAAGGCAAGAAGGTCAAACAAGTTCAAGGCAAGAAGGTCAAATAGGTTCAAGACAAGAAGATCAAGTAATTCATCAAGAGAAGGATATCAGAAAAACATGGAAGTAAGTTGATATAGGAAGGAAAAAATGTGATATGGGAGTAAAAGTACTCCCACCCCAAAATTAATCACCTCAAAAGAGAAGGTGGTGAGGGGGCTAAGTTTAAGAGTCATATCTTTTAGCCCCATAGGTGTCCCTTTTGCCATTGATGTCAAAGGGGGAGATATTTGAGTAAGGGGGAAAGCATTTAGTTAGGGGGACCAGCCTCCAAAGAGAGTATTGAGTTAGGGGGAGCAGCCTCCAAAGAGAGTATTAAGTCAGGGGGAGCAGCTTTGATTCTTAGAGATGGTTTTTGTAGTGATTGTGGTTTTTGCATTAGAGGTGTTGCCATAAATGAAAAACGGGGAGATTTTTTGTAATTTGAGTTATTTTATGTTGTCATTGATGTTACATGAATCATTGATGGCATATGGATCACTTTGAGTTTTGGTGGGCAAATGATAGTTTGGAAAGCATGGATAAAATCAGGGTTTTTGTGAAAACCAAGGTAGGAAAAATAAAAGGTTTTATTTAAAACCATGGATGGGATATTTGAAATGGGTTTTTCTTAAAACCTAGGTTGGCCTTTTGTTTCGTCAAAAAAGGTGCCCCGGTGATGGAGATATTTAATTTTAAATATTTAATTTAAATTTTAATTATTTAAAATTTAAATTTAAATTTTAAAATTAAAATTAAAGTTAGCGTTGACGTCTAAAGAAAGAGGGAAAATCAATAATGCACCGACGTCATTGAAAATGAGGAGAAGATTATATAAAGGGGGATCCTAAGGTTCATTTGAAATTAATCCTTGCTCGTGTGTTGGATAGCATCCAAAGAGAGCTCGTGCAAAAATAATTTTGAAAAGGGAGACAGCGAATAAATCCAAGATTGGTCGAAAGCCCAAGACATTGTGGGTAGAGTGGCACATTGGCAATTAGTTTTTTGTTAAGGTGTTTGGTAGCGCTTTACGTCAAATTTTGAATCTCCTTGACTACAATAGAAGGCATTGGAAGGAAAGCGCTCGAAGAGCTTTTGGTTTGCGTGGAAGGGAGGAAGGACTTAAGGCACGTCGTGTTGTTTCATTTCGAACGAGCGGCTAGCTCGTTTGGCAACCTTAGCTGCGGCTAAGGTGCTCACAATGTGTGAAAGTTGGGGGTTCGAATCCCCTTGAGGAGGTAATTACGTTTTTCTCTGATTTAATTTGGTTGATGCCCTAGGATAGGAGTTATAAGGTGGTTAAGGAATAATTAAAGTTTTTAATTAAACTTTATTTTTATAAGGGCTATGATTATTATTTCAGAGGTGGATGAGTTGTTGATTTAATTTGATATTCATGAAATTGAAAAATTAAGATTTAGGAGAAATAAGGAGTTGTTATAATATATTTTTGAGAGCCTTATTAATTATTATTTTTGATAAGGGTTTTATTAAAAAGGACTCTGGTGGATGTGTTTATTAAGTTGGAGTAAAAATGTGTAAATTGAGTTATGTTTATCTTGTGATTATTATTTGAAGTCCACTAACCCTTATTGAGATTGGAAAGGAAAGTTGTATTTAGTGTGGCAGATTTTGTGGACAACTTATTGGTATCAAAAAGGTATGGGCACATTCTCCTATTGATTGTTTATGGTGGTTAATTTATGAAATATCATTGGAGTGAAAAGGATTGATTGTGGTTTCATTTTCAAAAGTGGTTGGTTAAATGCTTCAAGGTTTTCTGGTTTGAGAGTTGTGTTTAAACCTTGTTTTATAAGCATAGTTGTTGAAGCCCATTGGTTGTGAAAGAATTAGAAAATAACATGAGTATCATTGTTATGTGATATTTATGGTTGAGCATTGTTGGAAACATTTGAGTTGGTTGATACATGCTTGGACTAGGGTTTTTGTGAGAAAGAGTAGTCCCTTGTGGTGATTGGTTGAGTTGAGTTGATTGAGCCTAGTCAAGTGATTGTGTAATGTGATTGGTCAAGTTCCATGAAACAAACTAATTCCATAATTCTGATTTGAGTTGAGAGTGAGACTAGAACATATTGAGTCTCTAATAATTCTCTTTATGCTTCTATGAGTTGACTTGAGTTGAGTTGAGATTGATTTGAGTTGAGTTGAGTTGAGATTGAGATTAGAACATATTGAGTCTCTAACAATTATCTTTATTATTATTTGAGTTGAGATTGATATTATAACATATTGAGTCTCTAATAATTCTCTTTATGCTTCTATGAGTTTATTTGATTTGAGTTGAGTTGATATCATTTTGGATATTTGTTGTCATCCATTGAAGAGTACATTGCCATTCATTGTTGAGTTCATATTTGAGCTTTACCTTGATAGATTTGTGGATGAGATTTGAGTGCTACTTGTGCATGATTGATTGATCCTTTGAGAAGGCCTTTGAGGATAGTTTTGGGATAACTTTAAGGACGGTTTTGGGATAGCTTTGTGGACAGTTTTGGGACAGCTTTGTGGGCAGTTTTGGGATAGATTTGTGGACAGTTTTGGGACATCTTTGTGGACAGTTTTGGGACAGCTTTGTGGACAACTTTGTGGACAACTTTGTGGACAGTTTTGGGACAACTTGTTGGAGCAGATTTGAGCAAGTTCTTAGTGAGCTTGCTAGAGCATATTTGGGCAAGTTCTTGGTGAGCTTGCTAGAGCATATTTGGACAAGTTCTTGGTGATCTTGTTAGAGCATATTTGGGCAAGTTCTTGGTGAGCTTTCTAAAGCAGATTTGAACAAGTTCTTGATGATCTTGTTGGAGCATATTTGGGCAAGTTCTTGATGATCTTGCTAGAGTAGATTTGAACAAGTTCTTGGTGAGCTTGTTGGAGTCAATTTTGGGCAAGTTCTTGGTGAGCTTGCTAGAGCAAATTTGGACAAGTTCTTGGTGAGCTTGTTGGAGTAGATTTGGACAAGTTCTATGTGAGCTTGTTATTCAATTTTGGACAAGTTCTGTGTGAACTTGTTATTCAATTTTGGACAAGTTTTGTGTGAGCTTGTTATTCAGATTTGGAGAAGTTTTGTGTGAACTTGTTATTGCCTAGCTTTGAGCAGATCAAAGAAATCATTATATTGGATAAGGATCCTTATTTTTGTGTGAAATATTATAAGGAGATTATCTGGTGGAGTACCCCACATTGGGGGAACCATGTTAAATATTGTGTCTCAATTGTGTGTGGTGACTTGTGCTCTTGCTTACTACTACTATCAAAGTTATTAATGCACACTGCTATATTTGGTTATTGTAATTAAGGACATTAATTGATATTGATTTGAAAAGAAAGTAAAAATTGATCTTATACTATTCACCCCCCCTCTCAGTATAAGCTTGTGTTATTCATTTGGTATCAGAGCGGGTTCCTTTGGAAAAGCTAACAACTTTAAGGAAGATTCTACAAGAACACAGATGGCTTCACAGAATGGATCATCTACAAATAAGGCTCCATTGTTTGATGGTAACAATTATGCTTTATGGAGCATGAGGATGAAGAACTAATTGATATCACAAGGATATGAGGTATGGAAAATGGTTGAAAAAGAGTATAGGGTTGAAGGTGATCCCAATGCAGATAAAACTATCATAAAATTGGTTGAGATCAATGCAAGAGCAATGAATTGTATTTTAAGTGGGCTTCATGAGACAAATTTTGCAAAGGTCATGGTATGTATTGAGTGGTGTTTTCACCTGATTGTGAAAACACACTCTTCGATAGGATTCAAGTTCCAAATCCTCTCTTGCAAAGAAATTTAATAAACAATTTCTCCAAGGTCTCCACTATGTTAGCATTTTGTATGAATAATAATGTTCAGTTTGAATGCTCGAAACACCTTAGTGGTTGCAAGTAACTATAAACAAGGGGCACTGTGGTTTATTTTATTTTGAAATTGTAATGATTGTTCATTTAATCAGAATGAACTCAATGTGAATTAATCTTAAAGATGAAATTATTAAAGAGAGTATTAAGTCAGGGGGAGCAGCTTTGATTCTTAGAGATGGTTTTTGTAGTGATTGTGGTTTTTGCATTAGAGGTGTTGCCATAAATGAAAAACGGGGAGATTTTTTGTAATTTGAGTTATTTTATGTTGTCATTGATGTTACATGAATCATTGATGGCATATGGATCACTTTGAGTTTTGGTGGGCAAATGATATTTTGGAAAGCATGGATAAAATCAGGGTTTTTGTGAAAACCAAGGTAGGAAAAATAAAAGGTTTTATTTAAAACCATGGATGGGATATTTGAAATGGGTTTTTCTTAAAACCTAGGTTGGCCTTTTGTTTCGTCAAAAAAGGTGCCCCGGTGATGGAGATATTTAATTTTAAATATTTAATTTAAATTTTAATTATTTAAAATTTAAATTTAAATTTTAAAATTAAAATTAAAGTTAGCGTTGACGTCTAAAGAAAGAGGGAAAATCAATAATGCACCGACGTCATTGAAAATGAGGAGAAGATTATATAAAGGGGGATCCTAAGGTTCATTTGAAATTAATCCTTGCTCGTGTGTTGGCTAGCATCCAAAGAGAGCTCGTGCAAAAATAATTTTGAAAAGGGAGACAGCGAATAAATCCAAGATTGGTCGAAAGCCCAAGACATTGTGGGTAGAGTGGCACATTGGCAATTAGTTTTTTGTTAAGGTGTTTGGTAGCGCTTTACGTCAAATTTTGAATCTCCTTGACTACAATAGAAGGCATTGGAAGGAAAGCGCTCGAAGAGCTTTTGGTTTGCGTGGAAGGGAGGAAGGACTTAAGGCACGTCGTGTTGTTTCATTTCGAACGAGCGGCTAGCTCGTTTGGCAACCTTAGCTGCGGCTAAGGTGCTCACAATGTGTGAAAGTTGGGGGTTCGAATCCCCTTGAGGAGGTAATTACGTTTTTCTCTGATTTAATTTGGTTGATGCCCTAGGATAGGAGTTATAAGGTGGTTAAGGAATAATTAAAGTTTTTAATTAAACTTTATTTTTATAAGGGCTATGATTATTATTTCAGAGGTGGATGAGTTGTTGATTTAATTTGATATTCATGAAATTGAAAAATTAAGATTTAGGAGAAATAAGGAGTTGTTATAAAATATTTTTGAGAGCCTTATTAATTATTATTTTTGATAAGGGTTTTATTAAAAAGGACTCTGGTGGATGTGTTTATTAAGTTGGAGTAAAAATGTGTAAATTGAGTTATGTTTATCTTGTGATTATTATTTGAAGTCCACTAACCCTTATTGAGATTGGAAAGGAAAGTTGTATTTAGTGTGGCAGATTTTGTGGACAACTTATTGGTATCAAAAAGGTATGGGCACATTCTCCTATTGATTGTTTATGGTGGTTAATTTATGAAATATCATTGGAGTGAAAAGGATTGATTGTGGTTTCATTTTCAAAAGTGGTTGGTTAAATGCTTCAAGGTTTTCTGGTTTGAGAGTTGTGTTTAAACCTTGTTTTATAAGCATAGTTGTTGAAGCCCATTGGTTGTGAAAGAATTAGAAAATAACATGAGTATCATTGGTAATATGAGATTTATGGTTGAGCATTTTTGGAAACATTTGAGTTGGTTGATACATGCTTGGTCTAGGGTTTTTGTGATAAATAGATATCCCTTGTGGTGATTGGTTGAGTTGAGTTGATTGAGCCTCGTTAATTGATTGTGTAAGGTGATTGGTCAAGTTCCATGAAACAAACTAATTCCATAATTCCATTCATTGTTGAGTTCATCTTTGAGCTTTGCCTTGATAGATTTGTGGATGAGATTTGAGTGCTACTTGTGCATGATTGATTGAGCCCTTGAGAAGGCCTTTGAGGATAGTTTTGTGACAACTTTGAAGAAAGTTTTGGGACAAATTTATGGACAATTTTGGGATATATTTGTGGAAATTTTTGGAACAAATTTGTGGATATTTTTGGGACATATTTGTGGACAGTTTTGGGACAGCTTTGTGGATAGTTTTGGGACAGCTTGTTGGAGCAGATTTGAGCAAGTTCTTGGTGAGCTTGCTAGAGTAGATTTGGGTAAGTTCTTGGTGAGCTTGCTAGAGCATATTTGGAAAAGTTATTGGTGAGCTTGTTAGAGCATATTTGGGCAAGTTCTTGGTGAGCTTTCTAGAGCAGTTTTGAATAAGTTATTGATGAGCTTGTTGGAGCAAATTTGGTTAAGTTCTTGATGAGATTGCTAGAGCAGATTTGAACAAGTTCTTGGTGAGCTTTTTGGAGCAAATTTTGGGTAAGTTCTTGGTGAGCTTGCTAGAGAATATTTGGACAAGTTATTGGTGATCTTGTTGGAGCAGATTTGGACAAGCTCTGTGTGAGGTTGTTATTCAGTTTTAGACAAGTTCTGTATGAACTTGTTATTCAATTTTGGACAAGTTCTGTGTGAGCTTGTTATTCATATTTGGAAAATTTATGTGTGAAATTGGTATTTCCTAGCTTTGAGCAGATCAAAGAAATCATTGTATTGGATAAGGATCCTTATTTATGGGTGAAATATTATAAGGATATTATCTGGTGGAGTTCCCCACATTGGGGGAACCACATTAAATCTTGTGTCCAAATTGTGTGTGGTGACTTGTGCTCTTGCTTACTATTGATATCAGAGTTATTAATGCACATTGCTATATTTGGTTATTGCAATTAAGGACATTAATTGATATTGATTTGGAAATAAAGTAAAAAGTGATCTTATACTGTTCACCCCCCTCTTAGTATAAGCTTGTGTTCTTCATAGTGTATTGGAGAATGTTTTTTATCGACTTCTAGAACATAACGTAAGGTTGAACCCAAATAAATGTGTCCTTAGTGTTACCTCAGGAAAACTTATAGGATTCATTATCTCCAAAAGAGGCATTGAGGTGGACCCAAACAAGGTCAAGGCCATCATGGAGATGCCTCCGCCAACTAACTTAAAGGAACTGCATAGTTTACAAGAAAATATCCAATTGATCCATCATTTCATTACACAACTTTCTAATAAATGTAGGCCATTCAATCACCTACTATAGAAGGGGGTGCCATTTTATTGGATAGATGAGTGCCAAAAAGCCTTTTATGAAATTAAGCAATACCTAGCGTCTCTTCCAGTCTTAGCTCCTCCTCGTTCGGGGATCCCATTTTATCTTTATATTTTAGTAATGGACTTTGCATTAGGTACAATGATTGCACAAATGAATGAAGATAATTAAGAGCAAGTTGTTTACTACATTAGTCGAACATTGGTAAGCTATGAAACTAGATATGCTTATGTAGAAAAATTGTGTTTAGCAATGGTTTTTACCACTAAGAAACTTTGACATTACATGTTTAGCCACACAACATATGTCATAGCTAGAGAAAATCCTCTATTTTATATGATATCTTGCACTTACAACAAAACCCGTACCACTAAATGGATAATGCTCCTTATTGAATTTGATCTTGAATTCATTAGCCAAAAAATCCATAAAATACTAGGTAATAGCCGATCAACTTGCAGAAGCTCCACTACCTAGTGATCATCCTTTGATTATTGATATCCTAGATGATTTAGTATTTGTTGTCATCGATCAAGAAGAAGATGTCATTCTAGAGGAAGACATTGATATCACACTATTCTTTGATGGCTCTAAGTGTGTGAAAGGTCAAGGTGCTAGAGTCATGTTTCATACACCCCAGGGGGTACCTATCCCCTTATCATTCAAACTTGACTTCCAATGCACAAAAAATACTATAGAGTATGAAGCCTTAATATTAGGTCTTCAATCAACTATATATATGAGCATTAAATGTATTAGGATATTTGGTGATTCTCAACTTGTCATTAAACAAATCAGTAGAGAATACCAATGCAAAGAACCTACCATTAATATTTACCATGAAGTAGTAATGAAATTGCTCTCTAAGGTTGATTGAAATGAAATCAATAGTTTTCCACGTTCGACTAATAGATTTGCATATGCTATGGCCTCCCTTGGATCATTGATTCTAAAATACTACTTTGGGGAGGTACAACCCCTTATAATTTCAATGATATCTAAATATGCAATTGTCTGTGCTGAATCTAAAGATGAAAAGGGTGTTTGATTTATCCATTCAGATCCATATGAGCCTTGGTCAAACAAAATAGTAGCCTTTCTCATGTTTGGAACACTCCCATATGACATGTCTCAAACTGCTAAACACACTTTCAAGAAAAATGTATCTCATTTCATTCTAATTTTAGTGAAATGGCTTAGTGAGGTACAAAGAGCCATAACTGAAGCCCATGATGGTACTTTTGATAGTCATTTTAATGAAATGGCCATTGCAAAACATATCTTACACATGGGTTATTATTGGCCCACAATGGAATGTGATTATTGTACTTATGTCAAACATTGCAAGAAATATCAAGAACATGCTAATTTAACTCATGTACCATCATAAGCCTTACAACCTATTCAAAGCCTTTGGCCTGCCTCCTTTATTCAAAAAATATACATTCATCATCATAGTAACTGAATAATTCACAAAGTGGGTTGAGGCAATTCCTCTCACCAGTACGACAAAACATAGAATTGTGGATTTTAAACTTCACAATATCATTTTCCATTTTGGTATTCCCTCGAAAATAATCTCTAGCAATGGTAAGTATTTCAAGAACAAGGATGTTCAAGCACTTTGTGACAAATATAACATTCAACATAGTTTATCGACTCCTTATTACCCACAAGCAAATGGACAAGTTGAAGCTTCCAATAAGACCTTAATTAATATTCTCAAGAAACTTGTTAATGAAAATCATAGATATTAGCATACACAAATTACTTTGGTATTATGGTCTTATCGAACAAGCATCCACACACCTATAGGGGCAACGTCATTTTCACTGGTCTATAGAGAAAAAAAATCATACCTCTTGAGCATGATATCCCCTCCTTGCAAATTTCTTTGTAGGAATTCATAGATGACGACACTGCTAGACAAGCACGTCTTGACCAACTCACATCATCATCAATTTTTCTACCAAGCCAAAATTACCATTTGCACAAACCACACATCCATAATCCCTAGGTTTTTTTGGTCACTCAATCACTCCTAGTGTTTTAAGCAACCTCAAAAAATATATGTCGAGTTTCTTTTAGGACCATCACACATATACATTAAGAAAATATTGATTTTTGGGAATTGACTCCAAAATATTCTTGAACCAAATACAATTTCATATCTAAAAAACATCTTGTGTCAAAGAGAGATAACACCATTCTTGGTTTGAACCTCAAAGTGAAAAGGGTAATATTTGCTAGTCCCATCATGCAACATAGTCCACAAAAATAGTGGTTTTCACCACTATAATAGTTACCTCTAAATTCAAAATATGGAGTAGTAAGGATAGGGTACAATTCTCATCACACTTAATTTAAGAATATGATTCCCCAAATCTCTAAATATTTTACATCGCACACCACTGATCATTGAGTTGTAAAGATCATACTACATTTATAGTCAGACAATTAAGTAGTCATTCCCAAAACTTAAGAGATAAAAAACACAAATAATGGACTATGGAGTTAGCCTCCATCGAAGCTATAGATGCTTGACTAGTAGTGGAGTACACTCATGCATGGAAATAATTCACTTTTAAAGAGACATCTGATCACACATACAGACAAGCTAGCTTCTTGGATTCATCCATAAGAGGTTTACCCAATTTACTCAAGATTAGTTAATGAACTCACTTGCACCCACATTGGTTCTTGCTTACCTCAAGTCATTACCATACTCTTGATTTGGTAAAAGAATTCAGTATTCACACATTTGGTCCTAGAGGGGTTAGGAAATTTTAGTAATTTTTTTTTATGCCACTAGTATGTCTGAGTATCTACAAAATAATTAGTTTTCCATATCAACATCCATATCTTATTCCATATCAACATCCATATCTTCTTCCATGTCAAGATCCATGTCACTTCATGAGTAATTCACCTCACATACCACCACGTTTGGTGTGCCTGATTAAAAAAAAATTCTAGAAACATGACCAAACAAGATCTAAACTATGAATGATCATTAGCACATCTGCATTTTATACCTTGCATTAATCTTCCGTAACATATCATATGCATTAATCATTCATATAAACATACATTCCACAAAAGCATCACACAAAATGCATTCATAAAAACATATAACATAAAAAGTTAAAAGCCATGTATATATATGTATAAATATCACATGTCCAATGAGTGCTAAAAGAACACATACAATACAACACCAACGATCATATACAAAAAGTGCATCTAAGCACTAGCTAGACCCTCCAAGAGGACCCCTATGATATAGAAGGAACCCTAAACCTAGAGCTATGCCTAGACTCACTATGCATAGCAACCTTGGATACAGATGAGGTTGGAGGATCAAGAAGTGGAATATGATGCTCCATCAACCTATCCTCCAATGCCTTGATATACCTATACCGAGACCAAAGATGTGCTATGTTGACATTATGCTGAAATTACCTCTCTAGTAGCTCTATTTGAAGCCTCGTGATCATTGCATCCTGCTCTTCCACCTATTGCTCTAGCCTCACCCAATAATCCTCGCTCTGATCTAAAGGCTCATCCAGAGTCTCCTCCACATCATCCCCATATTTGCCATCTTATCCACTCTTGGGAACCTGCCTATATGCACCCTTAATACTCCTTCTTCGACTATATGATCGAAGGTATCACTATCACTTAGGGGCCTCGTGGATCCCCTTATCCTTAGCCTCATCCCCATATCCACTAGCCACTAATTGAGTTGGTATCCATGGTGGCTATGTAACAAACCACATATCATACTCTAAAGTAGTCCTCGCATCATCTATATCAGAGAGGTCCATCTCCTCATCATCCTTGTACACCTCCCTCTATGGCTTTACACATGGTAGACTTGTCTCCTCCCGATACCTCCTATAGAGCAATGTCTCATTTGAAATCCCCTACCTCAAGCTGAACTATCAGAGTAATCATGAGAACTAAAAATATTTAGCCTCACTCTGATATCTCCCAACTACCCAACTAGCCTACCACACCCACTGCAGATGCTCTCCATAATTGGTCCACCTACTACCCCACCATGGCCTCCACATCACTTGTATGGATGTCGATCTCACCCAAAAGTCATAGTACCAATGTATCATCCACACAGGCCAACTCAGTTGTACCTCCTCAGCCACTACCCATCTTCTTGTGTAGGGCTGCTCCCTACCCAAGCCTACCACTGGTGAATCCTCCCTAACACTACAGTAATAAGCTACATTCTAATCCCTTCCTCTCTTGCCTCCTTACCTCATAGAGCTCCTGATATGCCTACACTAATAAGGTAGAAGCCCATGCATACACCTGCTACATAAAGATAATATCGCTCGCTAACCCTATCAGGTTCCAAGGGAACCTACACCTAGTAATTTTTAGGGCCACGATGTTGGCCAACATGAACATCACAAAGGCACAGATGGCATCCAACTCCTTGTCCACATACATGGATAATTAGAAAATACCCCCACTCTCCATCCTCACACTCTTCCAACTATCACCATACATCTTAATTTGTATACATTGATTACATCCAACCTCAATGTAAATCCCCTCCACTAGCACCTTGAGTATGTGATACACATCCTCAAGGGTAAGGGATGCCTCTCTCATGGGGAGCTAAGAATTACCCCTATCTAGATCCCACCTCTCTTCCAAGGCAAAGGGTACCCCTCATCCACCCTAATCACGTCAACCCGGGCTACCTTCACTAGCCCCATAACCTCTAGCAACTCCCATTCCTCCTCTACTAGTACCTTCCTCATCCTAGGAATGTACGGTAAGAACCGGTATCGAGCCTCTAAAATCCTAAGCTATAGCATAGCATAGAACATTTTTTCATTAATAAAAAAATACAAAAACCTAAATTTTTTGCACAAAAAAAAGGACATTACCTCAGTCGCTCGCACTCCAGCTCCAGCCCCCACCTCTGATCCTTCCATAACCATAACTTTTGTGGCCAATTAACTTCACCTCACTCCACTCCACTCCACCTAACTCTCCCAGACATAATTTCTAACACTCACAAAATGCACAAATGAGCTCAAATATCACCCAAAAAGATATTTATAGCTACTTCAGGTGCATTTAGACACCCATGGGCATTTTCTAGCACATTCAAATGCACTAGGGCATTTGCAAAACACCCAAATACTAGCAGGTGTCTGCGCATGCTGGAAATGCCAACTAGCGTTTGGCATCAATTTTGATAAAGAATAATTAAAAAAAAAAAATGGCTTATCCCCATCAAATCATTTCATATTGCATTCATGCATATGTTTCATCATATTAATAGTTTTTGTGAAGGTTCTAATTGATTTGGACACATAATTCTTATTTACGACCATAAATTGCAAATCCCTTTAACAAGTTACAAAAGCACTCCAAAATGGTCCAAATATTCATAAAATGACCATAATAATAATTAATACATCATTTTCACATCATAAAAGTCATTCCAGATCATCATTTGCATATTTGCAAAGTTCAAACATCATTCAAGTGAACCTTGTATCTAGTGGGTTATTTTATATACTTGGTGATTGCAGGGATTTGCATCCATGCAATTCGGTAAGATGAATAACCTACCATAAGGACACTTGGTCATTTTCATCATTCCATATCTCCTTGTTTGAAATCACAATCACATTTGGTACTTCACTTTTTGGGTGAAACTATGCCAAGACCAATTTACAAAAAAATTGTCATTGATGGCCTAGTTCGTGGGGCTTAAAACATGGACAAAATCATATTTCATCATTACACATTTCCTTGACTGTCATCACAGAGATAGTCACTATCTAGGATGATTCGTTTCAATCATGGGAATTATTTAATAGTCACTAGCAGGACCTCCAAAGTTCACTTTTTTTATTTTTCTTTGCATATCAATGACGTCGGAAGACACATTCTTCAACAACATCAAATCACCCCAAATTTGGGGTAACCAATTTTTTTTTACTTTACCACAATGGGATACATCTTCCATGATCATGGAATATACACTTGGAAAAAATCCTTACATCCATTGGCCAAAAATAGATATATTTTCATCACATTCTCCATAAAACCCTTCATCTGTTGGGGTAAAAAGAGACTCATAATTTCACATTTTTCACGAATCCCTTTCATCTGTTCGAACAAAAATAGACACATTTTTTGTCAAATTTTCCATAAAACCCTTCATCTGTTGGGGCAACAAATAGATGCATCATTTCAAAATTTTCACCAATCCCCTTCATACCATTGGGGTAAAAATTGTATTACATTTCCACTATTCATTTGCACAGATTTTTCAATTGGATCGTGAGATTTTTTTTTTGGTAGATAAGATACTATAGCATTAATACCGAGTTTTATAGGTTGACCCAAAACCTTTTACAAAAATCAGCCCAGGGATGTTGATGAACATGTCCTTACTAAGGATCCTATATATGTAAAATCTACATGCCGCCAAAGCCATTACATCCGGTAAGGCACATAGCCTATTATCAAAAAGAAACTTCCCATACAACATTTTGGGTATACCCCAATAAAACACGCTTGTATCATAATTACAAAAAAAAAAGAAACAGACACAGATCCCTTCCTTGAAATAGTGGAGAAACAAAAATCTGTAAAAACACATAGTAGAGTACTAAAAAAACTCCCACAAGCTTTGTATTGATAGTTACTCTTAATAATTCTTTGGTAATTTCTTTCTTTCGTATATGACATGCTTTGGGACCACATCCTGTCTTGGCCAATCAGCCTTGGAGAAGTGAACCTACTAGCTAGATTTATGGCGGTGGCTATCTGGTGGTCCACGTGGCTCTGGTTCGAAGTCTTATATTGTCGTTTCTTTCACCTGCCCTGTGATTATCAACCAACCTCAAATTACTAAGATGACTAGGAGCTATGTTATCTGACATGTGATTGTCCCCATTAGTATTTGTGGTATTCCCAAGTAGCATCCACAAAGACTGACAGCTCGGATAATTTTTATTGTGAGTCCATTTCAAAAAAGAGGTGGGAATACTCCTAGCCTTCGAACTTAAGTGCCTTCCTTGTTGGTAAATTTTACTATCATTCTTGGAATTCTTGTTGAATAAGCTCCTCTACTTTGCTTGGGATATCGTGTTCCCATTTGAAAAGTTAATCACCATCGACACCCAAATTGGCCAGCTTATCAGCAATTTTGTTAGCTTCCCAAAAGACATGTTGGGCTTTTCTGTCCTATATTCCTTGGAAAAGGATCCTAGTCTCTTCAACAATTGTTTTAATCCTCCAAGGAGGTGTTTTACAATTATTGAGAAGATTTATAACATGCATAAAGTCTCCTTCTACGATCAAATTGTCTTCTAAGTCTTGAGTCATTTGAAGGCCTCTCCACATAGCTCTAGCTTTAGCTTCGTTGTTTGTCCTTGTTCCCAAATATTCAAAAAATGCAAGTATCATATTCCCATTATGATCTCGTACAATACCACCAGCGCATTCTCTGCCAGGATTGTCCTTAGCCGCTCCATAAAAATTAAGCTTAAACCAACCCGTAGGAGGTGGGGACCACTTAAAATTGGCTTTGGGGTTGACTACCCTAGGTACAAACTCATATAACAAGGTTAACCTTTAATATTGAGAAATAATAGTCTCCTATAGAGGAGGTTTATGACTATCAAAAGGGATAAGGTTCTCATTCTTGTTGGCAAAGGATAGGATCTTGGCAATGATAGTTTGATGATCATGGATAGACTCATTAAATACTCTATGGTTCCTTTCTAACCACACCTACCAAAGATAGTGATTGAGAAAAATTTTCCACATGTATCTAAGTATTTGGATTGAAAAGGGGCAAGGCCACTAGACGAACAAATCAAGTACGATGGCTGGTTTAACCCAGGAAATATTGAAGACCTGAAAAACCCCACTTAGGAAAGTCAAGGAAAAAGAGCACTCAAGGAAAATGTGATAAATGGTCTCCCAATTAGCCTTGCACAGATAATAGTGATTAGTGATACAAATACCTTTATGCATCATATTATCAATGGTTAGAATTCTTCCTTGGATAACCAACCATGAAAATACTACAATTTTTGGAATTAATTTTTTTATCCAAACTAAGTCCTTTTGGAGGAAAAAATCCTCATCATCAAGCAGAAGCTTGTAAGTTGATTTAAAAATGAACTGCCCATTTTTCGTAGGAGCCCAGGTCACTTGATATTCCTTGGGTCTTATGGGGATAAACTGTTACTCGATAATGTTGCAAAGATCATTTGATCCCACTTGAAATACCTAAATCCTTATTTGTTTCCACTTCATTCTGCCTCTGTCCTCAACCATATAATTAGAGACTTTTCTACCAATGAGTTATTCCGTGATATCTCTGATTCGGGCTAAGTTAGGATATTGTGTCAGTGGTTCATCCTTAGCCCACCTGTCATTCCAAAAATTTATCCTCTCACCATTGCCTAAAACCCATATTAAACCTTTTTTGATGATTTTCTTACAATTGAGAATTACTTTCCAAAAAGCATAACCTCTGATTGGAACTGAGTCACTTAGAAATTCCATATTTTGAAGATACTTTCATTTGATGATAGCTGTCCATTCATTTTCTTCACCAAAAATGAGGTGCCACGCCTACTTAGCTAGTAAATCTAAATTCATATGAGAAATTCTCCTCAGACCTAAGCCCCCATTTTCCCTGGGTCTACACACTTTGGTCCATCCTATAAGGTGTATCCTTTTTTCTCCTCTGATCCAGTCCATAAAAATTATTTTTGGAGTTTCTCAATTTTCTGGAAAACCTTCACAAGGGCTTTGAAAATAGAGAGAAAATAGACTGGAATGCTCTAAAGAGAGGCCTTAGTGAGGGTCAGCTTTCCTACTTGAGATAGAAGATGACATTTCCATCCAACAAGTTTTTTTTGAATTCTTTCAATAACCCTGTCCCACATTGACTCTCTCGGAGAACCAATGAAAATAGGGAGACCAAGATATGAAGTGGGGAGGTTTGCTATTTTCACACCCTAAAATTTTTGCAATCCTTCCTTACCTCTGAATGGGGATGTTCAAGAAATATAACTTGCTTTTACTGAAATTAACTTTCTAACCAGCAGCGTCCTTGTAGAGTTGCAAGATGTATTTAATTCTTTTGGCCTCAACCACCGACACCTTAGTCAATAGAAGGGTATCATCAAAAAATTGTTGGTGAGAAACAACCCTAGTGAGTGATGTTGCCTTGATTCTCGATGTTAGCATTGAACTACAAGCATTTTTGATGGTTCTACCTAAATCTTCTGCCACAATGATGAATAACATGGGGATAATAGGGTCCCCCTACCAAATTCCTCTACGACTTTGAAAGTAACCAATAGTTGTTCCATTAACCAAAATTGAGAACCATGCTTTATAAATGCATTCTTTGATCAAATTAACCCATTGGTGGTGAAAACCAAACTTAAGGAGGGCAACAATAAGAAATTCCCAATTTAGCCTGTCAAATACTTGTTCATATCAAGCTTGAGGGCAAAAATAGACCTGTTAGTCTTATGAGCAGAGTGTAGAGCTTCATAAACTGTGATAACTCCATCCAAGATTGACCTACCCTGGATAGAGCTTCTCCAGCACATATCTATGATGTGGGGACAGAACATCTCTCATTTTATTTGCAATGGCTTTAGTTAGGATCTTGTAAGAAATATTGCACAAACTTATTGGCCTGAAGTCAGCCATAGATTCAGGGGTTTACTTCTTAGGAATTAGAGAAATAAAAGTAGAGTTGAGACATTTTGGGATATGATTGCTTTCTTGGAATTCTTTGATAATATAAATTACATCCTCACTTATGATGTCCCAAAAATATTGATAGAAACGAGGGGGAAATTCATCGGGTCTCGGGGCTTTGTCTAGCTCCATGCTAAACAAGGCTTCCTTAATTTCCTCATCAGAAAATGGAGCTAGAAGCTTAAGGTTTATATCCTCATTTATTATGATAGGAATGAATTGCAAGAGAATATATTTGGCCTCCTCATTGCACTGCGATTCCTGACCAAGGATAGAATTGAAATAAGTTACTGCCTCCTTTTTTATTTCTATTAAGTCCTGAGTAATAGAACCATTTGCTTCTTTTAAATTTTTTTTCTTGTTATTGCTTCTATTTCTTAGCGTGGTGATGTAAAAAACTTGGAATTTTAATCTCCATATTTCAACCAAAGAGCCCTTGATTTTTGCCTCCAATATATTTCCTCACAGGCCAAAATGTTATGAAAATCTGCTAGTTTTGTCCATTCCTCCTGCCTAGTGGTTTCATCAACATCACCATGTTGAATCCTCTGATCAATTATCTTCAAAATTTCAACAACCTATTTTTTATTTTCAAAGAGGTTCCCAAAGACCTGTTTGTTCCAAGTTCAAAGCTTTTCCTTAACAAAATTTAAATTGCCAGCAAGTTTAAAAGCTGCACTATCCCTGACAGGCTGCTACCACTACTGAATTAAGTTACCTATGAAACTGGAATTTTTGATCCACATAGATTGAAATATGAAAGGTTTATTGAAGGAAGAGAGTTAGGGATATCCAAAAAAATGGGATTATTATCAGAGGTAATTTTAGGAAGGGATTGCAGAGTAGAATCACCGAACAGAGTTGTAGTCTCCTTTGATAGAAAAAAATTGTCAAGCCTTTCTTGAATGAGATGACACCCTATCCGTTGATTGCTCCATGTATAATTTTCTCCTCTAATTTTTACATCCATCAACATGTTGGAGTTCACAAAGTCATTGAACTCATCCATGCTCCTGATTGGTGGTCCATTTACACCCATTTTGTCTAAAGGGTAAATAGGAGTGTTAAAATCCCCAGCAAGAATATAGGGGACATTATGGAAGATTTCACTCAGATTGCCTAAGTACTCCCACAGTAGAGCTCTCCCTTGAATTGAAGTCAGGGTATAAATATTTGAAAGAATCCATGACCTGTTGTTGTTTATTTCCTTAAATAAAACACTAAGAACCCTGTCATCTTTCTGAATAATGGTGTCTTCTATTATTCGCAGATCCCACAGTAATAAGGCCTCCAAACGCTCCTCTGACTGATTTGCAAACCATATCCCCTTGATTCTAGATTTTTTTTACTACTTTTTTTGACTAAATCGCATCAGTTTTTGTTTCTTGCATATGATAATAGTTGGATTCACTTGATTTCTTATTGCACTAACTTCCCCATGTTTAGGCAGGTCATTTAGGCCTCTCACATTCCATGAGAGGAACTTCATTTATATTGTTTGGGATTTCTTCCTATCCCCCTCCCTTGAGGGGGTTTTCCTAAAATGTTGTCTTTAGAACCCGAAATAACTTGTTGAAACAAGGTTCTCTGTTTTCCATTGGCAATGTCATTATCAGTTTTAATTTTTTGATGCTCAGCATTTGATATTCTTCCTCTTCTTTTTCACTGCCAAAATATATAGGAGACTTCACAGTGCTCCTGGTTTGTTTAGGACTAAACTAGAGGGAGGCAATTTTTTGTAGAAAAGGACTGCCATATTCCTCAATCTGAAGAGTTTCACATATCTCCACACCTACATCTAAATATTATCCTTTTTTCCTATATTCCCTTGATCTGCGGGACGACCCTTCAGTAGATTCATATGGCTCCTAGTGATGATGTTAGGGAGATGAGATTTTTTATGCCTCAAATTTCTTCCTAAGTTCTTCAGCATTAGGGTTTGGCTTTGGGATGCCCATTGGGCTTGAAGTATTTTCAGCATTGGGGTTTAAGGATCCCGACTTGGATGGGGATTCTAGAGATCGGGCATTAGGGTTTGGTTTTGTGATGCCCACGAGGCTTATAGTAATTTTAGCATTAGGGTTTGAGGATCCTGACTTGGATGGGGATTCTAGAGATTCAAAAAGGTTAGCTTGAAGGTTCTAGGCTTCCATGTATTTCGATAATCCTCCTACTCCCATATTGGATAGAATTGAAAATTTATTTGAAACTAGAGGATTGGAACTTACTTGAGTATTTTTGTTGCCAACAACTTGTTGTTTTACTTTATCTTGCTAGGACCCTGCACCCTCTCTTTTATTTTTTTGGTACACATAGTTTACCTGATTGAAATCGCCTCTACAAGGGAAACTCCTCAAATTTCCTCTGTCTAGCATTCTCTAATTTTGATTTTATCTATTCATTGCCAGGTTAGGGAACTGATTGCATAGATGTCCTTGATTTTTGCATTCTACATAGAATTATGGTCTGTTCTCATATTCTATCGGTTGTGTTCCATAGTATTCTCCATACTCTAGATACACAAACCTTGGCAATTTATTATCCAAATTAGTATTTACATAGATTTGTTCATGAGCCATCCTTGTCCTGGCTAAGGATGACTCATGATATTCATCCACAAAATCCAAATTGGCTCTTGATATTCATCTGCAAACTTACTCGTCAATTGAGGGGGTAAGCTACGAAAATTCAAATTATTTCATTCTTTTGTCTTCAAGCTAATATTTCACATCTCAAGAGAAAGCTACTTCTGCACCTAGAAAATATAGGTGTCTTGTGTTTTTGCATCGTATTGTGTTTCACGCAATGCAGTACAAAAAAGAGCATTTGTAGACACCAAAACCTAGCCACTTGTCATCCATCAGGGAACTCAAACAAGGAAGTTGAGAACCTTACTGCTACGATATCTATTATACAAGACCAAATTCAACAGATCTTACAGGACATGAATTCTCAAAAAAACCCCAACAACAATCATGAGAGGAACATCTCAGATGATGATACTAGAGAGGATGGAGATCCTGAAGAGCGTGCCAATAGGGCCCGTACAAAAAAGGAAATTGGAAATAACTCGAAGCATATCAGAGTAACTAATTTCATTGGAAAAGGAGGATAAAATGCAGTCGAAGCTTGGATCAAAGAACTTGAACTTCACTTTGCCATAAGAGGTTATTCCTCCACTACTAAGATGGTATTTGCTCTTTCCTATCTAGGATAAATATGAGTGGATTGGTGGAATTCTTATAGTAGAGCTCATGACGTCTCACCAAAAAAATTGAAGTGGGAAGTGTTCGTGGCGGCTTTTGAGGACAGGTTTCTTACAAAGCAATTCTATACGAACAAGTATAAGGAATTCTTTGCCCTTCAACAAGGATCGCTCACGGTGGAAGAATATTATGAGCAATATGTGAGACTCCTCAAGTATGTACCATCTTACAATCAAAACAATGAGTTGAAGATAGAAAAATTTATCCATGGACTGAGACTTGTGGTTAGAGAAAGTGTGAACATGCATGTTCATAAAACTATGCGGAAAGCTTATGATAGGGCTCATAAAGCAGAAGCTAATATGGATTCTAGGGAAACCCAAAACAATCCCTCAAAATGGTCACACAAATGAAAATAAATTATGAAGAAAAGAAATTGAGATCAGGGAAAAAGTTAGAAAAACAAAGGGAATTCAAAATTTGGAAAGCATGGCAATTGTAGTAAGAAAGAGTCCAAAAAGAAATTTTGCAACAAGAATGACAATAGGAACTTTCAAACCCCTCAACAACCAACTCCACTATAAGTGGTAGATATCGGGAAGTAAGTTCAGGGAGGAAATTCAAAACCGAAGATAATATGCTTTGAGTGTGGAGGACCACATTATGCTGCCCACTACCCAAAATGTGCCAGTACTAGCACTGATAGGCCAAGCCACAAGATTTATGCAACTACCATAGCACAAGACTTGGATGGTCAGGCTACTCCTTTACTCTTGAATGGTATAATTTTTTATAGAGATGTTATAATTTTAATTGATAGTAGGGCTACAAATAATTTCATTTCAAATAGCTTATTAAGGGATATACCTAAAAAACCAAGATCTTTGGCACAAGGGTAGAAAGTAGAGTATGGGTTAGGACAAACTTATCATGTTAGCCAATGTTTTCCCTCCACTCATATTATCTTACCCGAAGGCTCTAATAGGTGGCATTTATATGTAGCACCCCTACATGCATTTGATATAATTTTAGGAATGGATTGGTTGAAGGCTCATGAAGCCTTGGTTAATTTCCAAGAAATATGGATTGAATTTACAAATGAAACTAAGGAGAGAAAAATAATTTATAGTGAAGAAAGGGAAGTCCAACCCAAGCTAATTTCAGCTATGTAATTAAAAAAGACAATTAGAAAAGGAGGAATGGTCTATGCAGTAAAAATCAAAGAAATAGAGGAGGATTCAAGAGAAGAAATTCTTAACAAATTTCCACTTTTACAAGAATATCAAGATGTCTTTGTTGATGAGATACCAGGATTACCTCCCAAACATGAATTTGATTTCACCATAGAATTATTTCCAGGAACAGAGCCTATCCATAGAGCTCCTTATAAAATGAATCCTATTGAAATGCAAGTGTTGAAGGTGCAACTTCAAGAGTTTCTTAAGAAGGGATTAATAAAGCCAAGTGTATCACCTTGGGAAGCACCCGTCCTATTCATTAAGAAGAAATATGGCTATTTGAGGTTTTGCATAGACTATAGAATGTTGAAAAAGGCAACAATAAAAAACAAATATCCATTACCAAGGATTCAAGATCTGTTTGACAAATTGAAGGATGCTTCCATTTTCACCAAAATTGATTTGAAGTTAGGGTATCATCAACTAAGAATCTATGAGGAAGACACACACAAAAATGCATTCAAAACTAGATATGGTCACTATGAGTTCACAGTATTACCCTTTGGTTTGACTAATGCACCAACTACTTTCATGAATTTTATGAACAACATGTTCATGAATAAGTTAGACCGGTTTTTGTTGATATTCCTAGATGATATCTTGGTTTATTCTCGTAATCGAGAGGAGCATGCAAAGCTTTTAAGAGTAGTATTAGAGTTGTTAAGGAGAAATCAACTCTATGGGAACTTGTCCAAATGTGAATTCTATGTTTCTCAAGTACATTATTTGGGGCATATAATATCAGTAAATGAATTTACTATGGATCCAAAGAAAATAGAATCCATTATGAATTGGCCACCTCCAACAAATGTGTCAAAAATTAGAAGCTTCATTGGGTTATCAGGTTATTACAGGATATTTGTGAAATACTACTCCAAAATTGCTTATACTATAACCAAAATAAAAAGGAAGGGGAAGGACTTTAAGTGGACAAACAAATGCGAAGCAGAATTTAAATTACTTAAGCAAAATCTCACCACAAATCCTATTCTAAAAAATTTTGGATCCATCTGGTAGTTTTTTAGTTTGCATTGATGCTTCATTAGAAGGACTTGGAGGAGTCCTATCTCAAGATGATTCCATAGTAGCATATGAGTCTAGGAAACTCAAAAAGCATGAAGTTAATTATGCTACTCATGATCTAGAACTTGCTATGGTTGTGCATGCCTTAAAAATCTGGTGACACTATCTGGTAGGTAGACATTTTGAATTGAGAACCGATCACCAAAGTTTGAGGTATATTTTTACTCAACCATTGTTGAATGCTAGACAAAGAATATGGATGGAGTTTTTGGCCGAGTATGACTTTGGTATTGAATATATCAAGGGAAAGGAAAATAAGGTTGTTGATGCTCTAAGTAGAAGGAAAAACATAGCAACATTGAATCGTAGTCATGTTGACTTGATGGATAGAGTCAGGAAAATGTAGGGTCAAGACTCAAAATGTAATGAAATTCAGGTTAAGGTAGAAAACAACCTGAATGAGAATCCAGATTAGAGCATAAAGGATGAAATTTTATGCTTTAAGGAATGTGTGGTCATTCTTGAAATGGATAATCTAAGAATATTGATTATGCAAGAAGCTCATAATTCACCATACTCTGCTCATATTGGAGGAGCCAAGATGAGAGAGAATATGAAAAAGACCTATTATTAGTCTGGAATAAAGAAAGATATCACCAAATTTGAGGCACGATGTTCTTTTATGCCAAAAGGTGAAATATGAACATCAGCATCCAGTAGGGAAATTAATGTCACATCATGTTCCTACTCAAAAATGGTAGGTAGTTTCAATGGATTTCATTTTTGGGTTGCCTAAAACAAAATATCAGCATGATGCAATTTTTGTGGTAGTAGATAATCTCACTAAGGTTGCACACTTCATAGCAGGAAGTACTATAGATGATGTTGTAGTTGTTTCCAATAGATATGCCAAAAAAAAATTTAGGTTGTATGGATTTCCTAAGATGATAATCTCAGACAGAGACTCTAGGTTTACTTCTGAGTTCTGGTAGGCTTTTCATCATGCAATGGGCACAAATTTGAATATTAGTTCTGTGTATCATACATAAACGAATGGAAAAACCGAAAGGGTAAACCAAGTTCTAGAGGATATGCTATGCATGTATTGCATGGACCAGAAGTCTTGTTGGGAAGACTATTTTTATATGGTTGAGTTTGCTTATAATAATAGCTATCATTCTTCTTTGAATATGGCCCCTTTCAAAGCCTTGTATGGCCGAAGATGTAGAACACCCTTATCATGGGATCATCTCGAGGATCAGGTTGTCATTGGACCAAAAATAATTAGAATTATGGAGGAGCAGCTAGAACTAATTCAAAAAAGTCTCAAGGAAGCCTCAGATAGACAGAAGAGTTATGCGGATCTGAAAAGAACTCCTAGAGAATTATCTGTGGGTGACAAGGTGTTTCTGAAAGTGAAACCAAAGAAGAGTGCAATTAAATCAACTAAATTGGATCCTATATTTATAGGACCTTTTGATATTGTGGCAAAAATAAGTCTTGTAGTCTATCAACTTGAATTACCACCTAACCTATCAAATATACACAACATTTTTCATGTATCCTTGCTTAGGAAATATATTGCTGATCTTGATCATATGTTAGATGTTTCTAACTTGTAGCTAGCAGATTTGACAACCTTTAAAGTGAAGCCAGTGAAGATCTTGGAATTTCGTTCTAAGACGATGAGGAAAAGAAACATTGACCAGTGCAAGGTCCAGTGGGACCAGTATTCTGAGAAGAACTCCACTTGGTAAAAAGTGGAAGATATGAAAAGACATTTTTCCTACTTATTTGATAATGCTATGTAATAATAGAGGTTGATACATTTACCACTTGGGAAAGTGGGAACTAAGCAAACATTATGTTTTTATTGATTAATATGTAATATTTTAGGAAAAACAAAGGACTGTGTTTATTTTAAGGGGGGAGTATGTCATGACCCACCTTGGAAGAACCTTAGTAATATGCTATTTGTATTTGGACAACTGAATTTAATGCTTGTTGTGTTGCATTATGATGATTTTTATCAAGAGAAAATGATGTTGTGTACATTGACTGATGTGCAGGAACAAGTATTCTCTTAAGTGGAAGATATTGACCACAAGATATGAGAAGGGAAATTATGACATAGACAACTCAACAGGTAAGGCTCTCATCTCAACCATCACTAGTTACCTCCCTGAGAGCGGTGCACTTGAGTTTAACTCTGAAAATTCCCGCTCAATCAAAGGAAAAATAGTGATGGGAGATGTTGAGCATGTTCATGGAGTGCTTGCATGCCATTAATATGAATTTAAAAAGGTTGCATAATTAAATTTTCTTAAAGGAATCCCACCTTAGAAATGCATATTTATTGGTGATTGATATTTCAATATTTTGAAATATATGTTTTATGCATATAATTCTCTAGAGTAGAGATTATTTGTTTTGAGCTCAATTATTTAATTTGATTAACTTTATTTTTGAAAATAAATCATGTGGATTATCTTTTATGAGCTTGTCAAAATTTTATTGGGTCAAATTATGAAAAGACCACTCTATAAAATTAAATATTGTATTTTCCTTACACATGGTAGTTTTTGGGATGAGTGTTCTAGGAGATGAGATTCTTCCCTTATCTCTAACAGTTTCAAATAGTTATTGCCCATACTCTTAATAGTGTTAGTACCCTTGGGTAAGGAACAATGGACAAGAAACCTGCACACACCATATCCCTAGGAAATCTCAAGTGCAATAAAATAATATATGTACTGTAAGAAACTTGCATGTGAATGAAAAGTTAGAAAATAATAAAATAATAGGAAACATCCTTCCTACCTAGAGGAAATGGGCCTATAAATTGATAGAAGGATTGAAATTTGGGGGTATGCTATGATTGGGAGGATTAGAGGAAGGCTAGACCGGGAGGAAGACCTTCAAGAATAGTGGTTTGGAGGCTCACAAGATTTCCAGGTGTGGAAGTCTCCTTTTCTCCTTTTTAATGCTTGAATTATGTAGGCTTTCCTTTTTGTGATAAAGGAAATACTTTAAGTTGTGCATTTGCACTATGTTTGATGTATGAATGATGACCGAAATACCTTTTTCATCTAGTAGGCTATGGAGCCACTATTGTTTGAAAGTAATGATATTAGTTACATTTGGATAAGACATGAGATTTTATTTTATGAGAAGGTTTATACTTTATGAAATTCACGGTGACTACTTGCCTCTACACCGACTACTAGGCATGATATAATGTGCCCTCATGAAGCCCAAAAAAAATAGGACAAATACCATTAGGGATCATATAATAGCTTTATGTTGAACTTCAACAAATACCTTTGCGTTGGCTTCATCTAAAACCTTATTATTCTCTACACGTTGATATAGTTTCTCTTTCGATCCATAGGCAACGTTCCTCGATTGACCCTATGCGCATCGTGGTATTGGAATTGCATCGGATTAAGGATTTCATTTCAATATAGCTTTAATAACCAGGACGTATTTCGATGTAGGTTAAACTAGATAGCAAGGTTTCTTATCATGCATTAGTTATGGTAAAAAAAATAAGGGGTAGACTGAAAAATTTCCTTACTATCTCCAGGATGGAGCAACCGAAATCCAACTATATATTGTGTTGGATACCATATGATAAGCCTCTGTATGAAGGATATTACCAACTACCACCATCCTTACTGTGTGAGTCTGCTCTTGAGATCTTCCTTGATTGCACCTGAATCATCGTTGTGTATGATAATGTATTCAAATATTGTTGGAACATAACCTCTCTGCCTTACCATTCTTTGCACCTAATTTTATCGCCTTATGACTTAGATTCGTCGATTGCCATCGTATGAAGCCATAGTAGGGATTCTTTTCAGAGTGTGACTGTCACCTTGGTTCATAGACGGATATAAATCTAGAAGACACCCTAAGGATGGGTTGAATGGCTACCTAATAAACTTAGTTTAACATTAATGATATCATGATGGTCATATGTACACCCCTATTAGTCTGTAGTGAAAATGAAACCAAGTCCTATACGAATAACCATCCTTGAATGATGGTTATTTCTCTTATTTTAATTACCTTGGGTAGTGATTAATGGAGGTTTAAAGAGATTATTTTATACATACCATAGGTTGTACTTTCACATATTACTAAGTGTGCATAGATGTGTGTGTGCCACTGCTATCAGTGATCTCTAGTCGTATACTGATTTACCTTCGAATTTGCCTATGGGTATGTAACATTTTCAATTGAACCAATTTTGTAGTAAGCATGGGAGACCTCACTCATTTAGTAAGTGTGTGTATCATTTATTTTACCCCATCGATGCACAAGTTGACCTTACTTGATGCCCTTACTTTATGTCGTGTCTCTTCTAGACTCCTCCGATTAAACTCAGTTCGACATTGCCTAATTAAAATTTCATCCTTAAGGGGCTTGGGATCATTATATTTGTGGCAAAAATGCTTAGATTGACTTATGATAATTATTAACCAGAATTGGTGACCTATGATGTACTGTAGGTAGAAGGCTTAATGTGTGGTAGAGTTTTGACATATTCCTTGGAGTGTAGATTATTTTTTGAAATATATCACCAAGGACTAACATACACCCTATGTCGATACCACTATTGGAATTGTTGCAAATTGATTTGTATGAAAGTTAGAATTTCAACATTTATTCTTTCAGGATTGTAAATTAGTTCATATAGTTGGATATTGAGATTAATGAATCCTATTTTATATCAAACGTTTTAAATTTATTGGAAAGTAAATTGAAGTAATAGTATTATCTGTTGTTAGAGGTTGAATTGAGAAAAGAATATAGTGTATATTTTTCTCTCTAATAGGTATAATCTCTTCCTTGTGTAAGTAATGGCTAAAATGGAATAAATGGCGAAGAGATCAGTTATAAAGAATTCACTAGTTTCAAATGGTGATTATCTACCTGAAAGTATGAAATTTAACTTGATTGTTTAGTGAAAATATTTTCTTACTAAGAATGATGATCAAAGATGCAAATGCTATAATTTTGCTCTTTAGTTTTGTCTCTATAAAGTGAATGTTTGCTATATGTATTATGTTGGGAATTATTATATGTGCCAGTTCATGAATTTATTCCAAATTAAATGTGGAGGTTTATACATAGAAACTATGATATTGAATGAAATGCTGAATCTTATAACTAAAATAATTTGTTGATTAATGAGGATGGATTGGTGTCCATTCCTTGGGAAGAGGTATGGGACTCTTCCTATGTTTGGAGATAATCCAAACGAATGTGATGGAATTTTGAATTGATCTTTATCATGTATGTGGAAAAGAATGATTTACCTTTGCATACTTGGTGATTGCATTGAATATGACATTCTTTAGCATTTATGTAATGCTTAATTGCATAAGCATGGTGTGCTTGTGATGCATTGGCATTTTCTGCACTCGAGTTGTCCTGATCCCTTACCACTCATCTCTCACCTCATGAAGATGCAAGGATTCTAGAGAAGATTCAAGAAGCCACTATTGAAGACTTTGATATGCATTTGATTATATTCTTTATTAATGTATTTTTAAAAAGGGCTGAAAAGATAAGCCAAGTGATGTAAAGTTAGATGTATTTTTATTCCTGCTTTGTAAACTAGAAAGGAAGTTTTATTTATGTAAGTACTTCCATAAGATAGCAATGTTGGATAGTATGGAAGCATTGTAAATGATGTATTTTATATCCTTAGGTGTAGATGATGTAAGGTTTTGAAAGGAATATCAATTGGAAGCTTTATTGCATCAAGAATGTTCTCTATTTGCTTATGTATTTACTTCCTTTAAGTTATAAGAATGTATGCTTGAGAATTGAACATTCGGAATATAGTAGGAGATGATTAATTCATGAACAATCCACATACAGAGGGCTCACCATGGTCTCAAAAACTCACAAACTAGAACCACTACTAATAAACTTGTCAACACCTCAAAGATGAGTAATTCTTATAATAATGTTTAAAACATATAATCCCATGATACATGCTAGTAGCCATAGTTGCAATAGATGGATAATTCTCCTAAAATACTAACCTCATTGGTAGTATGGAGAATTGGGAAGGGTAATCCTTGGGTGAGGATCCCTATCCTATCTGGTTGATAAAACCATAAGATGTCCCTTGTTATATAGCAATAACTTAAGGGGAATTTAAAGCCTTTATATGATATTATCCATCTACCAGTATGGGATGGTGAGATGGTAAGGTAGGAATGGGTGTTCCTACTCGCATTTGGCTTTAAATAATTATAGAAGTGGGTGCTTCTATATGTTCAATCTATTGCAAATCAGATTACCTTCTCTAATGGGATAACTATGTCTTTAATCATTATTATAGTTGTGACTTATCAATGGGTGGACAATGAGTTTATATGTATATAAATAGTGGACAATTTAAGATCATTACAGTTGGTATCAGAGCTTAGGCTAACTGATAGATTTTAGATAAATCTAGGTTAGTGAAAATATTTGGGACATGATTCAAAACATGAACTTCCTAACTCTTGATGATGCATACTTGCTAAGGATTAGGTCAGTTATTGAGATCACTGATGTCCGAGCTCCTTTCTCCCATGAAGTAGATCCATAGTCATTCAAAAAGTGGAAGAGCTAGGTGAACCCCCCTTAATGGGACTTGAGTGGTGTACCTTAGACTCTTTTGGGAAACTGCTCGGCATATTTGTCTTAAGATCTACTTATTCCTTATGTCAAGGATGTATAAATCTCAATCGGAGTTAGAGGAAGAAAACTAGGAACTCAACCTAGCCACATAAACTATTTGTGAACTATTCTAGTTAATTAGAATTTTGGACCTTAGAATGAGCAAGTATTAATACAACTATTTATCCCAGGTTAACATGGCAACAAGAGGAAGAGGCAAGAGGACAATGACCTCACAACAAGCTAGTCCTGATACTCCTGAAGTCAAAAAATTAGGGGAGAGTTCAAGGAACTCAAACAAGGAAGTTGAGAACCTTACTGCTATGGTATCTGTTATACAAGACCAAATCCAATAGATCTTACAAGCCATAAATTCTCAACATAACCCTAACAACAATCATGAGATGAACATCTCAGATGATGAGACTAGAGAGGATGAAGATCCTGAAGAACGTGCGAATAGGATCCATACAAAGAAGGAAATTGGCAATAACTTGAAGTATATCAAAGTGACTAAGTTCACTGGAAAGGGAGGAGAAAATGCAGTCGAAGCTTGGATCGAAGAACTTGAACTTCACTTTGCCATAAGAGGTTATTCCTCCACTACTAAGATGACATTTGCTCTTTCCCATCTGGGAGAAAGAGGAGTGGATTGGTGGAATGCTTATAGTAGAGCACATGATGTCTCACCTAACAAATTGAAGTGGGAAGTGTTCGTGGAAGCTTTTAAGGATAGGTTCCTTACAAAGCAATTCTATATGAATAGGTATCAGGAATTATTTGCCCTTCAACAAGGATCACTCACCATGGAAGAATATTATGAGCAATATGTGAGACTCCTCAAGTATGTACCATCTTACAATCAAAACAATGAGTTGAAGATAGAAAAATTTGTCCATGGACTGAGGCTTATAATTAGAGAAAGTGTGAACATGCATGTTCAGAAAACTATGTAGAAAGCCTATGATAGGGCTCACAAAGCAGAGGCTAATCTGGATGCTAAGGAAGCTCAAAACAATCCCTCAAAATGGTCACACAAAGGACAAAAATTTTAGAAGAAGAGAAAATGGGATCATGGAAAAAGTCAGAAAAATAAAGGAAATTCAAAATTTGGAAAGCATGGCAATGGTGGCAAGAAAGATTTCAAAAAGGAATTCCACTACAAGAATGATAACAGGAACTTCCAAACCCCTCAACAGCCAACTCCACTACAGGTGGTAGATACCAGGAAGCAGGTTCAGGGAGGAAATTCAAACCCGAAGATAAGATGCTTCGATTGTGGAGGACCACATTATGTTGTCAACTACCCAAAATGTGCTAGTACTAGCACTGATAGGCCAAGCCACAAGATTTACGTAGCTACCACAACACAAGACTTGGATGGTCAGGCTACTCCTTTACTCTTGAATGGTAAAATTTTTGATAGAGATGTTAAAATTTTAATTGATAGTGGGGCTACAGATAGTTTCATTTCAAATAGCTTATTAAGGGATATACCTAAAAAACTAGGATCTTTGGCACAAGGGTGGAAAGTAGAGTATGGGTCAGGACAGACTTATCATGTTAGCCAATGTTTTCCCTCCACTCAAATTACCTTACCCGAAGGCTCTACTAGGTGGCATTTATATGTAGCACCCCTACATGCATTTGATATAGTTTTGGGAATGGATTGGTTGAAGGCTCATGAAGCCTTGGTTAATTTCCAAGAAATATGGATTGAGTTTATAAATGAAACCAAGGAGAGGCAAAGGATATATAGTGAAGCAAGGGAATTCCAACCCAAGCTAATTTCAGCTATGCAATTAAAGAAGACAATTAGGAAAGGAGGAATGGTCTATGCAGTAAAAATCAAAGAAATAGAGGAGGACTCAAGAGAGGATATTCTTAACAAATTTCCACTTTTACAAGAATATCAAGATGTCTTTGTTGATGAGATACCAGGGTTACCTCCTAAACGTGAATTTGACTTCACCATAGAATTGTTGCCAGGAACAGAGCCTATCCATAGAGCTCCTTATAGAATGAATCCCATTGAAATGCAAGAGTTGAAGGTGCAACTTCAAGAGTTGCTTGATAAGGGACTAATAAAGCCAAGTGTATCACCTTGGGGAGCACCCATCTTATTCATGAAGAAGAAATATGGTTCTTTGAGGCTTTGCATAGACTATAGAATGTTGAACAAGGCAACAATAAAAAATAGATATCCATTACCAAGGATTGAAGATCTGTTTGATCAATTGAAAGATGCTTCCATTTTCACCAAAATTGATTTGAATTTAGGGTATCATCAACTAAGAATCCGAGAGGAAGACACACATAAAACTGCATTCAAAACTAGATATGGTCACTATGAGTTCACAGTCTTACCCTTTGGTTTGACTAATGCACCAACTGCTTTCATGAATTTGATGAACAATGTGTTCAGGAATCAGTTAGACCGGTTTGTGTTGATATTCCTAGATGATATCTTGGTTTATTCTCGTAATCGAGAGGAACATGAAAAGCATTTAAGGGTAGTATTAGAGTTGTTAAGGAGGAATCAACTCTATGGAAACTTGTCCAAATGTGAGTTCTATGTTTCTCAAGTACATTATTTGGGGCATATAATATCAGCCAATGGAATTGTAGTGGATCCAAAGAAAATAGAAGCCATTTTGAATTGGCCACCTCCAACAAATGTGTCAGAAGTTAGAAGCTTCATGGGTTTATCAGGTTATTACAGGAGATTTGTGAAAGACTACTCCAAAATTGCTTATCCTATAACCAACTTACAAAGGAAGGGGAAGGAGTTTAAGTGGATGGACAAATGCGAAGCAACATTTAATTTGCTTAAACAAAAGCTCACCATAGCTCCTATTCTGAAAATTTTGGATCCATCTGGTAGTTTTTCAGTTTGCACTGATGCTTCATTAGAAGGACTTGGAGGAGTCCTATCTCAAGATGATTTCGTAGTAGCATATGAGTCTAGGAAACTCAAAAAGCATGAAGTTAATTATGCTACTCATGATCTAGAACTTGTTGCGGTTGTGCATGCCTTGAAAATATGGTGTCACTATCTGGTGGGTAGACCATTTGAATTAAGAACTGATCACCAGAGTTTGAGGTATATTTTTACTCAACCACTATTGAATGCTAGACAAAGAAGATGGATGGAGTTTTTAGTCGAGTATGAATTTGGTATTGAATATATCAAGGGAAAGGAAAATAAGGTTGTTGATGCATTAAGTAGGAGGAAACACATAGCAGCATTGACTCGTAGTCATGTAGACTTAATGGATAGAGTCAGGAAAATGCAGTGTCAAGATCCAAAATGTAATGAAATTCGGATTAAGGTAGAACAAAACCTGAATGAGAATCCAGATTATAGCATAAAGGATGGACTTTTATGCTTTAAGGAACGTGTGGTCATTCCTAAAATGGGTAATCTAAGGAGATTGATTATGCAAGAAGCTCATAATTCACCATACTCCGCTCATCCTAGAGGAGCCAAGATGAGAGAGAATATGAAAAAGACCTTTTATTGGTCTGGCATGAAGAAAGATATCACCGATTTTGTGGCACGATGTCTACAGTGTCAGAAGGTGAAAGTAGAACATCAACATCCAATAGGGAAATTAATGTCTCATCATGTTCCTACTCAGAAATGGTAGGTAGTTTCAATGGATTTTATTGTCGGGTTGCCTAAAACAAAATATCAGCATGATGCAATTTTTGTGGTAGTAGATAAACTCACTAAGGTTGCACACTTCATAGCAGGGAGTACTACAGATGATGTTGTAGTTGTTGCCAATAGATATGCCAAAGAAATTTTTAGGTTGTATGGATTTCTCGAGATGATAATCTCAGACAGAGACTCTAGGTTTACTTCTGAGTTCTGGCAGGCTCTCCATCATGCAATGGGCACAACTTTGAATATTAGTTCTGCGTATCATCCAAAAATGGATGGACAGACCGAAAGGGTAAACCAAGTTCTAGAGGATATGCTATGCATGTATTGCATGGACCAAAAGTCTCATTGGGAAGACTATTTGTATCTGGTTGAGTTTGCTTATAATAATAGCTATCATTCTTCTTTGAAGATGGCCCCTTTCGAAGCCTTGTATGGTCGAAGATGCAGAACACCCTTATCATGGGACAATCCCGAGGATCGGGTTGTCATTGGACCAAAAATGGTTAGAATTATGGAGGAGCAGCTAGCACTAATCCGAAAAAGGCTCAAGGAAGCCTCGGATAGATAGAAGAGTTATGCGGATCTGAAAAGAACTCCTAGAGAATTCTCTGTGGGTGACAGGGTGTTTCTAAGAGTGAAACCAAAGAAAAGTGCAATTAAATCAACCAAATTGGATCCTAGATTTGTAGGACCATTTGAGATTATGGCAAAAATAAGTCTTGTAGCCTATCGGCTTGACTTACCACCTAACCTATCAAATATCCACAACACTTTTCATGTATCCCTGCTTAGGAAATATATTGTTGATCCTGATCATGTGTTAGATGTTTCTAACTTGCAGATGGCAGATCCGACAACCTTTGAAGTGAAGCCGGTGAAGATCTTGGAATTTCATTCCAAGATGATGAGGAAAAGAAACATTGACCAGTGCAAGGTCCAGTGGGACCAATATTCTGAGAAGAATTCCACTTGGGAAAAAGTGGAAGATATGAAAAGACATTTTCCCTACTTATTTGATAATGCTATGTAATAATACAGGTTGATACATTTACCACTTGGGAAAGTGGGAACTAAGCAAACCTTATGTTTTTATTGATTGATATGTAATATTGCAGGAAACATAGAGGACTGTGTTTATTCTAAGGGGGGAGTATGTCACGACCCACCTTGGAAGAACCTTATTAATATGCTATTTGTATTTGGACAGCTGAATTTAATGCCTGTTGTGTTTGCATTATGATGATTTTTATCAAGAGAAAATGATGTTGCGTGCATTGACTGATGTGCAGGAACAGGTATTCTCTTAAGTGGAAGATATTGACCATGAGATATGAGAAGGGAAATGATGACATAGACAACTCATCAGGTAAGGCTCTCATCTCAACCATCACTAGTTACCTCCCTGAGAGCGGTGCACTTGAGTTTAACTCTGAAAAGTCCCGCTCAATCAAAGGAAAAATAGTGATGGGAGATGTTGAGCACGTTCATGGAGTGCTTGCATGCCATTAATATGAATTTAAAAAGGTTGCATAATTAAATTTGCTTAAAGGAATCCCACCTTAGAAATGCATATTTATTGGTGATTGATATTTCAATATTTTGAAATATATGTTTTATGCATATAATTTAAAGTATTCTCTAGAGTAGAGATTATTTGTTTTGAGCTCAATTATTTAATTTGATTAACCTTATTTTTGAAAAGAAATCAGGTGGATTGTCTTTTATGAGCTTGTCAAAATTTTATTGGGTCAAATTATGAAAAGACCACTCTATAAAATTAAATATTGCATTTTCCTTACACATGGCAGTTTTTGGGATGAGTGTTCTAGGAGATGAGATTCTTCCCTTATCTCTAATAGTTTCAAATAGTTACTGCCCATACTCTTAATAGTGTTAGTACCCTTGGGTAAGGAACAATGGACAAGAAACCTGCACACACCATATCCCTAGGAAATCTCAAGTGCAATAAAATAATATATATGTTGTAAGAAACTTGCATGTGAATGAAAAGATGGAAAATAATAAAATAATAGGGAACATCCTTCCTACCTATGTTAGAGTAATATTCCATTCTTTGGGATATTTACCCTTTTACTCGACTAGGTAAAATAGGTAGTATATTGCATTATACTACATAGGTTATTACATTTACTTTTTACCATAGGAGATATTTACTATTTTATAAATATCTTGTGGTTAACTTAGGTTAGTAACTAAAATATCCTATGTTAAAGATATTTTAGTCAGGTTGTTAGCATAATTCTATTTCAAAACTCCGTTAGCGCTACCTAAGCTAATTGGTTATTAAACCTATTTTGTAACCTATATTAAGCTACGACATTCCTAAGTCTAGCTAATGTTGAATTAATAATATTTCATTTATCATTGTGCAACTATTTGCTACATTGGCATCAGAGCACCTGAAGCGCTGGGCAAGGTGGGAGTCAAACTTCGTTCCACAGGGCAAGGCGAGAAACTTCTCGTTTCGTTGGACAAGGCGAAGGGTTTCACGTTCTACGCGTTTCGAGGAGGAAGCACCATTTATTTTTTTATTTGGTTGCTTTAGGTTTCATAATTTTCTGAACTCCTAAGTCTGATTTGATTTTAGGACCTCAGGCCCATAGAATCTAACAACACTCTACTGTCAGATCTGACAGGCTCACACAGTGGGCAGGAGGTCCACGTGCACAGTTAGGTAGACAAATCATGATGCATAGTGGGCAGGAGGCCCACATGCACCGAGAGGCAGGTGAGACCTTCTCAGTGGACTGGCGACCAGAAATCTATTTTCGATGACCGACCCAACTCGGTCTTTGTGAGCAAGGGCTTGAAAGCCCTCTGTCGACGATCAGATATTTTATTCTCTTTGACCCGACTGTAGGGGCCCTTGGGCGACATGCCTCAAGGGTTGCATTGACAATGGCGATAACACCTCAAGGCCACCGAAGCACACTCTGGTAATCGATGAAGTAGAGTCAGGGTAGGAGCACCCTGACTCCAACAAATCAACAACCAAAAACCAGTTAGTGAGAGTAGGTGCGCCCTCCACCAATGTCAGGGACAAACCCTAGGTGAGAAAACAATGACATGCACCTCGAGGATATACTAGATCTGACTCAAAGCCTAAGGTGACACGTGGCAAACTGCCATGCGCTAACGTGAACCGACCAGACTGGACATCGAAGGGACATAGGTGGCATGCCCATCGGACTGACACACACTTTGAGACTAGACACATAGACTGATGACTGGTGGGTGTGGATTACGAGGTAGACAAGGGACATGTGGCACTTGGGATGGGCAACACATGGTAGACTAGCCACGTGCCACCTGGATGGACATGATAGGACATGGTAGACACATGGCAAGACAAGCCACATGTCCACCTGACATGTGGACCAGACTACCATTGACAAGTGGTAGGGACTAAAAGGCGATGATCGACTGACTGCCCAAAGGCAGTCGATAAATAAAGGGTGCCTTTGCCCTTTTAAAACCCCAAATTGCATCCATAGGATGCATGTGGGATTATTCCCACATTTCTCCCACTCCGACGCGGGGATGCCTTCAAAATGAAGGCCTTCCCCTTCACATTTCATCGGGCGGGATAGCCTGACTGGCTCGACGAGCCAGCCAAGGGCTAAGTCCCACGGGGTCACCGGTTCGAGTCCCGACAGGGACAAATTCTTTTGCCAATCAGGGACAAAAGAACAAAAGGCAATTTTTTGCCTTATCAAAGCAAGGTGTATTTTGAGTAATATTTGGTAAAGTTTCCAATTTTTTTTTTTGCTTAAATTTAATATTTTTTTAGATAATTTTTCATAATTTTATATAGTTTTGCCTAAAATAATCATTTTTTTTCTTTATAACTTGATTATTTTTTGACAAATTATGTTTAATTATGTAAAATTAAGTCTTTAAAATTATTTTTTTTAGCATTTACATTGGAAACCTTTTATACACCATTTTTTTTTTTGCAACTATAACAATTCCATTTCTTATGTTTTCTCCACACTTGGGGATAAAGAGACAAAGAAACCAACAATTTGTTGCAAAACATAAAATATCTTCTCAACCTTGTTAATTTAGCATACAAGAAAGAATCAAACTTGAATTCTTTTTGCAAATTAGACAACAAGGAGACTGAATTTTTTTTGTAAAATTCAAAAGGTAAAGTGTGCATTTGTTTTCTCCGAGGGGGATATAAGACATAAAATTGCACATTATTTTTTGCAAAATTGAGAATAAATTGTAACCTTGGGTCCATCAAAACCAAGTCGTTTGTCGACTGGTCTAGAAGCCTTTCAAACTGATGAGGATTGATGTTTGATCACTCATATGACCTCTCTAGTAGTTCCTAGCTAGGTTTGCATAGTTTATTTCTTGCAAATTAATATTGTAAGTGAGTCTCCTTCTCACATGCACTTGTGGGCACTAGTTATCTTCTAGTTGTCATTTAGGAGTGTTAGTTAGGAAGTGTGAACTCAAAGTAGAAAGTGTGTACTTCAAGATAGCTAAAATGGATCTTATAGTTAGCATTATTCCTTTCTTATTAACTTAGAAGTTACGTGCATTCTCCTTTGTACTTTTGTAGCTTATGGTTAAGCATATTGGATCAAATCCATGATTTGATGGGTTTGGTTATGTATTTTGGGCCATTAGAGCCTATATAATGAGTTTGTAAATAATATGAAGTTAGTTGGATTTTCAATCCTTTTCATTGGTATCAGAGCCTAGTTTATATTTACACTAGGGCTTGTGAGGTGAGAGGGTAGGAGATAGATTGTTTTTCATGAGAAATTATTTCTCATTGAGGACTCGGTTCAAGCTCAAGGGGAGCTTGAGAACCATTCGCAGAAGGAAGTTCCAAAGGCGTCAAACTCCTCATTCCAGATTTTTGTTTATGCTTAAGAGGTATAGGAAAAATTTACCCCGATTCCTCTCTTACAAAAATCCCTTGGCAGGTTTGGACTACTCCTACGGTGAAATACGCATTAGGGAGCCATTTGTTCTTGCCATTGAGGAGTCTTGAAGACTGAGGAGCATCTATACCAAGTCGTGTGTCGACTTGGGTTTGGTTGCCTTTCAAATGTTGGTCGTGTGTTGACTGGATCTTGAAAGGAGAGCTACTGAAGGGGTCTTGGTGATATGATAGTAAATTAGCAATTTGTTAGGAAAATTTGAAGGTAATTCCCCTTCAAAAATTGCTAATATTTGTAAAAGTTTAAGTTTTCAATGTTGTTAAATTAACCCTTCTGGTTAATTTCAAATTTCATTTTTATTTAGAAAACTTAATTTTAATTAATATATTATTTTTCTTAATATATTAATTAAAAATATTATTGTATAAAAAAAAAAAATTTAAGTCGAAGGGGCTCATTGAGCCAGTGTTCAACTGCATTTCGGCAGCATCGGTGCATCTTCGACAACATGTGGTGATGACCTTCATGCGCGTTAGATCGCACACGGCCGTGCTACCTACCGACCTATCAGATATCGACCTAACTGCTATCGATCCTGACACTATCAGGTACAACAACGTTTGGGCCTACGGCCATCGCTATCAGCTGATAGAGCCAGAGCATGGCGTGCATGCTCACAGGGCGTGTGACGTCTTGGCATGTCCCTGTCGTGTCAGGCCAGTCACCTGACAACACCAGGGCATGGCGTGCATGACCCTCAGAGGCGCACGATGCCTGATTGGGCTTACAGAGTGCCGTCATATCTGCGCCTGTCAGTGCCTTACAGGCTGAACCTGCTGCACGCATGGTTGTTTATGTGTTTCTCCCAAGAAGGGACAGGTGGTCCCTGGTTCAAAATCTGCTCTTTCCTATATGTTTTAGTTCCAAATATCAACCGCACCTAGCCCTGGAATTGGTGCCTCGAGAAATGTGCCATTGTAGTTCAGAATTTCATGCAAGCAATTGACGTGCAGTTGACAGGCTAATCCACTTCGGCAAGCAAGGGTAAAACTTATTGTAATTTTTTTAATTTTACTATTCTAAGGTTTTGCATGTAATTTTTATTTTTTATTAATTTCATTTTTAATAACTTAATTAAATTAATTAATCTTTGATTAATTAAAATTTAATTTTTAATTAAGTTATTTTTAAATTAATAAAATATAAATTTTAAACCTTAGGTTAGTTTAAATTTTTAAAATTTGAGCCTTAGGAGTATTTTTCAATTCAGGGCACAACATTGTAACAAGGAACCTCCAATTTTTTTACCTTGATTTTCAATGCTTTTTCCTTTTACTCCTGGCTTATACCCGGTCTCACATGGCTTCTGACTTGGCTGCCCAAGTGGCAGAACTTGCACATGTTGTAAATGCTTTAGCAGATAAAGCTAATGACACTACCATGGCAAAATTTCTTGGTAACCTTGCAATGAAGGTAAATGATATTTCTCTCCACAATGCTTCAATTTCTGCTCAGGATTCTCTCCTGAGAGTTTGTTGTGAAGTACCACTTTATGATGGACTCCGAAACCCAGAAGTCTTGAGTAGTTGGATTCTTGACATGAGTTCTTAGTTTTCTTATACTCAGCTTTCAGATGAGGATATGGTTCCATATGCTAAACTCAAACTTTCTGGTTTAGCTAAAGTACTTGTTGAAAGAAAAAGAGGTCATGATGAACTCACCTCATGGGATGAGCTTGTAGACTGTCTTAAGACCAATTTTTATCCTTCCAATTATTCTAAGGAATTGGTCATTAAGTGGTTTCAATTTTGACAAGGTACTAATATTACTGTGCAAGAATATATCTTTCAATTCAACAGGTACATGATACTTTTGAATGTGGAGGAAGATATTAAAGCTTTGATTCTCAAATTTCAAAGTGGTTTGTTGGAACATTTGTACAGGGAAATTATGTTTGTTTCTATGGAAACATTGGATTCAATTTTCAACTAGGCGCAACTTGCGAAGGACAAGTTTAAGGCGCATTCGTAGGCATTCCACGCACCTGCTACTCAAGTGGTTGCGAACTCATAAAAAGGGAATAGTTCTTTCTCACAAAAGAATAACTTTTCTCAAAAGAAGAATTATTCTTCTCCATCTCCTTCTTCTCCTTGTCCTTCTGCTTCTACTACTTCTTCTTCTTCTTCCAAACCTTCTTCTTCTAAAAATTTTTGTAACTATTGTAAGAAAAAAGGTCATGAAAAAGCTAATTGTTTTAAGCTTAAAAAGAAGAGTTTAGTCATCACTACTCAAGAGGAGGATGCTTCCAAAGGTCCCCTTGAGTCAGTAGGAGAAAGTAGAGTGTACATGAAATTATGAGGTAATATCAATGAGGTTACCTTGGTAAATGTAAGTTCATCATGGGGTGCTCGTGATGCTTTGTCCATCACTCGAGATCATTTGCTCCATAATTTTGCAACAGATTGTATAGTGGATAATGGCTCGCAGAAAAATCTAATTGCAAGGTCCATTATCGAGTGATTGAAGTTACCTATGGAGCCTCATCCTCAACCTTATTATTTGGGTTGGAAGGATAGTGGAAGGGGCTCAGAAATCACTCACACTTGCACATTAAAATTTGCACTTGGCCCACATTTCATAGATCAAGTCACTTGTGATGTGACTCCTATGGATTGTTGTGGGATTTTTCTTGGATAAAATTTTCAGTATGACCGAAGAGCTATTTATGATGCTTTCAAAAGAACCTACACACTTAAAAAATATGGTAAGGTATTTCTCATTAAAAGCACCAACACTCCTAACATCATTCTAAATTCCAAGCAAACAAAAAGGGTAATTAAAAAAGGTGGTGACGTTGCTCTAATTTTTATTCGCTCTCAAAACACTCCTACATCCACATCCATTCCAAAGCAACACTCTTAAATGGATAAAATATTGCAAAATTACTCAAACATATTTCAGGAGCCAAAATCTCTTCCTCCAATTCGCATAATTAATCACATCATTGAAATCATTCCTGGTTGTTCACTACCTAATGCTCCCATGTATAGACAATCTATTTTGCAAAATGAAGAAATAAAAAGGCAAATAGAAGATTTGTTGTCTAAGGGTTTCATTAAGGAAAGTACTTCTGCTTGTGCCTCACCTAATTTATTGGTTCTTAAAAAAGATGGCACTTGGATATTGTGCATTGATTTTCGTGCTTTGAACATAATTTCTATAAAGAATAGATATCGACTACTACGCATTGATGATTTATTAGATCAGCTCCAAGGAGCTAAGTATAAGACACCATATTGAATTCAATAATTTTGAGAGCTCTTCCCGAATCCTACAAAATATTGATTACATCCCTTAATGTTTCACAAAGAGTTGTCACCTTTGTGGAGTTAGTCAATTTGCTTCAAATTGAGGAAGCAAACCAACTCCAAAATGATGAAGTGTCAAACAATGCACTTTATTCAAACTATAAGGGTGATAAGAAGAAAGAAAACTTTCAAAAGGGGGTATCATCTTCAAAAGGTATGGGAAAGAAATCTCAAAAGAGGTTTTACTCGTATTGTAAAAAGGAGAACCATGACACCAATCGACGTTGGTTCAAAAATAAGCAAAACAAGAAAGATAAAGGCACAACACAGAAGCAAAACAAAGGCCATATTGCTAGTGAAGTATCTGGTTCCAATTCTGATTCTAGTTCAAAAAAAGCATACAGAGTGTTCATTGCTAAGAAAATATTGTAGAGGGAAAACACATTTTGTCACCTTAAGCAAGCACCATTTCCTCTTTTTTTTTTAGGCTTCATAAATAACATAAGTTTTTGTTTGAAGTACTTGTAATAAAGGGGTGTTTGTACCTCTTTTAGGCTTCATAAATAGCAAACTCTCATTTTTTGAAGTTCTTATAACAAAAGGAGGGAATTTTTTGGTGTAAAATTGCCTAGGAGGCAATATTTGTAAAATCCTTCACAAAACTCTTGAGTTGCACATATTTTGCAATTAAGGGGGGATATTCAATTCTTTTTCTTCATAATTTTTTGTAAAAAGAGAAGAAGACTTATAAGGATGCATTTTCGACAGTGACCGACACCTTAGTCATACTTCTTTTATAAATTAATTACATGTTTTGCAACAAGAAGGGGGAAAATTATAAGGGTGCATTTTCGGCAGTGATCGACATCTTAGCTACCTTATCTTTTGCAAACTCATATTGTAAACTAAATGAACCTCGTATGAAGTGATCTATTCTACTACACCTAGTGATTGCAACGACTGGTTACCCATGCAATTCGGTTGGATGAAATGATTACTATAAGGACATTAGTTGGTGTGAAGACAAAGTGAGGAATGACCCACTTTTTTCTTAGAAGCATTTAGAGCACTGTGACAAAGAAAGAACCAGCAGATCAACATCTTTTTCACTATATTGGGACAGTTATATACTTTACCCAAATATTGTTGTATAGGAGGATGTATATGTATTACCCAAATAATGTAATAAGGGGAGATGTTAGAGTAATATTTCATTATTTGGGATATTTACCCTTTTACTCGACTAGGTAAAATAGGTAGTATATTGCATTATACTACATAGGTTATTACATTTAATTTTTACCATAGGAGATATTTACTGTTTTATAAATATCTTGTGGTTAACTTAGGTTAGTAACTAAAATATCCTATGTTAAAGATATTTTAGTCAGGTTGTTAGCATAATTCTATTTCAAAACTCCGTTAGCGCTACCTAAGCTAATTGGTTATTAAACCTATTTTGTAACCTATATTAAGCTACAACATTCCTAAGTCTAGCTAATGTTGAATTAATAATATTTCATTTATCATTGTGCAACTATTTGCTACAACCTAGAGGAAATGGGCCTATAAATTAATAGGAGGATTGAAAGTTGGGGGGTATGCTATGATTGGGAGGATTATAGGAAGGCTATATTGGGAGGAAGACATTCAAGAATAGTGGTTTGGAGGCTTGCAATATTTCCAGGTGTGGAAGTCTCATTTTCTCCTTTTTAATGCTTGAATTATGTAGGCTTTCCTTTCTGTGATAAAGGAAATTATTTAGGTTGTGCATTTGCACTATGTTTTATGTATGAATGATGACCAAAAGACTTTTTTGTCTAGTAGGCTATGGAGCCACTATTGTTTGAAAGTAATGATATTAGTTACATTCAGATAAGACCTGAGATTTTATTTTATGAGAAGGTTTATACTTTACGAAATTCATGGTGACTACTTGCCGCTACACCGACTACTAGGCATGATATAATGTGCCCTCATGAAGCCTAAAAAAATAGGAAAAATACCATTAGGGATAATCGAATAGCTTTATGGCAATATTTCACAAATATCTTTGTGTTGGCTTCATCTAAAACCTTCTTATTCTTTGCACATTGATATAGTTTCTCTTTCGATCCGTAGGCGACGTTGTTAGGATCCTATCCTAATGCCATTTTGTAATACTAATTTACTTATGTAATTACCCACTTCCAACGTGAGGGATCCCATTATGATATTATTTTGTAATACTTTTTAATGTATGTGGCAAGTAGTATTCCTAGCCAAGTGACACCATCTCATGTAACCATTTTTTTATCAAGATTGTAACCGATGGTAGGTAGGAGATTCTAGCTCGAGTGGCATTTTGCATGTAAGCCAACTCTTGAGCCTTTAGGTAGGTTTACTGTTGACAGTATTGTCACATTCCACCAAGGGGCAGAAAAATTAAAACTTTGTATGATATTTGTTTTGTTGAAAGTTTTCTTTTGTTTATAAGTTATAGCAATTTTGGTTTTCCCTATCGCCCCCTGGTGGACAAAATAAAAAGAAAAAAACTTCGGGCCCGAAGTGCTTCAAATCATCACTTAGGGCGAGAACTTTGTCGAGAAAGCGAACAAAATGCTTCGCACTTGAAGTATTCCCAACGACTACTTCGGGCGAAGAATTTTGTGAAGCGGCATCCAAGCAACTTCGTCGAAGAAGAAAAGATGGCCCAAATCAGCTAAGGCAAAGAAATTACTTCGGGCCCAAAGTATTTCTAAAACCCACTTCGGCCAGTTTTCACCCGAAGCAGTAGAGGTCGAAAAGTGTTTCGATCGAAACTCCCCCGAACCACCATTTCAAAAGAAGATCGGCCCGAAGCATTTTTCCGACCTATCAGCGAAGCAGTTTCACCAGCGAAGTAGCGAAGGATAGAGGGAGATCGGCTTCGGCACTCCACACCCCCAAAGTAGTTTTGCGAAGCGAAAATCAGTGAGGCACTTCCTAGGAACGCTTCCCAAGTTGGGAATTTTCTCGAGGCAATCAGAGAGCCTCATAAATGCATATTTTCTTGCCCAATTAGCCCGCTGCTCATTTTTGGCAATTGGATGCGAAGTATCAGCCCGAGAAGAAGAGCCCAGCAAGCATGGCCGCCACTCGAGCACCGCACCTGCAATCCAAGGACACCTAGGTGGCTCATTTAATGCATCTTTCCTCGGCTGACTCGGTCACCCTTACCAGTTTTGGTAGCCGATTTGAGGGATCATCCGCAGCATCAACGAGGAGCCAATTTCTCAGGGCTCGAGGGTGTACTCGTCATTTTTTGTAATAATGATTCAGAGGGCCGGGTCCTCTATAAAAACCCAGGCTTTGCAATGTAAAAAGGGGGGGAACTTTCTGCTAGAAAGCTGTTGTAACTTGATGTCCTACGTTTAATACTAAAGATATTTTGTGCTCTATTTCTCTCTTTTATGTTGCCTTTTGTGCTTAATTCTTTTGTCTTTTCTCGTTCGCATACTGAGACTCTGAATCCTGAATTCGATGTGCGATCGGGGACTGAACCCCTAAAATTCACCCTGAAGGATACATAGGAGAGGAAAAATGCCTTGTCACTTTCTTTTATGCTGCCTGGTGGATTGAGGTTTCTATTATTCCCTTATCTCAATCGTTGTTACTCTGAACCCTGAATTCCAGTGAGAGAGAAAGGAGAACCCTGCGAGCCCGTCCAGAGGATACATAGGAAGTTTGGCATTTCATTTCCTTCATGCTATTCTTGGTATTTCTTGCTGCTATTCGAGTTGTTAGCGAGTAATCGTGCTTCCTGTTCTCTCCCACCTTAAATCATCATCTTCTAACCCTTACTCTTTTTATTTCTTTCTCTAACCCTTACCCTTTTTATTTCTTTTTCTAACCCTTACCCTATTTATTTCTTTCCTGCACTCTTGTCTCAAACCCCAAAAGTAGATTAGTATAGGAGCCGGCATTTCTCCGGAGATCGGCATGAGGGGCATCTCTTCCTCTCGGCCTTTCAATGTTGGTCGCAGGTCCAGGGCGCACAAACCCACCGAAAGTCCTTTCCTGTGCGGATTTGATGACCAACAATTTTTGGCATGCCCGATGGGACCCAAGGTCCCATATTTGAGAAAATTTCTAGCCCGTCTTCACCGGAGCCAGTAGTTCTAACAAGTTCCTAGTGAGATCCGGTCAGTCTCACCCCCTGAGTAGTAGTGAGAATCGATGCTCTCATTACTAAGAGACTCTTAGCATCTGGCGACTCTGTTTTACCCGAGAATCTTCAAGTCGTAAAGACCAGTACTAAAAGCATGTGCCTTCATGCAAACAAGATGGAGAGTTAGGAATAGAGGAGAGGAAACCGAGTTCTTTGAGCTTGATATTGACACCTTTGGGGAACGCTCTAGGTTAGTTACCCCCGAATATCTCTTACGTGGGACATCCTCGCAAGAGGCTGCTGTTGACGAGCAAGGCCCAACTTTCGATAGCACAACGGCTAGTTTTCCTTTGAATCCTCCCAACTCACCGAAGCATCCTAGTGCCTCCGTTCCCATTGCCCTTCCGATGAGCAACCCAAGAGGGACTTCGAGGACTTCTATTCCATAGAACCTAGGCACAAATATGGCCCAACAACAACAACAACAACAACAACAACAACAAGCAATCACCACCCAGATTATTTCTAGCATGGAATTCTTCATCACTATTGAATCTCGTGGGCCAAGGGCAAGTTCCACCTACTGCAATAAAAAAGCTTTCGACGTTCGACAAAACTGGAAAGACTTCTCTAGAGCATATCCAGGACATCATTTCCCTGGCGGCGATCCATGATATCACAGAAGAGCGAGTGATGGTGAAGCTCCTAGTTCTCTCCCTTAGAGGAAAACTCCTCTATTGGTATAGATCTCTGCCATCCAACACTATTACGAGATGGGACCAGTTAGCCGGACAGTTGATGCAAGGCTTCAACGAGTCCGTCGATCCAACTTCTCTTCTGTAGCAATTCACTTCGATCCAAAGACATCCGCAAGAAGAGATTGCAGACTTCAATGTTAGGTTCGCTCGAACCTGGCAAAGAGTCCCAGTTGGGCTTCGCCCAACTGACGAAGTCGTAGCATACTACTTCCTTCGGGCATTCAACCCTGATATCGGTCTTATGATAAGGTACTCAAATGTCAATACTTTTCCAGAGTTGTATGGGTTAGCCAAGAAAGAAAAAATGGACCTCATAGCCGTGGGTAAACTCCCTCAAAGAATGCCAATGCCCATACTCCTCGAGTTCCTTCAAGCCTAGTACACGAGCGTAGTAGCTCCACAGATTTCTGCAATCCTTGCATATCCGATCTCATCCTGGAACCCGAATCCCGTTGTGTCGTAGATCACCGCTCCACAGATACATTTCCCCACACTTTCAACTATGCCGCCCACCATCACTCCAACATTTCCAATGTTTCCAGCACCCCTCCAACATCCTGCCCTGCCTTCGATACCAACTATGGCTTCTTTACCATCAGTTCCCAAGGCCGATGATATGCAAGCCAAGATACTACAAGAAATGCAATCGTTAAATGCCACAGTGCAGACCTTGTCCAACGACATGACCATTGTCAAGAAGAAGCAAGCACAACAAGAGTTTCTACCAAGAAGGTCTTATCCCACGCCTGCACTTACCAAAGATCAAGTGGTCCATCAAGGAAAAGCTTCGACAAGAAATGCTACGATAGATGAAGTCCCAAGCACTTTCGATCATGTATACTAGTGCTCTACATGTAATGATCCTCACGAGGAGAATACATGCATGTTGCATCAACACTACGTGTAGACACTAGCTAGCAGCGGTCAGGGCGGTCAAGTCAACGTCATCAGACAATTGGATCAGAACTTGTCCATCGGTGAGGAAGAGCCAGTCACAGTCCTTACCAGGGGAGGTAAAAGGATGATAGAGGTGGATGCTACTCAGATGGCTCCTTTGAAGGTACACGCTCATTTTGAGAAGGGACAACCGTCCTCTTTGGCCCCGAGCGAAGCTCCTCCGCTAGCTCCAGTCAAAGAAAAGGCCCAAAAGGCCACTATCGAACCACCTTAGGTGGAGACCAAAGAACAAGCTAAGGAGAAGCTCAAGTTTCCCTCGCTCACCAAGCGACAAAGGGTCGAAGCGACAGAGCAATATCACACCAAGTACGAACCAAGAAAGGAACCTGAGGTGCATAGCTCCCCAGCCTACAACATTGTAGAAGAATTGAAGAGAATTCTAGCCAAAATCAGTTTGTATGATGCTCTACAACTTCCTGGACAAGTGGACCTGCTGCAAGAATCATTGAAGAGGATCAATACAAAGAAGGTAGAGCCGCTCGCTCTGGTGCAGACCTTGTCTGCGTCCATCATAGGAAAAAATAGACCACCACCATTCTACTTATCCTTACAAATGGAAGGGTATATCGTGCATAACTGTATGATAGATTCTGGAGCTACGACGATAGTAATGCCGAAGGCAGTATGCGAGGAAATAGGCATGGAGTACACACAAAGTAGTCATGGAGTCCTCCAGTTGGACGGTACCCCAGTGAAGACTGTAGGTGTCATCAAAGACATTCCTATTCGGCTACATAAGACACCTCAAATCATAGTCATACAAGAGGTGGTAGTCGTGGACCTGGAGCCCTACTTTAGCATGTGCCTATCAAGGGAATTCACGGCAAAGCTGGGCGGATATCTATCCATGGACTACACTCATCTAGAGATCCCCTTCAAAGGGAAGAAGGTGAAGATCTATAATGAAAAGCCTTCTACATTCCTGGTTCAGAAGATGTCCGAGGAAGAAAGCAGTGACCCTGTGCATACGATCACGGAGGAGCTAGAGCAAGTGGATCTGGTCCAGGAATCCCTCGCATAGTTGTGTTGTGAAGATGAATTTTCATTGGCAGATTTCAATGCCATGATAGAGACTGAGGTGGGGTGCTACACCATCGCCAAGTCCGAGAAACCAGCCAAAATGGAGGGAAAGGTTTTTGCTCAACAAGGACTATGGAAATTGTTCTTCGACGGTGCCCGATGCAAGAACGACGCTGGGGCAGGAATCCTTCTGATTTTGTCATTCGGTGAGCAAAAGGAGTATTGCTATCGATTGACATGGAGCTGCACCAACAATGCAGCAAAGTATGAAGCCTTGTGCTTGGGACTCAAGAAAGCTGACAAGTTAGGCATAAGGCATCTTCAAATCTTCGGAGATTCCAAACTAGTTTGCAACCAGGTCACCAAAAGATGCTCTTCAAAGAAGCACTATCTTAAATCATACCGCAATAGGGTATGGGACCTGTTCGACCAGTTTGAATCCCTCAATCTATAGTCTATTCCATGAGAAAAGAATCGACATGCAGATGTCTTAGCATCCATCGTAGCCCGATATTCTCCAGTGGATGATATGGTGCATAAGCCGAAGGCTGTAAGGATGATCTATAGACCCTCTATCCCGGACAGAGATTTACACTAGCAAGTTTTTGACAATGATGAGCAGATTGTCAATTTCATGATCCAAGAAGCCGCTACGATTGAAGACCGAAGCCCTGATGAGGAGGAATATGAAGGATTGATCCAGTTGAAGAACAACCACGTTCCCAAGGGATTGATCATGCTTGAGAGCCTTTTCGATCAAAATGATCGATCGCTCTCCCACAGGATCCAGATCAGCATGCAACAATATCAAGATTTAGAACTGGAACCTGGGAAAGTAATAAAGGTCGGGACCGATTGTACTTCAAAAGAAATAGAGCGAATTCGATGTTTGTGTAAGAGGTACCCAGATATCGTGGCTTGGTCTTATCATGACCTCAAGGGATATGATCGGTAGCTGATCCAACATACAATCGAATTACAAGAAGGGGCCAAACCTTTCTGATAGAAGCAAAGGCCGGTTAATCCAAAGATCGAGGTCCTGATGAAGGCCAAACTACTAAAAATGCTCGAAGCAAAGATCATTTATCCCATCAAGCATTCTTCCTGGGTAGCGAACTTGGTCCCTGTCAGGAAAAATAATGGAGACATCCGGTTATGCGTGGACTTCCGCAACCTGAATCATGCTTCCCTCAAGGACCACTATCCTCTCCTACAGATCGATCAGATCTTGCATTCGGTGGCTGGAGCTCAACGATTCTCCTTGCTTGATGGTTTCTTTGGATATAATCAAATCTGGGTCAGGGATGAAGACCAGCATAAGACCGCGTTCACAACCAAGTGGGGCACATTCGCCTACCAGCGAATGCCTTTTGGCCTCTCGAACGTGGGAGCTACTTTCCAGAGGGCGATGGACCTAGCTTTTGGTGAGCTTCTAAACAAGGTTATTGTTATCTATTTGGATGACATGACCGTCTTCTCCCGAAGGAGAGAGAACCACCCAGAACATCTTCAACAATTTTTTGAAAAATGTCGAGAATTTGGCATCTCAATCAATCCAAAAAAGTCTATCTTCGTAGTCAGCGAAGGAAAGCTGCTGGGACACGCAATTTTAGAAAAGGGTCTCGCCATGGATCCTGATAGAGCCGAAGCTCTGATGAAGCTCCCAATACCAGTAGATAAAAAGGGCCTTCAATATTTCTTCGGACAGATTAACTTCGTAAGGAAGTTTGTCCCAGACTTTGCCCAGGTTATTAAGCCGATGTCTGAGCTTTTAAAAAAGGGTGCAAAATTCGTCTAGACAGAAGAAAGGAGAAAAGCATTCAAAGAAATCAAGGCCCGAATTGTTCAGGCACCGGTCTTGATCAACCTCGACTATAGTCGAGATTTTATCCTGTATGCAATAGGAGAACCTGAAAGCTACGCCGTGGTCTTGACGCAAAAGGGGGAAGATGGAGAGGAATGTCCCATTGCGTTCCTCAGCCAGATAATCAATCCCCATGAGGAAAAGTACAATTTCATCGAGCGTCAAGTGCATGCAGTAATGAAGTCTCTCAGGAAATTCAAACAGTTCATTTCTCAGAGTCGAACCACAGTCTTCGTCATTCACCCCGATGTGCGTAGTTTCATTATTTAGGGGGAACTAGGAAGCAAGAGAGCTGGTTGGGTAAGCAAAATCCAAGAGTTTGATATTGAGATCAAACCTACCAAACTAGTTCGCGGTCGCGCATTATGTCAAGAGCTGGCGAAGAGCGCAACGACCGAAATAACAGACTGTCAGTCGGATGACTTGCCAATGGGAGAATGCCTCGCTAATCAGGAAGAGGCCGAGAAATATTGGGTCGATGAAATAGTGGAATATTTCAACACCGAAAGATGCCCCTCACATCTGAATGCTTCGTAGCGAAGACATTTTAGGATGCGGTCCGCCCGATACACTATGCGCCCAGAAGGCCTATTTTTCAAGAACATCGACGGCGTCCTCCTCAGATGCATAAAAGACGATGATAAGAGGAGAATCCTGGGCGAATTTCATTCAGGACTATCTGGAGGACACTTTGCTGGAAGAGCGACGGTGCTAAAGATAATCAAGGCGGGTTACTATTGGCCCACACTCTTTGTCGATGCCTTCTTCGTTTGTCGAAGGTGCGAGCAATGCCAGAGATTCATTGGCCAAAGCAGAAATGCTTCGATGCCACTCCGACCGATACAAGTGGAAGCCCCATTTCAGCAATGGGGACTAGATTTCGTAGGGGCCATATCGCCAAACTCCTCCGCTGGGCACAAATTCATTCTGATTGCGATCGATTACTTCACCAGGTGGGCCGAGGCAGTCCCCACAAAACATGCCGATCAAGATACTGTGGTCACCTTCCTGGAAGGATTGATTACCCGCTTCGGCATCCCCAAAGCAATTATTACAGATAACGGTCCTGGTTTCATAGGCGCAAAGATCAACGAGTTCCTATATAAGTATGGGATATATCACAAGGTGTCTTCCAACTATTACCCCCAGGGCAATGGATTGGCAGAATCCACTAACAAAACCCTATTGAGGATACTGAGAAAGCTGATTGATCAAAACAAAAGAACTTGGCACCTCCTTCTGGATCGGGCTTTGTGGGCCGATCGGGTTTCTATCAAAAGGTCAATCAAGACTTTGCCTTATGCTCTGGTCTACGGCAAGGAGGCCATCCTGCCCACTCACATTGAGATCCCCGCATTACAGTTGCTAGAAGAAGATGAAGCTAACCCGATGGAGGAACGCCTGGTCCAGCTACTACAACTAGAAGAGGAACGTGAAAAGGCCTACCAGGACTTCGCACGACATGCTGAGGTCACTCGAGAATGGTTCAAAAAGAAATCATCCGATCGCACATTCAAAGCAGGAGACCTGGTATGGAGGTGGGATTCATGGAAGGCCAAGCCTGGGAATCATGACAAAATGGATGCGTTCTGGGATGGACCGTTTGAAATAGTAAAAGTGAATTCGGCTAATTCCTTCATCCTCAAAGATGCGAATGGCCAAGTTTTACCAATCTCCGTCAATGGTCTCCACCTGAAGACCTTCAATCGCTGAGGTATGTGTACTTCTCAAAAAAAAAAAAAATATCTTGTACATATTTTTGTATGTAGGGTTTCAGTTCTTTGTCTATACTCTGTTCAAAATATCACGGAGAGCAAGCACCTTCAACCGCAAAAGCTAGATTCTTGGCTTCGGCTTCACAAAGCACGATCGAAATCGCCTTCGGGGGGTTTTCGGTCCGAAGTAGCCAACGACGGGAAGTTCGCCGTGAAGCAGTTCATCCTCGTAGAACCACATGCAGATCAAGGACGTGGAAAATGCTTCGCTAAAGAAATGTGTCGAAGGCGTTGTTCGAAGTAATTCTTGGCGAGGCCCTCCTCGATGAAACAGGTTTCGATCAGCGAACCGAAGCAACAGCATGGCAAAGGGGAACTTCGGGCCCGAAATGAAGAAAATCAGCCCAAAGAAGAACTTCGCGGCGAAGTATTTTCTTCGCCAACTCCATGTCGCCAAACCTCGATTTTGAGGCGGGCACATTTAAGATATGCCTTGGGAAACATGCCGAAAATAGCCTCAAAAGGGGGCCAAAGCAGATGAACTCAATACGAAAGAAATGACACTCATCCCAAGGTAGTTCATTAACCGAAAAGCCATGCAAGGGTACCAGGTGGCAGCGATTTGCGTTCTCAATACAAAATCAAATCCCCGAATTGCATGGCCCCACGTACGACGCCGCCATATAGCCAATCAGATGCCACAACGATACTTTTGGGCCAGGCCCACGAAGTAATTATGATGGTTGCCATAAATGTCGGAAGTTGCCCTCTGAAGCTATAAAATGCAGATGCCCATTAAAGAACAAACCATTTGCAAGTGTGAGAGTCGAGTCTGCATTCTGTCACCTCGGAGAACTTCTGCATCAAAGGCTCCATTGTTCATCATGATTATCCCATCCCTTGTTTTGAGGTACTAAACTTTTCTACCTCACAAGTTATTCTGCTACAATCATTCGCAATGGGAAAGAAGAACCCCACTCAGAAAGGAAAAGTGCCAGAGACGACGGTTCTAGAGAAGGCGAGAGCCGCAGAAGAAAAGAAACAGAGACCTAGAAGGGTCAATCCTCCCCCATGCCTAGGAAAACAAGTAATGGAAGGAAGGGAAGAGTCCGATGACGAGCCCAGCATAGAACCACCTGTCGATAAGTGGGCAAAAATCAGAGACCCAGAGCTCTCAAGAACCGTGGTCGAGCTTCGGCATACCATCGACTTCATGCAAAGTAGACTCTCGGCGGAGAACAAGAGGGCCATGGCATATTATTCCCACATATACTGGTATCTAGTTCCTCCTACACATCACTACCCCGAGCTCATATACGCCATCGCTCAGAACTACCAACCACAAACCAGACAGGTGTTGGATGCCTCGGGTAAAAAGTTGTTTTCCATTATGAAGGAGGATGTGCAGGCAGCATTCGCACCACAGCAAAGGCCACCAAAAGGCTATACCATTCGCAATGTCAGCCTGAGCGAACAAGCGGATAAGTTCACCTCTAATCCCTTCATTCTGAGTTTTTTGCATGAAAACCTCAAGAGCGGACTTCCTTCCGACAAGCGACCCCAGATGCCCCTGCCCTTGGAGGCCTTCAAGAACACAGATATATTCTCTATCATCGCATGGGTGGGAGGCTTGTCAAGCGATACTTTGGTATACCCATGGCAGGTGTCGCTAGCCGAATGCATTTCCAGAGGAGAGTTCTATGCTCCCGATGCTTCGCGACCGAACACCAACCCAGTTTTCTTCGATTGGGCAGAATGGGTGGCCCGAAATCTGCATGTGCGGTTGTCATCCATGAAGGATGCTAGCAAGGAGCCGCACTTCCAGCCTTGTTCCTTCTTGGTTTGGCTCTTCTTCTTTCATGTACATAAAGCCCTTCACCATTGTGATGTTTCACCAGTCGACAAGGATGGGATCCCTTTGCCTGTATATCAGTGGACCCGTCTCTTGCTGAGGTTGGAGTCCTATTACCCTTTCAATCAGCAGTTTTTGGGACCTGCGATGCACATTCTGACAGAGTCTAGCCCTCGGGTGCCTCTCTGCCTTAGAGATAAAGTGGTATTGGAGAGAAGAGGGGATGTGTTTCAATTGACACAAGGGCTTGTGATCCGCCTTTTCGGCTTCATAGGGAAGCCCTTCTTGCTACCCTTTTTCCCTTCGGAGTACCAATTTGCCCTGGAAGTTGCTCGACAAAGTGACGTGACCGACGAAGCCTACGGCCACGGGTGAAAGTGGGCACACACCTACGATTTCCCCTTCAAGATGGGAGTGATCAAAGTTTTTGCATTGAAGCAGAACATATACCTGGAGGAGAAGCTCACCGATTTTGGTCTGCTTCAAATACCACAGAGGTGGCTCTACGACCCGTTGGGGGTGATGAGAGATCATTTGAAAAGCAAAAACTTCCACGTCTGTCCTCGCCCCAAAATTTTGGAGCAGAGGAATAACCCCAATGGCACGGACCTAGAGTGGAACTTAGAGGAGATGAGGACGTTGCCTCCTTGGCATGACTTCTATCCTATGGAGGTCGAATTCGACCCAGACCAGTACCCATTCCCAACTCCCGACTCCACTTTCTGGAGAAAAGCGAAGGACGATTTAAAAGAGGAGTTGAAAGACTGGGACGAGGAATAGTTAAGAGAATGGTGGATTATGAGAGTCCATCACCGAAATATGAATTCTTATGGGCTTCTAACAATGGACAGGGAATTCACAATTGTGTATCAGACCAATATTGGGTCTTGGGAACCCTTGTCCTTCACCGAATTTGTTCCACCAGCCACCCCAAGTTCGGGCGAAAGCCTCGAAAGGACTGATAATGTCCCCAAGGAAAAAGTAGCCAAGGCCATGCCAAAAGCTTTACTATAGAGTCCATCCGAGGATCTCGAGACAACAATAGAAGAATCGGAGCAACCCCTCTAGAGGAAGAAAAGAAAGGAGCGAGAACCTACATAGGCACCCCCGAGCTTCCCAAAGCGATCGCGTACAAGCACTCCGAGCGCCCCTACCGAAAGATCAGTATCGGGCTCGATCGAAGCAAACGACGGAGGAACTCCACCAAGCGTCGAAATGATCCCAAACATAGATGTCATCAACATGGAGGAACTCGTGGAAGTCATGGAAGCCGAGAGTACCGAGGCCCAGAAGGAACAAGGGCCAATCACCTAGGAGATCACCATGGCCGCTCTGCCAGGAGGGCACGCAGGTACGTTCTCTTCACCTTATGCTCTGGTTGCTCGTAAGTCTACCCCGGTCCTGGCCGAAAGCTCTCACCTATCCACCCTGCCTCCACAAGGTCAGTCACCTCCTTACGTCGTGTCCCTAACTACTCCCCCCGAGCCTTCCAGCCAGGACAAACCTATTGAAGTTACTTCACCCAGCCACACCGCCAATCCTTCGGTCATCAACCAGGGTGAAGCTAATAGTCCAGTGCCAAACCCCGAGGCTCATTCCTCTGTTGTACATAACGTGCTCCCACTCACCGAAGCCCCCGTCACCCCTGTCATCGAACCTTCGGGTGAGGCTATTCCCTTAAACTCCTTATATTTGTTCAATCCCTCGGATGTAGACCTAGCTGCATTCGACTCCGAGCTATCCTCAATACGGGAATCCCCCTTGGCCAAAAAACTCCTCCAAGCCCGACAGAACACAGAGAGAATGTTAAAAGAGGCAAGAAAGAGGAAAGGGCGCTCGCTCGCTCAAGTTGAGAAATGTGCCATCTTCGATTTCGAGGCGGGAAAGTTGCATAAAGTAAAGAAGATACCCAAAGTCCAAAAGCCCCTGGATGAAATGACTCCAATGGACTATGAATATCAGGATAAAGAAAAGGACTTGGAACATCTGAACGTGGACAAGGAGTCCGCCTCTATGCACATTGGAATCAAGACCTTCAAGGCGCATGCCAACATTGCCAACAAGTGCAGGTTCGAAGCCGAGAATGCTAATATCAAGCTAGAGGAGGAGTTAGCAAGGGCTCGCTCCAAATTGGTAGAGGCCGAAGAGCAGTGCAAGCTGATGCAGAAAGAAGCACACGCCCTAAAGCTGCGGATAGCACAGTTGGAGTGCACAGCTGAGAATCAAGCACAAAGGTAGGCCAAAAATGATTTGAGGGCCAAGGAGCTTGAAAGTAAGATCTTGCAAGCTCAGATCCAGCTGCACGAGAAGGAAGGCCTAGGGCTACTTGATAGGAGCAAAATCAAGGAGATTCGCTCACATCTGCTCAAGAATTTTAGGTCTCGGGCTGCCAGTGCCCTTTCAGTTTTAGCTTACACCATAGAAGCCCAGGTTGCCGCCGTCGAAGGAGGACCAATCGTCGAAGTGGTCATTCAGAATGTCAGAGCCCGACTCAAGCTAGCCCTCAAGGTCCAAAATGCAAGGTATCAAGATTTGAAGCTCACAGCGATGAGTCGGACAGCAAGGGATTGGTCAACCGCCCAGGCCATAGTTCGTGCCTTTTTCTCCATAGCCAAGAAAGCTCAAAAGGCAAAAATCCTACTGGATGCATTCGAAAGCGAGAGGCACGCATCAATGGGCTACTTCGAGGACCTCTTCTCCTTAGGCTTCTTGAGCTTCACGGATAATGATGGGAAGCCCTTAGCCAAGGAAGAAATCATGCCGAAGTGGCAGCAGTTTGAAGGCGACGTCTCGGAGATAGACGAGTGGGCCAAACCAATAACAGAGAAGCAGGTTGTCGATTACATATTGAAATACTATAGAATCATCGCCTCCCTAAACGATCTATACACCAGGTCCCAGCATGCAAAAATCGGGCAGATCGATAAGTTTCGCGCATTGGTCAAATCCCTGGAGGATCAGGAGCTGTTCACGAAAAGCGTCTGGTCTCAGATTCGCCGAACCTTAAGAGACATCCACGCCCGCCTGGCCCCATTGCCAATGGTCAAAGAAGTAGCAGAAGCAATGGCGATGGGAGGAGAAGAAGCAGTAGCGGAAGAAGAGGAGAGAGAAGAGGAAGAGGAAGGACAAGTTGTGGAAGCACCCCCAGAAAAGGAGCAAAGAGAGGGGTCTGGAGGTAACTCTGGCCCAATGGATAAAAACTGAGGGTTCTACCACCGAGACGAGCTCGTTGCCCCACGAGCCACCAAGAATGTTGACAATATTGTCACATTCCACCAAGGGGCAGAAAAATTAAAACTTTGTATGATATTTGTTTTGTTGAAAGTTTTCTTTTGTTTATAAGTTATAGCAATTTTGGTTTTCCCTATCACCCCCTGGTGGAAAAAATGAAAAGAAAAGAGCTTCGGGCCCGAAGCGCTTCAAATCATCACTTCGGGCGAGAACTTTGTCGAGAAAGCGAACAAAATGCTTCGCACCCAAAGTATTCCCAGCGACTACTTCGGGCAAAGAATTTTGCGAAGCGGCATCCAAGCAACTTCGTCGAAGAAGAAAAGATGGCCCAAATCAGCTAAGGCAAAGAAATTACTTCGGGCCCGAAGTATTTCTAAAACCCACTTCGGCCAGTTTTCACCCGAAGCAGTAGAGGTCGAAAAGTGTTTCGGCCAAAACTCCCTCGAACCACCGTTTCAAAAGAAGATCGGCCCGAAGCATTTTCTCGACCTATCAGCAAAGCAGTTTCACCAGCGAAGCAGCGAAGGATAGAGGGAGATCGGCTTCGGCACTCCACACCCTCGAAGTAGTTTTGCAAAGTGAAAATCAGCGAGGCGCTTCCCAGGAATGCTTCCCAAGTTGGGCATTTTCTCGAGGTAGTCAGAGAGCCTCATAAATGCATATTTTCTTGCCCGATAAGCCCGTTGCTCATTTTTGGCAATTGGATGCGAAGTATCAGCCCAAGAAGAAGAGCCCAGCAAGCATGGCCGCCACTCGAGCACCGCACCTGCAATCCAAGGACACCCAGGTGGCTCATTTAATGCGTCTTTCCTCGGCTGACTCGGTCACCCTTACCAATTTTGGTAGCCGATTTGAGGGATCATCCGCAGCATCAACGAGGAGCCGATTTCTCAGAGCTCGAGGGTGTACTCCGCCATTTTTGTAATAATGATTCAGAGGGCCGGGTCCTCTATAAAAACCCAGGCTTTGCAATGTAAAAAGGGGGGAACTTTTTGCTAGAAAGCTGCTGTAACTTGATGTCCTGCGTTTAATACTAAAGATCTTTTGTGCTCTATTTCTCTCTTTTATGCTACCTTCTATGCTTAATTCTTTTGTCTTTTCTCGTTCGCATACTGAGACTCTGAATCCTGAATCCAGTGTGCGATCGGGGACTGAACCCCTAAAATTCACCCTGAAGGATACATAGGAGAGGAAAAACGCCTTGTCGCTTTCCTTTATGCTGCCTGGTGGATTGAGGTTTCTGTTATTCCCTTATCTCAATCGTTGTTACTCTGAACCCTAAATTCCAGTGAGAGAGAAAGGAGAACCCTGCGAGCCCGTCCAGAGGATACATAGGAAGTTCGGCATTTCATTTCCTTCATGCTATTCTTGGTATTTCCTGTTGCTATTCGAGTTGTTAGCGAGTAATCGTGCTTCCTATTCTCTCCCACCTTAAATCATCATCTTCTAACCCTTACTCTTTTTATTTCTTTCTCTAACCCTTACCCTTTTTATTTCTTTTCCTAACCCTTACCCTATTTATTTCTTTCTTGCACTCTTGTCTCAAACCCCAAAAGTAGATTAGTATAGGAGTCGGCCTTTCTCCGAAGATCGGCACGAGGGGCATCTCTTCCTCTCGGCCTTTCAATGTTGGTCGCAGGTCCAGGGCGCGCAAACCCACCGAAAGTCCTTTCCTGTGCAAATTTGATGACCAACAGTTACATGAAGTTTTTCTTTAAAAGATATGAAGCCATGTACGAATTCATCCTTTTGCAAGCTAATGAAATATTGAAGGAGGTTGCCCCCTCGAAGAGGCCTACGATTCTATGTTATTGTGAGATTGTTTCATTTTTACATTTAATTTCTGCATAGTGTTATTGAGTTATTTTATGTATTTGTGTTATTTTCTAGTGTTTTGTGTGAGTGTGCTTATTTTTAATAGTAAGATCCTAACAAGTGCTATCAGAGCGCTTTCCAAGGCCGAGTTTTGCTGCAACTAAGATAATTTTTTCCAGCCATTCCATTTGTTAGGTATTGTTGTGGCTGATCCACAACGTACCCCAAAATTGGGGACCCACCTTTTTTGCATGTGTTCCAAGAAGACCGAAGTGGCCCATAGGCTAAAGATCAAAGAAAAAAGCAAAACACCACAAGGAGAAAAAGTGTCGCGATATCGCGACATGTTGCACTGTCGCGGCCAAAAAAGAAAAAGTGTCGCGATATCGCGACATGTTGCACCATCGCGGCCAAAAAGAAAAAGTGTCGCGATATCGCGACATGTTGCACCATCGTGGCCCAAAAAGAAAAAGTGTCGCGATATCGCGACATGTTGCACCATCGCGGCCAAAAAGAAAAAGTGTCGCGATATCGCGACATGTTGCACCATCACGACCAAAGAGAAAAAGTGTCGCGATATCGCGACATGTTGCACCATCACGGCCAAAAGAGAAAAAGTGTCACGATATCGCGACATGTTGCACCATCGCAGCCAAAAGAGAAAAAGTGTCGCGATATCGCGACATGTTGCACCATCACGGCCAAAAGAAAAAAGTGTCGCGATATCGCGACATGTTGCACCATCGCGGCCAAAAAGAAAAAGTGTCGCGATATCGCGACATGTTGCACCATCGCGGCCAAAGAGAAAAGTGTCACGATATCGCGACATGTTGCACCATCTGCCAAAAGAAAAAGTGTCATGATATCGCGACATGTTGCACTATCGCGGCCAAAGAGAAAAAGTGTCACGATATCGCGACATGTTGCATTTTCGGAAAAAGAAGAAAGAAAAGTGTCGCGATATCGCGACATGTTGCATTTTCTGCAACCAGAACAGAAGAAAGAAAAAGTGTCGCGATATCGCGACATGTTGCATTTTCGCGGCCAAAGAGAAAAAGTGTCGCGATATCGCGACATGTTGCATTTTCGCGGCCAAAGGAAAAAGTGTCGCGATATCGCGACATGTTACATTTTCATGGCTAAAAGCAACAAAAGACGGAAGGGGCCAAAAGTGTCGCGATATCGCGACATGTTACATTTTCACGATTCAAAAGGGGCAGGCAAACAGAGAAACAAGAAGTGTCGCGATATCGCGACATGTTCCATTTTTGCCAAGGTAACGGACCTGCATAGTGACGTGGACATAAGGACAAAATCCAATGAAGAAGACAAAGCGTTACATAAGGAATATTTAATGATTTGAAATCATTTAAGATGGTCGTTACACACGGAGGGAAACGGACGCAAGCCCATGTGGAGAAAATGCAGCGAAGGGCCACAAAATGGAAAGCAAAGCACACGCATACAAGGGAAGGTGAAATGAACAGTCAGGGAAGGTGAAGCGAACAACCATCGAAAAATGAAACGAACCGTCATGGAAGGAGAAACAATGTTTTCACAAGTTTAAATACGCCATTCAAAGAGGCCGAAAAGGGTGGAAAACTGTTGCAAGTAGCGTTGCAGGTTTGAAGGCGATAAGGCCATTCTGGACCTAGTTGGGCTATTTTTCTTTCGTAGACTGGTTTTTCTTCTTCATGGACATGGGTTGGAAATTGCGGTGAGCAGAGTTGCAGACTTGAAGGCGATGAGGCCATTCTGGACCTGTTTGAGTCATTTTTCTTCCATGGACTGGTTTGGGAAAACCAAAAATTTTGCTATTGTAAAATGACATATTTTTAATGCAGAAGTTTTCAGAAATTTGCATCTTGTGGGCAAGAAAGAAGGAGATTTTCTTTGCATGCTATGGATTTAATGTTTATTCTTTCATCTTTTCAGATTTTGAATTTATAGATAATGTTGATGCCATTTCTTTGGGTTACATTAGGCGAATATTTGAAATCTGAATTTTATTTCGTACCCTAGGAACCAACACTTAGCCTATCCGGATTGTGCTTGTTTGCAGGTCCAATAGGTTAGGTTGCATGCACGGAGACCTCACATCTTCGGTTTTGTCGAAATAGGATAGCATCATACTGAATGCATTTTATTTTCAGTTTTCGCATTTCATTTTCATTTTTTCTGCATTTTTTATTTTTTTTTTCCAGAAATTTTAACTTTTCAAGGCATTAAAATAAACATTTAAAAAATTTCAAAATCCAAAAAAACAATGAACAATCACTAAAGTTTCATGGTGAAATAAATCAACATTGCCCCTTGTTTACAGTTACTTGCAATCACTAAGGTGTTCCAAGCATTTAAATTGAATATCTTTATTTGAGATTACTAATACACATATGCAAATGCTAATACAACGGAGACCTTGGAGAAGTTGTTTGTTTAACTTCTTTGCAAGAGGGGATTTGGAACCCAAATCCTAAAGGAGAGTGTACTTTCACAATCGGGTGAAAATACCACTCAACAGATTGGCGCTAGAAGGAGGGCCTGAATTGTTTTATTTCAGAGTGATTTAAATGCTATAGGGATTTAAATTTTGAATATTTCATGCCCTATTGATTATTATCTTTAGCCCTCTTTTAACAATACAACCTTGTAGTGTTAAAAGGAGGACATGAATTGCTATGCATTGTTCTAACGCTTTTTGATTGTTCATACAGGAATAATGTGTCTTGATTTGATTTTAAAAAAAAAAATTCTTGACTAACGAGGTTGTCTCCATGCAATTACTTTCATTTGATTTTAATGGATACATCTCTTGGTTGATGCTAACATGATTATTCATACGTTACATGTTTGATATTTGCTAGTCATTTCATGCTTATTTGTAAGGAATTATTTTGTCTAAAAATGTATTTGTTGTCGGTATTATGCTCTTCACCTGCGCGTAATGCGATCTTGTGAATCGAAAAGCCTACAACACTAGGAGTATGCTCTTCACTTGCGCATATGCGATCCGGTGAATCAGAAACTAATTTACATTTTTAGAATACTTGCTTTGTCAAGGTTCCTTCTTTCATGACTAACAAATTGATTTTGAAGTTATTCTTTGAATTTCATTAATTGCAGGATTTTTTGTGTCGCAGGTTTTCTTTGAGGTACTGAGAGTTTGTCACGAGTTCTTGTAGGGTTATCATCATCGATTTTGAATCAAATGGCCCAACCTCCACCACCTCCTTGGTACGGAGCCAATAACATTCCTTTGAATATTGTAGGGGATATTCACGAGATCCCTAAGAATATAGAGAGATTTTTGCCCAAATACAAACCGGATGGCCCAAGGACCGTAGAAGAACATATTCAGGCCTATAGGGATGTTTTGATAAGATTGCAAGTTCAACATGAAGATGTGGCTTGTAGACTCTTCCCCATGAGCCTAGACCAAGTGGCCTACGAATGGTATATTTGCTTACCTTATTGGTTCCATTACGTCATGGACGCAAATGGAGAATGCTTTTGTCAACCAATTCAGGTCACCATTAGATCCCACAATCATCTATAATCAGTTCATTACATGCAAAAGAGGCCAGGGTGAGCCAATCCAAACTTTTAATCAGAGATTTTAGAAGTGCTATAATAGAGCAATTCGACATTTTGCCATTGATCCCGCAGTAGCTTTGCAAATATATTTTGGGGCATTGGATCCTATGACGGCAATGTTTGCAAGGCGAAATCCTCAAGTTACCACGCTTGCTCTAGCCTACAATGAAGCTATGACCATTGAACAACAAATGACACCACAGGGTTATGGGTTTTCCCAGATGCCTATGGTAGGACAATATGGTCCATATGGTCAAGCTCCTATGATGAATCAGATCATGGCACCACAAATATCTGGCATAAATGCTTTGCCTTATCAACAACCATATTCATCAACACCCGCTTACGCACCCAATCCAATTCCGATTCAAAGTGTGAATCCCTACGCAAATCAAGTGGCTCAAAATCCAACTCAAATGTTAAGTCAAGATCTCACCAATTACGCAAATCCTATTGGAACTAGCAATAACATAGCTCAACCAAAAGAGATTTATTCAGAGGTTGAAGAACTCAAAAATATGGTTCACAAATTGAGTAATGATTTGGTTCAAAAATAGAAGTATGAATCCCATGCCCCTCACCCAAATCAAAACTTCAACGATAGAGGGAGACAATGGAATACGAAGCCAAACAATGGGGGTGTGCCTTCCCCTATTGCTAATCAGATAGATACTTCTATAGGACCAAGTCACTCTAGTTCCATTCTTAATATTTCTGATTTTGCATGGGAAAAGGGGTGTAGATTGCATAATACAAAGGAGCATAATGAAAGGAATTGTCCCAAAATTGCTATGTATACCCATTGTCTCCAAGCTCAAGTGGATGATTTGGAACTTGTGCCAAATAAGGGTCCACCCCAACATCAACAAGGAGAGGACAACATTTTGGTGGTGGAAACTCTATATCGTCAAGAGAGTGATGACCAAGAGGATCCACACCTTCCAAATTGTGATAAAATTGAATCATGGGTTACAAATTTGGATTATGATAGCTTTACCAATTTGAATTCAAGAAATAACCCACTTTTGGAAATAACTGGACCATCTATGGAAGGTGAAGATGAATTGGATGAGAAACATGTTGATGAATCAGAAGATGAAGAAGAAGTGCTTGAGCGTCATGACTTGAACTTGGAAGATGATTACTATGATTCATGGAAGAAATGGGAAGAATATTATCAATCTGAATCTTCTAACAAACTTGTTGCGTCAAATAATATGCAGGATAACTCAATTGCTTCCTCGCATGAGGATACTATAAATCCTGTACAATTTGAGAAAGTTTTGGAAGAGGAATTTGAATCTCATCAAATTTTGGAACATGATAAGGATTCTACAACCATGAATCAAGAAAGAGAGTCACTTGCTTTAGATCCCTTTGAAGGAAAAGAAATTGAAAATCTTGATCCACGTACTTGCGCTACAATGATTATGCCATCTCAAAATGAGAAAATTACAAAACCTGAATCATTTGGGTTTGATATCATTGATGATCCAATTGAAAATCTCACGTTACCCAAAACAACCCAAGTGATTGATCACGGAAATGTGTTAGTCAACCCGCCCCTAGATAGACAAGACTTATGGTTTGAAAGGGATGGGCATATTTTCAATTGGGTACCTAAGTTTGGTGCCTTTGATAAACGAGTCATGGAGAAAGAACAAGTGCTACATGATGATGAATGTCATGAGAGAAAAGAGGAATTTTCAAATCCTCTTCAAGTAAGGTCAAATGAAAACATGCCAAAGGTAAAATCTCATCTTTTTGGTTTCACCATGCAAAATTCGAATGAAGGTTTGCCTAATGAATGGTTTGATTCAAATATTATTAATGTTATGGCTTTATTGAATGAAAATGAAAGCTTATTTCTACACCATGAATCAAAGTGCGGAATGGACATCTTAAAGAATAGACATAAAGGAATTGAATATCAATCATTGTCTAATCAATTTGAAAATTTGAAACTCCACCATAGGATTATTAATGAAACTAAATCAAATTGGTATGGTGAGAGGGGCAAGTGGAAGTTTGTTTCTTTGTTTGGGTTGATCTTGTTTTTGTTGGATTCCTGCAAAACTTGGTATGCGTATCACGTCATATGTCTTTTAAAGAATTCTAATCAGGTTTGGGATCCGGGAAAATGATAATCCAAATTTTTTTTGTACATTTGTATATACTTTTGGTTTTCGTGTTTTAGTTTTGGATTAGATCTCATTTTGGTTTTAAGTTTTGTGTGTTGGTCCTTTGGACGCATTTTGGTTTGTTAACTTAGGTCCTTATGAATGTTGACTAAGACTAGGAGAATATGAAACATCGGAATTGTATTGCGGAAAGCTCCACGAATTTCGCAAACACATTAAAGAATATCGTTTGGAACTTGTGATGCATGAAGTTGTCAGTTTTATAAATTATGGCAAAGTAGGTGGTATACTCCATCCGCATTTCAAAAGGAGCAATGCATTCATATCTCATGTTACATTCCGCATTGCATATACATTTCATCTCAGTTGCATCTTCATTTCATGTACAATCATTGAAAAGGTGTCGAATCCTCTTAGGGTTATTACATAACATATATTAAAAGGATCCTAAGGTTGGGAACTGATGCCCGAACTATCTTGAACCAAGCACGTTCTACGCATATTAAAGAGGATCTTGAGCAAAATGGTCAAAACCATACTTGGAAGAAAAGGTGAGGCGAAAGGAGTATTTCGTGTCTGTCCTATCATGCAACATAATCCTTAAAACAATGGTTTTTACCACTCCCATAGTGCTTAAAGCCTAAAATCAGAGTAGTAAGGATAGGGTTAAATCCTCATCGAACTTAGGTTGAGGATCCAACTCCCCAAAGCTCTGATTTGACCTTCATGGAGTAGTAAGGATAGGGTCTAATTCTCATCTCGCTTAGGTTGAGAATCCGATTCCCCAAAGCTTCTATTTTGCCCACTCAAGAACTTGAAATTCAAAAGAAAATATTTTTCATTTCTTTATTAATATTGGATTGGAAGGATCGTACTACATGTCCCTTGCAAGGATGGGTAGTCATCCCCAAGGTCCAAGAAATCAAAGTAGAGTCAAATCATGGATTATGGGGTTAATCTCCACCGGGGCTATAGACGCCTGGCTGGCAGTGGAGTATGCTCATGCATGGCAACATGTCTTGTCTAAAAGCAAGACCATTGACTGCTCAAACGGACAGGCTAGCCTGACAGTTTCATCCATAACAGGTTAAATCATTTTGTTCAAGATGAGGTAATGAACTCCAGATCAGAGTAGTAAGGATAGGGTTAAATTCCCATCTCGCTTAGGTTGGGAATCCTATTCCCCAAAGCTCTGATTTCACTTACACCTGCACATGGGTTCAAGATGGTAGTGACACATAACCAACTTTGGGATCTAGTAAATTAATTCAGTATACATATATTTGGTCCTAAGAGGGTTTGACAGTTTTAATATGTTTGTTCATGATACTAGAAGGTCTGAGCCTTTGCAAAGCAGGTTGTTATATCTCTAGCATATTCATCATACATCAAATCCTGCACAAATCATTCATAGCCTTGCATACGAATCATAAGTGAAACTGACAATGGAAAGTTGAACGAGTTTCAAACGATAGGGAATGAAGCACATTGCACACACCGAGCTGATGCTTAATAATTCTAATGTTTCATGTATTTCTCATCTAGTTTCATTCTTGGGATATTTGCTAACGCTTGTATTTGAGTCTGTGTGTTTTTTAGGTTGAGTTCTCACCGAAATGCTCAGGAGCATTTCCCAACAGAGTCGCCATTTGTTGTGGCTGATCCACAACGTACCCCAAAATTGGGGACCCACCTTTTTGCATGTGTTCCAAGAAGACCGAAGTGGCCCATAGGCTAAAGATCAAGAAAAAAAGCAAAACACCACAAGGAGAAAAAGTGTCGCGATATCGCGACATGTTGCACCATCGCGGCCAAAAAAGAAAAAGTGTCGCGATATCGCGACATGTTGCACCATCGCGACCAAAAAGAAAAAGTGTCGCGATATCGCGACATGTTGCACCATCGCGGCCAAAAAAAAAAAAAAGGAAAAGTGTCGCGATATCGCGACATGTTGCACCATCGCGGCCAAAAAAGAAAAAGTGTCGTGATATCGCGACATGTTGCACCATCGCAGCCAAAAAGAAAAAGTGTCGCGATATCGCGACATGTTGCACCATCGCGGCCAAAAAGAAAAAGTGTCGCGATATCGCGACATGTTGCACCATCGCGGCCAAAAGAGAAAAAGTGTCGCGATATCGCGACATGTTGTCACCAAAAGTAAAAATGAAAGAAAAGTGTGATATATAATAAAAAAAAGTGTCACGATATCGCGACATGTTGCATTTTCGAAAGAAAAGGGATATCGACATGTTTAAAAGAGAAAAGTGTCGCGATATCGCGACATGTTGCATTTTCCCCAAAAGAAAGAAGAAAGAAAAGTGTCGCGATATCGCGACATGTTGCATCTTTCCAAAGGAGAAAGAAAAAGTGTCGCGATATCGTCGACATGTTACATTTTCACGGCTAAAAGCAACAAAATACGGAAGGGGCCAAAAGTGTCACGATATCGTGACATGTTACATTTTCATATTCAAAAGGGGCATGCAAAAAGAGAAAAAAGTGTCGCGATATCGTGACATGTTCCATTTTTGCCAAGGTAACGGACCTGCATAGTGACGTGGACATAAGGACAAAATCCAATGAAGAAGACAAAGCGTTACATAAGGAATATTTAATGATTTGAAATCATTTAAGATGGTCATTACACACGGAGGGAAACGGACGCAAGCCCATGTGGAGAAAACGCAGCGAAGGGCCACAAAATGGAAAGCAAAGCACACGCATACAAGGGAAGGTGAAATGAACAGTCAGGGAAGGTGAAGCGAACAACCATCGAAAAATGAAATGAACCATCATGGAAGGAGAAACAATGTTTTCAGAAGTTTAAATACGCCATTCAAAGAGGCCAGAAGAGGGGGAAAACTGCTGCAAGTAGCGTTGCAGGTTTGAAGGCGATAAGGCCATTCTGGACCTAGTTGGGCTGTTTTTCTTTCGTAGACTGGTTTTTCTTCTTCATGGACATGGGTTGGAAATTGCGGTGAGCAGAGTTGCAGACTTGAAGGCGATGAGGCCATTCTGGACCTGTTTGAGTCATTTTTCTTCCATGGACTGGTTTGGGAAAACCAAAAATTTTGCTATTGTAAAATGACATATTTTTAATGCAGAAGTGTTCAGAAATTTGCATCTTGTGGGCAAGAAAGAAGGAGATTTTCTTTGCATGCTATGGATTTAATGTTTATTCTTTCATCTTTTCAGATTTCGAATTTATAGATAATGTTAATGCCATTTCTTTGGGTTACATTAGGCGAATATTTGAAATCTGAATTTTATTTCGTACCCTAGGAACCAACACTTAGCCTATCCGGATTGTGCTTGTTTTGCAGGTCCAATAGGTTAGGTTGCATGCACGGAGACCTCACATCTTCGGTTTTGTCGAAATAGGATAGCATCATACTGAATGCATTTTATTTTCAGTTTTCTGCATTTCATTTTCATTTTTCTGCATTTTTTATTTTTTATTTTTTCCAGAAATTTTAACTTTTCAAGGCATTAAAATAAACATTTAAAAAATATCAAAATCCAAAAAAACAATGAACAATCACTAAAGTTTCATGGTGAAATAAACCAACATTGCCCCTTGTTTACAGTTACTTGCAATCACTAAGGTGTTCCAAGCATTTAAATTGAATATCTTTATTTGAGATTACTAATACACATATGCAAATGCTAATACAACGGAGACCTTGGAGAAGTTGTTTGTTTAACTTCTTTGCAAGAGGGGATTTGGAACCCAAATCCTAAAGGAGAGTGTACTTTCACAACTGGGTGAAAATACCACTCAACAGGTATAAATTTCTGTGTTTTTTTGTTTCTATTTTTCCTTTATTAAAAATTCCAAAAAAATACATTCATTTTTTTTCGACCAAAAATCCAGAAAACACAAAAAAAATACAGTCTTTGTTTTAGTAGTTGTGTAGGTTAGAAACCCTATGCCGGGGGTTTTAAAATATTGTGAAGGAGTTGTCATTATTGGCTAAGCTAGATAGCCCATAAAACATCTAGTTAAGTGAGGGATGATCAGGCTCCAATACCTAGGCCTTAGAGAGCACTCGCGCATGGACTTGAGCTCCCATACATATTTGAGTGTATCGTGAGACAATCTAGGTTTAAAAACAATTTTATCCATTAGGAAGCTTTTTGGCCTTGTATTATCCATAGTCTAGGGGACACAACATCCCAAACGATCACCCTTCCATACTGTCAAAGAGGTAGATAGTGTGCTCAAGGGTATGTGTGGAATCCTCCTTGGTTAGTGGCCTGAAATATTGGTTCGAGCACTATTGTTCATAACTGCAGTAAAACAAAGGGCCTATGGGTATTACATACTCCCTTGCTTAGCATACCTTGGTTCTACAAAATATAACTTCCATCTACAAATCAACACCATCTCTGTTCTGTTAACCTGCATTCACAACCCCAAAAGTGAGCATATGAAGAAGGCATTCCTTATCACATAAAAAAAAACTTGCATGCACTAACAGTCAGGATAGATCTTGCAAGTGTCTGCAATAGCCTATGGTCAGAAACATAATAGTCAGGACGGTGACATAAATAGTCTAGTCAGTAACAGAGGTAGTCAGGTCGACAGTAAGAACCCTCTATAATAGTCCAGAATTACAGACTTCTAGTGTCAGAAATAGTATTGTCAATATTAGAGAATCCCCAGGGTCAGTGACAGGAACCGTGTTAGTAACCATAATACAGGTGATAGAGGAAGGAACATGATAGTGACAGGGGGTAAAAGTGTAGTCTACAAGTCAGAGACAGTTGATCCCAGGTCCCAAATTTTGAACTATAACTCCATATCAGAAACCAACATCAGCCACAACAGAAAAAAAATTGAAATTTTATTAAAATAGGGATATCTCTTCACATATAGCTCAGATTTAGTCCAAAATTTAGTAGATAATTCTACACTCTATTCCAAACAAAATTGTCCTTGGCAGCCCCTGGTGAAATTTTGCACCGATTTTCAAAAAATAGTAATTTTTTATTTTTCTTGCTAAGGCCATAACTTTTCAATGGTCAATCAAATTGATCCAAATTTTTGGGAATACAATATGCTTATTATTCTACACCAAAGACTCTCAAGGACTCAATGGTGAAATTTTAATTCCAATGGGAAGAAATTACCTTCACATCGACTTGCAACCAATAGGAGATCACAAAAAGTCAAGAAATTCAGTATATCTCCTCATTGAGCGCTCAGATCAAACAACCACCGAAGTGGACCCTATCCTAAAATCAGAGTTGCAACACATTGCCCAAATTAAATTTTGGACCCTTACTAAAAATAGTAACTCCTAAAATCCCACATCTATTTTTAGTAACTGAGTAAAATAGGGCCCGCAATGGTGAGCGACACTCATGGACAAAAGGAGTTAGAAATTACCACATTATTGGTCGATATGCAAAAATCCCTTGACTACTTGACCACTACAAACCACACCATAAGAGAAGAGATTCGAGAGCTCCGAACGGATCAAGATACCACTAGAATCTGCTTAGAAAAATAACTTATAGAGGTGGAGACACAATTGCAAGGTACTCTCACATCTGAACACCAAGCTAAAAACTCTGAACGAGGTCGAAGAAGGGAAACAAAATACCGAATAAGGGGAACCGAAGACACTCACTATGACCATGATCCGACCTTCAAAAAGCCTAAATTTTTTTCTAAGTTTAGTGGAAAGGATGTCGATGGGTGGTTATGTCGGTTTGATCAATTATTTAGACTCCACAATGTCCCTTTATATCATCAGGTTCAGATGGCTTCCTTCAACTTAGAATCTGAAGCCTTACATTGGTTCCAATGGCTATGAGCCACTACCCCTAATCTATCTTGGGAGGACTTTGAGTCCCAACTACTCACCCGATTTGGCCCTAATGACTATGAAGACTTTACAGGAGCATTGACAAAGCTGAAACAAACTACCACATTTCATGATTACTAGACACAATTTGAAAAATTGGCCAATAATACAAGGGGCTTGAATGAGGGATTTTTTATGCGTTATTTCATGAGTGGGTTGAAATATGATCTACAGGTTGAAGTCAAGATGTTTAAACCACAAAACATGATGGAGGCTATCAGTTTAGCCCTATTGATCGAATATAAACTCTCAACTCAATGGCAGACACCACAATTTTCTCAAGATTAGCTTCCATTTCCTCCTTAGTTCCAAAATAATACTGATAATAGACCTCCTTCTCCTAAGTGACTGACTACAACTGAAATGGATGCGTGTCATGCCCAAGGGCTATGTTATAATTGTGATGAAAAATTTGTAAAGGGGCATAGATGTGCAAATAAGAGATTGTTCTTAATAGATGCAGAGGAACCCGATAACAATGACCAGAGTGATGAGGAGAGTGACATAGCTGAAGCACCAACTCAACAGGAAGAGGAAACCCAAGACCCTGAAGAAGAAATTTTCATCCATGCTCTTGTCAGGGTTACCACTCCACAAACCATGAGAGTTATGGATTTTTTGAAAGGCCAACGCCTTACTATTCTTAATGATTTAGGTAGTACACACAACTTCATTTATCCTCAAGTTTCTAAGTAGGCCAATTGCTATATACACACATGGAATTCCTTTTAAGTCATGGTGGCAAATGGAGGCACTTTACCTTGTAAAGGTAAATGTTGCAATGTTAAAATAAATATGGGGTATTATGAACTCAAGAAAGACATGTTTACCCTCCAATTGAGAGGATGTGACATGGTGTTGGGATCCCAATGGTTGAGCACCTTGGGCACTGTCAAATGGAACTTTGCAGAACTATGGATGCAGTTTTCATAGCATGAAAAAACACACATCCTCCATGGTGCCAAAATAGGCCCTTCCTAAATTGTCAGTTCCAATCGTATAGAGAAATTTTTGAAAAAGTCATCCCATGGGGTCATTGCACAAATATTTTCAATTCAACCAAGCACTTCCATAGTGGATCAAATTCTCGTAGATTTACAAATTGTTCTTACCAAGAAAAATGGTGTTTTTTCAAAACCAACTACCCTACCGCCTCATTGCTCACATGACCATGCTATTCCACTACTACCAGGTAATGCACCACCCAACATCAGACCATATCAATATCCTCATGCTCTCAAGTCTGAAATTGAGTAGATGGTACAAAAATTGCTCAAAGCTACTGTCATTCGATTGAGTACTAGCCTTTACTCTTCTCCATTTTTACTAGTTTGCAAGAAGGATGGCTCATGGCGATTATGTATAGACTACCATGAGCTCAAAAAAATTACCATCAAGGATAAATTCCCCATTCTGGTAGTGGATGAATTATTGGATGAATTACATGGAGCTATGTACTTATCCAAGTTAGACCTTCATTTTGGCTACCATCAAATCCGGCTCAAGGATGAGGATATCCCCAAAACTGCATTTCAGACTCATGAAGGTCACTATGATTTCTTTGTAATGCCATTTGGTCTAGCAAATTCTCCTTCCACATTTCAAATTTTGATGAACAACATATTTCACCCTTTCCTGCGAAAGTTCATCCTGGTTTTTTTTTATGATATCTTGGTTTATAGTAGCTCGTGGGAAGACACCTTATCCATGTGGATCAAACATTACAATTGTTGGCACAACATCAAATTTTTGCTAAGCGGTCCAAGTGTTCCTTTGGTCTAAATGAAGTTGAGTATCTAGGACACATTGTCTCCAAAGAGGGCATCAAAGTCGACCCCAAGAATATTTAGGAAGTTCAGGACTAGCCAAAACCTCGCACTCTCAAGGGACTTCGAGGATTCTTAGGGCTTACATGTTACTACCACAAATTTGTTTGTAATTATGGTAAAATAGTAGCCCCCCTCACATCCATGTTAAAGAAGGACTTTTTTACTTGGATGGGGCCCGCTGACCAAGCCTTCCTTGAATTGAAGCATGTTATGACCATAACACCAGTTCTAGCCATGCCAAATTTTTCCAAGCCTTTTGTCATTGAAAATGATGCTTCTGATCATGGCATCAGGGCAGTGTTGATGCAGGAAGGGAGACCCTTGGGTTTCACTAGTAAGGTACTCTCTGATCATAACTTGGGAAAGTCTACATATGCCAAGGATATGTTGGCCATCTTACATGTTGTAACCCATTGGTGACCATATCTTATTGGGCGTCATTTATCCATTAAAATAGACCATTAGAGTCTCAAATACTTCTTGGAACAATGGGTTGCTACCTTAGAACAACAAAAATGGGTTTCTAAACTCATGGGATATGATTATGATATCACCTATAAAAAAGGCAAAGAGAATCTTGTGGCTGATGCTCTCTCTCGCCAATTTGAGGCCCTCAGTATGTTATGTGCCATTTCCTCACCTGTTTCTCAATGGATAAATTTCTTACGATAGGAGGTACTTCAATATGCAGATTTGAAAGCTTTGGTGGCCTTGCTCCATAATGATCCTACTTCATTCTCAGGCTACAATTGGTATGGTCATGACCTACGTTATCGCCAATGTCTTGTTCTTCCTTGCACATCCCCAATCCATGAGATCTTCATGAAGGAACTACATACTGCTCCCTCTGCAGGCCATTCAGGATTTCTTAAAACATATGAACACCTAAAGCACACATTCTTATGGAAAGGTATGAAACAAGATATCCATGATTTTTTTGTAGCTTGTGATCCCTACAAATGGATGAAAGGTGAAACGGTACGTTCTTCGGGTACTCTTCAACCCTTGCCCATTCCAGATCAGGTTTAGACTGACATTTCCATAGATTTTATAGAAGGGTTACCTAAATTTGGTGGTAAGTCTATTATTCTTGTGGTAGTGGATCACCTTTCGAAGTATGCTCATTTTTGTTCCCTTGGCCACCCTTACACAACCTCCACTATTGCCCAAATATTTATCGATTCTAGTTTTTGCCTCCATGGTATGCCCACCTCTATTGTGTCTGATCGAGATCCCATATTCACTAGTCATTTTTGGCAAAAATTGTTTAAGTTGTAGGGAACTCAGCTCAAAATGAGTTCAGTCTATCATCCGGAAATAGATGGTCAAACTGAGATTGTCAACAAATGTTTGGAGACCTATCTTCGTTGCTTTGCATCAGATCATCCTAATCAATGGGCAAAGTGGCTTCCTTTGGTTGAATGGTGGTACAAAACTTCCTATCATACATCAACCAAACCCACCCCTTTTGAGGTCATTTATGGGTGCCCTCCACTCACGCCTTCTTCATACATCCCAAGCAGCTCCAAGGTCCAGGTAGTTGACACTAATCTCAACCAACATACCGATGTTATTTGCCAACTGAAGCAAAATTTTGACATGGCTCAGAATCAGATGCGACAACAGGCTGACCAAAATCATTCTGAGCATAGCTTTGATGTAGGTGATATGGTCTTCCTTCACTTGCAACCGTACAAACACTCATCCCTACAAATCCGTCAGTACCAAAAACTTGTTGTAAAATACTATGGACCCTACCACGTTCTTCAATGGATTGGTTCAACTGCTTACAAATTGGCTCTTCCACCCACCTCCAAGCTCCATCCTATTTTCTATGTTTCCTCTCTCAATAAAGTTGTGGGTACACAGGTACAGGTTCAATCAGCATTACTAGAATTGGATAAAGAAGGGTCCATATTACTCAAACATAAATAATTGTTGGATCGTCGAACCCGCACTCTTCGCAACCGTACCATCACAAAAGTTCTTGTTCAGTGACATGGACTCCAGCCAGAAGATGTGACATGTGAGTCTCTCCATCAGCTCCAGCACCATTTCTCTCATTTGTAGCTTTGAGGACAAATATTTTTGAAGGGGAAGAACATGTTAGGATCCTATCCTAACGCCATTTTGTAATTCTCATTTACTTATGTAATGACCCACTTCCAATGTAGAGGATCCCACTATGATATTATTTTGTAATACTTTGTAATGTATGTGGCAAGTGGTATTCCTAGCCAAGTGGCACCATCTCATGTAACCGTTTTTTATCAAGATTGTAACCTATGGTAGGTAGGAGATTCTAGCTCGAGTGGCATTTTACATGTAAGCCAACTCTTGAGCCTTTAGGTAGGGTTGCATGAAGTTTTTCTTTAAAATATATGAAGCAATGTACGAATTTATATTTTTGCAAGCTAATGAAATATTGAAGAAGGTTGCCCCCTCGAAGAGGCTTGCGATTCCATGTTATTGTGAGATTGTTCCATTTTTGTATTTAATTTCTGCATAGTTTTATTGAGTTATTTGATGTATTTGTGTTATTTTCTAGTATTTTGTTAGAGTGTGCTTATTTTAATAGTGATATCCTAATAGACGTCCCTCAATTGATCCTAGGTGCACGGTGGTATTGGAATTGCACCGGATTACGGATTTCATTGCAATCTAGCTTTGATAACTAGGATGTATTTCAACGTAGGTTAAACTGCATAGCAAGGTTTCTTATCATGCATTAGTTATGGTGAAAAAAAAATAAGGGGTAGACTACAAAATTTCCTTACTATCTCCAGGACGGAACAACCAAAACTTGACTATCTATTGTGTTGGATGCCATATGATAAGCCTCTGTATGAAGGAGATTACCAACTGTCGCCGTCCTTACTGTGTGAGTCTGCTCTCGAGATATTGCTTGAATGCACCTAAATCGTCGTTGTGTATGATAATGTATTCGAATATTTTTGGAACATAAACTCTCTGCATTACCATTCTCTGTGCCTAATTTTGTCGCCTTATGACTTAGATTCATTGATTGCCATCGTATGAAGCCATAGTAGGGATTATTTTCTAGAGCGTGACTGTTACCTTGGTTCATAGACGAATATAAATCCGTAAGACACCCTAAGGATGGGTTGAATGACCACCTAATAAACCTAGCTTAACATTAATTATATCATGATGGTCATATGTACACCCCTGTTAGTCTGTAGTGAAAATGAAACCAAGTCCTGTACGAATAAACATCCTTGAATGATGGCTATTTCTCTTATTTTAATTACCTTGGGTAGCGATTAATGGAGGTTTAAAGAGATTATTTTATACATACCATAGGTTGTACTTTCACATATTACTAAGTGTTCATAGATGTGTGTACCACTGCTATCAACGATCCCTAGTCGTGGACTGATTTAACTTCGAATTTGCCTATGGGTATGTAACATTGTCAATTGAACTTGTTTTGCAGTAAGCATGGGAGACCTCACTCATTTAGTAAGTGTGTGTATCATTGCTTTTACCCCATCGACGCATAGGTTGACCTTACTTGATACCCTTACTTGATGTCGTGTCTCTTCTAGACTCCTCCTATTAGACTCAGTTCGACATTACCTAGTTAAAATTTCACCCTTAAGGGGCTTGGGGTCATTATATTTGTGGCAAACATGCTTAGATTGACTTATGATAATTATTAACAGAATTGGTGACCTATGACATACTGTAGGTAGAAGGCTTAATGTGTGGTAGAGTTTTGACATATTCCTTGGAGTGTAGATTGTTTTTTTTAATAGATCACCAAGGACTAACATACACCCTGTGTCGGTACCACTATTGGAATTGCTGCAAATTGAGTTGTATGAAAGTTAGAATTTCAACATTTATTTTTTCAGGATTGAAAAGTAGTTCATATAGTTGGATATTGAGATTAATGAATCCTATTTCATTTCAAATGTTTTAAAGTTATAGGAAAGTAAACTAAAGTAATAGTGTTGTCTGTTGTTAGAGGTTGAATTGAGAAAAGAATATAGTGTATCTTTTTCTCTCTAATAGGTAGAATCTCTTCCTTTTGTAAGTAAGGGATAAAATGGAATAAATGGCGAAGAGATCAGTTATAAAGAATTCACTAGTTTCAAACGGTGATTATCTGCCTGAATGTAGGACATTTAACTTTATTGCTTAGTGGAAATATTGATGCTATAAGTTTGCTCTTTAGCTTTGTCTCTATAAAGTGAGTATTTACTATATGTATTAGGTTGAGAATTATTATATTTGCTAGTTCATGAATTTATTCCAAATTAAATGTGGAGGTTTATACATGGAAACTATGATCTTGAATGAAATGATGAATTTTATAACTAAAATAATTTGTTGATTAATGAGGATGGATGGGTGTCCATTCCTTGGGAGAGGTATGGGACTCTTCCCATGTTTAGAGATAATCTAAATGAATGTGATGAAATTTTGAATTGATATTTATTATGATATGAGTGGAAAATAATGTGTTACAGTTGTATATTTGGTGATTGCATTGGATATAATATTCTTTAGCAATTATGTAGTGCTTAATTGCATGAGCATGGTTTGCTTGTGATGCATTGGTATTTTATGCACTCGAGTTGTCCTGATCCCTTACCACTCATATCTCACCTCATGAAGATGCAAGGATTCTAGAGAAGATTCAAGAAGCTACTATTGAAGACTTGATATGCATTTGATTATATTCTTTATTAATGTATTTTAAAAAGGCTGAAAATATAAGCCAATGATGTAAAGTTACATGTATTTTTATTCCTACTTTGTAAACTAGAAAGGAATTTTTATTCATGAAAGTACTTCCATAAGATAGCAATTTTGGATAGTATGGAAGCATTGCAAATGATGTATTTTATATATTTAGGTGTAGATGATTTATGGTTTTGAAAGGAATATCAATTGAAAGCTTTATTGCATCAAGAAAGTTCTCTATTTTCTTATGTATTTACTTCCTTTAAGTTATAATAATGTATGCTTGAGAATTGGTCGTTCAGAATATAGTAGGAGTAGATTAATTCATGAGTACTTCGCATACAGAGGACTCACCATGGTCTCAAAAAATCACTAAAACTACTTCTAATAAACTTGACAATACCTCAAAGATGAGTAATTCTTATAATGATGTTTAAAACATTTAATCCCATGATGCTTGCCATAGTTGCAATAGATGGATAATTCTCTTAAAATACTAACCTCATTGGTAGTATGGAGAATTGGAAAGGGAATCCTTGGGTGAGGATCCCTACCTTATCTGGTTGATAAAACCATAATATGTCCCTTGTTATATAGCAATAACTTAAAGGTAATTTAAAGCCTTTATATGATATTATCCATCTACCAGTATGGAATGGTGATATGGTAAGGTGGGAATGGGTGTTCCTACTCGCATTTGGCTATAAACAAAATATAGAAGTGAGTGCTTCTATATGTCCAACCTATTGCAATTCGGACTACCTTCTCTAATGGGATAACTATGTCTTTATTCATTATTATAGTTGTGACTTATCAATGGGTGAACAATGAGTTTTATATATATATATATATATATATATATATATATATATATATATATATATATATATATATATATATATATATATATATATATATAAAATAGTAGAATACTTTAGGGTTTTGATTTCTTCTTATGCAATATTGGGTTTTGATTTCAATTTATCTTGTCATCTATTTTTGGTGTTTTACTTTTGCATCTATAGGTACATAACTAGATTAGTAGAATACTTTAGGGGGTAGTTAGCTAGTTACTTCAAGTAATATAATAAATGCACAAGTATCTATGTGCAAGTTGTAAATGTACAAGGTGTCCCCTTGTACAACTAGGTAGAGTTTTGGTCAAGTAATCCATCTTTCTATATAAAGGGCCTCATAGTGAGTGATTATATATCATTGTAGGTAGTAGTAGGTATACTTGGTAGATTACCATATAAATTACTGATGGAATACAATGTAGTTCTTTAGCATCAGTATGGAGTGTTTATTTCCTCCAAATTGCATTGTATAATTTTTGTCACTTTTCATTAATAACATATTTTAGCATCTTACATTTTTACATATTATATATATTATGATTGCATTCTCCCTTGGCATACACCATAAAAAGCTAATATTTATGATATGATCCTACTCATAATAAAATATCCAAAGAGATGGTATCGTCTATCTACAACCAATTACTGGATAATGAAAATCTATCCAATTTTTATGCTATATGAATTTGCCTAAAAAATCTATTATCCATGCATGTCAAAATATTAAAGTAATAACATCTTTAGAGGTATTTGAATTAGAAAATAAATAAAATATTACATTAATTTATAACATATATGAGTATCACCCTATTTTTTGAAGGAGATAGAACTATATTGAAGTCCTTCAAAGAATATACAAATCATAATTATATATAATTATCGTATTTCAAAAAAATATGTCAAGGTCCATCCAACATCTTTCATAAGGAGTTATTATATTTAGAGCATATACATTTATAACATCAAGTTTGATGTTTTCTTATTTCCTTCAAAATTGACTAGCGACCTATTACTTTATGCTTCTAATGATTTTCCATCCAATTTGCATTTGTCCCATATTGTCACAATACCTCTAGCAGATTTTATGAAAGAAAATACAAGACAATCCTCCATTTTTTCAATATTTTTGAATGAATCCTTACATTTCTCACTACTTAATTTTAGTTACTATATATAAAATACTTAGGATTATATAGACCTATCAATTCCTTAATAACTCATTCTTTTAGGGGTCTTATTCATACCCTTATTATTCCACAATACCAATTTTCATCACCAATTTTATTTTATTTGTGGGATTAGCTCCACTTCTAGTTAATGCCTAATATATTTGTTTTTAGTTTCCAAAATCAATATTCCTATGTATTTAATTTTTTATTTATTCTTTATTTGAAGTTCTTCCTTTCCATTTTTCATTCCCACAAACACTTTTTTCTTCATCATTTTCTTCCAATTTTCCATACTCTTGATAATGAGATTTATCTTATAAAGGTTTTTGTTTTCCTAGATAATTTAACATGCAAGATATAACCTCACAAACACTTTATTCTTGATATTTCCTCCAAAAAACTATAGCACAAGGATTATCCTTCATAGGAATCACCTTCTTATGTTATGAAAATCATAGATATTGCCTTGAAAATCCTAAATTTTAAGTATTATCCTCTATAGTAATTACTTTCTTATGCCACCCTCGAAAGTCTAAAGTGCAATGAATATCCTCCATACTCATTACTTTATTATGTCACTCTTAAAACCCTAAAAGGCAAGGTATGAACTGTATAATACTTTTATTTTTATTGTAGCGAGAGGATTTTATACTACTTGAGAATAATAAAGATGATATACCTAGATTAACCTTAACCTCTTTTACCTCCAATTTAAAATTTGCCTCTCCATTTTCCTTCACACCTTTACCTCTTTCTAAAATTTAACTTATGCATTGTGCTTCCTCTTCCTTTGTATTCTTTGTTCATTTTGATGTTTTATCTAAGTAAACCATAATGTCCTTTACCATTTGAAGATGTAGAGAGGCTTGGATATTTTGTTATTTGATAAAGCTTTTACTATGGCATTCTATTATTTCTTCATGTTGAATTTTATCTGATGCCCAAAAAAAAATTATCTCTTTCTCCAACCTTTTACTTTTTAATTGATTGTCACTGGTCTAGTCTCATAATATTGACAATATTATAATGTATTATTTTCATAATCCACTTGTCAATCTCATATTTGGATTCAAATTTAATCTTAACCCATTGCAATAAAGACTTTATAATATCCATGAAAACACATATTTGGATGTATATAGCATCCCTCACTCTTTAGTAGTTGGTCCCTCCTTACTGATAAGTTAATATATAATTCCAAATATCCTAATCCACATCGAAATATTTTTAATAGTTTCTATCTCTATAAAAAATTATCGCTCCACTATCTTAAATATAATGCATTTCTCCCCCTAAAACATGGGACACCAACCATTTTTTATCCATGTTTTCTAAATTAAATAATATGGTGAGGAAATATCATTTCAAAAGAAAAATCATGAAGTAATTTGAATTCAATCCCTACTTCTAGTTCATCCAGTATTGAATCATCAAAAATTGTATCTAGTATCCATGGAGCTTATATATTGAACCTCTTCTTTAAGAACCATCATATCATGCCTAATCATCTCATCCTTAGTCATTTTTTTGTTGTAATATTTCCTACCTAGATAAGATTTTCCATAGATTTGATCTTCCTCTTTTCAGAAAGTAGGAAATATTTACATCCAATTAGGACTTTCAAAAATGACTTTCATACCATGCTACCTAGATTTCCTTCATAATAATCATTTAGTTTTTAATTCTTTAATGATTTAGAACAAAAAAATGTGATATTTTAGATCATACATTTTTCTTTTGCATACTCATTTCATGATCACACGTGCAACACTTAATTAAGTTTTAAAGAAAGAAAAGATGGTCTTAACTTATAAAAATTAAAACTAAAACTAAAATTATACCTGAATGGAAAGTTCTCTCAATCCTCGAAAGGAGGTCCGATGTTCAAGTCTCACAACCTACATCAGATATCAAAAAATTCCTTGGCTAGCCTGAGGGGTATACCCGTATGGCCCCCATGGATACTGGGAAATGGTTTTTCTTAATTAAGGTTTTATCCCAGGGAGGATAGTGCAATAGTCCATGCCTTGGTTCTTCTTCATAAGGTCCGAGGTTCAAACCGCGACATGGGCGAGTGTGCCAGGGGGTGGATATGTGATGGTTGTGTGTTAATATTTCCTATTGATAAGAATAGCTCTCGGCTTTATGAGAGGTCATGATTGAGAGGAGGGTCATGGTTGAGAGGAGATTTTGGTGGTAAGGTTTTCTCACACTAACTAAATCTTAAATAATAATAATAATTATTATTTTATTTTATTTTTTATATTGTTTTTAATATAAAAATGTATTTATGTGTATAGGTAAATCTTAACATTTAATTAAAATATATTTTATAAATCATTACCCTTAATAAATAATTAAATATTTATATAATTTGGAATTTTTAACCACTCTAATTACATTTATTTAATTTATTAATATTTTATTTCATCACAAAGACAATGATAGTGGCATAAAAGTGGAGCACCTTAATGAAATATGATGAACAATTTCAATTTCATGATAAAGTGATATGAAATAATATGTCCGATTGAAAATCACTATGATCGCAAATGTGGTTTGTGATAGAATGTTGGAGAAATAAATTTTATTTAAATATTGTAATAATATTATTCAACTTTATATAAATTAATGTTTAATGGTATTTGGTGTAATGGCAGATGCCTAGTTATTATCATCCATGTGGTTGTGAGGTTGATTTCAAATACTTTTATTTGTAAATATTTGTAAACAATGTTCAATATATTAAAAAAAAAACTTTATATAAATTATTAAAAAATAATAGACTATGGTTTTCAATTAAATGATTTGTCCAAATTATACGATAGTTTCAGTGATTATATAATATTTCAAACTTTTATAAGTGATTAAAAGAAAACATGATTTTTAAAAAATATAATTGATTTTCTTTTAAAAATATATAATAAACAATCATCAATATAAGATATTTTTAAATTATTTAATAGTAAAATATATTTTTAGTTTTATGTTTTACAAATTTTAACAAAAAATAATAATAATAATAATGTATTATCTTAGAGGTAAATTATGAAAAAGAATGAAAGAAATTGACATACTAACCAACTTCAGAGTAGTTGTACACTAATTTTAATGGTAAAAATTAGAACTCTAGAAGGATTATGAGAGTGTTTTGGAAGTGCTTTTAGGATGAAATAGGGTTGTTCATTGTCACCTACTTTATTTGGCTTTTACATTGATAACTTGGAGGAATAAATAGAAAGGATGGGAGAAAGAATACAATTGACTAATTATGTAGTAAAATTTGTTCTATATGCTAATGACCTCAACTTAATTGACAGAACACTTATAAAGTTTTAAAGACCATCTAAAAATTTTAAAGCATTTTTGTAAAGAAGTTGGGATGCAATAAATACTAGCAAGACTAAAATTATCTTCTCTACTTAAAGAGAGCATAAACAATGATATATTTTATTTGAAGGAAATATTTTAGATATAGTAATAGAATATAAATACCTTGGCTTAGATTTTTAAAGCAAATTTAATAAGAGAATACGTAGGATGAAACAAAAACAAGTGAGAGGAAGGGCACTCTACTCATTGTTAAACAAGGGCAGAAAAATAGAGTTGTAGGATTGGAAAACCATTAAGGTCCTTTTGTCTGGGTTATTGGTTTTTCCAATAGTGCTATATGGATGTGAGGTGTAGGCTAAAAATATATTACATTTTAAACGGGGATAAATAAATTTTTTTAAAAGCAACCAATTACAAATTAATTTAAAACTAGAGCATTAGTATCAAAATTTTAAATGGGGATAAATAAATTTTTTTAAAAACAACCAATTACAAATTAATTTAGAACTAAAGCATTAGTATCAAATGATATTTTACTTTCTAACACATGGACTTTTCTACTAAAAACTGAAGCTATAATAATGATATTGGAATACTTTTATAAAAAAAAAAAACACATATTGTTAAAATAAGTAATTAAAAAACCAGTAAACAAATAAATGATATAAGAAAAAAATTCAAACTTATTACATAAACTAAATATTTATAAAAAAAATATTAATTACACCAACAAGTGCAAAAACTCTTTTATATAAGCTGAGAAGAAGACCACGTTTAAATATCATTATTTTTAATGAAAATTAACGTGGGAAACGTCTGCTAATTTGATTTTATCACTCAAATACCATATTAATTAATTAAATAAAAAACTACACCACGCACCCATATACATGTATCCAAAGTACAAACCCCGTGAACACGAGTCTATTGCCACGTACAAATTACTGCAAAAGTGCCCTCACCAAACACTCGCTATACATGATCTGCTTACACACGAGTTATCAGCTATCTGGGTAGGGTAGGCCAAAGGAACTGGACGAATACTGACAAGGAGATGTATGGTCAGCAGAGGTGATAGAGAGAGTTGGTGGAATGAGTTTATTTGCAATAGAGATATGAAAGCTCTGTTGCAGAGGGGCCTCTGGAACCTCCTTTAATCCTTCCAACATCTGCACTACCGTTCCCATGGAAGGCCTGCTGTGGGCATCCTCTTGAATGCACAGAAACCCTATTTTTAACACCCTGATAGCTTGGCTCCTGTCAAGCTCGTCCTCAACTTTCGGGTCAATCACTTCCACCTCCCTGCCACTGCATGCCATGGAGAGCGCCCATGCAGGAAAGTAACACTTTTCAGAACCCACCACATGCAGACTGTAATTCTTGCGCCCTCCTATAATCTCGAGCAACACCATCCCAAAACTGTAAACATCAATTTTTTCAGTGATTGCGCACTCCAGCAGCCACTCCGGAGCAAGGTAGCCCGGTGTGCCTCTCATGTCGGTCACCACACGGCTCTCCATCCTCGTCATCAGCGTCGCCATCCCGAAGTCGGAGACCTTCGCCACGAAATTGTCGTCGAGAAGAATGTTTTGGGGCTTCACGTCCAAGTGAATGATCTTGTCTCTGCATTCCTGATGCAGGTACGCCAGGCCTCTGGCTGTGCCCAGCACTATGTTGAATCGGATAAGCCATGTTAAGAACCTTTTCTTGTTCTCGTCGAAGAGCCATTGGTCCAGAGATCCGTTGGCCATGTGTTCATAGACGAGGATTCTGTGAGACTTCTGCGCGCAGAACCCGAGCAATTGGACCAGATTCCAGTGGTGGATGACGCTCAGTATCGCAACCTCTGAATAAAATTCTTTTTCTCCTTGCCTTGCCATCTCCAGCCTCTTTACCGCTACCTTGGTGCCGTTCCCCAGCAGGCCCTCGTACACCGTTCCGAACCCGCCGGAGCCGAGAACTCTACTGAAACTGCGTGTTATTTTCTGGATTTCATTGAACGAGAATTTCCTTGCAGTCAAATCTGGAATGCTGGACATCACTCCGTGGCAGTCCGTTGTGGGGTTAGTGCCTTCTGGCTTTGAATTTCTGCAGGCTTTGAAAGGATAAAAGAAAGCTATAACCAGACCAACTATAAAAACGCAGACTGCAACCACAATTACCGCCTTCTTTTGGGAATTGCCAGAAGGCTGTGAATTCTTGACTAAATCCGTGCCTTGCACTTTTATAAATGCAAAGTGGTTTAAATTCGCGGTCTGCGCGAGTGTGCCCACCGGAGAAGAGACCGCAAAGCAAGAATTGGATTCAGCCATATAGAAGGAAGCCCTGCACGAACAATTCCTCAAGCAGAAATCCGAGCAATCTTCCTTGGAAGACATATTCACAGGAACGGCGTACCGATTGCGGTAATACTCGAACCCTGCCAGAGCAAACATCTGCCAACCTCCAACTATATTTGAACAGCTTGGACTTTGTAGTAGTCCACAATCCCCCTTCGAGTCCCTGCTCAGATGATGGGTGCCGTTCATGGGGCATTCGCACGCTTCGGCTTCTGTACAGACTCCATACTTTCCACATGAGGTTGGCAACTGGCACTTGCTCATGGCTTGGTACAGCGGGCTCGCGACTCCAGACGCATAGCCTCTCAAATTCCCGTCGTAATCCAGCCTCACGAACATAAAATACGAGGACAAATTCGAATTCGTCTCGTTTGTAATGGATTGGAGGTAATAATACGGGCTAAGAGACGATCCATTGCAGAGATCAAATGTGTTATCGAAACTCAACCCCATCTTCGGCCGCTGGATGGACACGTTAAAGGAACTGTCAAAGCACGATGGACCTAGATAATCGAGGGTGCGGGCACTGTTGTTGTACACGTTCCACAACCAGTAAAGCTCCGGTTTCAGATTCCTGTCGTTGACATAAAGTCCCAGGCCTCCTGGCTCCACTTTGAGAGAATATGTTCCAAAAGTGAGATTATAAGGAGACGATCTGCTCTGGAGCTTGTCCCCCACGCGGAGGGATTGATCAAGCAGGAGAGTATCGGTGGGGTGGTCGCTGCTGCGCCAACGGGGGGTGCTGCCGTTCTTGAGCACCTCCAGAACGCCCCCGCCGAGCAGTCTCCCCCCTTGTATGCATTCTCCCGCGGTGCCAGTAGACCACACGGTTCTGCTTCCAGATCCGCTTGGGTCGGAGTCCGAGAGAACCATGTTCCCGTCGGGTTGCAGACGCAGCACGGCGTTCTTTGACACGGCCTCGTCGCTGTTGGCGGTCCACACGACCTCCCCCTTCGCCTCGTTGATCGTTCCGGACACCACCACCGACAAAAAGTACTCGTTTGAGTTCGCTTCCACGAAGCAGAGGAAGGACCAGGAGTTGATGTTGGTATAAAAGCTCCGGTAGACCACGTGAGTAATAAAGAGCGCCGTGGCATTGTTTTCGTTCTCAAGAGTGATGGAACCCACCAGCGTCCGCGCGTCTGAGATGGACCATGTCGTGTTGGTGCTGAAGTTTCCGTCCGTGCCTGATTGTGCATCACAACAGCTAAGAAATAGCAGCAACAACGGGAAGACGAAACCGGTTCCTGGTGATCCCGTCTTTTCTTGTCTCATTATGACGCGCAGGGAATTTTTATTTTCTCCTATTGCTAGGACGAACTCCTGCAGCGGCGTAGTGTAGTAGCCAAGGTAAAGTTGTATGAATACCTAAACATTCCAGATCCTTCCATTAGTCAACACCCAGCGGCATCAAGGCCCAAACAACCGTGTTGGATCCTAACTATGAAAATTTTACTCATTATCATACCCTAAATAAAATACCAACTTTTTCAAGAAAGCTGTCGGAAAGATTTTTTTTTTCAAGGATAGTTAGTTACAATAATTCTATTTTTAGTAAGTACAGATTTAAATTAAAAAAGATATAGATCAAATTATTATTTGGAGGTTTAAATTACAGAAGATTTAGATCAGACTATCACCTTATAAAAAGGATATTTATTTAAATATTTTCTTAATATTTAGTTGACCAATTCACCTAAAAGGACGCCATTTTTATGCAAGGCAAACTATCATTAAATTGATTCTTTTTCACACGGATGACGCCTTCGCCACGCCATAAACTTTATTTTAGTTGAGAACATTTCTACAACCGATAAAATTTTCCTTAAGTGAAAACAAAATTTAATAAAAACTAACTTCATAAATATTCTACCGACCAATCTCTTTCCATAAAATGCGTGAAAGAACTCAAATGTTGACAATTACAGAAGGCAAATTGTTTTTAACTAATCTCGTTTCATTAACCCATTAGTCAACCTAGTAGCTATCCAAAAAAACAATATGATGAAATCTTAACGGAAAGAAAAAAAGTCGGACAAATCGTAATTTCATAAATTGTTTTGGTTTAGTGGAAATAATTAAAAATGTTTATTTTAAATCTAAAAATTATATTTATTAAAGAACTCAAATGTTGACAATTACAGGAGCCAAATTGTTTTTAACTAATATCGTTTCATCAACCCATTAGTCAACCTAGTACCTATCCAAGAAAACAAGATGATGAAATCTTAACGGAAAGAAAAAAAGTCGGACAAATCTTAATTTCATAAATTGTTTTGGTTCAGTGGAAATAATTAAAAATATTTTATTTTAAATTTAAAAAATTATATTTATTTTTATATATTATAACTATCAAAGAAACTTTTCAGCAATAAAGATTTTATTTTTCACTCTCTCAAGATCTTACAATCTTGATTATTTTTTTACTGAACAAAACCACCTAAATATTGTGTAAAATTGTATGAAATTTTTTGTGAATCAAGACTTCTTTCTAATTTCCAATACATAAGGTTATTTTACAAACAATAACTTCAAGAACTTTAAGGATAAAGAGAACGTTAAAGCATTTGTTAGAATGAATGAATGAATGAATTAAATGGTTAAAATTTATAGAACTTTTTATAATGTAAATGCTATATAATTTGTTATCTAAAGTTTAACATAAATAAATAAAATTAGATATTTGTAAAGTTATGTTTAAACTAAATCTTCAAGGCTTGATTAAGGTTTTATGGAATTCGGATGTCTATGGTACTAAGATGTTGACCAAGCTGAAAATCATCAAAGTTAACTTAAAGAGGTGGAATCAAAAGGTCTTTGGGAACCACTTCCATAAGAAGCAAAAAATATTTCAAGAATTGTAGGAAATTAAGGAAAAAGGCCAAAGTAAATGTTGGTTAGAGGAGCTAGCGAACAAATAGCAAATTACTCTTGTAGAATTTCATAATATTCTTGCCAACGAGGAGTTGTTTTGGAGACAAAAATTCCGAGATACATGGCTTAAGGAGGCGATAGAAATATCAAGTTTTTCCACCTCTCAACCTTGAAACATAGAAGTGCTAATAAAATAAGAGAAATTACATTGGACTTCAGTGAATTTCTTAAAGATAAGGAATAAATTGCTACTACCATGATATCCTTCTTTCAGGATTTGTTTTCTAGAGTTAGGGAGGAAGATGGGGATGCTTTGGAGGAACTTCTCAGGAACATTCTCCAGGTGGTGATGACTGATATGAATAATTATTTGAATACCTCCTTTTCTAATGATGATATTAGGATCAACCTATTTAGTATGAATAAGGATAAAAGTGCTTAGGTTATATTGGATCTTTGATGGTTTTTTCTAGAGGTTTTGGCACCTTCTTGGTTCAAATATTTTGAAATCCTTAAGATAATTCTAATATTTTTCCTCTTTATTGTAGGCATGGAATACTACCTTTATTGTGTTGGTTCCAAAGAAACATGATGCCTCTTATCTAAGGGATTTTAGACCTATTAACTTATGCAATAACCTATATAAGTTGCTTACTAAGACACTTTCTAATAGGTTAAAAAGGCTTCTCCTCATCTTGATTTCTCCTCTTCAAGGTGATTTTATTAATGGGAGATAGATTGTGGATGGGATCATTATGGTTCATGAGACTTTAAATTTTACGTCAAAAAGTAGGTTGGCTAGGGTTATGCATAAGCACAAATCATCGTAAATTTACTATATTTAAGATTTTTCAAAATTTTGAATTTGCTAATTTGGGGCCCATTCATTTGAAATTTGTGGGGTAGAATTTTTTGAGGGTCAATTCGCCCGATGTTGATAATAATTATGCTATTTTTATTTTAATTTGCCAACCACTTTCGCCCAATTTCACGGACAATTCACCTTCAAATTATACATAATTTTATTTTTTCCGCTCAATTCACCACATATACTACCCATATAAATAGCGAAGGGACCCGTATAGATAAACATACATCTAAAACACTCTAACTCAAAAATAGCTCTGAAGCAATAAAAAACCTATTATCAATCAATATATTTATCGATTGGTTATAAGATATTATCAATCAAAAGACATCGATCAGGTCCACAAACCTGACAAGGTTGTAGAGGAGTGCTTCTCAACATAAAATGATCCATTGTAGAGGAGTTTCAATCGACATATGTTGATCACTTACATAGGAGTGTCAATCGGTATAAGATGATTGATTGCAAATGAGTGTCTATCGACATAAGCCAATCAATTACAGAGGAGTGTCAATTAGAATAAGTTGATCAATTACAAAGGAGTGTCAGTCAATATAATTCGATCGATTGTAGAGGAGTGTCAATCGACATAAATTGATCAGTTGTAGAGGAGTGTCAATCAATATAAGTCGATTGGTTGCAAATGAGTGTTTATTGGTATAATTTGATTGATTGTAGAGTAGTGTCAGTCAGAATAAGTTGATTGATTGCATATAAGTATCAATCAACATAAGTTGATTGGTTATAGAGGAGTGTCAATCAACACAAGTTGATTGGTTGCAAAGGAGTGTATCGATATAAGCCGATCAATTGCATAGGAGTGTCAATTGATATAAGTTGATCGATTGGAAAGGAGTGTCTATTGGTATAATTTGATCTATTATAGAGGAGTTTTAATCAGCACAAGTCGATCATTTGTAGAGGAGTATCAATCAACATAAGTTGATTGATTGCAAATAAGTGACTCTTGGTATAAGCTACTCGATTACAGACAAGTTTCAATCAGCATAAGTCGATCAGTTGTAGGGTAGTGTCAATCGACATAAGTTGATCGATTGTAGAGGTGTGTCAATCAACCTAGGTCGATCGATTGTAGAGAAGTGTCCATTAGCATAGGTCGATTGATTGAAGAGAAGTGTCAATTGACATAAACAAAAATATGATGATCTATTATAGAGGACTACCCCTCGATACATATCGACTAATTATAAATTGATCATTACTGATCGATTGTGGTAACATTAAAGTGACTATTAATGACAAAAAGTTTTGAAGATTATGACAATAGGTAAATCAAAATATTTCAAAAATCAATATGCTTATTTTTTTTTGGATAATCTCTAGAAATAAATTTGACTTAATACCTACTTTTTGTTGTAGCCTTGTTACTTATTTTTTAACCTTTGTTAGTTTCTTTAGAATTTCTAGGTAGAGTATTCTTCCTCCACAGTTTTGTTTTCCAAAGCTCTTTTTCTTCAGTTTCATAGGCAGCGTAGATGCACTATCTGCAACTATGGTAGACAAGTATCTATATCATCTTGTTGTGTGTTAGGAGCATTTTTGTTGTTAGAGACCGCTTCTTGTCTGTTAGAGTATGTTTTCTTAGCATTATTTTCATTTTTTGTTGTTCTCTGAGCACGTAGATAGAGGTCATTCTTGAGGGTAGCATATGTTCATATAAAGACTCATAAATTCTTTATGGAATTTTAGTTTAACCTTGGTTACTTAGAAATACAAATTATTACTGATTTTTCTTCAATTTTATATTTATTTCCTAAAATCAAAAGGTGTTTTCTTTATGGATACAATGTCACATACTGAATATGGAAAGAATATAGGCAAATATTTTGGTAAAAATATAATTATAAAATATTTTACCCAAATATCAAAATACGGTGAGGCATCCACGTTTACACAAAATGTAGGTACAAACACCTTTTACCATCAAATCATTACTTTTTCTATCTGTTATTCTTAAATATAAAGCATTTGTTTATTAATATATAAGCGATTGTTTGCTTATCTACATATTTAAAATAGTGTCTTTTTACATCCAAAAATGATATAGAACACCAAAAATTGAATGCAGTAAATATTATTGACCATGATATGCGTCCACTCGAAGATATTCCAGTGGATGAGATGGGACCACATGATAATTTTTCTAATAACAACATTCAACAACCACTTCACGATATGCCTAGTACACACACACCAATAAAACAAAATGATAATACAATTAAAATGCAAACCTCTGGGGAATCATGTAGTCAAAAATCTAAACATCAAAAGATAAGTGAATGGACTATTGGAAGGGATTTTAAAAATGAATGGGCATGGTTATACCCCTTTATTGAGTGATATGAGATAGAGAAAGTGTGTAGATGTGTTATTTGTAGTTGGAAACTGGGAAAGGATCATTTTTTGCAAAATAAGAAAGACACAATAGAAAAACACTATGGGAAATTTTATATCAAAGAAATACAAAGTGATGGAACAATTACGAATATCATAGGTGGAAGGATGCATCGAAATGTGTGCATGTCAGATATGCACTTAAATAAAAAAAAAAACAATAAAACACCAACAAACTCTTGTTGAGAAGGGTGGAACAATCTAGGGCCAATTTCAAAAAATTAATAAGAACATATTTGCATTTTTTTGTTGTATACAATATTCTAAAAAGGGTCAACCCATGTTTGATTTTCCTGATTTTAAAAAACAATCTCAAATAGTCGATATAAATAACCTTACCAATTCCCATTGGTTAGATCACTGGTTGGGAAGAAGGACTTGAGAGAGAATGTAAAACAAGCCAAATTTATTTCACTTTCCATTGATGAGGTAACGACTATTGATAACACATCTTGGATTTACATACATGTTTACACATTCTACAATCATTTGAGACAACCCCATTTGCTAGCACTACATAAGATGATGGAAAATTGTAATGTGGGAAACATTTACAATGTTGTTGTAAAAGTTGAAAGGATATTGTCGAAATGGATGAAAAGGAAATTGCCACAAAGTTAATTTGTGTTGGAGATTATGGTGCAGCTAGAATGCAAGGACAAATGAATGGTCTTTGTGTTAGAATTTAGACATCAATTACCCCATATTTTATTCTCATTCATTGTATGGCTCATCGAATGAATCTTGCATATAAAATTATGAGCACATTTAAAAATGTAGCCAGAGTGGAAGATCTCATCTATGAAATACACTCTTACTTTTCATGCAGTCCAAAAAGGTTTACAAAGTTTTAACACTTTTCTTTGGGTGTAACTAGAGGCAAAAAATTGTTAAAAGATGTGGACACCAGGTGGATTTCATTGTTTCTTCCTATAAAAAGGATTTTTTTAGAATATCAATCCTTAGTGGGGTTTATATATGCACATCATAGGGATGTTGACAAGGAAAAATATTTGCTATTTTGTATGACTTGATTGGAAACTCTTCTCACATTATGTGGTATTCTTCCATTGTTGCAAGAAATGAATTCTTTGATTAAACTCGCACAGGAAAAAACAACTTATATTATCGATTTCATCAGGATGAGAAAACAAATATGAATGCTTATTGATAAGGCTTACTTATCAAAGAAAATTTTAAGGATCCTTTGTTTGATAGTTGGAATATGTTAGTTCAATTCAATGATCCTAACAACTTTTTAAAGTTCAACATCAATGATAATATTTGTATTGCTATCCATGGAAATATTATTTCTTTATATCATTATGAAAAGTAGTTAGATACACTTACAGATGATTTTAAACAAGTTCCCATAACACATTGTAAATTCGATGAAGTTTTGGATAGTACTAAGAATAAATTAAAAATAATTGTAAAAATATTAACAAGTGAAATAAGATATCATTTTCACAGAGAAGAGGTGCTTGAGGCCATGGCTATTGTTAATCCCATGTTTTGGAATCCTTGTCATGACCATAATAGTAAAAGTGAGTTTTTTGTAAAATATATGGGCACTCTTATGACACATTTCTCTAAATATGTGGAAGTAAATGGCATTCAAATAAATGGTATTCTAAAAAAAGAACTTCTGAGACAATAATCAATCAATTTTGGATTAACAATGGTTAATCAAATTGCACATTTCAAAAACCCACATGATATTGGTTCCATCACGCATTTGTGGCAAAAATTGTATCCAAGTAGTGTCTTACAAGAAACTATGAGTGAATACTTTATTTTATATGAATTATGTCAGACAATGATTTTGGGATCTGTTGAAGACGAAAGGGTTTTCAGTGCACTATCTTTTGTCAAATCTAAAGTTCATAACAGGTTGGACAAAAATTTGAAAAATTATTTGAGAATGTATGTGTCATCGTACGAGTTGGATAAGTTTCCCTATGATAGAGCTTTGACATTTTGGAAGTCCCTAGTGAACATAAGAGGTCTCACTAATACTGTTGATAATGAGGATAATGAGTCAGCTTGCAATGATGAGATTATGGAAACACAAAATTCACAAAGGATTCTCGGTTCTTTTGGAGAAGTTGACAAGACATTGTTTCAGCTTCCAAATATGTAAAATTTCAATGAGTTAAACAAATTCATATTATCAATGATTTTTTTCAATTTTGATATCATTTATTAAATTTCAATTATTTAAATATTTTCATATAATCAATGATTTTTCGTATTTGATATCATTTGTAAAATTACAATGATTTAAAAAAATTCTATAATCAATGATTTCTTGTATTTGCTTTTTAATGTTATAATCAATGATTTCCAATATTTATTGAATTTTTTTTATGATTTATGCTTTAGCTTTGAGTAAACTAGAAATTCTAAAACCATGCATGCATACATAATTAGTAAATATTTCTTTTAAAAAGTGTTGTATGTAGTCTAGAATATTAGAAAGCATAGTGTAGAGAGCATAAATCTCAAGTTACAGAAAGAAAAATATAATATAAATGGAAATAGCATGATATATGGAAACACAAGACAACTCATTATTATATCATAGTTTTGTTATTAAATTAATTGTCTATGTTGACAAATTATTATGATTTATTAGTAAATATTTCTTCTAAAAGGTGTTGTATGCTCTCTAGAAGGTAAAATACAAATAACATATTACTCTAGATATGGATATATAAAAATAATATAGCATAATACACAAGACAATACTCATTTTTATATCATAACAAGATTGACTTTGAATAAAATAAAAATTTAAACCCATGCATAGATATATTCTTCGTAAAATAAAGCATAATTGAAACAACATAATACTCAAGTGATGAAAATAACACACAAATATAAATGTAAATAGGATAATAGTCATGTAATAACATCAAATGTATTATTTTCAAACGAAAACATATCATAAAATTGTCTTTTTGAAAAATCAAATTTCAAAAGCAATAATAGAACTAGCTATATTTTGGCTTTTCATTCCTTAGATGGGGGGCTAGAGGTAGTTTCAACATATTTTTCCTTTTTTATTGCTTCCACATTCTGCATTTCAAAGGGTCCTCCCTCGGGCTAGTTATCAGTCCTCTCCATTGCTCCAAAACTGACAAGGATGTTCTCTACACTTTTCAAGCCTTTGAGCAGGGTGTTTTCCTCTTTCCCAACATCTTTGGATATTGGTGCAAGAACTTCTTTACCCTTCTCCTTAAGCAGAACATCAGGATCCAATTCGTTTTGGATAATAATTTTTCTAAAAGTGTTGTTTTATCAAATTGCTTCCTGAACTCTTTTTTTCATTATCATAGAAGCCATTAAGAAATACTTTGCCATATGGAGATAGTAGTGTAGGTTTTGAACCTACTTCTTCAAATGATCAAACTTTACCTACAAAAGAAGAAATAAGTAATCAACAGATATTTACATTTAAAAAAAAGATATATATTTTTAGAACACATTAGTCTAACCTCAATAACATTCTTTGCAACTAGAGCAAAAACAACCATTTTCTTATCACATGCCCATTCATTAAAATAATCTTGGGCTTTAGCATTTAAGTTCTCCAATCTGTTCAACATAATCCTTAAATTTTCATCATTGTAAGATGTATTAACCTTCACCATACCAAATTTAGCTTGATGTAGTAAAGCATCAAGATTTTTTGGTTCATTTTCAGCTAAAAAAAAATTATCTTTTTGAAAAAAAAAATTAATCGGACATTTATTTCCTTTATAAAAAATTTGGCTTGCTACTCCCATTGTTTCATTTCTTTTACATCTAGAACTAGATAATCTTTAATGGTTGCTTGAAATTTGTCAGAAACTAATTCATTTTTAGAAAATTTTACTTTTTCATCCTCTGGTAGAGGATGATCCTGAGGGGTGCTAGTTTCCTTAAGAGGAGATGGACTTGAACATTTTGCTCCTTCTTCATTTTGAGGATCTTGAAGTAGATCTATTACTTGAAAAATAGTGGGTATGTTGCCTTGTAAAAAGAAATCCTGATCAAGTGGAGGATTATCTAACCCAACACCAGAAGCTTCCTATACACCTATAAAATTACCAAAAGACACATTTTTGAATCCTAAAAATTGCTTGGATGTTGTTCCTTGTGGCCTAGATGGAAGAAAATATTTTCCACCTAGGAAGCATTGACCTTGCATTTGAGGTTGGCGTGGTGGAGGAGGAGGTGACATCAAATGTTATTTTCCATGACAAAATTGTTGTATAGGAACTTAAAAAATCAAAATAAAAATTGGTTACAAAATTTATGAAGGTAGATTATAATAACACTTACCAACCAAAGAAGAGACCTCTTGCATAGCCACAATTGCAAATGGAATGTGGGTGCATTATACATCTGAAAAAACATTATAAAAATTAATAAAAAATATAGTAAAATTTGGTAACAAATTTTGTGAAGGTAAACTATAAAACTTACTTCCCAAATATGAGACCTCTTGTGCAACTATGCCCATTGGTAGTGGACATGCAGGTGGAGGTTGTAGAGGATTAGGAGAACTAGATATTACATGTTTCCTTGTTATTTTTCTTAGTGGAGGCGTTGTTTCCTTCGTACGTGTTTCGAAGTCTCCTTATTCCTCTATATTATAACCTCTGAAAGCAGCATCCCACTTTGAAGAGGAAGAGGATGCCCTTTTTTGTATTTTGTATAAAATGTTAAAATTATAGAAATGATAAACATATGAAATATAAAAAATTACTAGTTTAATAATAACTAAAAATTACTTGTAGCTGTTGTTCTATCATGGATATAGTGGCTAGGTCTGAGTTCCAAGAAGTCGATATTGCAGTGTTCTGCAAATTATAATAAGATTCATAAAAAAACCAAGAATGTAGTTGCATGTGCTTATTATTGGCGAAGGAGAAGCATGGGTTTTCAAATTTTGGATATCCATTCTGATATAATGTGAGACATAGGTGGACTAGTCAAATTGTTGGTGTGCAATACAACGAACCAAATATGCCAATGCCCACATCAAAATTTGTATCGGTATTCCTTGCAAAATGAGTCTGGCTAGGAAGAATTTGCAATATTCCCAAAGAAAAATATTAGTAATAGTTGGTGCAGTCAAACCCCTTCTAGACTTGGTAGCCATAACTGCAAAAAAAACAAATCAGTAATTGTAAACCCTAGAATTTAAATTCAATTAAATATAAAAATATGTAGTTATACCTTAAAAATATTCTGGTTGCACATTGAAGGTGGTCTCCAGGTAGAGTTTATCATCATCAATTAAAGTGAATTTCGATGTGATTGGATCACAATCGGTGTGAGGCAATGCTATCAATCTGGTGATGTTAGAGGCTATGAAAGAAAATACAATATTTTTATTGTCAATGAAAATATTTACCATGCCCGAATCAATATCATAACCTGTAATTATCTTCTCTAGTAGTTTAATGTCTGTGTTGAACTATGAAATCGAAACTAGACCCCGAAGACCAAAGTCTTGGACCCATGACATGTCATAACTCGATGTTGATAAAATTTTAAAAATTAGGGGGCAAACAAGGTTTTTGAAATTAATTTTTGATATTGCAAGGGTGATAGGGGATGCCATTGGGTTATTTCATTGTGTATGAGAGACTATGGATCAGGAGGTAGGGTGGAAGGTATTGGAAACTTGATGGAAAGCATTAGAAAAGGGTTAAAACTACATTAAAAAAGGTTAAAAAAATGACTATTTATACATTTATAGACTTTTTTGAATGAAACCATCAAATAAATAATAAACACGTGGCATCTACATGTAATAATTTAATATATGGTTGACATGTGGTACAAATGCAATGCATTATGAATGCAACTAATTGGCTATGCTGCAACTGATCGAGTGTGCTGCAACCAATCAACTTTGTTGCAACTGGTCGACTTTACTACATTTGATTGGCTTTGTTACAACTGATCGGCTTTGTTGCATTCAATAAAAATTTATGCAACTGATCATCTTGGATGCATTCAACCAATACTAGTGCAATTGATCAAATTTACTACAACTGATCAACATTATTGCAATCGATCAATGTTGTTGCATTCGATTGACATTACTACTATCGATCTAATTTACTACAACCAATCAACATTAATGCAACACATTAGTATTACTACAATCAATCAGTATAGCTACAACCGATTAGCATTAATATAACATATCAACATTACTACATCTGATCAATATTATTGTATTTTATTGGCAATGCTACATTTGATCGATATTGTTGCAACTGGTCAACTTTGTTGCAACCCATCGACATTAATGAAATCGATGATCATTATTGTAATCAATCAACATTGTTACATCTGATTGGCATAACTGCAACCGATCTGTATTACTATAGTTGATCGGTATTGCTGCAATCGATCAACATTTCTATAACTGATCAACATTGCTACAATTTATCGATATTTTTGTAACACATCGATATATTTGTAATTGATTAACATTTTATGACCATCATGTTTGTAATAGATCGATATTTTTTGATCATCATGTCTATAATTGATCAATATTTTTTGGCCATCATGTCTATAGTCGATCATCATTTTTAGTATTATTGCAACTGATCGATATTACTGCAATACATCAACATATCTACAATCGATCATTATTTTTTGACCATCATGTTTGCAACCGCTCGATATTTTATGACCATCATATCTACAACCGATCAACATTTTTTGACCTTTATATTTGCAATCGATCAGTATTTTTCGACCATTATGTCTTCAACCGATCGGTATTTTTTGGCCATCATGTCTATAGTTGATTGTCTCAAATCGATCGACATAGCTTTTTCCTATCGACACTATTCTATAGATATAGTATGATCGACATAGCTTTTCCTATCGGCATAAAGCCTTTGATTTTATTGTACAGGTCTAGAATTTGGCAACCGATATTCATAGCCCCCAACACAAAAAAATTCACCACAATTTGAAATTTTTTGGTGAAAAATGAATGCAATTTACTATTTTTTTGCTGCCAGATCCATGGTGCTAGTAGACCGCATAGTTCTACTACCAGATCTTCCTAGGTTCAAGTATGAGAGAACTATGTTTCCACCAGGTTGTAGCTACAACACAACATTCTGTGACATAGCCTCGTCATTTTTGGCAGTCCACACGACCTACCCCTTCGCCTCGATGATCGTTTTGAACACCACCATCGAAAAATCGTTTGGGCTTGCTTCCATGAAGGCGAGGAAGGACCAGGCATTCATGAAGGTATTAAAGCTCTGGTAGATGAAGTGCGTAATAAACATCACCGTGGTATTGTTTTCATTCTCGAGAGTGAGGGAAGACACCAACGTTCGTAGGTCTAATATGGACCATGTCGTGTTGGTGCTGAATTTTACGTCCATCCCTGATTGTGCATTGACACATCAAAGAAATAACATGCAATTTGGAAGCTTAATGTTTTTTGCTATTTCTTTATTTCTTTATTTATTTTACTATAATTTGATAGAATGAATAGCTCTGAAAGTTGTAGATATTGAAATGCCCTATCTCAAGTTATTGAAATGCTTCATGTCTCAAGTTATTGAAATGCTCTCTGTCTCAAATAATCTGTGAGTTCTTCAAACTAAAAGAAAAAAAATCAGTGTTCTTTTAACCCTAAATTAAAAGAAAAAAACAATGCTCTTTTAAACCTAAAATAAAAGAAAAAATGACTCTTTAACACTAAAATAAAAGAAAAAACACTGGCTCTTTAACCCTAGCTTAAACCTAAAATTAAACTTTTCTAATTTTAAGATATTTTAAGTGCTTTCTTTTATGTATGATCTGAACAATTTTTTATGATTTTTTATTATAATTGGTAGAAAACTTATAATTTATATTTCAAAAAAATTATTGATTTAACCTTTAAGAATTTTCTCATGTGTTAAAAAATTACTATATTTACATAAAGTTATAAAAATATTTATATTTTAAAAAATATTTTAATATATTTTAAAGTATATATTTAAAAAATATTATTAAAAACAAATATTATAATTTTTTTTATTGAAAAAATACTTCATATTAATGAATAATCAGAGAATACATCATCATAGCAACGAAATTTGAGAATGAGCAACAAACAATCAGATCCGACACTTTTATCAATTTTATATATTTAATTTTTTAATTTTGTTATATATATATATATGGAATTTTATTACGAAGTTTTAAACATGTCAAATTTATTTTGACTTTAAAAAATACGAACCCAAACTTGATAACTAAGGAGACATCTAACGTATAAATATTTACCAACCAACTTAGTCTTTGCCATGCTCTATCCATTAGTTGTTTTATTCTTATTCCCTTTAATGTGTGAAAATCTAACCTAAACATTGACAATTGCAGAAGACAAATTCATCCACTAGGCCTCCAAGTCTCCCATTTGAAGGCTTCATTATTTTGCACCTGTTATTTGAAATGCTCCTTGTCTTAAATAATCTATGAGTTTTTAAAAATAATAAAAAAATAATTGCTTTTTAATTCTAAAATAAAAGAAAAAAAATAATGCTCTGTAACTCTAAAATAAAAGAAGAAAAAAAAGCAATGCTTTTAACCTTAAAATAAAAGAAAAAATATTACTCTTTAACCCTAAAATAAAATAAAAACATTGCTCTTTAAGGTGCTCCTAAGGAAATCTAAACTTAAAATTTTCTAGTTTTTTAACTTGAAAAATATAAGATATTTTAAGTGCTTTCTTTTATGCATGATTTCAACAATTTTTTTATAATTTTTTATTATAATTGGTAGAAAACTTATAATTTATATTTTAAAAAATTATTGATTTAACCTTTAAGAATCTTCTCATGTGTTAAAAAATTACTATATTTACATAAAGTTATAAAAATGTTTATATTTTAAAAAATATTTTAATATATTTTAAAGTATATATTTAAAATATTATTAAAAACAAATATTATAATTTTATATATTTAATTTTTAAATTTTATATAAAAATTAAAAATAAAATTATATGAAAATATATACATTTATTATATATATCAAATTTATGTCTAATTTACTTTTGTTTTTGACACACTCAAGGAGCATGTTTTTTATTTTATTTTATTACTTTTGTTGTTATTTACTTATTTTAAAATTGGTTTTGTGTGTTTGTTTGCTCCTTGAGTATGTCAAAGGTTATAGGCCAGGTCCGAGTCCTGGGTGTTTTTGGCGGAATGGATACCCTTGCCTCCTTTTGTCTTACCCGAATGTGGCATCCCTTTTGGGATGTTTTCCACAAATTAAAAAAAAAAAAATAATGTCTAATTTTAGTACGAATTTTTAAACATGTCGAATAAAAATATTTATATTTAAATTTTTTTTTTAATATATTTTAAAGTATATATTTAAAAAATATATTAAAATTTTAATTTAAAAAAAATATTATAATTTTGTATATTTAATTTTTTTTAATAGGTTATATGTGGCTTCTATTGGGGGCCACTCCCATCAAAATACTAGAATATTATATTTGTTGTAGCAAACATTTTTATCACTGTATTTTCTTTTCTTTTTTCTCTTAAATATATTCTTCAACTTTCTCAAAGTGCTATGTTTCCACAATCAACTCCTTGACATCATTTTTATTAAGATATAAAATCTCACTTGGCCAGTTGTCTTCTAAAATTTAAATTTCATGGGGATGTAAATCAACACCATAATTCACCAATTTATCTACTACTCGATTTTCTTCTCTATAAATATGTTCACACTGCCAGAAGGTTGCCTCTAGTAATAGATGTTGAACATCAACAATATTATTATTTTTATCCAGTCTCCACATCCATTTTTGTTAATAGCATTGATGATAATTTATGAGTCCCCCTCAATTGAAATATATTTCCATCATTTTTATACTACAATTTTAATTCCCTATAAGAAGTGCCCTAGCCTCTACATAGTTGTTAGTTGAAGTTCCATATGATTCTGAATAAGTGAGGAAAATTTTGCCTTCACTATTTCTAAAAACACCACCTCCACCAACTTTTCTTGGATTTTTTTAAAAGCACCATTAAAATTAATTTTGATAAACTTAATTTCTAGATATTTCCATTTTTACCATAGATTAAAGTAGATCCTTTGTTTTAATTCCGTTGTCACAAATGACTCTTCCATGTATTTTCAAATCCTGTAGCCAAATTATTAGCACTTCTTTTTCTGCAATTGAGACTTCCCATGATGAGCACCATATTTGTAGGCATTCTACAAGAGAGGAACTGATACGGTTCCAAACTTGGGCATGATTTTGATATTTATTATTAAAAATTCTATTATTCATTTCAAGCCATAAATTCCAACAAATAATGGTAGGGCCAATCCTACCAAGAATACATAATGCTTTAGCTTTAAAATAATTTATCCAACATTTTATCAACTCTTTCAATTCTCATGGAGATACCCAGTATAATTTCATATTTTAAAAAAGTAACCCTAAATGGTGTGAGCAAACAGATAATGAAGGAGTAAATGGTTTGATATTTCTAAATTATTCTCACACAAGGCACATCTGAAGGGTCCATAATAACCTCTTCTTTGTAGACTCTACCTTGAAATAATCTTACTTTGAACTTCTAACCAAAGAAATGTCCCTTAAGGAGAGCCTCTAATGACCAAACATTCTTCCAAGGAAAATATTTGGGAGAAAGAAATTTTGATTGTTCTAAATTCTCATATCCCAAATTTACTAAGTATCCACCATCCTTTGATAAGTTCGAAACCTACTCATATTTTTATGTAAAAATTGGAAAATAAAACTCTAGAAGCATATTTTGAAGTTCATATCCAATTTATTTTTGTTCCTCTCCTTCAACCAGGTCACCAAAAGAAATCCATGATCTGGATTTTTTGTTCATATTAATATAATATTTGATCTTTGTACCTTTACATTCTAGGCACACTTGATCCAAGTGTTTACCAATTTTCCAGTAGCCTTCTCATAACGTGAAAATATCAATTTAAACTCCATGGCCTCACTGACTGAGGGATGACCCAAAAGAAACGTATCGTCAACAAATTGGAAATGAGATTCAAAGGGACCATTTTTTACAACTTGAATACCCTTGATTTTTCCTTCCATTTTTGCCTTTGAAAATGCTCTTCCTCATGCTTCTATCAGAATAATGAATAGATAAAGAGAAATAGGATCACCTTGATGAAGTCTACAATATGACTTGAAGTACCCAATAGGATAACCATTGATTAAATAGTGCTATAACAACATTTAATCCACTCACACCAACTATAATTAAAGCCAAATTTTCCAAGAAAACATTCTAGGAAACCCTATCATATGCTTTGTTCATGTCTAATTTCAAAAACATACATGATTTTCATTGAATGAATTGAATGTATGCCCTCTTTTGAAATAATTATACCATCAATAATTTGTTTACCCTAAACTAAGCCACCGTATTCCTCTAAGATAATACACCCTAGAATGCCCTTCAACCTATTTGCCATAATTTTTGAAATGATCTTATAAATCATATTACAAAGGCTTATTGGACAAAAATGATCAAAATATTTTGTGTCTCCCTTCTTGGGAACCAAGGTAATAAAATTAGCATTAATATAACTTATTATAGACTTCCTTTTTTGGGCTACTTCCACTACATCTAACATATAACTTCAATAAATACCAGAATTTTGAAAGAAAATTGCAGGAAATTCGTTGGGGCCAGGTGCCTTGTTATGATGGAAAGAGAAAACTACTTCATGGAATTCCTCCATAGATATCTTCTTCCTCAATATTTCATTTTATCTTTGAGTGATAATTGATGGAATATTTTGCAGAAGGTTTTCTTGTGCCTCCTTCTCTTGCCTAGAATCTGAAAAAATATTTTTGAAATAATTTACTACTTCCTTCCTTATATCTTCTTCATCCTCAATATTTTTTCCATTTGGAGTTATAATATTTTTGATATGATGAACAAAAAAATTTGTTTTTGTTTTAGCATGAAAAACTTTGTATTTCTATCTCCTTTAGACATTTATCTCTAGATTTTTGGAACCAATGTGACTCATTTTTCAATAAATTATGATAATCATAAAGTAATTATTTTTCTTTCACATAAGAATCCTGGTCCATTCCATTTATTTTTACTATCTCTTGTAAATTTTGGAGTTTGGATTCGAATTATTTATTTTTTCTTTAAAAATATTACCAAAATATTTGACATTCCATATACTCATTTTCTCCTTTACATGTTTCAACTTTTGAACAAACCTATACATACATGATCCTTCAAATTTTTATCCATCCCACCATAACATAACCAGCTAGAAAAAATCAGGGTCTTGGAGCCACATGGACTGGAAGCAAAATGGCTTTGGATGACCATTGTTAGATGACTCACAAGTCAAATGAATGGGTTTGTGATATGATCTTGCTCACAATAAAATATTCGAAGAGATTGTATACTTCATTTACAACCAATTATTGGATAACAATAATCTATCTAGTCTTTCTGCTATATAATTTTTCCAAATGCATCTGTTATCCCATGTGTATTGAAAGCTTGAGGGGCTAACATCCCAAAGGTCATTTGAATTAAAAAATAAAGAAAAGTCTTGCACTGATTTAGACCATCCTAGAATGCCACCCTTCTTTTCCAAAGGATGTATAACAATATTAAAATCACCCCAATAATCCATAGATCACAATAAATCATAATTGTATTTGACAAAAATATACTAAGGTCCTTCCAAAATATTTCATGTGGAGTAACTATAGTTGAAGCATATACTTTTATAACCCCAACTTTGATGTTTTCCTCTTTCCTACAAAATAATCCAGCAACCCAATTAATTTTTTCTTGTAATAGTTCTCCACCCCATTTGCATTTGTCCCATATTATTGTAATACCACTTGAAGCTCCTGTAGAAGAAACTGCTAAACAATCACCTATCTTCCAAATCTTCTTAAAATCCTCCTTACATTCCTCATTGCTTAATTTTATTTCTTGTATTAAAATAAATTCAGGGCTATAACAACCTATTAATTCCTTAGCAACTCTTTTTTAGGGGTTTTATTCAAACCCCTAATATTTCATGATATCATTTTCATCATAAATACTTTTTATTTTTTTTAGTTGGCTTAGTCCCACTTCTTGTTAATACCTGTGATATTTTTGTTTGGCTTCCCAAATAAATATCCTTCTAAGTTTATTTTTCACTTAGGTCGTGGTTTGATGGCCTTCCTCTCCTTCTTCCATTCTTGCAAACACTCTCATATTCATCAATCTCTAATTTTTTCATATTATTCAAAATGATACTTATATTCTAAAGGTTTATGTTTCCTTAAAGAGCCGAAAGCGAAAGGAATAACCTCATTAGCATTTTATTATTTATGTTGCCCTAAAATATCTAAAATACAAAGATGATCCTCCATAGTCATTTATTTCTTATGTTGGCCTAAAAACCCTAAATTTCCTTGGATATCCTCCATAAGATTTTCTTTAATATACTTCTCTTGAAAACCTTAAGAATAACATCCTCCAAAATTTAGCTTTTTATATGCCTACTTTGTTTGTAAGGATGATATATTGTTGATCTATTTGTGGATGCAGGAACAGGTACCTTCAGTGGTGGAAGCAAGTTTTGGATAAGATACCTCCTCCTGATAACAAATGAAGAATACAAAAAAAGGTAAGAAGGCGTATATTATGAGCGGCGATGTATTTGCAGTTATTAAGGACTAAGATCCCTAATGGTAGTGCACCTACTAGGGACCCATGTAGATGCATCCACGTAGTTGCATCATAGGTTTTTTTTTACTATGAATTATGGTTGTAATATATATTACATAAAATAATAATAAAAGCAATATCAATTTAATAATAATAATAATAATAACATACAAATACTATGAAAATATACATATGAATAAATGAAAATTATAAAATATAATTAGTAAGTTAATTAAGTAAAATAAACAAACATTAAATACAAAAAAAAATATAAATAAATTTATATTAAAAAAGAAGAGGTCGTGTGTCATGTTCCACTTGGCTTGCTCCAAGTTGGAATTCTTGTATGATCATAACAGATGTTAAGAATGGTGCTAATATCCTTTTATATATAACAAGATGGGGTAACCTAGAATGTTATTGGTTATCATCTTCATGAAGAGTGGATTTGCAGTATTGGATATCGATTCAGAGAAATATATTAAGAGGTTTGCTTCCTTTTATGTTGTGTAAAAAGTTTGGTAGTGCTTGTTGTTTATCTGGATATAGAAAAGTATTTTTTTTCATTAATGTAATCTAAAATGTAGTATGTTGCATAGCTAAAAAATAGTTAGATGTTTAATACTAGAGTTATGTTTAAATGTAATAAGGAGTAATGTTTATTTGAAGAAAAGAAAATAATTGTGAATGTGTGTGAGCTTGCAATATAGTTTTCATAGTAGGGTAGTACTGCATCCATAATTTGAAATTCAAAGGCCTCTCTCATCCCTTAAGCCTTAAAAACTTGAAGTGATATATAAAGATCTCAGGTGTAGAATAATGTTATGTTTTTAGTCTAGCGAGGAGGATACTTTACTATGTCCAAGTAAAGTTTTCTCTGGTAAAGATATTGTCAGCATGATGATCATTATAATATATAAACGAAGCTATGCGCTTGAAGATACTAGTTTAGCATAGCCATAGTGAAACCTAGCAGAGGTATAATTAAGATAGCTTGGGTTGTATTTCTCTGGAAAAGACCCACAAATGTTTAGTGTGTTCTGGCTCAAAATGAAGGTAAAATTCTATTAGATCGATGATTTTGTCTAAAGTCTACTCAGGATCGGTTTGTTTTGTAAAAAATTATAAAGAATTTTTAGGAAAATAGAAAATATATATACCTTTTGATATGATGGGACCATTTTTTATTTATTTTGTGGGTGCAATTATGATTTTAGCAAATTGGTTGTGAGTTGAGATAGTGAATCCTTTGTTGTACTTTCTTTTGTAGCTATTAGATATAAAAAATAATAATAACATTGTATATTTTTGGAGCTTGAGAAATGGTTATCATGTTATGGTTTTTACGACAGCGACACACTTTATCTTTAGTATAACATATACTTTCTTTAGTTACATTTTTTCTACAAAATATTTTAATTATATTGTGAATGAGTAGATAATTTGATAGTTTTAAATGATTTGAACTAATGTCGTTACCTCTGTACTACCAGTAGAATTGCATGTTTGTCTTGTAGTCCAAATATGTAGAGCCAAACATAGATACATTAAGTGTTGAGTAAGTTTTTAACAAAATTTAATGCTACAAATTGTATATGCCCTAAAGACCAATCAGTATAATTGTTAATTGAATAATAAAATTATATCTAAATGATATGTTCAGTAATGCACCATGAATGGTTTTGTAAGCAATTTTACTTAACACTGATGAAGCTACCAATTCATGGAGATAAAACCAAAGTTGTTATATGCCTAGGGTAAGGTATAAATGACTACAAATGTTGTCTCAAGTAAAGACCTATTTAACCGAGGTGTCCTGCCAATTATGTTGAATGAAAGGAAAGATTTAGGTTGTCGTTGGGTTTGATTTTATTTTAAAAGAAGATTATAGGACATTGACCAATAAATGTGTCAGATCTTTGACCATGCTCCCGGATAAACATATACTAATTAGCTATGATATTTGAGACTTTATTTGAAACGTATTCACTAAACCAATTCTGAGAGATTTGATTGGATATTGTGCAAACTCTGAGCCAAATTTATCAAGCCATATGTACTTTGCATGCTTTTTTATGAGCGAGGGTCCTCACATACCCACCTTCACACATAGCAATAAGTTGCATGTATAAATCAATGGATTAGTTGTCCTCAAAATTTTAATTTGAAAAATGAAACTTGTGATACACAAATTAGGTGCTAACTAGTTATTTCATTTCAAAATAATTTTGAAATAGTATTTATGTATAATTTACCTTTAATGGTTGTAATATGCTCTTGAAGTTATTTGGTTTTATTTCTATTACATATGCTTATTGTTGTCTTCTTTAATTTAAGTAGTATAATAAAGAAAGTTCTCACAAGATAATACATGATAGTAATTTTGTATATTTAACTTTAGATAATATTTATTAATGTAACATGATTATGGCTCACTATGTGGAAGTTTCATATAGTGTAGATTTATACAAAAAATAATAATAATATCATAAAATCAAGATATATAACCTATACCCACATAGTCTATCCTTGATAAGGATGAAAACAAAACCAATTTAAATATAGTTGGCAGACAATCATAGTGGATCACCCTATACCAATGATTGTGGGAAGGACAATTATTTGGACCTAGGACAACCATACTTATGACGATAAGGGTCAGGGCAGTAGGTGAAAGAGGATGAAATGGGCATCACTCTTAGGCTATCACCTATATAGTATAGTGAGGAGTCACTTGATCATCGATCTATTGAGAGATTACTCAGTGACATATTGGTATGGGGCTTTACGTCGTCAATCATTTCGAGTTGAGCGACACCTAGTTCAAAGATAGGATATTGGTAAACCCTAGATAGAGTTCCATGGAAAGTGGAATAATATCTATCACAGGGTATGTTTTTTCTAATCCTAGAAAGTCTAATGACCAAGGATGGGGAATTTATGTGACTCACCTCTAGGTGAAATGGGTCCTATAGGAGAAACCCCATGCTAGGAACTTGTTACTTGGGGTTAGAGGAGAAGTTCTCAAGGCACTTCATCATGATATTTAGCCAGTCTCAACCACATGGGTGACTGACTGTAGTGATCTAGATACCTATCGTGGAAGATGTTACATACCTCATACTAAAAAAATAATGGGTGAACACCGAACAATCTCTAATTGTTTTGCTTAAAACCTTGATCAATCAAAAATTTTCTTGTTGCATTTATCTGTAATTGAAAAACCAGGTGGGTAAGACCTATTTTGTTATATTTGGTATTATAGACCTAGGTTTCGAACCCCTAGGCTAGGAAATTTTAGGAAACTATTTTGCTAAAACATAATTTTTGGAAAACCTAAACCAAAATAATTAACAAAGCTCTTTTTTAAAATAGGTGATGGCATCTAGAATCAAAGATAGCTCCTCAAAGAGACCTGTGATAGTCCAACGGGAAGGGCTGACTATAAATCCCAAGAGAGTCCTCTGAAATATTTTGAGGATGAGAACATTAGAAGAGGTCGGATAACCTCCTCAAATAATCAGTAAAGAAAAAACCTGTCTAAAAAGAAGATAAGATGGTTAAAATCATGAAATTAATGCAAGAATAGATAAGTCAACAAAAAGAGCATATGGACTAACAGTGAGCCCAGATGGTTGAACATACGGAACAAAAAAAGACATAGATGTTGGAACATATGGAATAGTAGAAGGCTCAATTTATTCAAAAATAAGATATGATTGCACAGTAGTACAAAATAATTGAGAATCTATCCAAAGGGAAGGAACCAATAATAATAGAAGAATATGCACCTATAGACACTAGGAGGAAATAGGTTGGCATTGAGATGAATAGGGATATGAAGAAAATTGACATATATAGGTTTGACGGTAATGGAGATAGAGAAGAGGAAAAAATATGGCTAAATAGTGTAGATGCATATTTTACCATCAGAACACTCACTTGCAAATCAAAAACTTCATGGGTAGTATTCCACCTAATTGGATTAACTTCTGACTGGTGGGATACATATAGAAAAACAAATAATGTTGAGGTTGTTGATGTTCATTGGGAAATATTCCTAAAATTATTTAAAGATAGATTCTTGACACCACAATTCTATCTTGAGAAATCCACAAAGTTCTCAAGAATTACCTAGGGAATTATGATGGTGAATACGTATCACCAGTGGTTTTTTCAATTGCTTAAATACATGCCTAGATATGAACAAAGAACAAATATCAAAGTGCAAAAGTTTCTCCTAGGATTACATCCAAAAATTGGAAATTTGATTCTCTTATTGAAGCTTGTAGATCTTACTATTTCCAATGATTTAGTTCACCAAGAAGAAGCAGATCAAAATGCCAAGAAGACCTACTACCAAAAATTCTCAAAGAAAGAAGAGCCACAAAAAAATAAGAATGTTGGCTCAACAAAATGGGACAAGAATTGGAATAAGATAATTAGATATGGGGATAAACCCAAGTTTGATAAAAAAATAGATTTCAGGGGTACAAAGGTAATCAAAATAATCGAGGTAACCATGATAGATGAAGTTTCACAGATCGAAATGATCAAAGAACTCCTGCACCAGGAGTAGTTGCTCAGGAATGTAATGATGGGAATAAAATAGAAATAACACCTCAAGATGGATGTTATATCTTTCAAGAAGCACATTATGCTGATAAATGCCCTCTAAGATTAGATAAAAGGAAAGAAATTGTAGAGCCAACCCATAAAATTTATGCAGCAATAGGTAACCCTAAACTAGATGGTCAGGAAATACATTTTTTATTGAATGGTAAAATCTATAATAGAAATGTACACATCTTGATTGATTCTAGAGCAACTAATAGTTTTACTTATTCTAGAATTATGAGGGACATACCAAAAAAGCTTGGATTTATGGCAAATTGATGGATCTGGGTAAACCTATACTGTTAGTTAACGTTTATTTGACCCTTAGATATTGTTACCTCAAAAAAAAAACTAGTTGGAATTTGTATGTGGCTCCATTACATTCCTTTATTATTATCTTAGGCATTTATTAGGTTAAAGCACATAAAACATTGATGAATTTTGAGGAAAGATGGTTGGATTTCACTAATAAAAGTAAACAAAGGATTCGAGTTTGTTGTGGACGTGAATCATTGGAACCCCATATTCTAATGGCTATGCAAGTCAAAAGAGCCTTAATGAAGGGTAGTAGAGTCTATGTAGTTAAACTAAACAAAAATGAGGAAACTGAGTTTGGTACAAGTCTCTTTTAAACCAATCCGGTACTGAATGATTTCCAGGATGTTTTTCTTGAAGATTTTTCGGATATTCTATCCCAAAGAGAATTTTATTTCTCAATTGAACTTTTACTTGGGGCAACACCTATAGCTCGAGCATCCTATAGGATGACCACAATACAATTATAGATGCTCAAGACTAAACTGCATGATTTATTGGAAAAATGACATATTAAGCCTAGTGTCTCTCCATGGGGTGCATCGGTTCTATTTTAAAAATAAGGATGGGTAACTAAAGCTATTTATGGACTATTTAATATTCAATAATATGAAATTAAAAAATAACTACTCTCTACCCAAGATAGATGATCTGTTCAATCAATTAAAAGGGGCCACAATTTTTTCAAAAAATTGATCTTAGATATGGCTACCATTAACTAAGGATTCGAGAAGAAGACATCCACAAAACTACTTTTTGAACTAGATATGGCCATTATGAGTTTACAATATTACCTTTTGGATTAACTAATGTTCCAGCAAATTTTATGAATCTTATGGATAGTGTATTTCAAGAGCAACTAGATCAGTTCGTACTCATATTCTTAGATGATATGTTGATCTACTCCAAATAAAAAGAGGAGCATGGTCATCACATGAGGGTTGTTCTCAAAATACTCAGGAAAAATTAGTTATTTGGTAAATTATCCAAATGTGAATTTTACACTTCCCAAGTACAGTATCTGGGACATGTGATTTCTTCTAAGGGAGTATCAATTGACCCAAAGGAAATAGAAGCCATTATTGATTGGTCTACTCCGAAAAATATCACTGAGGTAGGGAGCTTTATGGTAATGGCTTGGTATTATTGATGTTCTGTAAAGGATTTTTCCAATCGGGCTTATCCAATAACAAATATTCAACATAGTGTGAAGAAGCATTCAAAAAACTTAAAGAAAGGTTAACCACTACTCATATACTTAAAATACCAGATCCTACCCTACCATTTTTATTTTGTATTGATACCTCCATTGAAGGACTAGGTGGACTTCTCATGTAAGAGGAAGGTGTCATAGATTATGTGGCACGGAATCTCAATAAATATGAATTAAAATACACCACTCATGACTTGTAATATGCAAAAATTGTACACGCTCTTAAAATATGGCATCATTACTTACTTGGAAATCCTTTTAAGATTATGAATGATCATCAAAGTTAAAGCTATATCTTCACACAACCAATGCTAAATGCAAGATAAATACATTGGATGGATTTTTTTGCAGAATATAACTTTGGCATTGAATTCATCAATGGAAAATAAAACAAACTAGCAAATACCCTGAGTAGAAGAAGACATACAAATACTATGTCACAATGTCAATTTGGAATAGTTGAATAGATAAGAGACCTTCAGCTTCAAGATGAATTTTCTCAAAATTATCACAATCTAATTCAGCAAGGATCTGATAAAGCAAAGGAATTTGAAATCAGGAAGGATATTCTATTCTTAAAAAATAGAATGATATTACAAATAATTAAAATTTAACAAAAATATTACTGCAGGAGGCACATTGTGCTCCTTATTCTATGCATCTAGGTTGTGTAAATATGCATGAAAATATGAGGAAAGATTACTATTAGCTTGGGATGAAAAAGGATATCACATAATTTGTGGTAAAATGTTTGGAATATCAAAATATGAATGGAGAACATTTGCACCTTGTTGGACACTTGTATTCATTCAAGATCCCAATTTATAAGTGGTAGGTTGTCACTATGGATTTCAAAGTTGGGTTACCCAAAAATCATTTTAGACATGACACCATTTTGGTGGTGGTTGATAAACTGACTACAATAGCATATTTTATACCTCGAAATATTAAGGATGGTGCTCCTACTATAGCCCAAAAATTTGCCAATGAAGTGGTATGATTACATGGTTTTCTTGAAACAATCATATTCAATAGGAATTCTCATTTCACTTCTAAATTGTTTCAAGTATTACATTAGGTATGGGGGATAAAATATAACATCATTTTTGCCTAAAACCCAAAAATATATGGATAAATTGAGCGAGTGAACCAAGTTTTAGAGGATATGTTTATGGATGTATTGTATGAATCATCAAACAAAGTGGGAAGACTACCTTTTTATGATAGAATTTACCTACAACAATGTATATCATGCTTCATTAGGTATGGCTCCATTTGAGGATCTATACGAGAGAAAATGCAGAACACCATTATCATGGAGCAATCCATAGGATCGAGTGATGATCAGACTAGATATAGTTAAATAAATGGAGGAGCAACTTAAAGAAATTTGTCAGAGACTCAAAGAAGCTTTAGACCAAAAAAAGAGCTATGCAGACCTTAAAATAACACCAAGGGAATTTTATATGGGATATATAATATTCCTGAGGGTTAAACCAACTAAAATATCCATTAAATCCTCTAAATTCAATTTAATATTTGTAGGATATTTTGCTATTATTGATGAAATAAGCCCAATCTCCTACAAGATAGCCTTACCCCACAGCTTGTCAAAAATCCATGATACATTCCATGTGTCCCTCCTAAGGAAATATATTTCAGATCCCTCTCATGTTTGGAATGTTGATCATTTATAGATGGTCAATCCCCTACACATTGAAGTGCGACCAGTTAGGATCCTTGGTTATAGAAAAAAGTAACTAAGAAAATGTAGTATAGAGCAATGTAAAGTCCAATGGGACCAGTATTCTAAAAATAGTGCCACCTAGGAAGATGTGGTTATCATAAAAAGATATTTCACATTTTTGTTTGAACAATGATATAAAAAAAATTATTTTTTGCTTAAAAATATTATTACTCCTCTATTATATGTATGTTATCCTATTATGATCATGACTGAATATTTGGTTGTGTAATATTCTATTGGATATTGTAAACACAGAGATTGTGTTTAATTATAGAGGGGGATTTTGTAACATCCGTCCAAAATTTAGCTTTTTGTATACCTAATTTGTTTTCAAGGATGAGTTATTGTTGATCTATATATGGATGCAGGAAAAGGTACCTTCAGTGGTGGAAGCAAGCCTTGGGGGACATACCACCTCTTGATAATGAACAAAGAATATGGGTAAAAGTTAAGAAGATGGATATGATGATCGACGGGGTATTTACAGTTATTAGGGACTAAGATCCCTACTAGCAGTGCACTCACCAACGGTCCATGTAGATGCATCCATGTAGTTGCATCATAGGATTTTTTTTTTGTGTATTATGGTTGTAATATATATTATAGAAAATAATAATTAAAATAACATCAATTAATAATAATAATAATAATAATAATAATAATAATAATAATAATAATAATAATAATAATAAGTTTAATGATAATAACATACAAATACTATGAAAATTGTAAAATATAATTAGTAAGTTAATTAAGTAAAAACAACAAACATAAAATACAAAGAAATATTATAAATAAATTTATATAAAAAAAAGAGATCGTGTGTCACATTCCACTTGGCTTGCTCCGATTTGGAATCCTTTCATGATCATAATAGATGTTAAGAAGAGTGCTAATATCATTTTCTATATAACAATATGGGGTAACCTAGAACGTTACTGGTTAACATCCTCATGAAGAGTGAATTTGTAGTATTGGACATCGATTCAGAGAAATTTATTAAGAGGTTAGCTTCCTATTATGTTGTATAAAAATTTTGGTAGTTCTTGTTGTTTATCGGGATATAGAAAAGTATCTTTTCTTAATTAATGTAATCTGAAATGTAGTTTGTTGCATAGCTAAGAAATAGTTAGATGATTTATGTTTAAATGTAATAAAAAGGAATGTTTCTTTGAAGAAAAGAAAAACATTATGAATGTGTGTGAGCTTGCAATATTGTTTTCATAGTAGGGTAGTACTTCATCCATAGTTTTAAATGCCGCTCTAATCCCTTAAGCCTTAAAAACCTGAAGTGATATATAAAGAGATCGGGCGTAGAAGAATGGTATATTTTAAGCTTAGTGAGGAGGATACTTTCTTGTGTCCAAGTAAATTTTTCTCTTGTAAATTCATTGTCAACATGATGATCTGTCTAATATATAAACGAAGCTATGCGCTTGAAAATACTAGTTTAGCATAGATATAGTGAAACCTGGAAGAGGTGTAATTAATATGGCTTGGATTATCTTTATCCAAAAAATATCCACAAATGTTTAGTGTGTTCAAGATGAAAATGAAGGGTAAACTTGTATTAGATAGATTATTGTGTCTAACATCCACTTAGGATCGGTTTGTTTTATAAAAATTTGGAAAGACTTATTAATAAAATGGAAGAAAAAAATATATCTTTTGATATTATGGGACCATTTTGTTTGATTTTGTGGGTGCAAGTATGATTTTATCAGACTGGTTGTGAGTTGAGCTAGTGACTCCTTTGTTGTACTTTTTTGTAGCTATTTGATATAAAAACAAATAATAACATTGTATATTTTTGGATCTTGAGAAATGGTTATTGTGTTATGGTTTTTACGGCAATGACATCCTTTATCTTTAGTACAACATATAATTTCTTTAGTAACATGTTTTCTAAAAAATATTTTAATTATGTCGTGAATGAGTAGATGATTTGACAGTTTTGAATGACCTAAACTAATGTTGTTACCTCTATACTGGCCAGTAGCATTGTGTGTTTTTATTGTAGTCCAAATATGTAGAGCCAAATGTAGATACATTAAATGCTGAGTAACATTTTAATAGAATTTAATGCTACAAATTGCATATGCCATAAATACCAATCAATATAATTTTTAATTTAATAATAAAATTATATCTAAATTATCTATTTAGTAGTGCACCACGAATAGTTTTGTGAGCAATGTTACTTAACACTAATGAAGCTACCAATTCATGGAGATAAAACTTGAGTTTTCAGACATCTAGGGTGAGGTATAAATGACTGCAAATTTAGTCTCAAGCAACACCCTATTTAGCTGAGGCGTCCTGCCAATTAGTGTTGAATGAAAGGAAACAGTTAGGTCATCGTTAGGTTTGATTTTATTTTAAAATATGATTATAGGACATTAACTAGGAAATATATCAGATCTTTGACCATGCTCTTGGCTAAAAATAGACTAATTAGATATGATATTTGAGACTTGCTTTGAAATCTATTTCCTAAACCAGTTTCGAGGTATTTGAATGGATATTATGAAAACTCTGAGCCAGATTTTTCAAGTCGCACATACTTTGCATGCTTTTTGACGAGCGAGGGTCCTCATGTACCCACCTTCACACATAGCAGTAAGTTGCATGTATAAATAAACATATTAGTTGTCCTCAAACTTTTACTTTGAAAAGTGAAACTTGTGATACACAAATTAGGTGCTAACTAGTTATTTCATTTCAAAATAATTTTGAAATAGTATTTATGTATATTTTACCTTTGATGGTTGTAATATGCTCTTGAAGTTATTTGGTTTTATTTCTATTACATATTCTTACTATCATCTTCTTTAGTTTAAGTATTAGAATAAATAAAGTTCTCACAAGATAATACATGATAGTAATTTTATAAATTTAACTTTAGATAATATTTATTAATGTAACATGATTATGGATCACTATGTGGAAGTTTTATATAGTGTAGATTTATAAAAAAAAATATAATAAGATCATAAAATCGAGACAAAGAACCTATACCCACATAGTCTATCATCGAGAAGGATGACAAAAAAACCAATTTAAATATAGTGGGTAGACAATAATAGAGGATCACCCGATACCAATGATTATGGGAAGGACAACCATTTGGAATTGGAACAGTCATACTTCTAATGGGAAGGGTTAGGATGAGACATGAAAGAGGATGAAATGGGTGTCACTCTTAGGCTATCACCTATATAGTATAATTAGGAGTCGCTTGATCATCGGTTTATTGAGAGATTATTCAACGACGTAATGGTATGGGACTTTATGTCGTCAATCATTCCATGTTGAGCGACACCCGATTCAAATCTAGGATATTGGCAAACTCTAGATAGAGTTCTAGGGAAGGTGGAATAATGTCTAGCACAAGGTATGTTTTTGCTAATCCTAGCAAGTATAATGACAAAGGATGGAGAATTTATGTGAATCACCTCTAGGTGAAATGGGCCCTAGAGGAGAAACCTCATTCCAGGAACTTGCTATTCGGGATAAGAGAAGTTCTCAAGGCACTTCAACACGAGATCTGGTGAGTCTCGACCACATGGGTGATTGACTACAACAATCTAGATACCCATAGTAGAAGATGTTACATACCTCGTACTAAATAAATAATGAGTGAACATCAGACTATCCCCAATTGTTTTTCTTAAAACCTTGATCAATCAAAATTTTTCTTTTTGCATTTATCTGTAGAGAGGTTTAGATTGAACAACCAGGTGGGCAAGACTTGGGTTATTAAATAATGTGCAAGGAACACACTCCATATTAATTTCATTTTTATTGGAAGGAGAATATTTTAAGGTACTTGAGGATAGTAAAGGTGATTTACCTAGATTAAGCTTGACCTACTTCTCCTTATTCGATTTAAGATTCATATCCCCATTTTCCTTTGTATTAAAATTTGTCTTCTCCTCTTCCTTCGTACCTTGAGATCCTATATTTGAACTTGCGCAATGTAATTCATCATCTTCCATACCATTTTTTTCTTCTAATGGATAATTCGAGTGAACTATAATTACCTTTTCTATTTGATGATATAGATGGATTTTCTTGCCACTTTGTTAGGAGTGGAAAATCCTTGATTTGACCTAGTGTCTCCTGTGATATGGTCTATTTGCTTCAAATTGAAATTACCCTCATGCCCAAAAAATTCTCTCTTCCTCCATTTTTACGTTGTAGTCTTTCGCCATGTGCCCATTTTCATGACATTTGCAATATCGAAATGCAATGTTTTCATAATCCACCTATTGATCCCATTCTCTTGATTCAATTTTAATCATAATCGATTATGGTAAAGGTTTAGAAATATCCATGGAAACACATATTCGAGTGTATACACCATGTCTTCTCTCCTTAGTAGATGGTCACTCTTGGATGAATTTTCCTAGAGTATTAAAAATCTTTAAAACCTCCTTATTGATGAGTTAATAAGGAATACCAAAAAATTTAATCTATACCGAAAGCCTTTTAATAGTTTCTGTGTCCACAAAAAAATTATCACTCCAAGGTCTTAAGTATAATACATATTTATCCTTGAACCACGAGCCTCCATCCATTATTTTATACCTTATTTTTAAACTAGAGAAAATAATGAAGGAAAATCCTTTCGAAAGAAAAGTCATGAAGTAATTTGAATTCAAAATCCACTTCCACTTAATCCAATTTTGAATCTCATAAAAACCTGGACAATATCCATGAAACTTACAAATTAACTCTCTAGTTTCAAGAATCATTATATCATGCTCAATCATCTCATATTTGATAATCACTTCTAGTATAGAATTTGCTACCCGAACTAGGTTTGCCATAGATTCTCTCTTACCCTTATTTCTAGCTAGGACATCCAAACATCCAACTAATTTAATCTCTTATCCAATACACCCAAATTAAAATCATGAATATATATAGATATATATATTTATAATATATATAACAAACACCATATTAAATAAAAAAACACCATATTGAATCACCATCCTTCCATTACCATGGTCACAAATGGAATGACCTCTCGGGGTGCCACTGGCTCCATAAACCACAATGAATTTGGAGACGCCATCAACAAACAAGGAGCTACTTTATTTTGTAGAGCCACTAGATTAAATATTTGATGTTTTTTTTCTATTTGAGATTTTAAAATGATTAAGGTTTTGGATTTTGTTTGAAAAAATATATTATTACAAAATAAAATGTATAAATATATTATAATATATATCTTAGTTTTTACGAGGGGTATGAGTGGTTATGGTTGGAAGGAGATTGCTTAACCCTCTGGGTGGTCTTAAGGGTATCTCACACCAACCAAATCTAAAAAAAATTATGTAAGTTTTTATAATTTTTTATTAAATGGTAAGGAGTAAAGAGTTTTACATTGCAAACCAACATTAAAATTTATGAAAAAATATTTTTATGAAATAATATAAAGGTTAAATGAAAAAGTATTTATATTTTATAAAATAATATAGAAGTGGTTAAAAGTGTAGAGTTTCAAGGTGAAGACTTATTTTCATGTCTTTTATATATAAGTGTCATATAATTATATGTTTTATAAAAATACTACTGTTGGTTGTTAATCTGCCTAAGGATAAACTGTATGTATGCCTTAGACTCAGAAAACATTGAAAGGTTGAAGGAAAGCAATTTATTTCAAGGTAATCTCCAAAGAGGGTCGGTTCCCATACTAATATAAAAATCAATGGAAAGCTTAGGGATAGAAATTAATAGAAACAGATGGGAAATATGGCTATAATATTGAAAGATAGAGTGAGGATGAACTAACAACTAAATAACCACATCAAGTTTTAATCAAAATTTAAACAAAATAACAATACATGAACCAATCACTGATTGCAATTTTTTTTGGTAAGTTAATAATTTTATTAAAGGGGCATTTGAAAGGCACCCCAATGCCTTGAAACAACAAGAAGAGACAAGAAGCAAAAAAGGCAGAGAAGCAACAAAGAAAGGAAAGAAAAAAGGATGCTAAAAAGGAACAAAATGCATCCTTAGAAAGAGAGGAAGACAACATAAGTCAATACAACAAGACCAAAAGGAAGGGAACCCTATAGAGCCAGCAACATGCATCAGGAAAGAATAACTACATAGGAGGTGCTTAAGTGGATGCAACAGTGATATTTGGTTCATCATTCTTGACATTAGCCTTAACTTCATCCTTAGGATCATCCTTAAATACCTCATTAAATATTTTGATGACTTCATCCTCTTTAGCTTCCTAATTAATTTAAGAAATCATAGCCGTAGCAAAGATATCAGGACCGTCCTTATCAAAGGTGTCACAAAAAAAACAAATTTAAGGTGTTTCTTTGATCCTTCAGTTGAGCAATACCTTTCCAAAGGCAACATAAGTTGTCTCCAGGTGATCAATAGTAACATAATAAGATCAAATGACAATTTTATGTAGGTATTTCTCAACTACATCAGGTGAATCAAACTGAGCCTTACTGTCCATTTTGCCCTTCTCAAGAGTAGGAGTTTCTTTGAATTTGAGCCTTTGGGAACAGTGTGTGGGAGTATTTTTGACCTTGACTTTTTTCTTAGCATTGAAGACTGGCTAGGGTTTTCCAGATTTGCCCTTTATTTTAGCACCTTTGGATTTAGGGCTAGGAGTGTGAGAGGACTCCTCCTCAACACTATCATGGACAATAATGTTTCCTTTGGGGAATTTTTGAAGCAAATAGCCATACAAAATTTTAAACAATCCTTTATGGGCAGGCCAATCTACGTATTTCTTAGCATGAGTGGATGTAATGGAATAGTCCATGGACCAGTATAAAAAATTAGGGATATTAAGCATTTTGGCATCTCTAAAATGATTAAAAAATGACAAATGAAAGCTATACAACTGTGAATCAGGATCATCAATAGTTAGATACTACATGATGGGTTTCAACAATTCCTTCCAAGGAGTAGACAGGTCCTTGCGATACAAACATTTTTTGTGAATATTCTTCAGTGGTGAGGATAGTTCGAAGTGGTAAAGCTTTACTTCCTAGTTGTGCTTGTTTCTTTTCACCACACATCCGTCAAGAACCTACCCAATAAGCTCAGTAAGGATTTCCACAATAATATGGAAATCAACTCCATGTATGAGGACGATGCCATCCTCCCAAGTTGAAGCAAAATTCGTGTTGGCATCCTAATCAGTTACAAAAAAAAAATTGAAAAAGGGGATTAGATCACCTTTATCTTTGAGAATTGCTTCACAAATAGCATCAATGGAAAATGTGTCAAGTTCAACATAGGTGAATTGGAATCCTTCATGGTAAAAAAATAGGGGTAAAAATCAAGGATATAGAGAGGAAGGTATAGGGCTAATAGTGGTAGGTAAAGAGTGTCAAATGTATTTTAAAAAACTTCTTTACGACATGAGACGATGAAGAAGAAAAAAATTGTGGTAAGCCAAAAAGGAAAAAATTCTAGGAAATGATAACAACCATACCAAAGGAGATAATTGGCTATGATTTTGATTGAGAAGGATTATTCAATAGGTGCTATCAAAAAGGAAAATAGGTAAGTGAGTCATGATCAGAGGAGGTTGACTTAAAATAACACTTGGGAATCAGGGAAAGAAACAAATAGGGCAAGCAGCAAAAACCCAAGATATTGAAAGGCATGACAAAACATTCCTTGAAACAAGGCATGAATAAAATCTAAGAGGGAAGGTTCTTGAAAAGGTAAAAAATGTGGTAACAAGGAAAATGAGATAGAAATGATGATAGATGGTAGGTGGGAGGGCTTTAGAATACCAATTAAAGGTGTTAAGTGAAAAAGAGGTGAATGGGGTCTGAAAAGCCGATGGAAAAAATATGGGATTAAAATAAAAAATAAATATAGCCAAAAATGAGGTCAATCTTAGGTACCAAGAATGCATTGGATAAATTAACACAATTAAAAATACTTTGATCAATAAGACAAAATCTAGATCCGCCCTATTGGAAGAGAAGGGCCCAATAAGAGGTTTTGCCCATAGCAACATGAGTTGACATTGGTGAAACACTAAGTCACATGTCCCTAGTTGGTGATTCATCATTGTGATTGATGTTTTGATCCAACCTGGAAATCACGTTGACATCATGGGGAAGAGAATTAGTCCACATCAGCAGTCCTGGTGCAAAGACCCCAATGTTAGCTTACTTGTCAACAACAATATTTACTTCTTTGAAAGCATGTTGGATGATGACTTCTTGTTGACCACAGAGGATTTCTTTCACATCCTCAATTATACTTCTTATTTTCCATCCTGGAGGTTTGGAATTTTTTAGGTAGTTGATGATATTCAAGGAGTCACCTTCAATAATGATCTTCCCAGGAATATGTTGAATGAATTGTAGACCTCTCCATAGAGCTTTGGCTTTAGAAAAATGATTTGAAAGTTCCCCTAAAGGCTCGAAAAAGGAAAAAATAGAATTTTCTTAGTGATCTCTTAAGGATGCCTCCAGCACCAACCCGTCCAAGATTTCCTTTAACAACACCATAAAAATTAAATTTGACTCATCTGATAGGTGGAGGATTCCATTGATCCACTATGTTAAATAATCCAATAGAATAGATTATCTAAAGGATGTTTGGTATCCATTGAGGTATGTGCATCTATACTAGAGGATGGGGTATTCTAGCCTATCCTAAAATTAGCTCCTATTGCCTAGAGGCTTTAGGATTATTCCTCTTGGTGGCCATTGATATATTTTGCATATTTTGGTCAAGTGTGGTCATATAGGGATGCCTTTCTTAGGATCAATTGGTTTACTTTAGGTGTTGAGACCCACTTGATGAGATTTATCTTACTCATATATTACTTTACTCTTAGCTCTTTTCATGTAGTCAAATTGGATTTTTTGCCCTCCAATTGTTGATGTACCCATTCCATATGATACAATCTATACTTCTTCATTCTAAGTTATCAAGAGTTGCTTGGGATGGGTGGAACTTGTTCCTTGGAGAGTGTGACAAGGGGTTGGTTCTATATTTATGGATCCATACCTAGGCAAGTAGTATATCATTGGGCATGTGAAGATTTATTTGGAACTATTATGGTCTGTTGAGAATTACCTCTAGGATAAGCATTGGGAGGATAGGTGTTTGGGTAGGGGTGGTACTATGAATTGGGATATTCCACATAATTGTTTTGCATGGTAACTATATCCCTAACAAGGTTAGGGATAATTTTCTATAATGGGAGTTGTATAAGAAATATCTATTGATTTAATTTTTGGGGTTGAATTGCATTGCTATGGCGATGAAAATGGGAACCTTGATATCCATGGCCATTCAAAGGAGGTATATAACCTTGACTATTTCGCTAGAATAAAGGTCTCAAATTATTTTGATATTGAAACCTCTTCATATTTTGTTGTCTCATGAGAGTTATAACCTTGTTAAAATTTGTTCTAAGTGATTTCTTCATTTTATAGAGCTCATTAAAGGAGAAGGAATTTGTAGAGGGATATTATGGAATAGGGGGAGAATTTGAAGCCTTTATAGAATTTATGGCAATATTAGGCTATAAATTTATAGGCTAGATGACTAAAGGTGATTGATAGGGTGGTTGAATATTTGGGAATAAATATAGAGGGGGTTTGGGAGCTAACATTCCTATTTTATTTAGGTTATTTTTAGGTTCTATGGCTATGCCATAAGTTGTTGGTAGAGATTTTTCTCCTCTAGATTTGATCATCATGTCAATTTTAAAATTAATAGCTTTCAAATAATAAATACACCATAGTTGGAAGAGGGTGGATCTCATCTAGGATTCTATACCAGGTCTTATGGAATCAATTGTGCAAATCATCCATGGTATCTATAGGGGTTCTCTTAATGGTGATTATTTGCCCCAAGAGAGATACACCATCCACATTTCTTTGAATCTATCAATCACCAAGTCCACGAGTTGATCCCAAATTATGATTAAATGTGGGAAAAGGCTTATATATCATTCTCATGCCTTCCTTTTTAGATATTTTATTGGTACTGATGATATGTATTGCACATAATATAACCATGTATTGCAAGTGCTCAATAGGTGTATTTGCATCCTCACTAGTGAAGTAAGGTAGTGACTTTAATTTTGATGCAAGTATTGAATTCCATGTTGTAGGAGGGATAGCTAGTTTTATGGGGCCTCTATCATTTCATTCTAGGTATCTCCTTCAAGGTTGGTTCTATTATGCATCCATATTTATACATCAATATTTTCTTATGTGATCTCAGTTTAGAAGGCATAGTAGCACTTGTGGATTTTCTCTTGAAATGGACCTAGTAGTATGTATTGTGCTTATAAATTTGAATTATTGTATGATCAAAAACTTCATCAATGGAAGGCTATGTTCCAAGATCCTCTAAGGATACCCAAATAATTGATTTTTAAAAATAATGGCTTTTGATTTAGCTTCTTAAAGATAATTTGACTAAGATCTAGAACTATATGAAGCAATATTAGGATTAAAATTATTTTGAATAATATTTTTTTATAGGTGATAGGTTAGTATTACACCTACAACCTTAAAAGCATGTCCTTGAAGACCATGTCCATTCAAAATTTGGATCCTCTAGTTTATGGGCTCTACAAGGTTGTTTGTTGTATTAAACTAGCATATTAGTTTGAGCTTCCATAATTTTACCATATCCATATTGTCTTTCATGTATCTTCTCTCAAACAAGTTATTATCTAGAAGGTGTAGTCCTAGATGGAGCTTCTAGTACTCTGCTCAAATTTTTGAAGGGAGGGAAGTGAACTACGATCTATAAACATGGTTTATATGGTCAATCTCAAGGCTATTCAATTCTAGACATAATGAGTATAATACAAGGACCTCAAAATCAATTATTTTTTCTCTATGAAATTTGATTTGTATGGAGTCTCATATTATTGAACTTTTGAAGTGGTAGAGACTCTATTCGATATTGAGTCGATTTGTGTCTGAGCAAGGCAGACCCTTTTATAATTTTGAGGGCAAGGGAACCTTTTGAATCACTTTGGGATTGCTTCTAAAAAAAATATCTCTCTCCTCTTTTTTTTAAAAGGCTCTTAAAAGGAGCACCTTTAGAGTAGATAGGCCATCTCATTATATTCCTAAAAATAGGATAATGGCATACTAACTGATCAATCCTTTAGTTAATGACATAGCCCAATGCTCTCAAAATGCATGTTGGGTTCTTAGAACAACTCAAATAATTTTGGTAATAAGAAATTTGATCTGCTTTATCAAGAAGGTCTACAGTTCAATCCCGTATAGCCCTATATGTTCGAATAAGTTTTGGTACTCTTATATATATTTTTCATATTTTCCCTTTTACCCAGTCCTAAACTGAAATAATTTCATATTGTATCAACTATTCTCTTCTACTCATGAAGATCAACATGAACGTGGGAACAGGGCAAATCATTAATTCTCATTGATAAAAATTTATTTTACATTGGATGATCGAATCTATTAGTTTTATTAATAGAATGAATTTTGTTCATTTAGTAAAAATGGATTTATCCCCTCATTTTGAAAATCTAATAAAATAACATAACAAAATCCTTTGAAAAAGTAGGCATTCCTCTAGTAAATGATAAAACCTCTTTTCACTTAGGCCTTAAAAAAAACTCTCTTAAATTTTTTTATTTACGAATGAATTATTTTTTAGAATTTATTCCATTCCAAACAATGTGCTTATATAAGATCGATCGAATATATCATTTTCTTACCAAATTTTCCTTATAAAGCTCAAGATTTTTGTTGAAGAAGTACCATTTGTTTCACGTAATCCATACACCCAATAATTCCTAATTATTGGATAAATTAGACATGTGGCCCCTTAGCTCTCCCCTAATAAATAGAGAGCTAAGGGGAGAGGATCCAAACACATTAAAAACGGTGGTTGACTTCAATTTCAAAAGTTAGAGAATCCTCTTTGTTCAATTCATGATAATATTGTATCTCTTGACTTGTTCTCTTCAGAGGGTTGCAAAACCTCTCTCTACCGCTTTTAATGGAGTTCATAAATATATTTGATCTTTATCAATTATCATTCCTTTCTCTCTATTTTAAAAGGGGTATATAAACTTTTACATTATAAAGTGCTATATTTCAAAAGGGGAAATTCGATCTACTATTCTCCACTTTTAATCCATACTAGAGAAATTATTCATATATTTTCTATAAATATTTGAAATACCCAGCCCATTTTTTTTTCAATTCTTTGGATATGTTGATCCTAGATAAACACAAATCAAAGGTTCATTTTGTTAGATTTTGAAGCTATATAATTAAGATAAATAAACCAAAATATATTAAATAAAGTAGCAATCCAATGTATATGATAATGGAAATATTCTACAAGTATAAAACACAAAAATAACTTTAATAACTACTCCTAAACATGCCATAAATAAATGCTCATGAAAATGGTGCCATAGCTCTGAAAGTACCAAGTAATGTCATTACATGTCATGTCATTTTACATCTCCACATTCCTATGCATATATAATGTAATATGACTCTTTATATGGAGCACTCTTGACCTTAATACTTCTAGTCTCTTCAACTTCCTATTATATGGACTCATTTACACATGGACTAATGTGCACATTTACATTATTGAAAATTATGCATATTTGTGTATTTATTATATTACATAAACTAAAATCTAAGCATGAACAAAATAATGTAATATATTCCAACACCCCCTCGTATTAAATTATTTGGTTATTGAAGAATTTAGTCTTCAATATGGGTCTTCATTCTCTTACTGTAACTTTTACTCTTCATTCCACCTCTTGTAGATTAAGAACTAAATTTATTGTGTAGGTGTCCTCTTTAGCTTCTTATTTCATCTTCATATTACCTTGCTTAATCTTCCAACTTTTCCTATTTCTCTTCCTTCTTCATTTTTGTACTTTTACCAGTGAAGTATATTTAGTATGATTAGTTAATAAATAATCACAATAGTAGTTACTTGGATTCAACAATTCATCATTATCAATATTTTCTTCCTTGTGTTTCATTCCTTGAAAGAATTCAAAAGTGATAAGTGTTAAATAAATCATTAAATATTCTTTAGATGAAACAAAAATCACATTTTGAGTATTCCACCAGGTATTGAATAGGGTTTCATGAATATATCCAATTATCATCATTAAATTATATTCCTTTACTTCCCTAAAAAATAAAGAAAACATTACTTTCAAATATTTAGATAGATGTTTGAATCTATCAAAGGTATCTATTAGGTTTTGTGAATAAAACCTAAATTCATGAAATAGCTCTTCATTATTTTCATTAAATGCATTTCTAATTATTTCATCCATCTTGCTTCAAATATTTCAACTTTGTAGACTCTTGTAGCTAACCTCATGATTACTCAAAAGTTAAATCTCAAAAACTCCACTTTTGTTCTTCCTTATCCATATGTATAAAATATCTTTAAATTTCTTAATTGCTAGTTGATGTTGAACACCTTATAACTCCAAGCTTAGAAACTTAGATAAAATATACTTGCAATTCTACAAGTCTAATTTGATGTAAAAAAAACCCTTATTACTCCATGTTAATTAATTTGTAAATATCTCTAAAATTTTTTGTAACTTCAAATAATTTAAATTACAAAACCTTGAATTTATTTTTTCAATATCTGCTACCCAAAAATCAATCCTCAATAATATGTCTAAAGTTAAATATTCACTTCTTCAAAGTAACTCCACATGCAACCTTAGAGAATAATAATCGTGAATATACTTATTCTCCTAACTCAGTATTATATCAACTTTAATAAAGTGGAATGCCTTCTCCTTCAAATGATAATCCATTGGTTAACAAGGCTTGACCACTTTATGAGTTTTCTCTCCTCTGCATATGTCTCCAAATGATGCTTGTGAACATTTCGTGTATGTTGATCTATTTGGAGTGGTTATTTCCTTCGCTCTAGCTTCAACGCTATTTTTTTTTGAATTTACATGGTGGAATCGGTAGCTGCCATGAATTTGGGAAGGTTGTCCAACTTTTATGGCCGCCATAGTATTCTGCACTATCTGCCCCAGAAGCCGCCACACAAATCTTCCTATAGTCCGCCCATATAACCACCATGCCACAATCATTAAAAACCTTTTACACCACTACAAGCACCAAGAAAGGGACAAGCGTTCAGTTCAACAAGGCCTGAGATTTGAACCTTGGACCTCTGCCCCCATTATGGGGTTTGGATGAACCAATTGGTCTACACCTCGGACCTCATGCTTTTAGCTTCAACATTGTTGCACCTTAATACTTGCTATTATGATTGAATTCAACCTCCATACTTATACCTATGGCTTCTATCTCAACCTACCAAGTGTTAGCTCATTTTTTTTGTGTCCAATTGGAAAAATTGTGTGCATGTTGATAATCTATGCCTCACTCAATTTACGCTTCAATATTCATTGATATGACCAGTTTTGACATTCACTATGTAAATTGGAAATTTTCCCTTGCATTGCCAAGTGTTCTCACCTTCACTACATACAATAAGGAATTATACTTGCATGTAACTCAAATTTGACACTCCCCCAACTTTGGCGCTCTTCCTACTCTTCCAACGTTGGCTCTCTTTCAATGTTGACATCCTTCAAACTTTAGCATTCTTTCAACTCTTCAACCTTTGATGTTCTCTATATTTTGATGCTCTTCCAACATATATTATCACCTCTACACTCAATATGCACATATGGTATTATGAAATACTCTGTCTTCTTTGCTTGTCTTCCATGATGTGCTGTTGTAGTAAGCTTTGATGCTTGACTTATCCACACCTTGGACACGCTACCATATATGCCTTCTATACCTTCTCTTCACTGCAAAATGTGATTAACTATTGACACGTTGACTTCTCTACCTCTAGATTATTTTGCCTTGCATTCAATTATCAACTACATGTGTGAATTCTCTATCTTTAGCCTTTTAGTATGTAGTCTTGAGATGGGCACTCAATATTCCAATCTATTCACCTTCCACTTGCCAAATGGTGCTCCAATGTATGTCATGAATATTGGTCTTCTTTGTGCTCTTACATGATAGGAATTACACCATGAACGTTATACAGTAGAAAAACATTGCAACTTGTATTATAACATCTCTTGCCAACACATGTAACTTTGCATGTGATATTTTATTCCAACCCTTAACGCTTGATATTTTCCCCCTAAGTTTCAATTGCTTTATCTTCTCTCTGAATGTTCTCTCACCTTATTTTTCAAGGACACTTTTTTTTCAATCCTAAGTTGTGATGGGAAATGTGCTTTCAAATTGAATAGGGTGGCTCCTCTTGGGCTCAGTTTACGTAGCACTTGATGGTGGCTTCTCTTGCATACCATTGGCTTCTTCTTTAGTGATAGTTATTATCTCTCAATACACCCTCGTACATGCTCCCTTGAGTAATGGTAGCTCCCTTTTGAGAAACAATGTCTTTTATTGTGGTTTTATCCTTTTGAGCAATATCCTTCTCCTTAAAAAATGGATATCTGCTTATCCTCCTCTATTAGACACTAGAAAGTCCATATTTTCTTAAATAATTTTCATTTTTCTTAACAAGATATTTTTCTATGGTTCTTTTGCTTTCAATGTACCTACAATTTACTAATACTAACAAATTTTACTTATCTCTCCTCTTCCAAATGTGTGTATCCTACTTATCTCTCTTTTCCAAAAGCTTGTAAATGTAATGACCCAAAAACAAGCAAATATAAAACATACAAAGTATTTTTATTTTTTTACCAAGGAGAGAGATTCATGAACCAATCATAAAATGCTAACCAATATAATATTTACCTAATTTTAAATTCCCCTAAGTATTCTTGAAGAGTTACATATTACAAAATACCCTAACACAAGTTCCATCTATGTAGGCGTATCATGTAATACCGCAGAAAAGCCTATCTATCTCATCATCCTTGATGAACTAGACTTACCACCTTCAATCATTAGAAGGTGCACACGCATATCCATACTATACGTAAACCATTATGCATAGGTATGCTATGTGTCCTATGAGCTAAGCTATTAATATCATATTTCAACAAGCTATCTTAACTCGGATGTAGTCCTTCCCTAACTTAGTCCTCAATCTCCCTAAGGGGTCTCAATTCCCTTAGGTCATCTATGTTCACCCTAAGGGGGTCTTAATTTCCTTAGGTAACCTCTAAGTTCACCCTAGAACTCATAAATAAGTTTTCTTTTTTAACATGCAAACAAGCATACATCAAGATACTAAATCTAAAAAAACATAATTATTAAACATACAAGAGAATACAAGGAAGAAGCAACACTAAAAGAGAATATCATCGATGGTAAGAGAATCCATTACAATATATAGCCCATGCATGGTCATACAATAAAAATACCTTCTCTAAACCATTAAACAGTTATTACATATAATCATGTATGGTAAAACCTCCATACTTTAAAGAATATTACATCAATTGCATCAGGGATATCTCCCCACAACTCTAGTCTATTTGAGCATAATTAAATCATCATAAATAAAGTTACCTATGCATTTATTCCATCGACCTCCTTGCCCCTCTGCTTTCCATCGATCATTTGATGATAGTAGAGGATCAGGGTACTCATGGTTCAGGATAGGCATGCCTTTAAATGCATCTAACATTTACTTTACCAAATTGCAACTATACAAATTCAATTAAGTTTCTAACCATCTAATGCATAGTTTATCTCATAAAGGAATCATTACTTTTACTTTCACCTCTCAAGTACCATGTGAGAGTCATTCAACATGCACAACTTAGATCAAGGTTTAACTTAAATCAAATCTAATCATGCCTTAAAACATTAAAGACCCATACCTTTAATATTTAGGCAATCCCTTCATCTATTCCCTAAATTAAAGCTTTACTCCTTTAATTTTAAAGAATAAATCATTCCCTTTCATTTTATAAACTAAATTCCCATAGCCCTTAATCTATAAAACAATTATAATTTCATTAATCAAAAGTTCTCAACTTTAATTAAATGAACCATTATAATTTCATTCAACTTGAATTTAATAAACAATTATAACATAATTCTTTTATTAAATTCACTTTCATTTTATAGAGTTAAAGTCCCATAACTCTTAACCTATAAAACAATATTTTCATTTATTCACTAAATTAAAGCTTTACTCCTTTAATTTTAAACATAACCCTTCCCTTGCATTTTATAAACTAAAGTCCCATGACCTTTAATCTATAAAACCATCCCTTCATTATTTAATAGTTTAAAGCTTAACAAATTTAATTCATAAATAATTCCCTTATAGTTCCATTATAAGTTTAATTTAAATAATCTACCAAATGAGACTTATCCTTTATTTTGGGTTTAATCTATCCCTCACGTAATATAACTAAAATTTTTATTTTATTTCACAATCAAAGCTTCCCTTACTTTAATCTATGAAACCCTTAAATCATTACTTTTGTCCTTACTAAGATCCATAAAATTAATTAAATAGACAAACATAATTTAACAAAGTTTACAACTCTAAACAAATAATAATTGATACTCCTTAATCAAAATTTACAACTCTAATTAAATATCAATCAGTACTTAAAACTTTAATTAAATATTTTTTTTTTGGTAATTATTATAGTAGATTAAAAAGGGTTTTTATAGAGGATCCCAAAACCTTATGTACAAAATCAGCGTTGCATCATGCCTCCTGGCTTTATGTATAAGCCTATTACAGAAATCGTAACCCCTAAAAAACACTGATTACATAAGCAATGGGCCTAGGGCATCAATCCCTTGAAGCCGAACATCAAAACCGAAATCCCACCCGGTGGTAACGGTAAGCATGAAACAATCCCTCTCGGTGGGAAACAAACAAATAAGAAAGAAAGTAGTTTTGGAGATCCCGCCACGGGGAGTAGCCAAAAACCACCATCGAGAAGATCCCGCCTAGCAGGAAGCAAAGAAAAACTGTTACAATAAAATCCTGCCTCGCGGGAAGTAGTCAAAACCACCACAAACAGTCCCGCCTAGCGAGAAGCAACAAGGAAATCCCGCCATCCGGGAAACTAGCAGAAAAGAAAGGATCCCGCCTCGCGGGAAAACTGGCAGATTTGGCGGATCCCGCCTTGTGGAGAAACCATCCCGCCCATCGGGAAAATATTCCGTTCAGCGAGAGCCATCCTGCAGGAAGCCGACGGCCCGACACGAGAGAGGATCCGGCCCATCAGGAAGTGACCGGAGAGTTGCACCACAAGGAACCCGCCTCGGGAAAATAGAAGAGGATCCCAGCAGCAGAGACCAAGAATCCCGTCCAAGCACAGAGCCCGCCGAGGATTCACAAGAAAAATGGGGAAGCTGTCCAAACCCTAAACCGTCACCTCCACCGCACCGAGAAACGTAGGGGACCATATCCATGCGAATAACCTGCAAAAAACCCCAGGGGGAAGCCTGAGGGAAAAAGGGAAGGGATCCCCAACCAAACAGGGATCCCTGAGAAGCACCAGTCCGTAAAAACAACCAAGGAAACCCTAGCCGGCCGGGAGGGGCATAGATAGTGGAGAAGGATCTCCCCCCAGGAGATCATCTGCAAACAACCACTCCCCGGGAGGGATGACCTGGGTTGAGCCAGGGACTGGGCAGGAACCAGGAGCCATGGGAGGGGGAGCAAGGGAGGGACCAGAGCCCTCCCCTCTCTACTTTCTTCCCTCACCATCTCCCAAAAAATATATATGAAAACTTTAATTAAATATTAATTATTAAAAACTGTAAATATTAATTATTAAAAACTGTATCTCTTTGTTAATAGAACCACAACTATGGTCTTAACCACAAGATTAATCAACCCCAATGGAGTTTGATTAAACCTAGTCAGACTTCTCCAATATAAGACTTCCCTTTAACTAAAGCTCACAACTTTATTTAATTACACAATCATGTTAATGTTTGATTGATTAAAACTTGGGCTCTTCGAAGGTTATCTTTGCATTAGGTTTCCAACATGACCAACATGTGTCAACACCAGATGGTTTGATAGTCAAACTAACATGTATTTATAGCGAAATATAAACAACCAAGATGACAGGTGGTAATCGTCGAAACATGGAAACAAACAAATGACATTAACTACTACAAGGGAGGCTCTACGATAGTTTTATGACCATCACTCGATAGTCGAGATAATAGGGGAGACTAACATTCTTTTAACCTGAATAATCTTCCCACACAACCTGTGTGGGACAGTAAACATGCAGACCACGAATTTATGTTCTACCATAACGTGATTGCGAGCTTCAACTGGTATTGTAGGACATGATATAATGACATACCACTGCTTACCTTAGGGTCATCGAATAAGAGCCTCACAGAAGATCTGCAGCCAACATAGGAGCTTACCAAACTTATCCTAAACTCTTATAAGGTGCTATCACACTGTTGAACATCATTCAAAGAAAATTTAAAGGTTCACCAATTTGGTATATCATTTACATCCACAAGGAGGACGTCCAGTCAGATATATGCGGTAGGGATACACAGATTTGTACCTTAAATAATTTTAAACCTCATTCTTGGTAGCTCCATTAGATTCGAAGGTTTCACCAAGACTTAGAACTCGGTTGCAGCATAGAAGGAACTGGGCGCAGGTTTTATACAGTTTGGAAACACCCGTATGGCCATTTACAAGCCTCTTTTCCAAGGTTTATTAAAAATAAAGCCTTGTGCTAAATAAGTAATTAATCAACCTTCCCAAGAGTTATCCAAGTAGAAGAAAATGTTTTACTTCAACATATTTCTATTTAGTTTGTAAATAAAATAATACTTCAAACCAACTGATTTCTTCCCATGGCTAGCTCCTCGCGTTTTGAATCCACCTTGTCTTCTTCCCTGGGTGATTCACATGTTTTTTCCTTCCTTCACGTCTTCCAACACCCCCTTCTTCCTTCTCATGCGCTCTCCAATTCCTTTGTCGTTCTCCCCTCTCACGCGATGCTCCTTCGATTGGTCATCTCCTCTGTTCGACTACACGCTCCTCCTCAAGAGGAGTCCCATCCGTCATCTTGTCCACTGCCCTCCTTACCTCCAAAGTGCTCCCTAGGAATCCGTCCACCTATTACGTGGCCTACTCGATCCTTTCCCCTTGCTCCAGAGGAGCGCTGACCTTGGGATCCTTCTACCGCCTTGCACTCATAATTTCAAACCTTATCTTCACCATGGACGACAACGCTTGCTTACCTTTTTTAATTATTTTTCATACTTTGAAACTCCCCCAATACTTCAAATAAAATCCTTATTTCATGTAAAGTAACTTCGCACTAGATAGAATAGATATTTAAAATATTTTAATATAATTAAAATCTCTTTTAAAATATTAAATGATACTTTATTATCATTTAAATAACATTCTTTTATTTAAATATCCTTTTTAAATGAAATATCATCATTTAAACCTATTTCTCTTATTTATAAAACAAAACTCCATTTTTATTTTAAAAAATAATACTTTCTTTTTAATTTAAATGAATTTTCTTTTATTGGATAAAATAAAATTTATTAATGAGTTTATATTATCATTTAAATAAAACTTCATTAATTTAAATGAATTTTCATTTATCATTTAAATAAAATTTTATTAATTAATCTAAATGAATTAATACTTATCATTTAAATTAATCAAGCTTGTATTATAAAATGATGTTGTATTATTACTTTAAAATAACAACTTGCTTTACACATGCACACACATGATATAAAATGTTTTCCGATTGAATTCCAAAATTATTTTATTTCAACCATGATGCAACCAGCAATGCAATAGAGGGCAATCAAACATATACAATAGATAAAGAGGGAATATTTTCATTAACCCAATCACCTATCTCAACCGAAGGATTTACGATAGCTACTAGGCTATCAACTAAGGCTCAAGGTGATCATCTATTGATGATTATCCCTTCCGATAATGCATGCCTATATGAAGGTATCTATCAATGTTACCTTCAAGTTACCTTAATCATCAGTTCCCTTGATCTTAAGTACCCTTATTTTTGGTGGATGATTATGCCTTCTCCACCTATGAGTGTACCTGATCCTACACACTTGGAAATATGTTAGCAATAACTTACTCTTCTAAATCAACTAAACATCATTATGTTGGTTAATTTGCTTAAACTAGGTATTACCACATCATAGGTTAATACATTATTTTCTATGCCAAAAAGTCCTCTAGGAAAGGTCATGACAGTAAATACTAATTGTTGTAGTCTTACAAATAGTTAGAATGTAATATGATATAGCTACTTTTGATGACTAGTTTCTACAACTTTCTCCTTTTTAGATTAATAAAAGTAATATGGTGCCCTTCAAAATGCTAGATGTAAAACTAATATTAATGCTCAAAAAATAAATTTATGTAGCACCAAAATGTTGTACCTTTGCATCTGATTTATTTGATGATTGATTCACCTTAGTTTTTTAAGTTTTGCACCTTCCCTTAATTGTCTCAAAACATACCAAATTTGTAGTCTCAGTTACTGCTCTTCTTCTTGTTTGTTTTCCAATACCTTTCCTCAAATCTACTACAAGGCTCTCCAAAATCATAGCTCTCTTCCTTCTCCTGATTATATCCACAAATCTGATTATGTGGATCCAAACCTTCTCCAAATATATTCTCTCGAACTCTATAACCAATAGCTATTATTGTTACCCCAAATAATATCTATATATATGCACCTTATGCAGTCAATATCTTTCTTCTTTCGCTATCCAAAAACTACAATGAAAGTCTCCAAGTCTAGTATTCTATTACTATCACAAACTCCCTAATATCCTATTCAAGGGCACTCAAAAAATATCCCAAAACTTCTCCAAATTGTAGATTTAGGCTACCTTTAATCTATTCATTTGTAACCCTTCAATATCTACTCTAAAACTTGTAAGCTTCCACTATCAAATCAAACTTCAAAATTTTGTGGTTGTCCTTAGATTTTCCAAAATCTTGGGCTCTTCAATATTCTCTTTTCCTTTAATCTCCTGGTTGAAATATGACTTCAAAATGATTCTCCTATGTTGTCTACTTTCTCAAGAATATGAATATCTTGAGATATTCTAATCCTTTCTCAATAATTTGGTAAAATTCTTACCAAATATTTCTTCCTTTTGGGCTTGTTGTCATATGGCGATAATTATCCCAAATATCCTTTATCTTAAAGTTCTCTTTGCTTTAAATCTCCTTATTATGAACCTTCTTCAAATATCCTCCACTATTAAATTATTTTGCTTGCAATCTCCTACTTCTCGCTTTCTTGAAGATGCCTTCAATAGCCACTTCTCCAAATATGTAATAGGTCTTTCTATAACCTTCTTCCTCTTCTCCAAATTCTCCTTAAGACCACTTCTCTTGAGTCTCTAATTTTACAACCGTTAATCTCCTTTTTGCAACTCTTTAGCTTCACTTCTTGAAGATTCAAAGGGACCTATTCCTGGTCTTATCAATCTCCCAACTATAGGAATACTATACTGAGACCTCTTTCATAGATCTTCAAAATTTGTTACCCTCAATATTCTAAATCTTGGAAGTCTTTTGCTCTTCAAATCTATAGTAGGACCTTTTCTTAGTCCTTTAATTTTATCCAATATTTAATCTATAACGAGAACTTTTCACACGGGTCTCTTCAATATCTAATATGCGGTCTTGAATTTGCAATCTTCTATCTCCAACCTTCTATCCTCCAAAATTAAAAGCTTTTCAATATGACCTCTTCTAGGTTTATTCAACTTCTCCAATCTGCATCTTTCTATCTTCAGTCTACAATCAACTATAGGGACTTCCTTCTTGATACTCATCAATATTCAATATCCAATGGGATTTTTTTCTTAGACCTCTTCAATATTCAGTCTCCAACATTCTGCAACAAGAATATTAGATATTAATATCAAATATATTAGAATTTATAGAATTATGGAATAAATAAATTTCACTAGTTATCATCAAAACTAGTGGAATGAATTCTATGTTGATTCCTAGTCTTCACAATCTTGTGGAAAGACTCTAGCCAATATCCAACCTACAGTCTCCTTTAATCTACCAACTTATCCAATAGGAGCTTCTTCTTGGGTCTCTTAATCTCCCAATCTCCACAATATCAAGGTTTGCCTTTAAGATCTAGAATCTCCTTCTATTCTAAATTTTTTCTTGGAATAGAAACTCTTCAAACTTCTATGGTTTCTCTTCTAGAGATAATCTCCTCACCTTCATTGGTTTCTCCTTAACCAACTAAATTCTCCTTTGCAACTTTCCAACCTATGCAAGTCTACTCCTCGTAATAGCTCTCCCTATCTCTTGTCAATATCCCTTGTGGCTCTAATACCACTATTAGCTTTTGAAGCTATATACTTAAGATAAATAAACCAAAAGATATAAAATAAAGTAGAAATCTAATTTATATGATAATAGCAATATTCTACAAGTATAAAATATAGAAATAACTTTAATAACTACTCCTAAACATGCCATAAATAAATGCTCATAAAAATGATGGCATAGATCTGAAAGAAGCAAGTAATGACATTACATGTCACATCACTTTACATTTATGTATTACTATGCATATATAATGTAATGTGACTCTTCATATGGAGAACTCTTGGCATTCACACTTCTAGACACTTCAAATTCCTATTCTATGGACTCATGCACACATGGACTAATGTGCACATTTACATTATTGAATATTATACACATTTGTATATTATTATATTACATAAAGTAAATACCTAATCTAAGCATGAACCAAATAATGTAATATACTCCAACACATTCTCTCTCTTCCTCTAAAATCATAGCATATTCTTTAGTAAGTATTTTTATTGAGAAAATACATATAAGTACTCTTTCCCCTCTTAAATTTAGAGTCTTCTAGTAGCATACCAAAAACATATAAGCCTCTAATGATCTATTGCCCTTTAAAAATAGAGAGAGGGATCTGACCCTTTTTGGGAGCTTGAATCTCCCACATATTTGATATTATTAAATAGATTACACATATTTCATTGAATGCGTTCAGGAACTCTAGAATCTAGAGATATTTTGGAGCGAAAATCTAACCCTTTAGATAAAAATTATGTTAATTGCATCTGAGAGTCTTGTTCCCCACTACTAGTACATCTCTATTCCACCAGAAAATAGATCTGAGATCATGTTAGATCATAATGAGCCTGATATCATACCTTTCTTATATGCAAAATATTTGATACATTTCATAGATTGATCGACACCTACCAATCCCAATCAACTCGAAGGTCAAATCACCTTCTAACCAAAAGTAGTGACTAGAGTTTGTCATCTTTAGTCTCAACAATCTTAGGAGTTGCTCAACAAGTTTTAAGATCTTCTAGATATAAGAATATTTCCTAGTATTTTCTAGCTTTGAGGCGAAAGCTTTTTAGAGGGATCCATGTAACGAATCTAATATATCCACATTGGCTATCTTTATTTTTATTAGCTACGACCCTAGGTTTATATAGTTGATTCTTGGGCATTAGAGTTAGGGTTAATGATTGATTTAGTCTATAAATAGGAAGCATTAGGTGGTACTTAGAATCATATTTTACATTTAAATCTTAGTTGCCTCTATTGTGCATATGAGGCTTCCTATGATGGACTGTTGTGATTTACTTAGAGTGAGGTCTATTAAGTGGGAGAGCCTTTAAAGAGAGTTAATCAAGGAGTGTCATAAATATTTATGGGTAGGTCACTTGACGCAGAAGCGTACAATGGTTGTTCTAGAAAGATGATTCTATTGGCCAAATATAAGCAAGGATGTGGAAGAGTCTGCCTGATATTGTGTGATCTATAAATAGGATAAGCTTGAGCATCGATTACAAAGAGGACTTCTACAACCATTTTTTGTCCTAAAGAGACCATGGGCAAGTGTGAGCATGGATTTCATCATAGGTTTACCATACATAGATGGATACTTGAGAATCATGATGGTTGTGGATTGATTTTTTAAATTACCATATTCAATGCATGTAAATATCCTTGTACAATAGAAGTATGCATTGTTTCGAATAAGAATGATCATTTTACATTAAACACCACTTTAATAAAAAATAATGTTATATTATTATATATTTAGATCATTACAAAATACTATAATAATATAATTTAATTTCTTATTCAATACACCAAATACAAACGATATATATATAACAAACACTATATTAAATAATAATAAAAAAAACACAAACACCATATTGTATCACCATTCTTCCATTACCATGGTCACAAATGGAAGGACCTCTCGGGGTGCCACCGGCTCCATCAACCACGATGAATTTGGAGACACCATCAACAAACATTGAACCACTTTATTTTATGGAACCACTAAATTAAATATTTGATGTTTGTTTTTGTTTGAGATTTTATAATGATTAGGGTTTTGAATTTTATTTAAGAAGATATATTCAATGTATATATTATTACAATTCATTTTAATTTTCAAAACAAAATGTATAAATATATTATAAGATATATATATCTTAATTTTTAATATTTAAATATAGTTTAATAGTTGCGTGGATTAGAACTCAGTTTAAGATAGATTTCTTATTTTTTTAACCTCAATACGGTCTCTAAGATTGCAGTTGGAAAGTTTGATCTTCCGTCGGCCCTTTCCTCCTTGATTCGCAATAGTATAAATAAACCCAAGAATTGCAACTCTTCGCAATAGTATAAATAAACCCAAGAATTGCAACTCTTCCGTTAAATTTCGTGTGAGATATTAGAGGGTTTCAAATACTGTCAGTAAATTCAGCGAGGTTTTCAAATAATTTCGGCAAGTAATTTGGATATACTCAGCGAGGGTTTCAAATATTTTCGGCAAAATCGGCAAGGATATCAAGTACTTTTATTCGAGCAAGATGGCTTCGACAGACTTGGACATGACGCCGGCGCCATCGGCGGAGGGCTCTGGAGCAGCAGCAGCGAGCCCCAGCACTTCCAAGAAAGGCAAGCGCTTCGAGATCAAGAAGTGGAATGCCGTTGCTCTTTGGGCTTGGGATATTGCCGTTGACAACTGTGCCATTTGCAGAAACCACATTATGGAACTTTGCATTGAGTGCCAGGCAAATCAAGCGAGTGGAACCAGTGAGGAATGCACAGTTGCATGGGGTACATGCAATCATGCATTCCACTTTCATTGCATTAGTAGGTGGCTCAAGACACGGCAAGTCTGCCCTTTAGACAATAGCGGGTGGGAATTTCAAAAGTATGGACAGTAGGTTGTATGTTATGCTCAAACCAATCTCTACATGATGTTTCCCCTTGTTTGGATTTTAATTTAACCCAGTCTAGAAATAATTATTCATATATTTAAATATTTATTGATATTTTACGGTTTCTAAGTCATCTCGTAGATTAAAATCTTATTAGTGTAAATTAATTTTTTTGGGATGAAAAAGCCATTATATTAATAAAATAATGTTTAATCATACAAAAAAGGTGGGTGGGATTAGCACACCCCGTAAACCAACACATTAATCATTGTGGTTAAGAGTATACAAGAGTTTCAGAAACAGCCCTCAAATTGCCAATAGCAACTGCCAAAACAGTATTAAATATGCATTCGAAAAGAAAGAAGCCGAGAAATTACTGCCACTTGGAAGGGGAAGGAAGATGCACATGACTCATAATGCAGGGTGCATTCCCCCAATGATCCATGAGGGTACGCAAGTACTGCAGCTCTACCTGTACTTTTTTAACCTGTACTTGAATCTGTATCCAGCAATCAAAGAATATATCATATTTATCAACAACAGAGAAGACATGTTCGACATCTTGCTGAGAAAAAACAGCTCTATTTCGGGACTTCCATAGATAAAACAAGGTACCAATTCTAAAAATATTCCAAACAACATCCAAGTTGAAGGAAAAAGCAATAGGGTCACCCAAAATAGCATGCACCCAAGTAAAATCCTCCTACATAAAAGGTCTGAAAATTTCAAGAAGCCACTCCCAAGTTGACTGAGCCCGATCACAAGACCAAAAAACATGCAGTAAATCTTTCGATTGTCCACAAATCGGGCAAATGAGATTATGAACACCCATATTCTTGAGCCTACTGCCAACAGGTAACCCTTGATGTAAGAGACTCCAAGCAAAAAAACTCTATTTAGGTTCAATATAAGTAGCCCAAGAAATTCGAAACCTCTTATTCCATTGGGAGGGAAGAGAGACTAAATTCCATCTTAGAGTGAGCTTATCAACCATTGGAACTTGTGGGGTGAGCCATTTGTAACCAAGATGAGCTTTATATTGCAAAACAAGAAGCTCCCCAGGCCAACACCAATCTAACCACCAGGGTTTTTGAAAATGCTTATGTAGTTTGCTCCAAATAGAAAACGGAATACTATCAATAACCACCTCATAAGTGTCTCTATCACTAGGATTTAAATTGTGAATTTGACAAAAAATTTCCTAGGGCATCCATCACCTAGCATGTCGGGAATGGAAGCAATACCACACTTATAGAACCTTTGCGCTCTGAACCACTGCACCAGAGCTAAGGGAGAACCTTGCCAAGTGATAATAGGAGACCACCAAATATTCATGGAAGACAAAGAGGCACCTACTTTGCGAAAACTCCCTTTCCAACTAAGCCAGGGTTTGAAGGCCTCCCAAGCTTTCCAAATACTTTGAATGACAAAAGAACCTTTAACTTTAATAGGGACAGAGGTAGTAAGAATGGATTACAATCCCACCCCTTTCCAAATTTTCTTCCCCTGAAGCAAACCAGAAGAAATGCAATGCTTGACCAGCACTTTCCAAGATTCATCCCCAATTAAAGATCGGGTGATCCATTTAGCACAAAGGGCAAGACCTTGTCGATGACAATCAAACAAACCCATGCCTCCACAATCCTTGGGCAAACAACAAATTTCCCAGGCTACCCGATGAAAACCTTGCTTGACAGAGTCTTTGGCCCACAAGAAGTCTCTTAGAAGCTTATCCAATTTTTTATAACAATATTTGGATGGAACCCAACAAGATGAATAATAGACATGGGTAGTGGCTAAAACCTTAGAACAAATCTGAAATTTTCCTTCCAGAGAAAGTTTCTTACTAGTCCATTAAGAAAACTTCTTTTCCACTTTATCAATAACATACTGCCACAATTGAGCAGAGGAACCATGAAATGCAAAAGGAATTCCAAGAAATTTAAACACCTCACCTGGATGAATCCAAGTCCATTGGAATTGATGTAACCAATGTGGCAGTTGAGATTGAGATTGTCGAAAACATGATGTTTTTTTCCATTGTATAGAAGAACCAGAGGCTAAAAAGAACACCTCTAAGCAACTAATAGCCGAGGAAAGGGATTGCTCATCTTCTTGAAGCGTTAAGAAGGAATCATCTGCAAAATGACCATTGACCAACTGATGGTCAGAATTAGGGAGAGCAATACCCTTGATTAATCCTTGATCCATCTTATGGGCCAAAAAATAGCCAAAAGCCTCTATAGCAAGAATGAAAAGATATGGAGCAAGAGGGCACCCCTTGTATAATTAAAATTTTACTTAATTAAGGTTTTGGTTTTATTTTGGATGTGGTATGTGTATGTGTATAAGTGATTTTGTCTACGATAAATAAATATATAAGTATAATATATTATATTATAGATATTTGTTTTTTTTTATTTGATTATTGTGAGAAATTAATGTTATAAAAAATATATCAATTAAGGTGATTGATATATTTTTTATTAATACTATTAAAACATTTGATGTGAGAAATGGATTAATAATAACATTCATGTATATGTTTATCATTTATTAGAAACAATATACTAAAAATACCAACACATCTATGAATAAGGTGACAAATAAGCTAATCGATAAAATTTGATAAAATTTAAGTTTTAGAAGACAATTGACCTAAATTTTTTTTCTCATAATTAATTAAATTGATATCAAGAATTTGATAGAAAAATTAATAGTTTGAATTTTTTTTTAGAAAACATATTACACTGTTTAATTTTGCTAATTATAAATACAATGTTTGTGTTTTCATAAAAATGATATATTAAGAACTTCATACAAGTCATTAAACATGATATTATACCTTAACTAGATAATTTCCCCCACTTTATATTAAGAGATGTAATATAAATATTTTTTTTTATAAAAATAATAATATTTATGCACTTGGGGGTGCAGAACAATAATTTAGGTTTTGATTCTTTTTTAGAAGATTGAAGGTTCAAACTGTGGTGTGAAGAGTACATTTATGGAATAATGATTCGTATCTTTCTAATCTCAGCCCATCGTACCTTTCTAATCTCAGCCTCATACAAATTAGCATTTACTTATAATGTCGCACGAATCGTTTTCCCAACCCCAACTATTTGATCGTGTGTTTTTTTTTTTGTTTCTGTGCAGATTTTACGTGAGTTTGCATATAAATCGGGGTTGCAACTACTGCAGAGCCTTTGTATTTTGAGCACTTGAGTTTATATTCATCAGTTTGCGTGTTGGCGGAACTGTGGCAGTGGAAGACTCGCTGAAGAGGGAGGAAGGCAAAATATTTCACTGTACGATCTCCGTTGCAGTTGTATCGACCTTGGTTCTTGCCATCTCTATATTTTTGCTGTTTTCCCTGTCTTTCTTTCCTTGACCCTTGCTTCTCGTACGAGTTACGACGAGTAATCACCGAGTGCTCGAGAAATAATGGATAATTAACTCGTCACGAGTCGGTGAGTTACTTGGCCTGAGTTTTTTATCGGTTTTCCTAATTGGAAACTCGCGAGTAACCTGCCAGTTTTGAAACGAAGTATATGTAAGTTTATATTTTATTTAAAACTTAAGTATAATTTTAATAATATTAAATTTTAAAAAATAAAATGGTATTTTCTATATTATGGTCAATTTAATATTTGGTTATGATTTTGTTTATATAGTATTTATAATTTTTGGGTTAAACGATGGTTAAGAGTTTGTTTCTAGCTTCAAGATTTAATTTTTAAATGAAAGAGTTTTAGAAGGAAAAACTAGGGCATTGATCAAGTAGACGAAGTACTTTATAATTGCTGGAAAATTGAAGACAAGATGGTTGCCCTAAGAGGACCCAATAGGGATGTCTTTAGATTCTTTCTTAGATAGACAATTCATTTATGGGTATCAAGGTAATCAATAATTATACAATTGTGGAATATTAGGGGTTTAAATAGTATAATGGATCATTTTTTTGTTCAAAGACTCTTAGAGAAAAATAAAACATTTTTTTTCCTATCAAAGAAACAAAAGTCATTGGATCTCATGTGCAAAACAATAAATAGACTTTGGAGGGGTGCTGGTCATATGGAAGTGGTTGCCTAAGGGAACTTGGGGGGATAGTTACCTTTTGGAACTCTCATGAATGAATGTAAATAGAACATATAGCCTAGAGGGGTGTCCTCACATTGCATTTTAGAAACAATGTGACAACTAAAAATAATTTAATCATAAATTTCTATGGGCCTTAAGACTTAGATGGTCAAATTTGTCAATGGAAAGTGGTGCATAATATGAGAGTTTTTAGGGAGGATTTGGACTAAGATTGTTACTAGGTATTTTAATCCTAAGTTATCATCTAGATATGAGAAAGGAGGAACCCCAATTTTGGACCTAGGAAAATGACTTATGATTGGTCAAGTTCATGCATTACACTTGTTGGATATTAAATATCCTAGAACCAACTATACTTAGACTAATTAGAAAAAGGATCCATATAGAAGAAAGGTGAAGTTAGACCATTTTTTGATTTTAGAAGAGGCATTTATGAAATGAAATCTAAAATTTTAGATTTTGGAGGGTTTGATCTTAGATTACTTTCCCATACTATTGAAAGAGGGGATCAAGATAGGGCAACAACTAAACCATTTATATATGAAAACGTTTGGTTACAAAAGGAGAAACTTTGAAAGAAAACCCCATAATGGTGGGAAGATGGATGATTGATATATGGGAAAACAATGTTTAGATTCCACAAGCAACTTCATTATGTCAAGGATTAATTGAAACAATGGAGGCAAGTTAACAAGTCAAACTTCCAAGCCCAAAGATCTCCATTGGTGGCCAGATGGGATGAGGTACAAAAACACTTTAGGGAAAGAATAATCATAGAGAAACTCAAATAAGAGGATGATGAATTGTGTAAAGTGGTTGAGGACACTGACAACAATGAGGAGATCTCATGGAAATAGAGAGCAAGAACCACTTGGTTATTGGAAGGTGATAGAAACACCAAAATTTTTCATCGGGCTGCTTGTGTTAGGAGATAGACAAATAAGATGGAAGCTCTTTAGAATGAGAACAAAATGTCCTTTAATACAATCCCAGGTATACATTTCCATACAATGGATTAGTTTGCTATTTTTTATGGAAGGTAAGTTGTAACATCTCTTGCCAACACTTATCACTTTTCATGTGATGCTCTCTTCCAACCCTTAACACTCGATATCTTCCCCCTGAGTTTCACTTGCTTTATCTTCTCTTTGAATGTTATTTCACCTTCTTTTGTAGGGACCAATTTTTTTGGCTCCTTGGTTGTGATGGAAAGGGTGATTTCGAATTGAATAGGGTGGCTCCTATTGGGATCAATATATGTAGCACTTGATGGTGGTTTCTCTTGCACATCATTGGCTTCTTATTTAGCATTAGTGATGCACTATCAATACACCCTTTCATACACACTCCCTTGAGTAATAGTGGATTCCTTTTGAGCAACAATGTCTTTGATGGTGGCTTTATTCTTTTGAGCAATAGACTTCTCCTTCCATAATGGATATCAAATTATCCTCCTCTATATGTTGAATACATAGTGTCTTTAAATGCTAGAAAACTTGGATTTTATTTAATCCTTTTCATTTTTCTTAACAAGGTATTTTGCTATGGTTATTTTGCTTTCAACATACTTGCACTTCACTAATAATAACAAAATTTACATATCTCTCCTCTTCCAAATGCTTGTATCCCAATTATCTCTCCTTTCCAAATGCTTGTAAATACTAACTGTTGTAGTCTTACGAATAGTTAGAATGTAAGATGCTATAGCTTGCTTTTGAAGACTACTTTCTTCAACTTTCTCTTTTTTAAATTAATGAAAGTAATATGGTGCTCTTCAAAATGCTAGATGTAAAACTGATATTAATGTTCCAAAACTAAATTTATGTAGCACCAAAATATCATACCTTTGCACCTAATTTCTCTGATGATTGATTCACCTTAATTTTGTAAGTTTTGCACCTTCACTTAATTGTCTCAAAACTTACTAAATTTTTAATTTTAGTTACCACTCTTCTTATTGTTTGTTGTCCAATACATTTCCTCAAATATGCTACGAAGCTCTCCAAACTCGTAGCTCTATTCCTTCTCTTGATTCTATCCATAAATATGATTATGTGGATCCAAAACTTTTCTAAATCTATTCTCTCAAATTTTATAACTAACAACTATTAATGCTTCCACAAATATGATTATGTTGTCTTTAATGTTGGCTCCAAAAAAATTCTAAATCTAAATCTATTTTTTTTTTATCTTTAATATGGTTAGAAGTATATGTAAGTTTCTATTTTTAGTTTTTACTTAATACCTACATATAATTTTAACAATATTAAATTTTAAAAAATAAATTTGTATTTTCTATACTATGGTCAATTTAATATTTGGTTATGATCTTGTTTACTATAGTATCTATAATTTTTGGGTTAAATTATTGCTAACAATTTGTTTCTAGCTTGAAGATTTAATTTTTAAATTAAAGAGCTCTAAAAGGAAAACTAGGGCACTAATCAGGTAGACAAAGCACTTTTTAATTGCTGCAAAATTGAAGACAATATGGTTGCCCTAGGTGGTCCCAATAGGGATGTCCTTATATCCTCTATTAGATAGACAATTCATTTAAAAATTTGTTAAAATAAAAATCTCCAATCAAGACTCAAGAAGTACAAAAAACTACACTAAAAATGCTCCTTTTGTTTGCTAGAAAAAGATCAACATCTCAAAGATTTAGTGGATGCTTACCACAATTGGAATCAAGGTAAAATATCATTATTGAGTAGAGTATTGTAGAAGAAATGGTCTTACATAGAACCAGTCATGACCTGATCTATAAATTCATAGGTACTTGCCCTACCTTGAAGTTTTTGCATTCATGGGTTTGCCAAAACTAGGAGCCTCTTGGTGAGTATAAAAGTAAGGCTTTAAAACCAGATAAGGAGAATCATGGTATGATAGGATTATTTCCTCAATCATGGATAGTGGGATTTAATCCCTGTATTAAACCCATTATTGTCTTAATTTGGGTCTATTTGTATGCACTCCTGATGGAGTTTTGGAGTGAATAGATTTTGGAAATAATTAATACTTTTTTGAAGATATTTGGGTGTTTCTAGAGATACAATGAAAGGAAACATAGGTATTTATGCTATATTATGCATTGAAATGGATCACAACTGGTGTGAACTCAGCTATAAGAGACCAACAAAATGGACTCCAATCACATAACACAAATGCAATAATGGAAGAAAACCACAAATTGATATTCTTCTCATTCCTTAATTCACACCCCTTCTACAAAATATTAACACCCATCATATAGCAGCTGAAAACCAAAGAAACCCTAAAAATGTTTTTTTTCTAAAATTGCTAAAAATAGATCTTCTTTCTAAAAACTTCTAAAAATAGAAATGAGTCGGATTGCACCCAAATTCGGTGCACACATCCCTCTTAAAATAAAAAAATTTAATTTAAAATATTAGGTCTCAAATTAAGGTATAACAAAAGATAATAAACTTCTAACAGCCAAAAAAACCCAAAAAACTCGAGAACCTATTCTAAAAGCTAATTTTGGGACACTAGATGGAGGAGTTAGGTCTAGAAAAAACTTTTTTTGGAGATTAAGGCCAATCAAAGATTCACTTGATGTAGAACACACATACAAAACCATCTGTTAAATTTCAAAGCCAACAGGCATACGGTTCACAAGTTATGGCTCCGACAAGGTGCATCATTCTCCTCTTGGTGAAAAAGAACTTAACTCCTACGAGTTCAGTTGAATTGGAATCCTGTAGCTTTTGGTTATCAATTTTCTTTAGCTCTAACTCTAAAACCCAAGTGTTATCTGACTATGGTAATCCTTCCTAGTGAAATAGGAATTTTTTGTAGCTCCCATGTTTGGTGGTGATCACCTTCTTATCGAGCACTTGTGCAACTCTGTCTTTTTTGTTCTTAGGCATATGTTGTGCCCAATTTACTATCTCTTGTAATTCATCATAATTGACAGTACCAAGATACTGAAATAAATTAGAAACATTAAAAATGGGTGAAATATCAAATTCATCGGACAACTCCACTTTATAGGCATTATCATTGATCTTCTTCAAAATCCTACATGGCCCAATTTTCTTAAGTTTCAGTTTGTTATACATCCCCTTAGGAAATATTTCTTTCCTAAGATGAACCATGACCATATCACCCTCTTCAAACACTTTCACCCTTTTGTGTGCATCAACATACTCTTTGTAGTGAGCATTACTACTCTGTAATTTTTCCCTCACTAACTCTTACACTTTCTATATATGCTCAACAAATGCTTTTGCATCATCATTAACTTGTTCCCCAATTGGTAACCCAACCAAATCTAATACACCTCTAGTATTTTGACCATAAATAATTTGAAAAAGAGATTTACTTGTCGACCTGTTCACTAAACTGTTGTATGCAAATTCGGCTTGTGACAAGGCTAATACTCATTGTTTTTTTTTCTCCCACTATGCATCGTAAGAGGTTTTCAAAGCTTCTATTCACTACCTTTGTTTGCCCATCAGTATGTGGGTGTTAAGAACTACTGAACTGCAGCCTGGTGTTCAAATTTTTCCACAAAGTCCTCCAAAAGTGACTCAAGAACTTAGTATCTCGATCAAAATTAATAGTCTTTGGAACACCATGCAACCGCACAATTTCATCAAAGAATAGGACTGCAGTCCTAGTTGCATCATTAGTTTTCTGGTGAGCAAAGAAATGCACCATTTTTGAAAAATTTTCTACCACAACAAAAATTGAATCTTTACCCCTTTGTGTCTTGGGCAACCCCAACACAAGATTCATACTCAGATCGGTCCATGGTCATGTAGGAACTGGCAGTGGCATATACAACCCTGTATTTTGTGTATGGCCCTTAGCCATTTGACATACTCTGTATCTAGAGATAAACTTGATTATGTCTCTCTTCACTTTTGGCCAATAGTACTTCTCTACAAGAGTGGTAGTTTTGGCTACTCCAAAATGACCAGCCAAACCCCCACTATGTAATTCCCTCAAGATGTTCTCTCTCATAGATCCATTGGGAATGCATAATATATTACCCTTAAACAAGTAACCATTATGAAAAAAATACTCTTCAAAAATAGTACGGGACTCGCCCCCTACCGCACTTTTGCACTGTTGCACAATATTCCCAAAATCCGCATTAGATTCATATAGATCTTTAATCCCCTCAAATCCTACCACTTCATTCTCCATAGTGGTCAACAACAAGACTCTCCTACTCAATGCATCAACAAACTTATTCTATTTTCTCGACTTGTGTTTCAAGATAAATGTATATTGTTGCAAAAGTGAAACCCATTTGGCATGCCTACTATTTAACTTTTTCTAAGAATTTACATACCTCAATCCTTCATGATCAGTAAACAACACAAACTCCTTTGAGATTAAGTAGTGCATCTAATGTTTCAATGCTTGCATAATTACATAAAATTCCACATAATATGTAGAATAATTCTTCCTTGCATCATTCAAATTCTCATTAAAAAATGTTACAGGTCGGCCCTCTTGACTTAAGACACCACCAATCCCAACAAATGAGGCATCACAATCAACCTCAAACACCTTACTAAATTTTGGTAACACTATAACAGGGGCTTCTGACACTTTCTTCTTCAAGAGTTAAAAACTCTCTGTTGCTATCGTAGTCCATACAAACTCTTTCCCCTTCGTGCACTCAGTTATAGAGGCAACTATACTACTAAAGTTCCTAATGAACTTCTTGTAAAAGGTAGATAGTCCATGAAACCTCCTTACTTCTGTTATAGATCATGGAAGAGGCCATTCCAGAATCGCCTTCAATTTCTCATCATCCATCCTCATGCCATCTCTCGAGATTACAAATCCCAAAAACACTAAACTATCTTGAAGAAATATACATTTATTTAGGTTGACATACAATTTCTCCTTCCTGAGCACTTCTAACACTAATTTTAGGTGTAAAAAATGCTCTTCTTCACTTTTACTATAAATAAAAATATCATCAAAATACACAACCACAAACTTACCATTATATTCCCATAGTACTATGTTCATCAACCACATAAATGTACTAGATGCATTAGACAACCCAAATGGCATCACCATCCACTCGTAAAATCCATATTTTGTCTTAAAAGTTGTCTTCCATTCATCCCCTTCTCGAATTTTGATCTGGTAGTATCCACTTCGTAGATCAATTTTATTGAAGTATTTAGCTCTAGCCAATCCATCCATCATTTCATCCACTCTCAACATAGGATACCGATACTTTATTATGATCTTGTTTATGGATCTCCTATCCACACACATCCGCCACTCACCATTTTTATTTAGGGTCAACAATGTTGGAGTCACACATGGACTCATACTCTCCCTAACTAATCCCTTCCTTATCAACTCTGTCACTTGCCTGCTCAACTTTGCATTCTTATTTAGGTTCAACCGATAAGCTGCCTGATTTCGGAGCACTGATCCTAGAATAAAATCTAGGTGATGTTGCATATCCCTTTTTGGTGGTAGCCCATCTTGTAACTCCTTTTGTGTGACATATTTATACTCACTTAGCAACTTAGCTACTTTTGTAGGCATAACCACTTCCTTTGTTTCTAGCTTCCTAGTTGTTAAGGCATAATAGAAGCTAGCATCCCTGATCTCTACAAGAAACTTCTTCATCGTCAACAAGCTCTCACTTAGCCCATCCTCCTTTAGAGGCACAAGAACTACCTTTACACCTTCATTCCAAAATGTGTAAGTGTTATTTCTCCCATTATGGTTAGTATCCCTATCATACTACCAAGGTATTCCCAATAGAATGTGACATGCATCCATCGATATCACATCACACCACACTTCATCCGTGTAAGTGCTCCTAATTTAAAATTTAATTAAACAGCTCTGATCTACTGTTACCTCATTCACCTTATTAACCCATGAGATGCCATATGGATAAGGATTTTTTTCACATTTCAGGTGCATTTTTTCAACCATGACATTTGAAACCATATTCTCAAAGCTACCACCATCAATGACAATGTTACATACCTTCCCTCATGATGTACACCTTGTTCAAAATATGTTCGTTCGTAGCCAATAATATTCACCATATATGGTCTTCCCCTTTGCTTTACTCTACACCATCTCTTTCTTAGGAGCAATCAACATCATCCTTATCATAAGGGCTTCCCCCATGTCAGCAACAACTTCATCCTCATCCTGCTCTTCCATCTCAACTAGATTGACCCTTCCTTGTCCTCCTTGACCCCTTTCTTGGATATCACATTGGGGACACTCAAATTCTTTGTGCCCCTCCTCACCACATCCATAACATGTAAACGACCTCCTCGGATCATTCCCATTTTTTCCACCACCATAACCTCTACCTCGTTGGTATCCTCTTCCTCTCAGATTATATCTATCTTCCTCTTGTTTAATAGGTATTGAGGATTCTCCTTTGAGAAAATTAGATCCACTTCGACCTCGACCTAAAGAGGGTGTGAATTCATTCTTACCTCTTCTATTAATCCTTTTCAATTTCTCCTCCACCTTGAGGGCCATTTGATACACACCCTCCATTGTAAGAGTGCGATGAATGCTCATCTCATCTTGAACAACAAAACTTAGGCCATTTACATACCTGGCAGCATTTTGGTACTTCATTTCATTGTGCTTCACTGGAATGGATAGCTTGTAGAATTCATTAGTATAGCCCTTAATGCTTTGATCATTTTGTCAAAGATTTTGAAATCTATGAAATAGGTTTTGGGAGTAGTCTACAGGTATAAATTTTTCCTATAACTTCTTCTTCATATTTGTCCAATCCCTAATATTTTTCTTTCCATTCCTCTATTGTGTAGTCTATAAATGATCCCACCAAATCAATGCATGTCCCTTCAAATTTGTGCATGCAATATTAACCTTCTTCTCTTCAGCAAGGTTACTCCATTCAAAATATTTTTCTAGGCTATTGATCTAATCGATCAACTCCTCTGGTTTCAACCCACCAGCATATTCGAAAACCTCGATCATGATCCCATATCGATTCCCCTTAAGCCCCTTTATAGCTCGTATCAATCAATTTTAAAACTGTGCCCTTATTCCTCTAGACCCTCTGGTTATGCTTCTACATGGACTTCAGATCCACGTTCCTCGGGTATGTTTTCATCATCAGATCCTTAATCTGCATGTGCCCTAGGACGTCTCTCTCTCATGTGATCAATCACACCATTCAACTATGTTATTTTTGCATTTATATCCTTGATATACCTATTCATCTAGGCATATATTCTAGGTGGCATACTTCCTTCACTAGCGATATCACATTCGCTCTGATACTAAATGGTGTGAACTCAGCTACAAGAGACCAAAAAAATGGACTCCAATCACATAACACAAATACAATAATGGAATATAACTGCAAATTGATATTCTTCTCATTCTTGAATTCACACCCCTTCTAAAAAATATTACAATCCATCATATAGCAACCAAAAACCAAAGAAACCCTAAAGAAACCCTAAAAACATATTTTTTCTAAAACTGCTAAAAATAGATCTTCTTTCTAAAAACTTCTAAAAATAGAAATGAGTTGGATTGCACCCAAATTCAGTGTACACATCCCTCTTACAATAAAAAACCTTAATTTAAAATATTAGGTCTCAAATTAAGGTATAACAAAAGATAATAAACTTCTAACAACCAAAAAAACCCAAAAAACCCGAGAACCTATTCTAAAAGCTAATTTTGGGACACTAGATGGAGGATTTAGGTCCCAAAAACACTTTTTTTGGAGATTCAATCCAATCAAATATTCTCTTGATGCAGAACACACACACAAAACCACCTGTTAAATTTCAAGGCCAACGAGCGTACTGTTCACAAGTTATGGCTTCGGCAAGGTGCATCAACAACCAACATTTTCCAAAAAATGTGGAACTGAAACTTGTAGGACTATCTTGGATTCAACAACTGGATTATGAGGTGCTTTCCTTTAGGTGTATATTTTTCCACAAATATGAATATTTTTCTTGATCCTATTCAAACAATCTGATTTATCAAGGAGGGTAAGTCTACAGTCAATAAATAAATAACCATTATTTCTTGAGTAGAAGCACAAGAATATGAATTTGAACAACCCAAAAGAAAGAAAAAACAAAAAAAATATATAATAAGGAGCAAACCAACCCAAAACCTCAATAATGAGGTGCCCCTTTGTAAATGGGTGTGCTTCATGACCACCAAAATGATGTTGGATAAACAAGAGAATAATATAGGTAATAGGTGATGGAAATAAATATGTCATCCACGATATCTCGTTGGCCTCAATGGGATGAACGTTGAGAGGTACACCATACCTTAACAACAAATAACGTAGGCATATATCATAAAATACCATAAATTAGTTTCTATGGTTCATCTAGGGGATAAAATCCAAGCAATGATATAAGTAGTGTGGGTTTACAACAGGCTTCCTACAAAGCTTTCCCCAAACACCCTCGTTGTCTACAAAGAGAAAAGCATGGAAACTAGTTCAAGGAGCTATGATGTAAACAAGAGTATTCCATCTATAGTTTCAAGGAACAATAATAGACCAACCATATCCATGGCCATGGGATTATAACCAATTTCTTATCTTAAAAGGATAAGCAAATATAAGGTAACCCACCTGAAATCGTTCACTAATGGATTCCAATATGACCACTCTGGTAATACCAACCATAATATTTCAAGGCGTCCATGTTGTTTACCCCTTCTTCACAACATCCTTTTACTTTCCTCCTTCTGGTTCTTCCGTATCTTCTTCATATGTGTCTCTCTCCACCTTATTTTCCCTTTATGGAGTCTCTATTCCTTTCTCTACTTGGTAGTATTGTCTTCCCATTAAATCTCAACTGCCTACCATTACTTCCCTCTCCCATTCATGGCTACCGACCATCATTTGTATTAAATAATTATTTTATTTTCTCACTCCCAAATCTTTTTATTAATGAAGTCATCCCTCCCATATTTGGCAAGAAGCTTTGCATTGCTACCTTGGTCGAAATCCCAAGAAAGGTAGGTGCAAGAATCAGATCCTACAAATCCTCAAAATGGTCTTACTTATTGCTCACCTAGCCACTCTTATTATATTGCTTTAATATCTTTTCAATAGCAGATATCATAACTTTTAATTATAAGCTAGGTAGAACTTTAATATTTAGTTTAAATGAATGTTCATCATCATTTTAAATAAAAGTTTTTGATAATTAAGTTAAATTAATTTATCATTTCAAATAGGATAGTTGTGTGTTTATAGTGAAGATTTTTTTATCACTTAACATAAAACAACTATTTGAATGAAATTCCTTTATTATAAAACAATCTCCTTGTTGTTTTAAAGTATATCAATGATTTTTTTTTTAAAGAGATTTCTTTTCATTTAAAGCAATCAACTATTTATTTAAAATGAAATATCTTTATCATTCTAAAATAAATCGACTATTTATTTAAAATGAAATCTCTTTATCATTCTAAATTAAATCGACTATTTATTTAACATAAAATATCTTTATTATTCTAAAATAAATCAACTATTTTTTTTAAATTAAATATATTTATCATTCTAAAATAAACCAACTATTATTTAAAATGAAATCTCTTTATCATTCTATTTACCAGAGCACACAAGAAATTATGGAGACAACCTATCCATTCACATTTACCAAATTATTGAGGTATTAGTGCTGAAGTAAAATACAAATCAAACATGTTGAGCATACAAAGAGAGTCTTTCTATCAAATTAGTCGCCTGTCTCAGTCTCTAGAACTTACGATAGCTACTAGGCTATCAGTTTGGGGCTCAAGGTGGATATCTATTGATGATTATCCCTAAATCGAATGCATGCCTATATGAAGGTATCCATCCTTGTTACCTTTGAGTTGATTTTTCATCATTTCTCCAACCTCAAGTGCCCTCGCATTTGGTGGATGACTTAACTTCTTCAACTTACGAGTGTACTTGATCCCATACATTGACAATTTTATTAGCAGTATCATGCTCTTCAATATATACTAACATTGCATAACCACCTAATTTCACAAAATCAAGTATAAAAGCACCATAAATTAATACATTATTTTCCATGTTGAAAGGTCCATTTGGGAGGGTCATGAAAAATATACACAACCATATGCGATGGAGACTCAAAGGTATGTGATATAGATCGATCTATGGCACATAAGAAATACTAAAAGGGATTCACTCTATATTTGATACTTACTTAAAAACACTTCCACATACAGAGGGAAACAAGACCCTTAAATACTTGGAAGAACTTAATTTCAAGATTTACATCGAGCGATAGTAGTGAATAGGGTAAAAAATAGAGTGAATATCAATATTGGCTTTCCTTATTTCTCCCCAATAGTTTATAGGGAACAATAGCCTAGACATAATTTTTGTAGCTATATTATATGGTAGATACAGTAGCCCAAAGCATGACAACATCACCTGTAAGTGTGGGCCAGAGGTACCATTTTTACCGAATGTTACCTTACGCAATAAATTGCACAAAAATAGGATATAAATTTGGGATATTTTGCTACCACAATATATATATATATATATATATATATATATATATATATATATATATATATATATATATATATATATATATATATGTGTGTGTGTGTGTGTGTGTGTGTGTGTGTGTGTGTGTGTGTGTGTGCTTAAAACAAAAAATAAAATGCATTTCACAATTTCATCATACCCATAAATTTATAATTTTTGAAGGTGTTGGATTCCACCGAAAGTGCACCTTTTACAATACCAATTTTCAAGATTATTTTTGCACTAGTTTTTTATTTGAGATCTAGTTGCGAAAAAATTGATATTCACTAACTTTTGCTTTGCCCTTGTTTTGAGTTTAATTTGCAAAATCCAAAAAAAATTGGGTTGCCCCACTTTGTTTTGGTTTTGCAAAATAACAAAGTTTTTCAGTTTTGTAGCCCTCTTTTAGAATTTTGGAGTTTAAATTTGTTTCTCCTTAGTGTTTGCAAAAAATCAATTCAATTCAGTTTGATTTACCCGCTTTGTTTTGCAAAACCAAATTGTGTTTCCTTTGTGATTTTTGTAACCCCCCTTCCTTAAATAAAAAAATGCATGTAATTTTAATTAAATTAATGTAATTAATTAATTAAATTAAAAATAAAAATAATTTTTAATCGACTAATTTAAATAAAATAATGCAAACTTTTTAATAAAAAATATATATTTTTAAATTTGTGGGATGCATCGGCTCCTCCAGCTGCACCAAAATTCAATGTCAAAAGTCAATGGGAGCTACTTGATAAAAATATTTGTCAATGATAATAGAACCTAGGACCTATCAATGAGTGCTTTGACTTCCAAGCACTAATTGGCTAGGTTGACCTACTCGTTATGTTTTAAAAAATACAATGTTTCATTTAAAAAATTGCTCCTCTACTCATGCCTAAAGGAGAGCCACATGTCATACCTAGACTAGGGAGCAGTTAGGGTTGTTTCATCATGTGTGGATTGGAGGAATTTAAGAATGGTTAAATCTTAGCAAAGGTTTAATAAAAAAAAAATTGCTCTCCTATGTGCACAAAGGCTTGGATTATTTTCTTTGTAGTAGGCAATATTCTCTACAATGGGTGATATTTGTTGTGATTAGCACAGATTAAGATCTTTTAAACATCGAAGTTTACCAATATTTGTTGCAACTGGCTACACAACACATAGGAAATTGAACTGGCCTGATATTTAGCTTGTGCGATGGTTGATATTAGACTGCATGGAGGGATCAAGTCTAGATATGCATAGTGGGATCAATTTTGGGCCTATGTGGCCATGTGGGATCTGATCTAGACCTTGCAGTCATATGGGATCACATCTAGGCTATGCTTAGGTCCTAGTATAGTGTGGCCCTTCTAGCTATGGCTTGGTTGTACCACTATGAGTTACAACTAATGGTTGTAGCTAAGAAGGCTGGGGTAGCTTTAGCTTGATAGCAAATAGGCTTGATCTTCCATTTTTTTAAAAAAGGTAATGTTCAAGGAAGGTATCATTTAGCGAATAGATAAATCGATCCAATCACTTATGATTCATTTTCTCCTCTATCCAACTACAATATCATCAAGATGAGCACATGGTCAATTGTTGGTAGGGGTAGTCCACCATTTGAGAGCCATAATTATGTTCTGATACCAATGTTGGTAAAATGAAAAAATATTTTATTCAACTATGAAGCATATATACAGTGAATTGGCTAAACTTAGCTAGTAATGAACAAGCTAAATATGTAAATAAAATATTTTGAAGATCAAATTAACTAAGCTAATTAGGGACTACCTAAAAATTATTTAGAGCACGTTGCATTCCAGAATACCACATTTACATGCATTAACAACAAGAAAATAATGTAATAAACTATAGAATCTATCTTATAGCCTAATAGAGATACATTTTTCTCTCAATCTCAAAATTATTCTTTATTGACACCTTTGGTAAATAAGTCTACAAGTTGTTATTTGGTGCTACAATATTTTAAATCTACAAACTTCTTTTCTAACATGTCTCTTATGAAATGAACCTTTAAACCAATATAATTAGTTATACTATGATGAACTAGATTTTTTGCAATCTTGATTGCACTTATGTTATCACATAAATTGTTATTGAACTATTTTGAAATTCATAAATCTCTTCAAGTACCATTCTCAACCAAAGTGCTTGTGTACTTGTTGTAGTCACTACAACATATTATTCCTCTGTAGAAGATAAAGCAACAATTCTTTGCTTCTTTGAGCTCCATGTTATCACTCTTGAACCAAGTGAAAAACAAGTTTCAAAAGTTGATTTTCTATCATCCAAACAACTTTCCTAATTTGAGTCAATGTATCCAATAAGATCTATTTCGTTATTTGCATCATAAAGTATACCAAAATTCAATGTTCCTTTGACATACCTCAATATTCTCTTGGTTGCTCTCATATGGTTTTAGAAGGCTCATTCATGTACCTTAATACAAGTTAAACTACAAATGCAATATCAGGTATTGTTGTAGTAAAGAACATTAAGCTCCCAACAATGCTTCTAAATAAATTTTTATCAGCTTTCTCTTCTTCATAATCTCTACACAACACTTCTCCATGTGCCATAGGTGTCCAAAATGGTTTGCAATTTTCCATACCATATTTCTTCAACATATATTTTGCATATTTTGATTGACAAATGAAAATTTTACCATCACCTTGATGTACTTCCACACCAAGAAAGTATTGCATCAGTCCTAAATCTTTCATATAAAATTATTTTATCATATCATATTTAAAATTATTCATCATCTTTGAACTACTTCCCATGTAGATCAAATCATCAACATATATGTACACAAGAATAATATTATCACCTTCATTCTCGAAATAGAGTGTGGGGTTATTATTAATTTTCTTGAAACCACAATCTTGGAAGTACCCATAAATTCTTGATTACCATGCTCTAGGTGTTTGCTTTAGTACACTTAGTGCTTTCTTCAATTTATAACCATGGTTTTCCTTTCCTTCCAATTCAAATACTTGACGCTATTGAAGATAAACCTCCTCATCTACATAATCATTCAAGAATGTACTTTTCACATCCATGTGATAAAATTTTCACTATTTATTGGATTCCAATGAAAGAACCATCTAGATTTATCTCGTATTGTAATAGGGGTAAATTTTTCTTCATAATCCACACCATATAATTGAGTGAATCCTTTTGCAACTATTCTTGCTTTCTAGCCTTCTATGCTTCCATCACTATTAAAATTTGTTTTGTAGACCCACTTGGATCCAACAATCTTCTTGTCCTTGGGAAATTCCACAAGTTCCCAAGTGTCATTTTTTTCAATGGAATCAATTTATTCTTTTATTTCTTGCACCCAAACATCATTAGTACAAATATATTAATAATATGAAGTTTCGAAATCAGCTTCAAAAAATAGAGCATAATTCACCAACTCAACTTTTGGTTCTTCTTCATCATCACCATACATTTGGAACTTCTCCAATATTCAAACAACTTAATCCAAATTTTGTAATTAGCTTCCCTTTAACCTTATTTGAAATTTATTGCCCATAAGTTGGTTGGTTGAATGTTCTTTGAGTATGCTCTTTCCTTTATTTGTATTCTTGGTGGGATTTGTAGATAAGTTGCTTGTGCTTGAACTTGGTGTAGTCTTCTTTGAACTTGTTGATGGATTTTTGGGTGGAATTAAAGGAGTAGAGAGAACATTTTAAGGTTATTCCCCAAATTTATTATCTTCTTCAACATCAAATATATTATTTGCATATTTTGGATGACTATACACTCCCTCTTCATAAAAAATTACATCTCTAAATACTATAAACTTGTGATTTTTTGGATTGTACAGTCTATATGCCTTGCTTTTTTTAGATTATCCCACAATATTGAATGAATAACTCTTTGGTTCCAACTTATTTCTCACTTCATCATTCACATGTGCATATGCAAGACAACCAAAAAATCTCAAATGACCAACAATGAGTTTTGTGCGATACCATGCTTCATGTGGAATGTTCTTTTGTAGTGCTCTTGTGGAGAATCTATTGAGAATGTACACTGCTATATCAACTACATAAAACCAATAAGAATTATTTAAACCTTTTCCTTCAGCATGCTTCTTTTCATTTCTACAATGGTTCTATTTTTTCTCTTAGCTGTCCCATTTTGTTATGGCATATGAAGAACACAAGCTTATACTGAGATGGGGGTGAACAATATAAGATACAAAATTTCTATTTTCTTTCGAAAACAATAAATTAAAATAACATCAATGTAATAATGGAACAATGTACAAAACACCACAAACATGAGAGATACAACTTTTACATGGAAACACCCTCTCGAGAGAAAGCCATGATAAAATATTGCTTATATTTTTCTTCAATAAATTTTGCAGGCACCAACCCATAGGAGATACCAATCCCCTACACAATTTTGTGGACACAAATCCACAAGAGATACCAATTCCCTATACAAGTTCATGGACACCAATTCACAGGAGACACCAATCCCCTATACATGTTCATGAACACAAATCCAGAGGAGAAACCAATTCCCTTGCTCAATTTTGTGGACACCAATCCATAGGAGACACCAATCCCTTTTATCAAGTTCATGGACACAAATCCACAAGAGACACAAATCCCCTTTCTCAAGTTCATGGAAACCAATCCACAGGAGACACCAATCCCCTTGCTCAAGTTCATGGACACCAATCCATAGGAGACAAAAATCCCCTATACAATTTTGTGGACACCAATCCATAGGAGACACCAATACCCTTACTCAAGTTCATGGACACCAATCCACAAGAGACACCAATCCCATTGCTCAAGTTCATGGACACAAATCCATAGGAGACACCAATCCCCTTGCTCAAGTTCATGGACACCAATCCACAAGAGACACCAATCCCCTATACAAGTTTGTGGACACAAACCCATAGGAGACACCAATCCCTTTGCTCAAGTTTGTGGACACCAATCCACAGGAGACACCAATACCCTTACTCAAGTTCATGGACACCAATACACAGGAGACACCAATCCCCTTACTCAAGTCTACTCCAAAAATTGCTCACAAAACTTGCTCAAATTTACTCTAAAACCTACTCACAAACACTGCTCAAATATGCTCAAATCTGCTCCAAAAACCTTGCTCTAGTATGCTCAACAATCTGATCCAAAATCCTGCTCAAGTATGCTCTCTTCAAACCAAAAATATATTCTACCCATAATTTATTTAACCTCCTGAACATATAGATGATGTACTTGTATAGGAAGCTTCAAATGACCAAACTTATTCTTTTCATTCATCAATTCTATCACTTCCACATGTCTCACATTTATTGTATTTTAAAGGTAGCTCTAGTCTAGCACTTGATAACTAACCTTGTAAATGCTGATTTGTAACTATCTTGTGCACCTTTCCTTTCTCCTTGTAGATGGCTGAATTATCCTTCTTCTTCAATCGAATTCTTGGGTGAAGATATGCATTAATTCTTTCACTCTATCCTTGCACTATTTGACACTTTGACTTGTTTTAAAAACAATCCTTCTATTTGTGTGAGACTATGCTCTTGTACTTATTCCCACAAGTACTTCAAAACAACAAACTCTTTTCTAACTCATTTCAATTCCTTATTCCTCCTATTCAACAATATTTACCTCAAATAAAAATCAAAACATCAAACTCTTTTCTAACTCATATCATTTGTCTACTAATTCCTTATACCTCCCACTTTATAAAAACAAAAATATTTTCCTTAAATAATTAAAATCACCTTGAGAAAGAAATTAATTCACTATACCTCCAAATCTGCCTTATCAAGATGATAATATTTATTTTGTATTACCCTTCAAATATGATATCAAACAAAATGATTTTAATATCTCTACATGTGCGGTCAACTCACAGTAGGTCAATGACGAAACGTGCAAGATAAATTCCCATCAACTATCACTGCCAAGACTTTTAGATTTCTGCCACGTGGTCCACACAAAGTGCCAGTGCCAACACCCTCCAACTGGGTGTGCCCACATATAGTAAGGCATCATGGGCACCGTGAGGTGCTCACAATAAACATATCATGCAAGAACCCTTATATCATATCCCATGCCCTTGGTAGGGCAAATGTGGGATTTAGAATTTCCACAAAATATGCCAACCAAAATGAAATCATTCGTTGGAGTATAACCTTAGCAAAATTTTATAAATCAAATTGCTTGCCTGATATTCATTCATTGAAGAATGTCTTGACATCATTGCTTTATCTTGAGAATGCTACAATCTCCAAGTTCTTTGCTCTCCTCTCAATTCCTTCATGCATTCACAACTAGCATTAGTTCTGATGTAGTCTTGAAATCATTCACCTTCAAAACTTTGGTGCTACCTCTGTTGGGCTTCCTTTTCACTATTGCTGCACAATACTCCTTTTTAAACCTTCACTGCACTTGATCTTCTCACTGTCGTTGCTCTCAATTTTGTCAAGCCCATGCAACGATCACCACCTTCGGTTGATGCATCACAAAACCTTCTCTTCACTTGTTTGATATTTTCACTGTTGTTGCACTTGATTTTTTTGAACCCTCACAATGATCACCATGACCAACCAATGCTATCTTCACCGTGAACAGCCAGCGTAACTTTCACATTGATCAACCATATCAATATTTTCTTGCTCAATGTCTCTCTGTGGCACAATTATCTGCAACTTCACTGTGTCCTTCCATCGAGCATATGCATGAGTGATGACACTCTCTTCACCACAAATAGCGCAACCTTATCCTATTTCAATGGCTTCCTACGACACGATCAACTTCAACTTCATTGTATCCTTTTGTCGAACATCCACTTTGGTTGAAACAATATCCTCACCTCAAGCTCCTCTTTACCACATCGTCTATTGCTGCAAATATTTATCACCTTTTCTTCATATTCTCCCTTGCCATTATTGCTTGGATGTGTCGAGGATACCAACTTAAAAATCTTCTTTGAAATGAATTTTGGCATTGTATATATATGCAATTATTTTCACTTCCATAAGGTCGGCCCTTCTCACAAAATATTTAATTCTTTTCACTTCCATAAGGTCAGCCCTCCTCATGAAATATTTTAACCTTAGTAATAATATTTCAACCTTAGTGTTCCTCATTGATATTTCAACCTTAGGCATGAATAAATATTTCAATAATAATGTCTCAACCTTAGGTAGGGATAAATATTTTCCACTTCAATAATAATAATATTTCAACCTTAGCACATTGCTTCACTTGGAAATATTTAAATCTTTAATTTAAATATTTCAACCTTTGATAATACATCACTAGGATAAATATTTGCCTTGAGTATTTCATCCATTATTTCTTTCTACCAAATTGACCTTTGACATCAATGACAACTCAATAATTCTAACAATCTCCCCCTTTGTCATTGATGGCAACCCTACAAAGAAAATTATCTTCTACTTCAACAGGATCACAATATGCTCTCCCTAACTAGCTGCTCCCCCTTACTGAAATTCTCCCCTTTGACATCAATGGCAAAGGCTCCTCGGGGTTGTAAGATAAGACACTTGACAACACCCCCTACTCCCTGCTCTTACTGAGACATTCAATTATGAGATGGGAGTGAAACTCCCAAATTACTACGCTCCTCTTCTTGTTCTATTTTATTTCTCCAAAATTTGGAGGACATACCCTTTTGAACATTTTGACCATCCTCCTTTTTTCTTGACTTCGGAAGTTCAGGGAACACTATTCTACACCATCTAGCTGTATGCCCAAAATTATTACATTTGTAGCATATGATGTTGTAGTCCATGAGAGGTGCAAATGAATTGAAATTCCTCTTGGTGAAGCCAAAATTATTCTTAGCACAGATCCTACAATTTATAGCTTTATGACCAAATTTGTTACATGAGAAACAATAACCATGGAAGAAATATTGAAACATGTATGATTGCCTTGGAGGATATTATCACATGGTTCTCTCATTGTTGTTTCTATGATGGTCCTTGGACCATGATGATGCTTTGTTTTCTTCCTTCTTGATGCTTCCACTTCTCAACACATCAGCATAGGTCTTAGGTTCCTCTTTAATCATTTTATTTGATGCCTCTTTTCCTTTTGAGCTTGACTCCCCCTTTTGTTTTCTTTGACCTTCTTCAAAACCAAGTCCAGTATTCATAGTCGAAGATCTCTGTGTTTTGATAATATCACCCACGATTTTTGTGCTTTTCCCAAACCTGTGTAGCTTATCATTAGAATATTCCACTTCCTTCCTCAGAGAGACAACCTCATGTTCTAGTTTTTCACATTCCAACTCTTTTGCCTTTAACTGCTCAACCATACCTTCTTCAATTCGCTTTACCTCTTCAACTTTAACTTTCAGGTCAATGAGTTCTTGTGACAACTTGGCCTTTGTATTCTCATCCTCTTGTACTTGAGCCTTCAATATTGAGTTCTTCTTTCTAACCCTCTTCAACTCTTCAAGAGCAACAACAAGTTCCTCTTCTATGTCAACCATGGCTTCTTCTTCATTTTTTGAATCTTTCTCTTCTTCTTGGTCTTTGAAAATAGGAGCATATTCTTTCTCTTCTATGGCCAAAAATAGGATTTCTTCTCTTTCACTATCGAAGAGGCTTTCATCATTGCTACTGGAGGAATTGCTTGCTTCTTCAACATAAAAACTCTTCTTGTGTCTTTGAAAGATTTTCTTCTCATGCTTGCTTTGACCATGCTTGTTTTTCTTTTCATGATAAAATTTTCTTTCTTTCTTTTTCTTATATTCCTTTTCTTCTTCACTGCTACTACTTCTAGCTTGTGGGCAATTAGATGCATAGTGACCAAGGTTACCACAATTAAAACATTTCATAGAATGCATACCTTTGTGTTTTCTTGGACCCTTCTTATTCCTTCGCACAAAGTTAGCTTCTTCTCTACTGCTTGATTCTTCACTTGATTTTGGTTCCTTATTATTTGTCTTCTTTGAAGCTTTAAATGTTGCTTTCCGTTTGGATGTTTGATCTTTTTCAGTCCTCATATCATAGGCTGTGAGAATTCCATGTAGCTCATCCATGCTTAAGGTTTTAAGATCCTTCATCTCTTCTATTGTTGAAACCTTTGCATCAAACCTCATGGGAAGTGACCTTAATATTTTCTGAACAATCTTAGAGTCTTCAATATTTTCTCCAAGTCCACGAATGGTGTTGACAACCTCATCAACTTGAAGTAGATACTTGGCAATATCTTCCTCATATTTCATCTTTAAGTCTTCAAAATTCCTCCTGTGGGTTTGAAGTTTTGCCATTTTAACCTTGTCGTCTCCTTCATATGTTCTTTGTAACTTGTCCCATATTTCTTTTGCTGAGGTGCATTGCATGACTTTCACAAAACTCTGATTCACATAACCCACTTAATATTGCATTCATTGCCCTGGCATTATTTTCAAATGGTTTCTTGCCATCTCTATCCATGGGAGGAGTTGTAGGTGGTGTGAACCCATCCTCAATGGATTGCCATATATCATAGCCATGTACCATCAAATAAGTCTACATCCTTATGCTCCAGAAAGCATAGTTAGTCCCATAAAATAGTGGTGCCCTATTTGATGAAAAACCTTCTTGGCTAGCCATGTGTGTTCTTGTAAGATCTTCCTTCAAGCTATTAGGCTTTCACGAAGGAACCCGCTCTGATACCAATTGAAGAACACAAGCTTATACTGAGAGGGGGGTGAACAATATAAGATAAAATTTTCTCTTTTCTTTCCAAAGTAATAACCTCAAATAATATCAATGCAATAATATAAACAATGCACAAATCACCATACACATAAGAGATAAAATTTTTACATGGAAACACCCTCTCAGGAGAAAACCACAATAAAATATTGCTTATATATTTCTTCAATAAATTTCATGGGCACCAACCCACAAGAGACACCAATCCCCTATACAAGTTCATGGACACCAATCCATAGGAGACACCAATCCCCTATACAAGTTCATGGACACCAATCCATAGGAGACACCAATCCCTTATACAAGTTCTGGAGACACCAATCCCCTATACAAATTCATGGACACCAATCCATAGGAGACACCAATCCCCTATACAAATTCATGGACACCAATCCATAGGAGACACCAATCCCCTTGCTCAATTTCATGGACACCAATCCATAGGAGATACCAATCCCCTTGCTCAAGTTCATGGACACAAATCCACAAGAGACACCAATCCCCTACTCAAGTTCATGGACACCAATCCACAGGAGACACCAATCCCCTTGCTCAAGTTTATGGACACCAATCCACAGGAGACACCAATCCCCTTAATCAAATTCATGGATACCAATCCATAGGAGACACCAATCCCCTTGCTCAAATTCATGGATACCAATCCATAGGAGACACCAATCCCCTTGCTCAAATTCATGGACACCAATCCATAGGAGACACCAAACCTCTATGCAATTTTTTGGAAACCAATCCACAAGAGACACCAATCCCTTTGCTCAAGTTTGTGGACACCAATCCACATGAGACACCAATCCCCTTGCTCAATTTTGTGGACACCAATCCACATGATAAACTATCTTGTGCACCTTTCCTTTCTCCTTGTAGATGGCTGAATTATCCTTCTTCTTCAATCGAATGCTTGGGTGAAGATATGCATTAATTATTTCACTCTATCCTTGCACTATTTGACACTTTGACTTGTTTTAAAAACAATCCTTCTATTTGTGTGAGACTATGCTCTTGTACTTATTCCCACAAGTACTTCAAAACAACAAACTCTTTTCTAACTCATTTCAATTCCTTATTCCTCCTATTCAACAATATTTACCTCAAATAAAAATCAAAACATCAAACTCTTTTCTAACTCATATCATTTGTCTACTAATTCCTTATACCTCCCACTTTATAAAAACAAAAATATTTTCCTTAAATAATTAAAATCACCTTGAGAAAGAAATTAATTCACTATACCTCCAAATATGCCTTATCAAGATGATAATATTTCTTTTGTATTGCCCTTCAAATATGATATAAAAAAAAATGATTTTAATATCTCTACATGTGTGGTCAACTCATAGTAGGTCAACGATGAAATGTGCAAGATAAATTCCCATCAACTATCACTACCAAGACTTTCAGATTTCTGCCATGTGGTCCACACAAAGCACCAGTGCCAGCACCCTCCAACTAGGTGTTCCCACGTACAGTAGGGCATCATGGGCACCATGAGGTGCTCACAATAAACATATCATGCAAGAACCCTTATATCATATCCCATGCCCTTGGTAGGGTTGATGTGGGATTTAGAATTTCCATAAAATATGCCAACCAAAATGAAATCGTTTATCGGAGTATAACCTTAGCAAAATTTTATAAATCAAATTGCTTGCCTGATATTCATTCACTGAAGAATATCTTGACATCGTTGCTTTATCTTGAGAATGTTGCAATCTCCAAGTTCTTTGCTCTCCTCTCAATTCCTTCATGCATTCACAATTGGTATTAGTTATGACATAGTCTTGAAATCATTCACCTTCAAAACTTTGACGCTGCCTCTGTTGGGCTTCCTTTTCACTATTGTTGTACAATACTCCTTTTTAAACCTTCACTACACTTGATCTTCTCATTGCCGTTGCTCTCGATTTCGTTGAGCCCATGCAATGATCACCACCTTTGGTTGATGCATCACAAAACCTTCTCTTCACTTGTTTGATCTTTTCACTACTATTGTACTTGATTTTGCTAAACCCTTGCAATGATAACCATGACCAACCAACACTATCTTCATCATGAACAGCCAACGTAACTTTCACATTGATCAACCATCTCAATATTTTCTTGCTCAACGTCTCTCTACGACACAATTATCTACAACTTTACTGTGTCCTTCTACCGAGCATACGCATGAGTGATGACACTCTCTTCACCGCAAACAATACAACCTTCTCCTATTTCAATGGCTTCCTACGACATGATCAACTTCAACTTCATTGTATCCTTTTGTCGAACATCCACTTTGGTTGAAACAATCTCCTCACCTCAAGCTCCTCTTTACCGCACCATCTATTGCCATAAATATTTATCGCCTTTTCTTCATCTTCTCCCTTGTCATCGTTGCTCGGATGTGTCGAGGATACCAACTTAAAAAATTTCTTTGAAATGAATTTCGGCATTGTATATATATGCAATTATTTTCACTTCCATAAGGTCATCCCTTCTCACAAAATATTTAATTCTTTTCACTTCCATAAGGTCGAACCTCCTCAAAAAATATTTTAACCTTAGTAATAATATTTCAACCTTAGTGTTCCTCATTGATATTTCAACCTTAGGCATGAATAAATATTTTAATAACAATTTCTCAACCTTATGTAGGGATAAATATTTTCCACTTCAATAATAATATTTCAACCTTAGCAGATTGTTTCACTTGGAAATATTTAAATATTTAATTTAAATATTTCAACCTTTGGTAATAAACCACTAGGATAGATATTTGCCTTGAGTATTTCATCCACTGTTTTCTTTCTACCAAATTGACCTTTGACATCAATGACAACTCAAAATTTTAACAACGTATAGTTGGTAGTGAGTTGCATATTGATGTTATGTTGTTTGGAAAAATCATTGGACTTATTTGAACAAAATTCTCCTCCATGGTCAATTCTCAAACACTTTATTTTTTATTGTCAACCAATGCTTTAAAATTCTTGAACATAGCAAAAGCTTCATACTTAAATTTAAAAAAATACACCCAACAATTGAAACATTATCAATGAATGTGATAAAAAATGGACTTAGCCAAACTTTGTGTTTGCATAGGTGCACAAATATTAGAATGTACAATTTGGATTGGTTATGAGGCCTATAATTGTTTTCCTTTGGTAACTCCTTCCTTATATGCTTTCCAATCACACATGCTTCACACACACCCTTGTGATATCCAAACTAAGATAGTCCATTTACCATGTCTTGTGAAGACAAAAATTATAGATATTTAAAAGTCAAGTGTCCAAATATGATATGCCAAATCCAATTCAAATCCTAGCCTTGGTGGTGATTACGAGATAAGCTTAAGTCAAAAATTAGCATTGGTGGCAATTAGGAGACAAGCTTAAGTCAAATACTAGCCTTGGCAACAATTAGAAGATAAGTTTAAATCAAATCCTAGCCTTGGCAGTAATTAAGAGATAAGCTTAATTCAAATCCTATCCTTGGTGGTAATTAGGATAAAATCTTAAGTCAAATCCTAGCCTTGGTTGTGACTAGGAGATAAGCTTAAGTCAAATATTAGCCTTGGTAGCAATTAGGAGATGAGCTTAAGTCAAATCCTAGCCTTGATGGAAATTTGGAGATACACTTAAGTCAAATCCTAGACTTGGTGGTGATTAGGAGATAAGCTTAAGTCAAATACTAGCCTTGGTGAAAATTAGGAGATAATATTAAGTCAAATCCTAGCCTTGGCGGTAATTAAAAGACAAGTTGCCCGGTTTTCTTGAATTTGCTTTTGATATTTTTTTATTTTCCCCAAGCAAGGAGGGTGCATGATTATCTTTAGAAATGCTTCTTGAACGAACGCACTTAGAAATGATTGAGTTTTTAATTGTTGATTTTGATTATGGATTTTATTATTATGACTACCCCCTCAAGTGATGAGTCAATGAGAAAAATGGAAAGTGATGAAAGTGATGAATTGCTTGACCAAAATGATCGATTTGGATAGTTCAAGATGATTATTGTTATTGTAGGATAGGTCCTATTACAACTATGATTTCAAACATTAATAGTAATTGTGCATGCCTATCCCATGAAGTAATCCAGTCACAATGGCCTTCTTAGGGAATCGAGATGATAGAAATTCAATTTAAGCATATGATGAATCACTATGTTCAATGATTAGATGAAATATCATAGAAAAAATGAAATGAATGCCTCATTCCCGTGGAGTAGTCTGGTCGCATGGCCTTATTTGGGAGTGAAGTGAATACATTTCAATTTTTTGATGAATAATTTGGTTCAGATGGTCTTATGGTAATTTACTCATTTTACCAGATTATAGGGAGCACCAATCACTGCAACTGCCAAGTATATAGGGCAAATACCTAGATACGAGACTCACTTGAAATATCATTTTTGATATGCATTCGATATCTGTCCTATTTCATGAACATCCCTTAACAAAAAAAACCTCATAAGGAAAATTGTGATTGATTTATGCTATGATTTGTTGCTATAGGGGATTTTTAAGATTTCCATGAGATTCAAACACCCTAGCTTATTGATAAAAATTTGTATAATGACAACACAAGACTTTAAAAAGATAAAATATTTTTTTATGAAGACCAAGATATTCATTATCAGTATGTGTGACTATGAATATATTATATGAATCATAAGACTACCTCATTGCCATATGGGATTCATTCAATTCATTGTTGTAATGAGGATCACCATATGTTCATCATGATCCTAGGTTTGGATGCAATTGGATTAGACTGCTAGGTAATACAAGCCACCTAACGCTAGCTCACATTTAAATTGCTAAGAAGTATCCCATCACCATGAAGTATTAATTCAACACATTGTTATAATGGGGATCACTCAATGGATTTTGAATACTGAACATTCAAGGGATTCAATCTATTCACCCCCTTCTTTTATTTTTATTTCTTGGGATACTTGCTAATGCTTAGTGATGAAAATCATTAATTATTTTACATTTTGTTTTCTTTTGGAGAAAGGGATTTGTTTAGTGATGAGGATCACTATTTATTTTTTTTGCTTTGTTTTGGAACTTTGTATATTTTGTATGAAAGCAAGAGATTTCTTTGGGTAGGGGGGAGCTTGTCCTTTTGTCAATGATCAACACTCTAGACCATGAACATCACAAGATAAGTAAGTAAAACCTTTCACTTAATGTGACCAAGACCACTTCATAGTGTCATCCTTCCTTGTTCAAACTAGAATTATTAATATTTAAATTGTGATATAATTTTGATATATGCAAGGTGCTATCAAAACTAGACCTCATCTTATAAAAGTGAAGATAATTTTTTATAAAATATGATAATATCACTAGGTATGGCTAAATGACCTAAAAAACATAGTATATACCTTATAGAAACTGATGGGTTGTGTTGAAAAACACAATTACTCAAAAGGGTGATGATCGATGATGAATTCATGATGCATGATTAGCATACAAACATGGTATCATTTGTAAGATTGTAAACACAACCTATCCTAATGCAAATGAAATGGATGCAAATGCCTAATGCAATGCAATTAAATCAATGCATGTGATGTAGTGCAAAATATAAATGTTTTTGCATTTTTGATGTTTTAAATTATTTTTGGATTATATTGATTTTCCTTGTTTTTGGATTTTAATGATTTTATGATTTTTTGGATTTTAATGTTTTTTATGATTTTGTTTTTGGATTTTTGATGATTTTTATGGGGAAGGTATGATAAATTATGTACCCCTAGTGTGCATTGTGTTGTATGTGATTTTATTGGATTGGCTAAGAGGAGTGATAGAAATTGACCCTCCCTATTGTGGTACAAAATTTTGTGCAATGCCAATATCTTGATGAGATGAAATGAGCAAAGATGAAATATTGGATGAATCCACAAGTTGTGTATATTGATTTAGATATTCTTTTTTCTTTGTTACAACACTGATTATTCCCACAAAATCTTAGGGAGGTAGATTTATATGCACCTAATTAGGTTTGTCGACTTGATTAGAAGGTGTTGTGTTTGGTTCATGTGTAGGCAAGAGTTCCTAGAAGACTCCTATCTAAAGTTATTGACTCTTGATAATATCCTATACTAAATATCTAAAGGTATAACATGTCTCGATGTCATGACCCCTTTGTTGATGGTACATGAAATATAGATTTTTTCTATGCACATTTGATCTATGCTTATTAGGTTTCAATGGACGGATATTCGAAAGATTGATTTTTGTGGTTCACATAATCGATCAAATATCGATGCTAATGTCTCTAGAAAATGAGCATATTGTTGGCATGGCTGACCTAGTTGGCCTTGTCCTTTATTCTATTGCATATTATTTTGGGCCAGAGGAGGCTGATCTTGGACGTGGTGTGTGTGTGTGTATAAGTGAGTTTGTGTACAATAAGTGTTCTAAAATATAGACAAATATTTGAGTTATATAAGTTGTCATAGGGGACAACACATTTTTTTGGTATTTGGCTCTTCTTTTGGAGGTTGAAGGTTCAAAACCTGGTGTGGGTGAGGGGGTGGGTGTGTGGGGGTTGTGTGTTAAATTTCCTATTAATAAGCATAATTATCGGCTTTACAAGCGGTCATGGTTAGGAGGAGATTGCTTAACCTTCTGGGTGGTCATAGGGGTTTCTCACACTAACCAAATCTAAAAAAAATTATGTAAGTTTTTACAATTTTCATCAAATGGTAAGGAGTAAAGAGTTTTACATTGCAAACCAATATTAAAATTTTATGGAAAAAAATATTTTTATGAAATAATATAAAGGTTAAATGGAAAAAATATTTATATTTTATAAAATAATATAGAAGTGGTTAAAAGTGTGGAGTTTCAAGGTGAAGACTTATTTTTATGTCTTTCATATATGTGTCATAAAATTATATGTTTTATTAAAATACTACAAAAATACCTTTGTAATTGAATATGTGTAGGGTGCATTTCAATCACATGTGACCGGTTCAAAAACTAAACAAGGCTATGACATTCCTTACAAGGGTGGAGACATCTCAATTAGGGAGAATTGATATATTATTATTAATACTATAAAAATATTTGATGTGAGGATTGAATTAACAATAACATTCATGTTTATATTTATCATTTATTAGAGGAGGTATTATGTTAGAAATATCAACACATCTATGAATAAGTGAAGAGAACACAATGACAAATAAACTAGCCAATAAACTTTGATAATTTAAGTCTTAGAAGGAAATTGACATAGACAATTTTTTTCTCATAATTAATTAAATTGATATCAGCATTAGAGAACACAACGAAAAATAAACTAGCCAATAAAATTTGATAAAATTTAAGTTTTAGAAGGCAATTGACCTAGAAAACTTTTTTCTCATAATTAATTAATTTGATAGAAAAATTAATAGTTTGAAAATAATAATAAGGATACATATTACATTAATTTAGTTAATCATAAATACAATGTTTGTGCTTTCATAAAAATGATATATTAAGAACTTCATACAAGTCATTAAACATGATATTATACCTTAAATAGATTATTTTGCCTACTTAATATTAAGAGATTTAAAATAAATAATTTTTTTCTTATCCATTTATAAGAAAAATAACCCAGGTTTTGTACGTGAGTTGGAGAGGAGAGGGCAATCTTCCAAGGGAGGTCCCAGGTTCAAATCTCCACCCTACCAAAAAGCTGAATTGGGTATCCAAAATCCAATTGATAATGTTGGTGCGGGCAGGGTCGGGTGCGACTACCGGGTGACTTTGATGGTGTAGAACCCCATTTTTGTGGTATCTTAGACCAAGGCGGTAACGCAATGGGTTTTTTGCATAAAAAAAATAATAAAAATAAAATATTTATATTTTTTATTTTTAAGATTTTTTTAAGGGGGTAAATATTTATTATGTGGTCATGATATAACCATTACATAGCATATCTGCAACATGTGAGGGGAGATATTTGAATCTGGACATATCGATTTCAACTGGAGAGTTTTAACTACTCACTTGCTCTCCAAATCCTCTACATGAGCAGATTTTTTCATTTTTAAGATTAGAAGTATAGATAAGTTTATATTTTTATTTTTAATTTACTACTTACCTATAATTTTAACGATATTAATTTTTAAAAATAAAATGGTATTTTCTATACAATGGTAAATTTAATATTTGGTTATGATATTTTTTATTATAAAATCTAATATTGTTTTGGGTTAAATGATTTCTAAGAGTTTGTTTGTTGCTTGAAGATTTAATTTTTAAATGAAAGAGCTCTATAAGGAAAAACTAGGGCATTGATCACACAGAAAAAGTACTATTTAATTACAATAAAATAAAATACAAGATGGTTGCCCTAGGAGGGCCCAATAGGGATTTCTTTAGATCCTCTCTGAGATAACCAATTCATTTGCAAATTTGCTAAAAGCAAAATCTTCAATCGAGATTCGCAAAGCAAAAAAAACTATACTAAAAATTCTCCTTTTGGTTGTTGGAAAAATATAAACTTCTCAAAGAGTTAATGTATGCTTGCCATAGTTGGAATAAAGTTAAAATATCATTATTTATTAGTGTATAGTAGAAGAAATGGTCTTATAAAGAATCAATCATGACCTAATCTATAAATTTATAGGTACACGCCCTACCTTGAATTTTAATACATTCATGGGTTTGATAGAACTAGGAGCTTCTTGGTGAGAATTATTTATGGTTTATTAGTGTAAACCAAAAGCATACAACATGAATACAAAGCAAAGGTAAAAAATTACAATAACACCACAAAATACATAAAATTAATAGTATTTATTTATATAGGTAGATCTTCGAGTTGTACAATAAGTGTGCCCAATATGGGCTTACAAATATTTTTGATACAATGATTATAGATAATAGGGTTTCAAAACCCTAATTTAATGAATAGTTGGTGTCTTCTAGTCTATCCTTGATCCAAACAAGAGTGCAGGTGGGCTTGTGTATCCCAATGAGGCCACCCTAGTTGCAATAGCTTCCAAAAATGTGATTCTTGCACCTACAAAAAAAACCATAAAAGGGGTTAAAAGCACCTGTGAGGGCTCCACTGTGTGATGTTCTTCGAATGATAAAAACTTATAAAACCCTAGATGTTTTAATGGTGAACTGTAAATAGAAATGTAAAAAACATAAATGTATGCAACAAATATATTACCTTGTCAATGCTAATCTCTACTCTTGTGTTTGTTTTCGATGGTCACACAAATTTTGAAAGCATTAGAGGGCTTGCAAAATGCAAATCTACCATGGGAAATTCCCAAAGGCATTAGGTGATGTCTGTGAATTCCCAATAGCATTCCAAAAATGCTTAGAAGTGTTCTGCAAACCTTGGGTGACATTCAAGGGTGGATGGGAGTGAAGCAAAACCATATCTGGTTTACAAGGGTTTTACAATGGATGAAATAGTTTCAACGAGGGGAAAATATGATAGTGAAGTGGCTAGGGCTTGTGAGTGGATAAATATTCAAATTTGTGAACCTTCCAAGACTTTCTAAGGGATTTTTAAGACCTTGATTCATCAAGATGACTCATATTTAATAATTTACCCTTGAATATGTTAGGGTTTCTATGACAAAAAATGGGCGATCGAGATTAAAACATGAGGAAGGGTGGAGATTAAATTGTGGATTTTTAGGATTTATTCATATAAATACATATATATATATATTAAATATATATATATATTAAATATATATAATATAAATATAAAATATTAATATTTATGTATATATTAAATAAATACATACATACATATATATAATGGATAGGTATGATTAGAGGACACAGATGGATGACAAGTGGCTATATTTTGGTGTCTACAAATACCCCTTTTTGTATCATGTTGTGTGAAACACAATGCAATGCAAAAATATGAGACACTTGGTTTGGCATGATGAATCAAATTTCTTTCCTTTGAATGTAGAGAGGATATTTAAGATGAATAATTTGTTGGTGTACCTTACCCTCTCCATTGGTGAATGAGTGAAAAATGAGTCTCACGAGTCAATTGATAGAATCGTAGGGAATGATGTAGGTGAATGGTGTATGTGCAAGTGTATGATGTAAATGCGGATGATATTAATGATGTAAATGTGGATTATATGAATGATGTAACTTGATGAAATTTCTGAACTAAAGGAGAAAGGAGGGTTTTTTCAATTGTAGATGCCATGATCATGTAAGATGTATCCCGCCATGGGAAATAAAAATCAAATTTGATTACCCTAAGTTTGGGGTGATTACATGTTGTTGAAGAATGTGCCTTTTGACATCATTAAAATGTAAAGATACAAATATAGAAAAAAGAGAAAAAATAGTTAGTCATCGAGACCACTCATGATTGTAGATAATTCCTAAATAAAATTCCTAAATGATTGCTCAATCACTTTAACCAACATGCATCCTCAAATATTGGTGTAATTACATGGGAAATGATGAAAGTTATCCATGTTGGGAACCCAAAAACATTTTGTAACATATGTACATAATTAAAAAAAATACAACATCAAAAAACAAATGCATGATATTATCATTTGCATTTACACACATTGTTTGTTGCTATTTAGGTTCCCAAATCTCCTTCATCGATTCTGAAAAGCAAGGCAAACCACCAGTTCCATTACCAACCACCTTTCCCCAACTAAGTCAATATGAATTCTATTGAATTATTTACCTCACTTTGTAACCCATACTATTTAGCAAAGCCAATTCCAATTGACAATAGCCTTATTGATATGGAGTGTATTTCATCACCACCATCCTTTGCCAAATGTATCCTTTTCAAGGAATTATTAAGAGATTTCTCTGCTTACATTCCCTCGTTACCTTATCCTTCATGTTCACCCTTAGATATTGAAGTTTTCCAGATATAAATGGAAGAGACTGAGTCATAATATGTAACAAATATTTTATTAAACTGTGAAGCATATATACAATGAATCAGGCAAACCTAGCTAGTAATGAACAAGTTAAATATGCAAATCAAATATTTTGTGCCTCAAGTTAACTAAGCTAATTTAGGGACTACCTAAAAATTATTTAGAGCACACTGCATTCTAGAATTCCACCCTAACATGCATTAACAATATGAAAATAATTTAATAAACTATATAATCTAGCCTATATCCTAACATCCTCCCCTTATTACATTATTTTATGTACATAGAGAATTGTGAAACAACTCAAATTTGATATGTACAAGTACCTTAGTGAAAATATCTGCAACCTGTTCATCGGTGTGAATATACTAGAGTTGAATCTGGTTCTTTGGAACTTCATCTCGAATAAAGTGATATTGAGTGTCAATATACTTTGATCATTCATGGAACACTGGATTCTTGACTAGTTTTAAAACACCTTGGTTATTGCATTTCAAGTTTATTGGATGATTATTTGGAAGACTCATACTTTAAATAATGCGATAAACCATATTGCTTCACACATAGCTCCATTTGTGATGTGATATTCTATCTTTGTAGATGGAAGTGCAACAACTTGCTACTTCTTGTTGTACCAAGAGACAAGTATAGATCCAAGATGAAATATATATCCTAACATTAATTTATGGTCATCTGATCCAATATAATTCCAGTCCATATATTATTGTAAGAACTTAACATTATTCTTATAATACAAGCCATATTCTATTGTGGCACAAACATAGTGTAGAACTCACTTCATTACCCTCCAATGATTGAACTTAGGTTCCTACATGAACCTTAAAAGATATCTCATAGCAAATATGATATCCATCTTGGTATTAGTCAGATATATGAAACTCCCAATCAATTGTCGATATAGAGTTCTATCTACCTAAGAAGATTTATCATATCAAGAAAATTGTAACCCTAATTCCATTGGAGTTGCTTTGGACTTACAGTTTGTCATCTGATATTTCTCTATTAGTACCTTGGCATATTTCATCTATGTGACCCTAATGTGGTTCTTTTTCTACACAACTTCCAAGCCAATATAATAATGTAGAAGTCTTAGATCTATCATTTCAAATGACTTCTTCAAGTTATTATTCAATACTTTTATCATATTTTTTGATCTACCAATGATGATCATATCATTAAAACAGAGCATAAATATCACTATTTCATAACCAAATTTCTTGAAATAGAGATTGGCATATGAGGTAATTCTCTTGAAACCATGTTGTAGGAGGTGATTATCAATCTTAATATACCAAGCTTGTGGATATTTTTTCAATCCATATAAGGACTTTATCAATTGGTAAACATTTTTCTCATATTTCAACAACATATCTTTTAGGTTGAGTCATGTACACTTCTTATTTGATATCACCATTCAATAAGGCATTCTTCACATCCATTTGATGAGATTTCCATATAAACTGCACTATCATTGCATAAAGCACATGAACGGTTGTCATCTTTGTCATTGGTTTGAATGTCTTTTCATAATATATGCCTTCTTTTTGTGCATAGACCTTTACAACAATATAGTATTTATGCTTGTCAATAGTTCCATATACCTTATACTTGACTTTTTATACCCATTTAAAACCAATGGGTTTATTTCCAGTAGGCAAATCAACTAGCTCCCATGTTTTGTTCTTCATAAGAGACATATGTTATACATCCATAGTTGCCTTCCATTAAGGCATACTAAGTTATTATTAAACTAAAGTGGGTTCATGGTCTACCACTAAAGTCATAAAACCTTTATATACCTCTCCACTCCTTTATTCTTCTTCATCATATTCTTCTTCCTCATCATATTTTTCTCTTTCCTAGTGTGACATACTTCGAGTACGTGGTCGATTGGAATTGAGATCAAGAGGTGCATCCAATTTTGCATCTCTTATTATGCTAGTATACCATTTTAGAATTTTCTTTTGTTTGGGGTGAGTCCTTAACTTAGGCTCCTCAAATTCTAGGTGTATAGTAGGAGATATTTTTCCTAGAGTTTGGTGTATCCAACTTGGGAGCTTCATCGAATACCACATCTTCACTTATATGAATATCCTTCGTTATAGGATCAATCAATCGACACCCCTTATATTATACATCACAACCAAGAAATATGCCTTGCAAATTTTTATCATCTAGCTTACTCAGTTTCTTATTTAGAATTTGCATGAAATATTTGCATCCAAATATCCTTAGATGAGAAATGGAGGGCATTCTTACACTTCAGACTTCTTCTGGTGTGACTCATTAAATATCTTTTGTTGGTGCTTGATTCAGGAGATACACATATGTAGTGATAGCTTCTTCCCAATACTATTGCCCAAGATGTGCACCTATGAGCATACATCAAACCATATCCATTATGGAACGATTCCTCCTCTCAAAAATATCATTTTATTGAGTATAGGTTGTAATAAGCTATATTTTGATCCCATGTTTGGAGAGAAACCTTGAGAACTCATTGGAGGTTAGTTTCATCCCTCAATATGAAAAAAGAGTATTTATAGAATACCATGATTCTTTCTCGACATATTTTTAAAACTGCTAAAAATATAGGAAAGCATTTAACTTCAGTTATAGGAAAAATACTCATATATTTTAAGAGTAATCATCAACAAAAACTAAAAATATTTCTTTCCACCTTAACTAATTGTCATGGGTTCACATAGATCAATGTGAATTAACTCCAATGGTGCTTTTGCTCTGGAAGAGGTCAACTCAAAGGGAACTCGATGTTGCTTCCCTACTAAGCAATTTGAGCATATATGCAAAATATGTGAGTGGTTGGGTAGACGTAACACCATATCATGCTTTTACACATTTGAAGAAAATAGCATGAACTGATATGCCCATACTATTTGTGCCATAATGAAGTAGCTTATTTTGTGTTAGTATCCATAGCAACATGAGAGTTATAAAGAGTATCTAAAACAAACAATTCATCAATCTTATCATAATAAATAGTCACAGGTTTGCCTTCTTTGATATCAAATGTGTCAAACCACCCTTTATCATCAGTCAAGTATTTGTTGGCACTAGAATCAATATACTAAATATTATCTTTTTGTTTGGTACTAGTTTGAGTAATGAGCACCTTGTGTGCTCTCTCAGAATTTGAATTTATTTCTTCAATGGTAACATTTCCTTATTTTTGCCTATGTCTTATTCGTGGTTTGCATTTCCCATTTTTCTATGGTGTTTGCATAATTATCACCTTTGTTGGAAGAATTGAAACAATTTTTTTTTGATTTCATGGTTATCCATATCACAAATGTGGGAGTACCTCTTCTATTATTGAGGCATATTCTATGAGGGAGTGGTGTTTGAACCCTTAGATAAATAACCCTTCTGAAGGTAGTCTTGTTTCTTAGCTCTACATTTCTTAGAAAAGAATACGATGTTGGACATTTCATATCTTAGGTTGTTATTTTCTTATTATTCTTGTAGAAAATTAACCAACTCTTGAAAAGAGACTTGTCTATTGGATACTTGAAAGGAAGTGACCATAATTCTAAAATAATTTGGTAAAACTCTCAAAATAATAGAGGTTAAGACCTCATATTCCACTTTTTCTGCCATGATATGTAATTTAACTCTCAAATTAGCAACTCTACAAAGAACAACCTATACACTTTCTCCATTCTTCATGCTGAGATGTGAAGTCAGGATTGAATATTAAGAATCATGGCTTGATTCTTTCCTTCATATATGGTTGTCAATGTATCCCATGCATATTTTGCATTCTCCTTTTCACATATTTGTGGTTGAGATTCATTTGAAATGACTAGAACTATGATAATTAGTGCTCTATAATTGGCATAATCATATGCTTCTTGTGTATCATCTACTATTGTTGGTCATGTAAATTTATTTGTCATGATGTCCCACATATTTTCAACCTGCAATATTGCCTTCATATTTATCTTCATGGAGAGAAATTTGAACCTTTAATGAGCTATGATTTTGATAAATATGCTTTTGCAATGGCCATTATGAGGATTCCTTATAACACCAAATGGCCTTACTCTATTTATATTTCTAGTATTATAGACTTGATATATTTGGTATACTTGCTTTTTCTATAATGCCCATTAGTACATGGAATAAGCTCATCCCCTCAATATACACAACCATACATGAGGGAGACTCAAAGGTATGTGATATAGATCGATCCATGGCACATACGCAGTATTGAAAGGGATTCACTCTATCTTTGACACCTACTTAAAAATACTTCCACATATGTAGGGCAACAAGACCCTTAAATACTTGGAAGAACTTAATTTCAAGATTTACGTTGAGCGATAGTAGCGAATAGGGTAAAAAATAGAGTGATATCTTGGCTTTCCTTATTTATCCCAAAATCATTGTTACAACTATATTAACTGATATATATAGTGGTCCAAAGCACAACAACGTCACGTGTAAGTAGGGGCCAGAGGTACTATTTTACCAAATTTTGCCTTACGTAATAAATTGCACAAAAATATGGTATAAATTTGGGGTCTTTTGCAACCACTATATATATATATATATATGCATAAAAAAATTAAAATGTATTTAACAATTTCATCATGCCGAAATTTTTTTAATTTTTAAAGTTATTGGATTCCACCGAAAGTGCACCTTTTACAATGCCAATTTTCAATATTATTTTTGCACTAGTTTTTTATTTGAGATATAGTTGCAAAAAAATTGATATTAACTAAATTTTGTTTTTTCCATTGTTGCTATTTTGATTTGCAAAATCCAAAATATTTTATGCTACCCCCTTTGTTTTGGTTTTGCAAAATAACAAGGTTTTTCAGTTTTATAGCCCCTCTTTTTCAATTTTGGAGTTCAAATTTGTTTCTCCTTAGTGTTTGCAAAAACTCAATTCAATTTAATTTGATTTCCCCCATTTGTTTTGCAAAACCAAATTGTGTTTCCTTTGTAATTTTTTTAGCCCCTTCCTTATATATAAAAATGCATTTAATTTTAATTAAATTAATGTAATTAAATAATTAATTAAACTTAATTAACTAATTAATTAATTAAATTAAAAAACAAAATATTATTTAATTGACTAATTTAAATAAAATAATGTAAATTTTTAATAAAAAATATTTTTTTGTTAACCTATGGGGTGTGTCGGCTCCTCTAACTACACCAAAAATCGATTTCAAAATTCAATGGGAACTGCTTGAGAAAAATATTCATCAATGAGAATTGAACCTAAGACCTATTGATGAGCACTTTGACACCCAAGAACTAACTGGCTAGGTTGACTTGCTCATCGGTTTTTAAAAAATATAATGTTGTATTTAAAAAATTGCTCCTCTGCTCGTGCCTAAAAGAGAGCCACATTTCAAACCTGGACTGGGGAGCAGTTAGGGTTGTTTCACCATGTGTGGATCGAAGGAATTTAAGAGTGGCTAAACCTTAGCAAAGGTTTAATAATTTTTTTCTCTCCTTTGTGCAGAAGTGCATGGGCTATGTTTTGTAGTAGGTGATATTCTTTACAACGATTGATCTCTATTGTGACTAGCACAGATCAAGAGCTTTCAAACATCAAAGTTTATAGATATCTATTACAATTGGTTGCAAAACACATAGGAGATCAAACTGGCTTGGGATCTAGCTTGTGTGATGGTCGATCTAGGCTTACACGGAGGGATCAGGTTTGGGTCTACATGGTGGGTTCAATTTTGGGCCTATGTGGCCATATTGGCTCTACTATAGTCTTGGTGGTTATATGGGATCACATCTAGGCTATGCGCAGGTCTTAGCATAGTGTGACCCTTATAGCTATAGCTTGGTTGTATCATGGTGAGTTACAATCAATCATTGCAACTAATATGGATAGGGTAGCTTTAGATTGATATCAAATAGGGGCTTGATTTTCTCTTTTTTTAAAACAAGGTAACATTCATGTAAGGTATCAATTAGTGAATAGGGAAATTGATCCATTCACTTATGATTCCTTGTCTCCTCTACCTAGCTACAAGCTCACCAAGATGAGCACACAGTCAATTGTTGGTAGGGATATTTTACCATTAGAAAGCTATAATTATGCTCTAATACCAATGTTGGTAAAATGAACAAATATTTTATTCAACTATGAATCATATATACAGTGAATTGATCGATCTTATCTAGTAATGAACAAGATAAATATGTAAATCAAATATGTTGTAGCTCAAATTAATAAGGGACTCCCTAAAAATTATCTAGAGCACATTGCATTCTATAATTCCATCTTGATGTCCATTAAAAATAAGAAAATAATTTAATAAACTATATAATCTAGCCTATAGCCTAATAGAAAACATTTATCTCTCAATCTCAAAATTATTCTTTATTGACACCTTTGGTAAACAGGTCTGCAAGTTGTTGTTTGGTGCTACAATATTTTAAATCTACAACCTTCTTTTATAACATGTCTCTTATGAAATGAACCTTTAAACCAATATATTTAGTTTTAATATGATGAACTAGATTTTTTGCAATCTTGATTGCACTTATGTTATGACAAAAATTGTTATTGGACTATTTTGAACTTCATAAATCTCTTCAAGTACCTTTCTCAACCAAAGTTCCTGTGTACTTGTTTTAGTAACTACAACATATTATTCCTATGTAAATATAAAGCAACAATACTTTGCTTCCTTGAGCTCCATGTTATCACTCTTGAACCAAGTGAAAATAATTTCCAAAAGTTGATTTTCTATCATCCAAGCAACTTTACCAATTTGAGCCATTGTATTCAATAAGTTTTTTTTTTTTACATCATAATGTATGCCAAAATTTAAGGTTACTTTGACATACCTCAATATTCTCTTGGTTGCTCTTATATGGTTTTATGAAGGTTCATTCATGTACCTTGATACAAGTGAAACTGCAAATGCAATATCACGTCTTGTTGTAGTAAGGAAAATTAAGCTCCCAACAATGCTTCTAAATTTTTTTTTATTAGTTTTCTCTTCTCCACTATCTCTACACAACACTTCTCCATGTGCCATAGGTGTCCAAAATGGTTTTTAATTTTCCATGACATATTTATTCAACATATATTTTGCATATTTTGATTGATGAATGAAAATTTTTCCACCACCTTGATGTACTTCCACACCAAGAAAGTATTGCGTCAGTCCAAAATATTTAATATAAAATTATTTCATCATAGCATATTTAAAATAATTCATCATATTTGAACTACTTCCCATGTAGATCAAATCATCAAAATATAGGCACACAAGAAGAATATTATCACCTTCATTCATGAAATAGATTGGGGTTATTCTTAATTTTATTGAAACCACAATATTAGAAGCACCCATCAATTCTTGAGTACCATGCTCTAGGTGCTTTATTTAGTTCATATAGTGTTTTCTTTAGTTTCTAAACATGGTTCTTCTTTCCTTCCACTTCAAAGCCTTGAGGCTTCTAAACATAAACCTCCTCATCTAGATAATAATTTAAGAATACACTTTTCACATCCATGTGATAAACTTTCCACTATTTTTGGCTTCCAATGAAAGAGCCATATGGATTTATCTCTTGTCTTGTAACAGGGGCAAATGTTTCTTCATAATCCACACCATATATTTGAGTTAATCCTTTTGCAACTATCCTTTCATTGTATATTTCTATGCTTCCATCACTATTAAACTTTGTTTTTGTAGACCCACTTGGATCCAAAAATCTTCACATCCTTGGGCAATTCCACAAGTTCCCAAGTGTCATTTTTTTTAATGAACTCAATTTTTTCTTTCATTGCTTGCATCCAAACATCATAAGTACAAAAATATTCATAACACGAAGGTTCCAAATCAGCTTCAAAAAATAGAGCATAATTAACCAACTCACATTTTTGTTCTTCTTAGTCATCACCATACATTTGGAGCTTATCCAATCTTCAAAAAACTTTATCAAAACTTTGCAATTGGTTTTCTTTTAACATTCTTTGAAATTTCTTGTCCATCATTTGGCTGGATGGATGTGCTTTGAGTATTCCCTTTCCTTCATTTTTATTCTTGGTGGTACTTTTAAATGAGCTACTTGTGCTTGAAATTTATGTAGTATTCTTTGAACTTGTTGATAGGTTGTTGGGTGGGATTGGAGGAGTAGAGGGAAAATTTGAAGTTTGTCTCCCAACTATATTATTTTCTTCAACATAAAATATTTTATCAAAATATTTTGGATGACTTTACACTCCCTCTTCATAAAAAATTACATCTCTAGAGACTACAAACTTATGATTTTTTGGATTATACCATCTATATACCTTAGTTATTTTAGAATATTCCATAAGAATGAATTTCTCCTTTCTCACTTCATCATTCACATGTGCAAATGCAAGACAACAAAAAAATCTCTAATGACCTACAATGGGTTTTGTGCGATACCATGCTTGATGTGGAGTCTTCTTGTGTAGTGCTCTTGTGGAGCATCTATTGTGAATGTACAATGTTATATCAACTACATAAGACCAATACGAATTACTTAGACCTTTTGTATTCAAGATGCTTCTTGTCATTTCTACAATGGTTTTAATTTTTCTCTCAGCTATCCCATTTTTTTATAACGTATAAATGGTAGTGAGTTATCTCATGATGTCATATTGTTTACAAAAATCATTGAACTTATATGAACAAAATTCTTCTCCTCGGTTAGTTCTCAAATACTTAATTTTTTATTTTCAACCAATGCTTTAAAATTATTGAACATACCAAAAGATCCATCCTTAAGTGTTAAAAAATACACCCAAAAATTCCTTGAAAAATTATCAATGAATGTGAGAAAAATGAAGACAACCAAAATTTGTGTTTGCATAGGTGCACAAATATTATAATATACAAGTTGGATTGGGTATGAGGCTTACCATACTTTTCCTTTGGAAACCCCTTCATTGCATTTTTTCTAATCACACATGCTTCACACACCCTTGTGATATCTAAACTAAGATAGTCCATTTACCATGTCTTGTGAAGACAAAAATTCTAGAATTTTAAAATTCAAGTATCCAAATATGATATGCCAAAGCCAATTCTTTTCTTCAAGTGCCATGTGTGCCATACTCATACTCCTTTTCCCTCTAAAATTCAAAGCTAACATCCAATTATTTGTCATAGGAATAATGGTGACCATACAGTTCCTATTATTCTTATTATAAATGATACATTCATTGCTATCAAACACAACTTTATAGTTTTCCCACAAGTTATCCAAAACTCAACAAATTATTCTTCAAATTGGGAGTATAGTAGATATCATGAATTTTCTTTGCACTTTATTTAATTCTAACCTCTATGGTGTCTTTTGTATCCACATCCAAAAAATTATTGTTCCCAATAATGATATTGATATTGAAATTCTCATTCACATCAGCAAACAAATTTCTTTCTAGTCATGTGGTTAGAACAATAAAAATCTATATACCAAATTTCTTGACTAGTTTTTTAGTCATGTCACTAGTCAAAAATAAATTACCTTGTGCAACTTCATCCTCACACACATAGTTAGATCTTCTATCTCTATTTTGGTCTTCACTCTACAACACTGTGTAATGTGGCCTATTTTATGATAATTGTAGCATTCAACTCTTTTTTGATCAACCCTTCCATGTCATTTTATAGCAAAAACAACTCCTTTTCCTCTTCCTCCTCTACCTCTTGAGTAATTCTCATTTTTTTATTTTCCCTATGCTTGTTTACTTGTGCTTTGACCAACTTCATTTTCCTTAAAAAATTCAATTTCAGCTTCATCTTCCTAAAAAACAATTAATTTATAATTAAAATCATTCTACTCAATTTATTTATTGGGTTCTCTTAGTCTTTCCCCATGTGACATAAGAGAAACAACTAGATATTTAGATTCAAGTGTAGATAAATATTTTCTCTTCTAAAAAATAATTGCAATATGATTCCATTTAGGGGTAAGATATCTCAATACCTTCTTCACAACTACTGCCTTTTCAATGTCTCTCATAGGATGGTCATCTTGTTCACCACATAATTCACTTTAACACAATAATGACCCACACTTTTAGCCTCTTTCATTTTCATATTATTAAACTCTTTCTTCATGGCTTACAACTTAACCAGGATATCTTATGTTAATGTTCATCCTTCATCCATACTTTATTGTAGCTAGATAATCCATAGAGTATGTAGAACATTTCAAAACCAATAATAGCATAGATAATTTCATCCATTGAAGGCAAGGGGTAGTCATATTTAAATTAAGCCTTATTTAAGTACATAAAACCAATACACAATATAATTTATCCATTCTTCTTACTCACAAGTACTAAATTGGAGATCCATATGGTATGTTTGAGGGGATAGGTAGTCCTTGATTTAAATAATTTAGATATTTTCCTTCTCATAAGGGGCTCAATATTAAGGTTAGAGGCCTATAAATTTACCTCACTAGCTTGACCTCAAAAGCTATCTCTATTATATGTTGGATGATATCTTTATTGTACCATTTTAGGTCCTTGCAATCCCATGCTATCTCTCCATTATAATTTTAAAAGAGGTATATCATATATTCCTTCTCCACTTGAGTAGATACTTTACCTATATTTAATGTTCATCCTATGATAATCTCTATATGTTGATAGTCTTCTTTATCAATAGTCATCCTTATATTGCCATTGAATTGATCATTTAGACAGAAAAGGGATTCTAATATAACTAGACCTTCAGGAATCTTATTAGACTTCACCTATATGATCTAATTTTCATATACTTCTTCGACATTGGATATTAGTTCTTCTACAAATTTTATTGTCTACTGGATGAAATGAAAAATGTGTTCATTGCTATTAAACACCTATTAATGTATGTCATTGTCTAACTGTTGGTATTACTACTAAATTCATGTGTTGTTGATTTTGTATCAAATAATTCATAAGATAAAACTATGATTTGATAATTGACATCCTATAAACATCCATATTTTGGGCTCTAAGTGTGACTTTAAATCTTATTGCATCAAAAGATTTTATTAAATCCTATACCTTATGCTTATGAAAAATCACTAGTCTATTTTTGCTCAAGCATTGAAACCTTACCTATTTGATCACCAACTTGATGTCACTTAAAATTTACAATAGCTTGACACTATTATTTTTATAATTTGGAGGCCATGCACCAAGGTCTCATACTTGGTGACATTTTTTAAGCAATTAAATTGCAATTGGTATTATTATAGTGTCTTCTCTTCCTTTGGTGAAATCAAATAGACACTAGCACTATTTTTCTTTTTTCTTTTGGAACCATCAAAGTATAGCTTATATATGCTATGTAGGATTTTCTTTGATTTTATTATCTTAAGGATGGAGGGTTCTCCTTACTCAAATAGGTCCCCATACCTTTTTCCTTTAAGATCTTATAGGGATTAGAGTCCAAAATATTATTAGAGAATATTACTTTATTTGGTACATGCTAATGTACCTCCTTGATACATATTTATAAATATTAGGTTAGATATTTTATGTAATGTAATAATGTGCAAGAAATACACAAGTATCATGTAAATAAGTGTGCAAGTGTTATATATGTAAATGTGCACAAGTGTCCCATATGTAAGTGTGCATGTATTCTTATATTAGGAAATGAAGATTTGTGTAGAAGAAATAAGTTCAAGAGTTTAGCATATGAGGAGTCATATACAATTTTATATTTGTGACAAAGCATTGTAATAAGCATCAAACATGCATAGCTTTATGCATGCATTAATAGACCTTTATTTGATAATATTTTAGTATTTTATGTGCAGTATTATGAACATTTATATGTGTTTATTCTATGAGAATTATTATGATTTATTATGTTTGATATTATTATATTACAACTATCATATATTTTATCCTACGGATAACTATCTTGTGATTTTACATTAATATTAAGTCATCAAAAGCTATCAGTGGTATCAAATATACAACAATAAGTAGCTTGCACAATATTTGTTTAGCTACATAAGGAAGGCTACAGTCATTCCACAACTACAAGAACAACTAGTTAAGACTAGGACTAAATAATAGAATTTGAAAATTTGAGGAAAGTGGGAAGCTAGTGTCATTCCACTAGGTTAAAGGATAACCATTGAAGACTAGGACTCAACTAGGGTCTTTACACTAGGTTGAAGGATAATTAGTTAAGACTAGGACCCATGTTTGGGTGAAATAAACTTAAGGTAATTGATTATATAAAAAAATATACATCCTTACATTGATTGATATTTCAAGGACATAGACAAATTCCTAGCAACTGGTTTCTATCAATAAAGTTGAATAAGTTGGTACAATCAAACTACCTTTTTTGGAGCATCAAGGAAGTTTATGGTCACCTTGATATTATTGGGTTCTCTAGTAAGGAGGAGAATCATTATTGGAGTTCTTCAGATCAACGGAAGATATTGTTATAGCAAATATTTATCTTCATAGAAGAAAAAATATTCCTATAGTAGATAGAGATAATTTCATCTTCAAGTGTGAGAGAAGGCAAAGAGCTTTCATCAAGCAAATATTGATTCAAGTTGTAGAATATTAAATATTTAGGTCACTAATATATTGACCTTGATAAATATACATCGAGTTTACCTATTATAAGATTCTATTTAGAATAGAAGGTGGTCTACAAGAATATTTAGGTCTTGAACGTAGACCTTGAAAAAGAAACATTTAGGTCTTGAAGATAGACCTTGAAAAAGAAATATTCAAGTCTTGAAGATAGATCTTGATATTGATATAGAGAATATATATCTTGAATAAAAAGGCCTTGATACAAGTCTCAGTGATTCATGTCCTATTGATATTAACGTTGGTATAGGAGAATAGAGACAAATATTAAAGGATAAAGACTCTTTGAAGAAATAAGTCTTAGGATTAAGACCCTTCAAATAAAGATATCCATTATAAAAAATATATTAGTGGTCCTTATTAATGAAGATAAGAGACTATATACAAACCCTTTGTAAACATTATATGCTTGAATATAAGAGACACAAAGAAAGTGGCTAAAAGCCAATATCAAAGATTCAGATCCTTCGAGAAAGAAAGCAAGAATATATAGATGACAACATACCATACTCTTGATATAGATTTAGCTAAAGATAAAGGCTCATGGCAATCAAATTAAAGATGCTACAATTAAAGTAATAGATCCTTTAAGCTTAAGTTAAGGATAACTTAAATGAATGTATTCTCAAAGGCAGACGTTTGAAGGTGGGAAAGCATTGTTGGGAATAAACTAAGCTAAAGTATTACTAGGAGAAATGAAGAAATCCATCAAAATATATTAGAGAGAAATCTAAACAAAAGAGAAGACACTGTCATTAAAATAATACATTCAAGAAAGCTATTGGTGAGAGAGTTAGCTATCAAGAAAAGTGCAATATTTAAAGGAGAAAATGTTTCTTCAAGTAAGGAATGCCTAATATAGTACTTATTCAAAGGATAGTCTAAAATTGAAGCCACATGAACCTATACTAAAAAATAAGAATACATACACAATCATTGGGTAACAAATGTAGATATCATAGATTTATTAGTCAAAGTAAGTTCTAGCAAGAAGAAGAAGATATAGAGGAAATAGATTCAACCAATTTCTTCTGAAACCAGGTTATCCGTGCTACCATTATCAATAATAATATTGAAAACCTTGCCCGCACATTTACATCTTGTGTGGAATAAACTTCTTCTCTGATATATGTCCTTCTCCTAATTCAACAGGACTCTCCTCATGATCATTGCCTCCCCTCTCTCCACTTCTTCTGAATGTTTAGATTCAGCATCTTCCTCTGCCACAGCAGCTCTAGCCGGACCCTCAGGCCTCTTGTTCGTTCTTTCCCGATGTTGTGGACACTAGAATGCTCGATGTCCTTCTTCACCACAATGGAAACATGTCCCATGAAATACTCCTCTTCCAAAACCTCTTCCAGATCCACCCCGTCCTCTTGGGTAGCTTTTTTGATCTTGGGGCTGATAAACATCCTCTTCCCTTTGATCCTAGTTACTACTGGCTTCACCAGTCTTCTTTGGGTCTTTATACTTTTCTCCACTGGTTCTCCCACCAGTTCTTCCACCACGACCTCTTCCTCTTTGCTTTCATTCAAACCGCCTATTCAATTTTTCTTCCACCTTTAAGGCAAACTGGTAAGCATCCTCAATGGTGCTTACCCGAAATAGGCTCGGCTCTTCCTGGATGCCGAGTCTCAACCCATTGATATAACGGGCTACCTTTTCTTTGTTTGCCTCTAAATGCCCAGTTCTAATAGAAATCTTGTAAAACTCCTCGATGTATTCTTGGACAGTTTTTTTTGTCTGTCTCAAACTCTGCATTTTTCTTAGCAGATCCAACTCGTAATCTGTTGGAATAAACTGTCTTTTCAGCTTTTCCACCATTCTATCCCATCTTGTTATTCTCTCCTTCCCTCTTCTATTCCTCTCCAACTGTATTCCTCTCCACCAAATGCTAGCATGACCCTTCAATTTGGTATTAGCAAATCTGACCCGATTAGGGTCTTCAACCTCCTCATATTCTAAATATTCTTCTAAGTCATTTATCCAATCAATCACCTCTTCTGGATTTAGGTTTCTCGAGTATGTAGAAACCTCCATTTTTGGTTGCTTTCCAATCTGAGAGATGGATTTGTACAACCTGGCTTGTGCAGGATCCACAGCCTCTTCTTCTTCCTCAGAATGGTCTTCTTCTTCAACTTCATCTTCACTTCCCTCATCCCTTTTGGGCTCGTGCCTTTTGCATAACTCTTCTTGCAGGGCTTGAACTTGTCTCTGTAAGGCTCGAAAGTCTTCGACCGGCACCACATTTCCTACTCCACCATGGTTTCTTCATGGAGGCATCTTTCTTTCTTCCCCTTCAAATCCTTCCATAGATCCTGGTGTAACTGCCTCTCTCCGGCGATCTGTTACATGCTCAGGAGCTCCCGCTCTGATACCACTTGATGGCAAGCCGAGATTCACACAACAGAACTTCCAATTAATTCCTGCAAATTGCTTAATACAGTCTTTTAATACAAATTCCAGGCATACTTCTTCTTCCCCCTTAATCCCGAACTCACCATCCTTCCCTTACAATTTTTTTTGAGTTTTTATCGAGGCCTCGATCCTCTAGGCAATTAATGCCCCCGCCTAACAAAAATTCAAATTCAATTTTCCCTCTCCCCGAGTTTTCAAATTTTTTTGCCATAAATGGGCAACTACCCGATCCACCATGAAGCTTGCATTAATGGCTTCCCTTAACCTGCATCCGTCGCTTTGGTCAGACCGTTCTTCTGTTTCGCTGTCTCATCCTTAATGTCCCTCATCTGTAATTGTGGTTTTGCCAAAAATTATAAATATGCGTGACCGCGGTCCTCATCTTTGTTTTAATACACGTAGCTGTCTGCGTGTATATCTGGCTATGCCTTCTTCTTGTCGAAAAATCTTTAATACACGTGCCCCTCACAACTGCCTTGATACACGTGGCTGCCCACGTGTCAAATTTGGCCTTGCCTGGCCGTCCGCTTGTTCACTTTTAGCTGTGTCCTTACCTGGCCATGATATCGCGACGACTATGGCCCCTTGCCTTAGCCTTTAAAATACTGTCACGATATCGCGACGTCGCGATATCGCGACGTCGTGATATCACGACGAAACTTATCAAAGTTACATTGCAGCTTTTGGAGGTCGCAATTTCGTGACCCCACCCCCTTGCTTTACAAAACCTTCCCCAAACTGAACATTGCTTTACAAAACTTCTCCCAAACTGAAAATAAATAAATCAAGATGCAAAATACTTAGAAAAACTGAAAAAATTTTGGAAGATGCAAGATTGCTCTACTGTCGTCGGATGCTCCTGCATCACTAACTCCATATTCAATGAATTTTGTTTTTGATCTCTTAAATTTTTGGGATGACTACCTAACCATCTGAATAGAAATGTAGTACGATCCTTACAAAAAAATTTATTAATGGTGTGTGATGTAAAATATTTAGAGTTTTTTTGTTAGGGACATTTCCTTACTCTCTATTTTATTTTTGGAATTGTGATAGTGGTAAGAACAAATGTTTTTATGGACTATGTTGCATTATGGGACTAGCAAGGATGACCCTTTTCACCTCAAGGTTTATACCAAGTATGGTGTTATCTCTTTTTGACACAAGATATTTTTAATATGTGAAATTGTGTTTGGTTTAAGAATGTTTTAGATTCAATTCCCATAACTCAATATTTTCTTAGTGTATATGTGCAATGGTCCTTAAAATAAATCGACATGTATTATGGAGGTTTCTTAAAATACTAGGAGTGGCTAAGTAACCAAAAACCTCTAGGAATTTTATAGAAATGTGTTTTGTGCAAATGGTAATTTGGCATGGGGGATTTGTGTGGATGACATTATGAAGGTGCTCCTGATTAAGGTAACATGACTTTTTTTGGACCAATGAAGACATTAAACTTAATAAAGGATCCCTAAAATGACATGTGAAATATGGATGTAAATGTGAATGTAATGTATGACATGTGAAATATGGATGTGAATGTGAATGCAATGTATGCCATGCAGTTTTATGAAATATGAAATGTGGGTGAATGCATTTTTTTGGCATGTGAATGCAAGTGAAATGCTTTTGAATGAAATGGATACAATTTTTTTTGTGTATTAGCCATGTATATATATACATATTTAAAAATAAAATCATGCATAGAATGTTCTCAAGTGTATAACATTAAGTGGTTCGAGTTCTTCCTCTCCCTCTAGACTCGTAAGTTTGTAAGTGCCATTACCCATTATTTGTGTAACGATGTATGAACCTAACTAATTAGCAATGAATTTATCATGAAGGTGTGGTAATGCATTGGTGTTTTGCTTATTTTGTTGAAGGACAAGATCTCCTACTTGGAATTCATGTAGGTGGACTTTGGTGTTGTAAGCACATTTGAGGTGATCTTGATAAACTCATAAATACTCTAAAACATTGACTCGCCTCTCATAAAGAAGTGTTAGTTGGTCAAGATGTGCTTGCCTAGCAATGTCTTCATCTATGAATTACTACAAATAAATTCACAAGCGATATCGATCTCAAGAGGTATGATTTCTTTAGCTCCATAGACCAATGAAAATTGTGTTGCCCCTATAGGTGTGAATATGCTTATTCGATAAGCCCATAATGCCAAGGGAATTTGTGTATGCCAATATCTATGATTTTATTTGACAAGTTTTTTGAGAATAGCAATTAAGTTCTTGTTGGAAGCTTCATCTTGTCCATTTTCTTGTGGGTAATAAGGAGTCGAGAAACTATGTTGAATTTTATATTTCTAGCAAAGTGATCAAACATCCTTGTTCTTGAAAGACTTGCCATTGTCTGAAATTATTTTTGAAGGGATACCAAAACAAAAATGATATGATGAAGTATGAACTCCACAATTTGAGGTAATGTCATGCTAGTTAGAGGAATTTCCTCAACCAAATTTGTGAAGTATTCAGTGGCTCTAATGATGAATGTATGTTTTACAAAGAAAGGAGGTGAAATTTTACCAATTAGATCTAGGCCCCATTGTGAAAAGAGCCAAAGGATTTGAATGGGTTGTAAGGCTTGTGATGGTACATGAGTTAAATTAGTATGTTCTTGAAACTTCTTGCAATGCTTAACATATGTACAATAATCATGTTCCATTGTGGGCCAATAATAACCCATGCATAAAATGACCATCACAAGTACCATCATGGGCTTTAGCTATGGCTCTTTGAGTCTCACTAGCCTTGAGACAACAAAGGCGGACTCCATCATAACCATTTTTATACAACACATCCCCCAAAATAATGAAATGAGCTACCTTTTGCTTGAAAGTGTGTTTGGCAGTTTGAGACATGTTAGATGGGAGTGTTCCAAATTTGAGAAAGGCTACTATTTGGCTCGACCAAGGCTCATATGAATCTTATTGGATAAAGAAAACATCCTTTTCATATTTTGACTCAATACAAGAAATTTTAGATTTAGAGACTGTTGAAATGATAAGGGATTGTACCTCTCCAAATGAGTCTTTTGGAACCATTGATCCAAGGGAGGCCATCACATCTACAAATCTATTAGTCAAACATGGCAAGTTATTGATTTCATACAAATCAAACTTAGATAGCAACTTCATTGCTACCTCATGATAAATATTAATGGTAGGTTCTTTGCATTGTTATTCTCCATTGATTTATTTGACAACAAGTTGAGAATCACCAAAAATCTAAATACACTTAATGCTCATAGGTATAGCTGATTGAAGACCTAAAATTAAGGCTTTATACTCTACAGTGTTGTTTGTGCATTGGAAGTCTAGTTTAAATGACAAGGGTATAGGTACCCCATGTGGTGTATGAAATACAAATCCAATACCTTGACCTTTCACACACTTAGAGCCATCAAATAATAGTATAATATCGATGTCTTCCTCCAAAATAACATCTTCTTATTGTTCAGTGATAACAAATATCAAATCATATGGGAACTCAATAATAAAAGGATGATCACTAGGTAGTGGAGCTTCCACAAGTTGATCGTCTATTACCTAATATTTAATGGATTTTTGCCTTATGAATTCCAAGTCAAACTCAGTAAGGAGAATGATCCATTTAACGGTGCGGGTATTATTGTAAGTGCAGGATATCATATAACGTAGAAGAGTTTCTCTAGATATGACATAATTTGTGTGGATAAGCATGTAATTTTGAAGTTTCTTAGTGGCAAAATCCATTGCTAAGCACAATTTTTCTACATAAGCGTATCTAGTTTCATAGCTTACCAATGTTCGACTAATGTAGTAGATAGATTGATCTCGATTTTTTCATTCTTTGTGTAAGCATTGTCCCTAATGCAAATTTTGTTGTTGAGATATACATATAAATTGGGACCCCCAGACGAGAAGGAGCTAATATTGGTGGAGAAGACAAGTATTTCTTAATGTCATCGAAGGCTTTTTGACATTCATATTTCCAAGAGAATGGCACCCCCTTTTGTAGTAGGTGATTTAATGACCTACATTTGTCAAAAAGTTGCACATTAAAATGACGGATTGATTGAATATTTCCTTGTAAACTATGCAATTCCTTTAAGTTAGTTGGGGGAGGCATATCCATGATAGCCTTGATGATGGCAAAGTCGGGATTCACACAGACAATCTCACAGTAAATTCACAAAAATTTTCATTAATTCATTCAATGCCAAAATACAGTAGTAACTTTCCCCCGACACAACACTTCTTCCCCAATCCCGAACTTCACCATCCTCTTTACAAAGATTTTCTTCGAGTTTTTAACGAGGCCTCAGTCCTCCAGGCAATCAATGCCTCCACCAAACAAATTTCAAATTCAAATTTCCCCCCAGGACGAGAATTCAAATTTTACCATAAATGGGCCACCGCCCGAACCACCATGGAGCTTGCATTAATGGTTTTCCTCGACCTGCAACCACCGTATTCATCAGATCGATCTCCTGTACCGTGGTCTCCATAATGGCCATTACTTGCGTCTGTTCCATTGCCTGTTCCTGTTACTTTGTCAATAAAAGAAAAGAAACGCGGTCGTGGCTCTCATCTTGATTCAATACACGTAGTTGTCTACGTGTTAAATATGACCTCCCTTGGTTGTCTACATACATACTTGGCTTTACCCACCTCTGTCCACAACGTTTCCAAAACACGTGCCCCTCTCCATAGTTTTGATACACGTGGCTGCACACGTGTCCAATCCTGCCTTGTCCGGTCTTCAGTTCATTTTCTTTGGTCATGATTTTACTTGGTCGCGATATCACGATAGGTCACAAAATCGTGACATGTCGCGATATCGTGACCAAAAATGCTTCCTCAAGCCTCAACTCTTTGGGGTCGCAAAATCGTGACATGTCACAATTTCGCGACCCCTCCCCTCTCTCTCTCAACCTTCTCTTTGCTGAAGCTCCTCGTAAATTTCTTTGCCTTGTGTTGTCTTGTGAAAATGCCACGTGGCGATTTCTAACCGGCCGCGATATCGTGACAGGACCCTTTCTCCTTCACTTTGCATTGGTGATCGTCGCGATATCGCGATGAAACTCGCCAAAGCTTCACAGCAGCTTTCGAGGTCGCGATTTCGTGACATGTCGCGAAATCGCGACATGTCACGATTTCGCGACCCCTCCTCCCTTTGCCTTAAAACTTCTCCAAACCCAATCATTGCTTTACAAAACCTTCTCCGATGCCGAAAAATAAAAAGATCAAAGTGCAAAGAACTTAAAAAGAATTGAAAAATTTTTGGATGACGCAGGATTGCCCTACTGTTTCCGGATGCTCCTGCATCAGAGACCCGAGGTAAATTAAAAGTGATCCTCACTTCTGTTTTGTTTGGGGAAGACCCAGGTGGTCAACCTCCGTCTTCGACAGCCAAGTTGCATCCTCAATAGGTTTGCCTTTCCACTTAATTAAATACTCAGAATATTGCTTTTTTTTGGTGCTTCTGCCTTCATGGGTGTCCAATATTTCCTCGACCTCATCTGTGGTTGGAGTAGAGGCTGGAATTGGCCATAATTCTGCACTTGCTATTTCCGTACCCTCCCCCTCATGATATTCCACTAAATCTAAAACATTAAAAATAGGTGAAATATCAAGCCAATTGGGCAACTCCACTTCATATGCATTTCCTGACTCCCACCTTCCCAGTATTCTGCATGGTCCAAACTTCTTCATCTTCAATTTGTTATAAGTTTTGGCAGGGAATATCTCCTTCCTGAGATGCACCATGACCTCATCTCCCACTTTGAACTCCTTGAACCGTCGCTTCTGGTCTGCCCTTGTCTTGTATTGAGTATTCATTTTTATAATTTGTTTTCTTACTTCTTCATGCAGACTTTTCATATGCTCCGCAAATTCTTCGGCCTCGGCACTGCACTTTTCTCTTTTGTCCAACTTCCTCAGTTCAGACACATTTCTTGGGTTGTTCCCGTATATTATCTGGAATGGAGACTTGTTGGTGCTCTTATTAACTGAACTGTTATAAGCAAATTCTGCTTGTGGTAAAACTAAATCCCATCCTTTAGGCTAATATAATATCAAACATCTCAATAGATTACCCAGGCTTCTGTTCACCACCTATGTCTGTCCGTCAGTCTATGGGTGGTATGCAGAACTGAATTTCAGGTCTGTTTTCATCTTCTTCCATAGAGTTCTCCAAAAGTACCCAACAAACTTGGTATCTCTGTCAGAAACTATGCTTCTTGGCAGACCGTGAAGTCGTACCACTTCCTTGAAGAATAACCCAGCAATGTGGACTGCATCACTTGTCTTCTGGCAGGGAATGAAATGTGCCATTTTGGAGAACCGATCAACTACTACAAATACTGAATCATTTCCCCTCTGTGTTCTCGGCAATCCAAGGATAAAGTCCATGCTTATGTCCTCCCATGGTCTCTCAGGCACAGGTAATGGCTGGTACAGTCTTGTATTTTGTTTTACACCCTTTTCCATCTGGCATATTCTGCAACTTTGCACAAACTTTCGTACATCTTGCTGAAGTTGTGGCTAGTAGTAATTTTCCTCAATCAAGGCAATGGTCTTATCCCTACCAAAATTTCCAGCCAATCCTTCGCTGTGCTTTTCTTTGATTAAATTCTCCCGCATGGAACTTCTGGGAATGCACAACTTACTACCCTTGAACAGCATTGCGTCTTGGATTAAGAAATCCAACCATTTTGTTCTATCCATAGTAAGAGGTATTGAGCAAGCCTCCCAGGCTTTTGCAAAATCCGGATCTGTAGGGTATAGACCCTTCAGTTCTTCAAACCCCACTACTTCTACTGTCAATCTGGTCAGCAGAGTCCGCCTTCTGCTTAAGGCATCCGCAACTCTATTTGACTTCCCACTTCTGTGCTTCAGTACAAAGGTATAACTTTGGAGGAACTCCACCCATTTCATGTGCCTTTGGTTCAGTTTTTTCTGACTGTTAATGTATTGCAAAGCCTTATGGTCAGTAAACAGTACAAACTCCTTTGGTAATAAATAATGTCTCCACTTCTTCAGGGCCTGAACTATAGCATAAAATTCTTGATCATAGACAAAATACTTTTTTCGAGCATCATTTAACTTTTCACTCAAATAAGCAACTGGCTTGCCTCCTTGACTCAGTACCACCAATATTGCACTGCCACTAGCATCACAGTCCACCTGAAATACCTTGTTGAAGTCTGGAAGTGCCAAAACAGGCTGTTCTGTAAATTTTCTCTTCAATGTATCAAAGCTCCTTTCAGCCCCTGATGTCCATTTGAACTCCTTTTTATCTCCCCTCATTGTCTCTATGAGAGGTGCACAAATACTACTGAATTTCTTTATGAACTTCCTATAAAAACTGGCCAGACCATGGAATGACCTCACTTCTATTGTGCTCCTTGGAGTAGGCCATTCAATGATGGCTCTCACCTTTTCGGGGTCCATCTTCAGGCCTTCTGCTGAGATTACAAACCCCAAGTATACCAATTCCTTCTTGAAAAAATTACACTTTTTCAAATTTATTAATAACTGTTCTTCTTGCAGCTTTTCAAAGACCCTCCTGATATGCATCAGGTGTTCCTCTAGGGTCCTGCTGAATATCAATATATCATCTAAATAAACAATAACAAACTTTCCCAAAAATTCTTTCAGTATTTCATTCATCAGCCGCATGAAGGTACTTGGTGCATTGGACAGTCCAAAGGGCATGACCAACCACTCAAACAGGTCTTCTCTTGTTTTGAAGGCTGTCTTCCATTCATCTCCCTCTCGGATATGGATTTGATGATAGCCACTTTTCAGGTCAATATTTGTGAAGTACTCAGCTCCACTTAAACAGTCCATGATATCATCCATTCTTGGTAACGGGAATCTGTACTTAATAGTAATTTTTTTGATGGCCCGTGAATCCGTACACATCCTCCATTCCCCATCCTTCTTTGGCGCCAGCACTGCAGGGACTGCGCATGGGCTCAAGCTTTCCCGAATTAATCCCTTTTCTAATAATTCTTGGACCTGTCTATTTAATTCCTCAGTCTCTACAGGTGTCATCCTATGCGCAGCTTTATTGGCAGGCTTGATCCTGGTATTAAATCTATATGATGGCTAATTTTTCTCATAGGGGGTAAGCCCTCGGGCACATTGTCAGACACAATGTCTGGAAATTCCTCCAGCAGATTTAGAATTTCTGCTGGTGTATCCTGGCATTCCTTCCCCCAAACTCTAGGGATTATTGCATAACATAAATGTTCACGCTTTAACCCGTTCATAAACTCTCTCCCCTAAACTAAACAGACTCTGGAAATATGACATACCTTTTCATCTGCATCCTTCAAGGGCTTTAGTTTATGGCGTACACCATTCTTTGTCAATGAGTAGGTGTTGGCTCGGCCATCATGTACTGCACTTCGGTCAAACTTCCAGGGTCTCCCCAGCAACATGTGGCAAGCATCCATGGGCAATATGTCACACAGGACCTCATCACAATAATTTCCAATGTTAAATTTAACAGAACACTGCTCATTGACCAAAGCTCTATGGTCCTTTTGCAACCATGCGACCCGGTATGGGTGTGGGTGCTTCTTCCTTTCTAGCTGTAACTTGGTAACCATTTCCTCAGAAACCAGGTTATCCGTGCTACCATTATCAATAATGATATTGCAAACCTTGCCCGCACATTTACATCTAGTGCGGAATAAGCTTTTCCTCTGGTCTGTGTCCTCCCCGTTCAACAGGACTCTTCTTACAATCATTGTCTCTCCCCTCTCTACTTCTTCGGAATGCTCGAATTCAGCATTCTCCTCCGCCACAGCAGCTCTGGCTGGACCCTCAGGCCTCTTGTTTGTTCTTTCTTGGTGTTGTGGACATTCAAATGCCCGGTGTCCTTCTTCAACACAGTGGAAACACGTTCCACGAAATACTCCTCTTCCAAATCCTCGTCCAGATCCACCTCGTCCTCTTGGGTAGCTGTTCTGATATCGAGGCTGATAAACATCCTCTTCCTTTTGGTCCTGGTTACTACTGGCTTCACCAGTCTTCTTCGGATCCTTGTACTTTTCCCCACTCGGTTCTCCCACCAGTCCTTCCACCTCGGCCTCTTCCTCTTTGCTTGCCTTCAAACCGCCTGTTCAGCTTTTCTTCTACCTTCAAGGCAAATTGGTAAGCATCCTCAATGGTGTTTAATCGAACCGGGCTCGCTTCTTCCCGGATACCAAGCCTCAACCCATTAATGTAACGGGCTACCTTCTCTTTGTTTGCCTCTAAATGCCCCGTTCTAATAGAAATTTTGTAAAACTCTTCGAGTGTACTCTTGGACAGCTTTTGTTTGTCTGTCTCAAGCTCTGCATTTTTCTTAGCAGATCCAACTCGTAATCTGTTGGGATGAACTGTATTTTAAGCTTCTCCACCATTCTATCCCATCTCGTTATTCTCTCCTTCCCTCTCCTGTTCCTCTCCAACTGGATTCCTCTCCACCAAATGCTGGCATGGCCCTTCAACTTCGTCTTAGCAAATCTGACTCGGTTAGGGTCTTCAACTTCCTCATACTTGAAATATTCCTCCAAATCATTTATCCAGTCAATCACTTCTTCTGGATTTAGGTTTCCCGAGTATGTAGAAACCTCCATTTTAGGCTACTTTCCAATCTGAGAGATGGCCTTATACAACCGGGCTCGAGCCGGATCCACGACTTCTCGCTTCTTCCTCGACTCGTTCTTCCTCTTCAACTTCATCTTCACTTTCCTCTTCCCCTCCGGGTTCGTGCCTTCTACGTAACTCTGCTTGCAAGGCTTGAACTTGCCTTTGCAAGGCCCGGAAGTCTTCGGTCGGCACCACACCTCCTCCTCCGCCTCGGTTCCTTCGTGGAGGCATTATATATATATATATATATATATATATATATATATATATATATATATATATATATATTTTTTTTTTAAATCTTCCCACAGATCCTGGTGCAACTGCCTCTTTCTCCGGCGATCTGTTACACGCTCAGGAGAACCTCGCTCTGATACCACTTTATGGCAAAGCCGGGATTCACACGGACAATCTCACAGTAAATTCACGAAATTTTCATTAATTCATTCAATGCCAAAATACAGTAGTAAATTTCCCCCGACACAACACTTCTTCCCCAATCCCGAACTTCACCATCCTCTTTACAAAGATTTTCTCCGAGTTTTTAATGAGGCCTCAGTCCTCCAGGCAATCAATGCCTCCACCAAACAAATTTCAAATTCAAATTTCCCCCCAGGACGAGAATTCAAATTCTGCCATAAATGGGCCACCGCCCGAACCACCATGGAGCTTGCATTAATGGTTTTCCTCGACCTACAATCGCCGTCTTCATCAGATCGATCTCCTGTATCGTGGTCTCCTCCATAATGGCCATTACTTGTGTCTGTTCCATTGCCTGTTCCTGTTACTTTGTCAATAAAAGAAAAGAAACGCGGTCGTGGCTCTCATCTTGATTCAATACACGTAGTTGTCCACGTGTTAAATCCGACCTCCCCGGTTGTCCGCATACATACTTGGCTTTACCCACCTCTGTCCACAACGTTTCCAAAACACGTGCCCCTCTCCATAGTTTTGATACACGTGGCTGCCCATGTGTCCAATCCTGCCTTGTCCGGTCTTCGGTTCATTTTCTTTGGTCATGATTTTACTTGGTCGCGATATCGCGACAGGTCACGAAATCACGACATGTCGTGATATCGTGACCAAAAATGCTTCCTCAAGCCTCAACTCTTTGGGGTCGTGAAATCATGACATGTCATGATTTCGCGACTCCCTCCCCTCTCTCTCTCAACCTTCTCTTTGCTGAAGCTCCTCGTAAATTTCTCTGCCTTGCGTTGTCTTGTGAAAATGCCACGTGGCAATTTCTAACCGATCGCGATATCGCGACAGGTCGCGATATCGCGACTGTCGTGATATCGCGACAGACCCTTTCTCCTTCACTTTGCATTGGTGACCGTCGGGATATCGCGACGTCGCGATATCGCGATGGAACCCGCCAAAGCTTCACAACAGCTTTCGAGGTCACGATTTCGCGACATGTCACGATTTCGCGACCCCTCCTCCCTTTGCCTTAAAACTTCTCCAAACCCAATCATTGCTTTACAAAACCTTCTCCGATGCCGAAAAATAAAAAGATCAAAGTGCAAAGAACTTATAAACTAAAAAAATTTTGGATGACGCAGGATTGCCCTACTGTTACGGGATGCTCCTGCATCACTTGACATTGTTAGGGTCCACCTCAATGTATCTTTTTGAGATAATGAATCCAAGAAGCTTGCCCAAGGAAACACCAAAGATACATTTCTTGGGATTCAACCTTACATTATGCTCTATGAGTCGATCAAAAACTTTCTCCAATACACCAATATGTCTTGTCAAGTTTTGGATTTAGCCAAGAGATCATACACATAGTCTTTGATAATATTATGCATATAGTCATGGAAGATGTATGTCATGATACGTTGATAAGTGACACCTAAATTTTTGTGTCCAAAGGGCATCACCTTGTAAAAAAAAATTCCCCAAGGTGTAGTGAATGTTGTTTTGTGTTGGTCATCAGGATTTATTCGAATTTGGTTGTATCCTAAAAAATTGTCCATGTGTGAAAGCATTTCATGGAAAACGTATTTATCGACAATAGCATTGATGTTTCATAGAGGGAAGTCATCCTTAGGACATGCTTTTTTGAGATCTTAAAAATTAGTGCAAATGTGTATCGCCCTATTAGGATTACGAATAGGTACCATGATTGAGATCCACTCAGGATTGTCGATGGGAACTATGAAGTTCACGTCTAAGATTTTTTGAATCTCTATTTTTACCACAAGGCCCATAGTAGGATGCATTCTCCTAGGTTTTTGTTTGATCGGCTTAGCATCAAGTTGTAAGGTGATATTGTGGACAACCAAACTAGGGTCAAGATCGGGCATGTCCTTGTATGACCATGAAAATATACCCTTATTCATTTTGAGGAGAGATTAATTGCTCTTGTTCTTTGGGTGATAAAAATTGTCCAAGCTTGATAGTTTGGATATTGTCTTTGTTTGAACTAAGGTCCACATTGATAGTATCTTTAATAGACATGTGGAAACCTTCCTCAAGATGATGGTGTGTAGGTATCATATGGATATCGTCTAAGATGTCATCAAACTCTTTTGGCTTATCCTCATTTATTTTGCCTAGAAAACCTCAGGATCCAAAGGTGAAGGTGAAGGTAAAGGTGGAGGGGATGGAGGAATGTAGTTGGAAGAAGCCCTTAACAATTTCTCAAACAAGATAAATTCAGCATATATTGGTGATGAGGAAATCTGGTCCATATCAATAAGGTTTATGTCAATTGGAACTGATTTAGCTAGATTGTATGGATTATGGAGTAGGGTGAATAAATCAATAGGATTCATGTTGACTTATGGGAAAATATGGACAAGGTTGTATGGAATGGATGGAACCTAAGAATTGGTGCTAGGAGTTTGGTTAACCCGAACAACAACAATCAACTCAAAATGCATTTTACTATATGATATATACATACAATGCTAAAAAAGAAAATATGTTTTTATTGATTTTTGATTGATTGTTGATTTTTTTATGGTAGTGGTGAAAATCACTATTTTTTTTTTATGTACATATATTATAAATTATATTATGGAATGGCTTAATTGAATGGAGGTGGTGGTTCACTAGTAGGGGTGGCTCGCTCTTGTAGAAGAAGCAAGTGAAATATGATATCATGGATGGGGAATATGTTGAGATAAAACTCATATTTTTAAGAATGGGGAATGATGGGCTCTGATTCTTCTTTAGATTCATCTAAAATTATCAACATAAGTTCAAATTATTCATAGATATCATCATCAAAATTATTGGGATGGATGGCTTCTTCTCTTGGATTGATATTAAGTCATTGGAAGGCTTGTTCAAAAGAAGAGGTGGTAGGAAGTGGGAGATAGCCTAAACCTAAATTATTATATACCTATTATGATGGAACATCAACAGGTTGATGCACTCCTTGTTCATGCAATCCTAATCCATAGCCTTGCCAATTGACTATGTGGAAATATTGATATGGAAATCCCATCATGTTTGGAATGTTGGCAATTTTTGGTTCTTTGGGTTCCTCTATGGGAGTTGGACTTGATGACAAATCAATTTCCCCATATACAAATTTTATGCTATTTGGAGCTGAACCCATGTTATATACTGCTCCTATTTCTAAAGATGGATCATGTGGGTGACCAAAATTCTTAGCACCAGGTATGGTGTGGGGCGTAATGGTGATGTCATAAAACACATACTCACCAATACCAGGATTGGTGAGATGGACCTTGACTTGGTATGACATGGAATGATTATGGTTAGGTGATGGTGAATATGGAATTATCTCACAATTTGTCAAATCGACTTGTGAAACATTGAGTGATGGCAATGGATTGGCTTGGAAATATTACATAATGGATGATGATGATGAAGTGTATGGTAATGATGTTGATGATGTGGATTGATTATGACCACATGTGTATGTAGGCAATTATGAAGATGATGGTGATGTGGAAGCTTGATGAGGATTGGTGATAGGGAGCTCTTCAAGAATGGGATCCTTTGATGAAGATATTGGTGAAATGGTGGATGGATTGGATGATGGCAAAAGAAAGAGGTGAGTGGAAGGAAGCATGGACTCATAAGGATTTGATATGAAATTGCAATAGTTAAACTATTTGACATCCACCGGTATGCAATGTACTTGTCCCTAATGAATATATTTTAAACATTGATGTAGTATTGAAGGGACACATCTCATTTCTCTCATCCAATGTCTTCCAAGGAGTAAATTGTATGCCATGGATCCTTCAAATATTTGGAATATTATGTGCAACATTTTATCCCCTACTTTAATGGGCAAAAAAATAGTGCCAACTATGGAACACAAATAATCATTGAATGCTTTGAGGGTGAAGGATGACTTGTTAGTGTGAGATGGAGGAAGGTTCAAATGATGAAGGGTATATGTGGTGATGATGTTGATATAGGAACTGATGTCAATTAGGACAGAGCCATGATATGTAATGGAGGGTCTATTTATTCTGATGATATTGGCTTAATCTCAAAGTCATAGAATGTTATGGAGGACTTCATGTATGTTTGGATACTCCCCACAAAGTTGTTGAAGGCATTAGGATCTTGTGATTGTAGTTCTATGTATTTTAGAATTTCCATTAATTCCTCATTATGTGGAGGATATTTTTGGATTAGATCATTATTGACAATTTAGTAGAAGCTATTTTCAAACTTGTAGTTAACCGACTACTCAAGGAGGATGATTGATGGGTGTATTTGGTGAATTTTATTGGCTAGGGACATGGATAGGTGATGAGGGATTGGGGAAAACTTTGATGGTTGGTGATGTAGAAGCTTATGACACACTTGCTTGAGGTAGTTTCCTTTGTTGGTTATTCCTTTGGCCTATAGTGACCACATGAATGGCCCCCACAAATACTTGGTATTGATGAATGTGATTGACCTGGTTAGGAGGATTTTTAGTGTTAGTTCCACCTACATTTGGTTGGACTTCCTCATGATGAGGAAGTGGTGTTTGAAATATACCAAGATTTTAGTTTTTTTGAATGAGAGGACTATTAAGTTTGATTAGCCCCAAGTCAATAAGGTATTGGACTAAATTTTTAAATACATGGTAATTGTTGATGTCATGCCCATTTTACCTATGATAGGGATAAAATAGGTGTTCTCAATAATTCTTACCATGTTTGATGGGATAATTCGGTCTGATTTCGGTAAAAGAAAGTTTTTTTTGTCTCATACAACATTTTAAAAAGGGAGGCATATGATTCGGCTAGTGGGGTGTATAGGCAATTTTGTCAAATAGACTATCACCAGGGATGGTTTTCCATGGTTGGTACTGTATTCTAAACTATTGGAGCTTGTGTTGTCGAAGGGACCGCATGATATGAAATTTATTGTGGTGTTTTTTGCACAAGTTATTGTTGTTGAGCCATTATCGATTGGCTCATGACCACATGATTGACTTGATTGGATTGGATGGCTGGGGTAGCCTGTGTTGATTTTTATTGGCCGAAATAGTTACTTTTGTATTGGCCCTTCTTTTTCCATTCTTTCTTTTTAGGCTTTAATATGCCTTATTGGATTTTTATATCCTCAATAACACTAGCCTGAGCTAAATTTTGTTCAAATGATTGATAATTTCATAATTGAAGCATCCAAGAGATAGATTTTAAACAAATATTGGTGAATAGGTTAATTAGCTCATCCAGTGGTAGGGTGAATGGCAACTTAGTGATGATAACCCTCCAATTATTTCCAAAATCATAGATAGATTCATCATCGTGTTGTCTTAAGGCATGAGATCTTCTTTTTAACATTTAGTATGAAAATATCAAAGAATTGATCAATCAATTATTCAAAAGTATAGATACTATGACCTTGGCAATTGATTGTACCATTCTATGGCATCACCTCCAAATGTTTGATAAAATGTTCAAAGCATGAGAGCATTATCGTTTTGAATTCTAAAGCATGCATGAACAAATGTGCTCACATGTTCTTTGGGATCCTCATTTACTTTAATTTTTTTAAACTTGGGTACCTTAAAGTCTATCGAATATGGTGGGGATAGTATCGAAGGATGAATTGGTTGATTGATCAATTGGCGTAAGGTTGGTTTTTAGTTTGAAAAACTAGGAGTAAATTGCATCAATTGATCTATTTGTTTCTGCATGACCTCAATTCAAAGGTCTTCCTTAGGAATGTGGAAGCCCAAATTACCCTATGGATTTTTGGTGACATGGAGAAATATTTTGGAGTGATCAAATGATGAGGATATTGCTACTGATGACTAGGCAAATTAGATGGGATATGATGAATGGGGGATTGTTGATGAAAATATGGGGAATTATGGAAGATGTTTATTGATGAAGATTATGGCTAGAGTAGACAATGGGAATAGGATGGGTAATGGTATGGCTTTATGGGAGAACAGAGATAGAAACCACAGAAGACTGTGGTGCCCAAATTAGCTCTGATTGACAAGGACAGTCTGAGTAGAGTTATGTAAAGGCTTAGGGTTTGCTTGTACTTGATTTTGAGAATTATGACATTGTATAAATTTTTTTAGGTGTTCCCATGCCTCACTAATATCTCTATCAGAGACTAAGGGTATGGAGGTAGATGCTATGGAATATGTGACTTGGGTACAAGTTACACTAGGTATTAAAACTTGTGAGGCTAGAACTTGTGAAGCAAAATTGACATGTGCTTCATACAAGGAGTTGGTGTAAGTGGAGGTATATGAGGTTCTAGGAGCACATGAAGGTTTGGGAATGGACACATGGGATGAAAGTGCAATTGATTCCTCAAAAAGAGGGTTAGTATACACCTAGGTAAAGGTGGATGGAGGTTGGGAGTAAAAAGGCTCTTATTGTAGAGTAAATTCTTGTCTAGGTGAATTGGTAATGGAATCTAATACATAACTAGAATAATTCATGAAATATTCTACTCTTGCTATGTCTATATGGGTAATGTGATTATCTATGGTAGGGGAGGTTGACTCCTCTTGAGGCATGGCCATATTATAGACTATAGATGGTAAGGAATGTGAGGTACCTATAGATAAATCTACCTATGTCACATTGAGGGAATATACCACAAAAGTGGTGGGGAAGGGGGATGAAGGTTCCATTAAGTTATCTTGAATTATAGCTTTCTTTTGGTTTCTAGTTAATACCATAAGAAAATAAATCAAGATACAGATTAAATTATCAAATTTAACACAAAACTAAAATATTTAAGGAGCAAAAAGGAAATAAAAAACAATTGCTAAGTCTCAACCAATGTGGCTTACCTTGTTCATTGATTATCTCATTTTTAATATGTATTCATTTTATGTGTTAGTCTTGTGTGTTTTGATATTCTAATCTTGCTTATTGAAACAAAGGTACAAAAACTATGGCAAAGATAGGGCAACAAGATTCTTGCTGGTGATGAAATCCAACAAGTTTTCTCGGGGGTATCCTATGGTTTCTATGGAAAGAGATTGGTGGATGGATATGACTTCCATCGTCACCTAATCTCAAGTAATGGTTGGTGATGAAATCCAACCGCTACTATTTTGAGTGAACCATGTTGTGTGTGAATTCCTCTTGAAGTTTCTATTTATTAATATGTACAAACAGTGTTAGAAACAACTAATTTCATAAATCTAAATTAGAATCCAACAAAAGAATACCAATTTCCCCAACGGGTGTGAAGTACACCTCTTAAGACCCCCTATCTAAATAAAAATTGGAGGGTTTGTCCACCCCTCTAACTGGAATCACCCAACTGGTAGGAATACTCTTGGCACCTTAATGATGTTCCTATTTAGATAAACAAAAGGTGTTTATAACCCTAAAATGCAATACTATGTTATGCAGTTTCTCAATTCAAATGCAAACAAAATGTAACATTTTAGTATTTGTGAATACATTAAAAACATAAACCCTAATTAGAATTTTTGAATGGATGCAAGCCTAAAATGTAAACTATAATGAGTTATTTTTCAGACTACTTAATGATTGTTAATTTTACGCTTAGAATATGAAAAATACAACAAAGAACCCAAAATGCGTAAAATAGAAGACTAGGATTTTAGACAACAAACTTACTGGATAGTCTATATATTTATTCCAACTCATCGTAAAATGCAGTTAGTCATCTCTAAAATGCACTTGGGCTTTTTTGGATGACCTTCGAGTGTCGCTACGTGTTGCGTGCACCTTCTACAACTTTTGTGAACTTTTAGAAACCCTAGATCCAACCAAATATGCATGATTCATGCTTCTAAAAATCAATATAAATAAAAAATGAAATCCTTAGGGGGTCCTGCCGTGATTGCCATTTTTGAAGACAAAAATAAAACACTAGATATAACTAACTAAATATGAATAAACCAAGTAACACAATAAATTTCACAACAAAATAGATCTAATATTATTATTACTAAGGGATCTGAGTACAATCAAATGTGACCCCAGATAGGGGTTTTACATATTTTATTCAGATATAATAAATAAAATAATTCTAGGGTTCTCCAAAACCATAGCTAACAATGCTTATGGTGTCTATAAAACTCGTTCTTGCTCCCAACAAATTTGAGTGGGCTTCAGATATTCATTGATTCGGGCCACTTTAGCTTAAACAATTGTAAAATGTTGATGAATCTCTAAATCTACACACATAAAAATAATAATAGGGATTCAATAATAACTATGAGGGCTCCACTGCATGAGACCCTCAAATATCAATAAAACCCTAGCTATTGATAAATGAAATTGCATGCAAATCTAAAGATATTGAAATGAAATAAAAGAGATAGAATGATTTACCTTGCTACTTGTTGGTTGTCCTTCGATAGCTAGATTTGTTGCAGGTCAATGGTGAAGGTGTGCCCTAGCATCACTCGAAGGCTATGGGGCTTTTAGAAGGGCTTATTTAAAATGCCCATGAGCACTTGGCGATTGCATAAAATGCTTGTGGTCATGCGGGCCTAGTAGGGAGGTGCTCAGAGGTTCCTAGTATTGACAACAAGCACCCAAAGGTGCTTAACGGATGAGGGAGGATTTTGTAGAAGCAGATATGGTGAAGGCGTAAGATGTGATGGTGGTGATGGTGAGTGAGGGATCAGTGAATATGGTAGACGAAGTGGGGTTGGGGTACAAAGGATACTTTGGAAGCTTAGGGTATCCAACAACTCAAGAAATTTGAAAACTCAAAAAAGACTTTGGGTACTTAAGGAAAATTCAGGGGTTGAGCCACCAAAATGGCTCTTATTTATAATTCAACATAGGGCATGCTAGGGTTTTAATGACACTAACCATGTGGCTAATATTAAAGTACATCTAAGAGTAGATATTAAATTTAGGGTGTGACATGGATTGATGCGGATTTATGGACATGATTAAATGAAATAGAATGGTTGGGATTTCTTTATTTATATAAATATATTTATTATATATATAAAATATTATTAGTTAAATATATATAATAGATGTATATAAATATATATAAATAATAGGCGTAAATGGCAGAAAATCTAGGATGGAGGGCAAATGACTATGTTTTTGTGTCTACAAAGAGCATAATGTAGAGTGATCAAAAAAAAAAAAGTCAAATAAATGCAACATGTCTGTAACGTCTCAACAAGAAGAAAGCTAAATGTCCAGCCAAGGTTCAACATGAAGTGAAATATCTCAAGGTTGAATGCATAGAATGCCTAAAAAAATCACTCACATGAGTCGAAAGGAGGAATCTCAATTCAATTCAAGTGTAATTTAGAAGTGTAGGTAAAACATCCAAGCATGCAGTTTTTGAATGTATTTTTCAAATTTTAGGGTTTTCCAAATAGGAACATAAGGAGTAAGAAGGTTTTGAATTTAGTGTTTAATATTTAATATTTAATATTTTATAAAGGTTAATTGGAAATTAAGATTAATTGAGTTTTGGATCAATTAATCAAGTTTCTTTAAGTTGGAGCAATAAGTAGATTTGATATTTATTTTCTTATCAAGATGGAGTAATAAGGCATAGTTTGTTATTGTTAAAATTTGAAATTTAATTATTTTTGTAAATTTGTAAATTGATTAATTTTGGAGAGAAAAGGAAGTCAACATCAAACTTGGAAAAATCAAATTTGCAAAACCTTTTATTTCTTCATAAGTTTCTAAACATTAGGGAGACAACAAATTCTACATCATAAGTTTTTGAATTTAGAAACTTAGAATTAATTTAAAAACTAGGGCGACATAAGGTAAACTACATCAAAGCAAATATATTCTTGACATTGATTGAGTTTAATGGATGAAATTGTTAATAATGCATTTAATGATGATGGTGAAGAAATACTATATGTACCCAAGTTTTATTCACAAAACTTATTAGGCAACTTTGATGAAAAAAAATTGCCTATTTGTTTAAAAGAAAAGTTTTCCTTGTTTCTTAAGGAGGCACTAGAAGAGGTGTTTATGACATATATAAATTATCTTCACAAAAATACTTTTCAAGACTTGGTGAAATTCACAAAATACTATTTTGTTCACTTCAGAAGAATGCTTGATGATATATTTACCATTAATTATTTTGATATTTTTCAAGGAATGAAACATGAGAAATAAGCTTATAAGGAACCACTCGAATCAAGACAATATTATGATTTACTAACTCAATGTATAGAATATATAACATTAGATATATCTCAATCTCAAATGAAATTATAGAAAATAAGAAGAAACAAGAAGAGAGGTCACTTCAAAAATAGGAAATCTGAATCCAAAGACAAATAAGAACCTTACATTAAGGAATCATAAATTGATCTAAAGGAAATAGATTGAAGATAGAAGATGAAGACCATATTGAATACCAAGGGGATGTTGGAGAAAATTACATTATTTGGTACATGCCAATATACCTCCTTGGTACATCCTTGTAAATATTACATTAGATATTTTATGTAATGTAATAATGTGCGGGAAATGCACAAGTGTCATGTAAATAACCGTTCAAGTGTTAGATATGTAAATGTACACAAGTGTACCATATGTAAATGTGCACATATGTTCTTAGATTAGGAAATGAAAGTTTGCATAGAGAAAGAAGGTCAAGAGTGTAGCATATGAGGAGTCACATACAATTATATATTTATGACAAAACATTGTAATAAGCATCAAATATGCATAGCTATATGGATGGATTAGTAGAATTTTCTTCAATAATATTTCAGTATTTTGTGTGCAGTATTGTGAACATTGTTATGTGATTATTCTATGAGTATTATTGTGATTTATTATATTTGATCTCATTATATTTCAACTATCATATATTTGATCCTATGGATGATTATCTTGTGATTTTACATTAATATTAAGTCTTCAAATCTATCAAATTTTAGTAGACCACCGGTCTATTTGATCATTGGTAATGGAAAAATGAACTTCATAAACTGATAATTCTAATCTAAGTTGCATTCCTCTATAATGCAAGTATTATTAGCGTCTAGTTTGATTGAAGCCATGTTTTCCACATGATGGATATGGAGAGGATCCATTGGGATCTTTAGCTTATTTTTATGTCAGGTTTTGGGTAACTCGTGCATCTAATATAAGGAAAAGTAACCTCATATTTTAATAGTGAAGTCTCTTGACAAACAAATTCTAACAAATATCCTCCTATTTTCCTATAGTTAGGAGTTAAATCATTGTTATATCTTGAGAAACTATAATATTTAGGTAAGCATGTAGTTTGAGGGGAGGTTCTTTACCATCCTAAAGAATTGAATAGGAGTTTCATCTAGTTAAACTACCATTTGTTAACAAGTACACATACTAGACCTATTGCATCTACAACCTTTATAGGTATAATTGAAGTAATTGACTCAAATATTATTATAATAATGATATTTGTCATCATAGAGAGAGGTATCTGAACCTTTTTAAGAGTTTGAATCTCCCACATGTTTAGGATTATTAAATAGAGTACACATATTTCATTGAATGCATTCAGGAACTCGAAATGAAACTATGACCATTTGGATACAAATTATGTTAACTACATTCGAGAGTCTTGTTCCTCACTGCTAGTACATCTCTATTCCACTAGATAATAGATCTGAGATCATGTTAGATCATAATGAACCTGATATCATACTTTTATTATATGCAAAATATTTGATATGTTCCACAAATCGATTGACACCTACCAATCCCGATTAACCCAAAGGTCAAATCACCTTATAGCCAAAAGTAGTGTTGCAAACTAGAGTTTTTCATCTTTAGTCTCAAAAATCTTAGGAGTTCCTCAACAAGTGCTGAGACCTTCTAGATATAAGAGCATTTTCTAGTATTTTCTAGCTTTGAGGACAAATATTTTTGAGGGGGGTCCATGTAATGACTATAATATATCCATATTGGCTATCTTTATTTTTATTAGCTAGGGCCTTAGGTTTATATAGTTTATTCTTGGGCATTATAGTTAGGGTTAATGATTGATTTAGTCTATAAATAGAAAGAGTTAGGTGGCACTTAGAATCATATTTTACATTCAAATCTTAGTTACCACTATTGCGCATATGAGGCTTCCTATGATGGACTGTTGTGGTTTACTTAGAATGAGGTCTATGTTCCTAAGTGGGAGAACCTTTAAAGAGAATTAATAAATAAGTGTCATAAATTTTTGTGGGTAGGTCACTCAAGGTAGAAGCGTACAATGGTTGTTATAGAAAGATGATTCTATTGGCAAAATATAAGCAAGGATAAGCAAGGATGTGGAAGAGTTTGTCTGATCTTGTGTGATCTATTAATAGGATAAGCTTGAGCATTGGTTACAAAGAGGACTTCTACAACCATTGTATATCCTAAAGAGACCATGGCCAATTGTGAACATGGATTTCATCATAGGTTTACCAAAAAAATATGGATACTTGAGCATCATAGTGGTTGTGGATTGATTTTTTAAATTACCATATTCAATGCATGTAAATATCCTTGTACAATAAAAGTTGTGATAGAGTTTTTTTTTTCAAAATATGGTAAAGTACTAAAAAGTCATTTTATGCATTATTTAAAGATGATCATTTTATATTATCAACAACTAGATGTGTCCAATTTATACACCACTTTAATGGAAAAACAATATTATTAACTTTATAATTTAAATTTTTGTTATTTTATTATTATATAATTAAATCATTACAAAATACTATAATAATATAGTTTAATTTCTTATTAAATACACCAAATTTAAATCGAATATATATATATATATATAACAAACAAGGAAAACAAATAATAATAATAATAACCACAAACACCATATTAAATCACCATCCTTCCATTACCATCGTCACAAATGGAAGGACCTCTTGGGGCGCCACCGGCTCCATCAACCACGATGAATTTGGAGACACCATCAACAAACATTGAGCCACTTTATTTTATGGAGCCACTAAATTAAATATTTGATGTTTGTTTGTGGTTGAGACTCTAAAGTAGTTAGGTTTTGGATTTTATTTAAAAATATATGTTTAATATGTATTATTAAATTAATAATATGTATTTTTTTAGTTTTGGATATCATTTATATTATTGGTGATGTGATCCGATTTAATCCTCATAATAAATGTGTATAAAAATTATTACTCAAAAAATTTATATAATATATTATAATATATATTTTTTAAGAAAACTAAAATATATAAATATATTATAGTATATATTAATTTTTAATATTTAAATATAGTTTAATAGTTTTGTGGATTAGAACTTACCAGTTTTGAAGACGAATTTCGTTCATTCCTTTTTTTAACCTCAATACGCTCTCTAAGATTGCAGTTGGAAAGTTTGAACTTCGGTCGGCCCTTTCCTCCTTGATTCGCAATAGTATAAATAAACCCAAGAATTGCAACTCTTCGCAATAGTATAAATAAACCCAAGAATTTCAACTCTTCCGTTAAAATTCGTCTCAGACATTCGAGGGTTTCAAATAATTTCAGTAAATTCAGCGAGGTTTTCAAATAATTTCGGCTCATTCGGCAAGGGTTTCAAGTAATCTAGATAAACTCAGCGAGGGTTTCAAATATTTTCGGCAAAATCGGCAAGGATTTCAAAGTACTTTTATTCGAGCAAGATGGCTTCGACAGACGTGAAGATGACGGCAGCGCCATTGGCGGAGGGCTCTGGAGCAGCAGCGAGCCCCAGCACTTCCAAGAAAGGCAAGCGCTTCTGTTGAAAATAGGATCTGCATAAAGAACAACACAATAACAGCAGATGAATAATAACTATTTTTTGTATACACAAAATGTTCAACTTCAGGAAGAAACATATTGATGGTGATCACAATAATATTGATGATATTGATTATTTGATAATTTTATGATTAAACATTCAAGAATATTGATACATTTTATAGGAGTACAAATAAAGTACAAAACAGTTATTTGCGGTTTCCATACTGATTGCGGTTTCCATACTGATTGCATACCGCTGAACACCTAACTATTGCTTATCAAATCCTTAAGCATTACAAATAATTAAATTCTCCAACAAACTCCCCCTTAATGCTTAAGGGTAATTTCTCCAACAAAATTTCTCCATGCTTTCAAACTGTAACATCCATTCTATTTTTCTGGTCATGATGTGTCCTCGAAATTTCCAAGTGTATCTGTCTAACTAATAACCAAAAATGAATTTCAACAAATTCATTCTGCAACAAAAATGAGGAAATGGTGTCTTTGTTGGTTGACACCCCAAAATGAATTTCAACAAATTCATTCACCAAATTAGAAACAACATCAACATGCAGTTTCTAACAAATTCACTCACTTAGAATGAATATGAGACTTTGAACATGGTCTCACTACAAAAAGAGAACATTAACAAATCCACAACCAATTTTAACCACACGAACATGAAAGCATTTTTTCACTCCCCCTTTTTCCTTGGGGTATACTCCTGCTGCTCTTTTCCTTCCATCTTTTTCCTCTTCATCAAAATTATCTTCAATGGAAACAACTTTTGATCACACTTGGTTTCCTTCTGAAGAAACCATACAACATGCATTTTAGCTTATCCCAAGCATTCATATCAATCCATCCACAATTCATTTTTAATCTACATTTTTTTCTATCTTTTTGTAAATAAAACATATGTGAATGGTTATGTCTTCCACAAAATTGACAAGAATAGAGATTCCATAAATTTTCTATTCTATGACCATATTTAGCATAATGGTCACATCTATTTTCATGCACCAACTTGCCATCACTCTTACCTGTTACAAATTATGTGCTTCTGCTTGAATCATGTGGACTCACTTGTCCTGTGTACCCAAGACCTTCATATTTGGGTCATACTATGGGTTCAAATGGTTCTTTCATGCCTTGGTCATGTTTTCCCAAGCCTTTTTGTTTGTAGCCCATTTTATGTAACAATTTTGAGCCAATTCCCTTAGTGTGCTTCTCAAAATGGCCAAAACCATCATCACATTGCTCAACACAAATTTGAGCATCACTAAGTCTATCATCATTGGAGTCTATGTCCTCATCAATTTCAACAACATAGGCTCTCTCTGAACAATCACGAACTATGGTCAAGTCACTTTCATCACAACCTGCAACTTTTTCTGGCTCACAAAGATCATTAGTATCACAACATTTATCCATCATCATGGGTTTCAAATCATTAGTATTACAACATTTTTCCACTGTTATAGACTTCAAATCACCAGTATCACAAACAACATCTTTCATCAATGACTTTTTTTCTTGTGCTTTGATTGTGGAAACATTAAGAGTAATTATCCCCTTATATATGACTTGCCATAAATTAGTAGGTATAGTGACAAAATTTTCTTTAACATCATTAGCATCATGAAGGATTCCTTGAATGCATTGTTGCAGGACCAAATATTCTCCTTTTTGGGCTTCTTTAACAATGGAACGTAAATCTTTCCATACTTTGTCTAACACATTTTTTTCTTTTCTATAGATTCTTAATAAATACTTTTAGAAAATTGTGTTTCTTGAATTTTGTCATTTTTTTGCTTTTTTTTTTTATGAAATAGAAAACCTTCTATCGAAAAAACTCATTTTTTTCTTTTTTTAAATCAATCTTTGAAGTGGAAAACCTTTTATCTACTAAAAACAAATTTCAAAAAAAAATTACAATTTATAAAGGACCTTATTTTTTCAGCAATTTCAAAGAAAACTTATACCTTCTTAAAAATTTCAGATTTCAAACATTTCATTTCAACGAAAAACTTTATTTCTCCCTAAAATAACCTTTTCATTTTTTTTCCCCTATAAATAATTCAACAATAGAAGAAATAAAAAAGTTCTCCATTCACCGTCACAACCACGGTAATACTTTTACTGCCGGATCCACGCGAACTTCTACATCTGCTAGAGTTTCAATGGCAGAGGACTCTAAAATACTGTCAGCAATGCCTCCATCACGCGTTCGCTTCCTTCTGTAACACTGACTGACGCCTTTGGATGTTTTACTATGGTTTCTCTGCCCAAATCCCAATGTGAGCAATCTGTCATGTCAGCTACAAAGACCACTATTTCTTCAGCGCAGGGATCTATGTTTGACTGCAACAAATGTTTCGGCCGAAAAAGATAAACCCTACCCCAAAATTAGGGCAAGAATTGTCTTTCGATGAGGATGAGTCTCCGCAAAAGGGTAAAAATGCGAATCCAAGCATGTGCAGGCGAAGACTTGTAGAAAGAATGATTCTTCTACACGATGCCGCCGCCTCTGCAAAACTCGCGAGCCATCTCAGCATCACCTCCGCACAGTTGTCGTGCGCTTTCCCTTATGAACATGCGCTTTGCATTGTTAGAGGTACATTAACCCTATAATTTAATATCAGAGAGATTTATCGCTATTCGTTCGCTCACAGGCAGTGGGCAATTCTCACACCCAGCATGATGCATCATGGCTCTGATACCATTTGTTCTTGAAAATAAGATCTACATAAAGCAATTTAAACTAAACAACACAATAACATCATATAAACAATAACCATTTTTTTTGTATATACAAAATGTTCAAATTTGAAGTTAAGAGGAAGAAATAATGATCAATATTGATGATATTGATCATTTGATGATTTTATGATTAAACATTCAAGAATATTTTATCCACTCTATAGAGTGCAAAACAGTTAAATGCCGTTTCCATGACGAAACTAAACTGATTGCATACTGCTATACTGCTGAGCACCTAATTATTGCTTATCGAATCCTTAAACATTAAGGATAATCAAATTCTCCAACAGCTTCGAGATCAAGAAGTGGAATGTCGTTGCTTTTTGGTATTGGGATATTGCCGTTGACAACTGTGCTATTCGCCGAAACCACATTATGGAGCTTTGCATTGAGTGCCAGGCAAATCAAGCGAGTGGAACCAGTGAGGAATGCACAGTTGCATGGGGTACATGCAATCATGCATTCCACTTTCATTGCATTAGTAGGTGGCTCAAGACACGGCAAGTCTGCCCTTTAGACAACAGCGGGCGGGAATTTCAGAAGTATGGACATTAGGTTGTATGTTATGCTGAAACCAATCTCTACATGATGTTTCCAAGTAAAGATGTTTCTCCATGTTTGGATTTTAATTTAGCCGAGTCCAGAAATAATTATTGATATTTTTCGGTTTCTAAGTCATCTCGTCTCTTCGATGATATTTGTATTTAGTTTCTTCTAAAATGTTTGCTTTGAAAAACATATTTGTGTAGATTAAAATTTTATATGGTTAGTGTGTTGGTTTTTTTTCTGAAAGATTACTTGTGTACAATAAATAAATAATATATTATATTATATTATATTATAGAATAGAAATATGTATATTTTATTTTTTATTATTATTATTATTTTTAATTTGGTTATTGTGAGAAATTTTTATGACCAGCACAAGGTTGAGCAGTCTCCTCCCATTATAGATATTATTTATATTATCCAAGAATAATTTTACCACTTACATTGATAAATGAGCTTTAGAAACCTTAAGGCCATGATTTGTTGGATAATAATGGCAAAACTCATTTAAGAAGAATTTTATGTAACTTTAACAAACATTTATAAAACAGGTTGATTTATTAGGTTTGAGTAGATCATTGGAAAAAGAGGAGTTGTAGGCTATGATTTATTTACAGATTTATAAATAATTATGAAAAGGTTTGTCTATTGGATTGGGTTTGAGATAAGTGATGGAAAAATAAGTGTTCTAAAACATAGACTAATATTTGAATTATGTAAGTTGTGGTAGATGATAGTACAATTTTTTAGGCTTTGGCTCTTCCTTGGGAGGTTCAAGGTTAAAACCATCTTGTGGGTGAGTGGTGGTTGTGTTAAATTTCCAATTGATTAGGCTTTAGCTTTTCTTTGGGAGGTTCACTATTCAAACACAGATGTGGGCGAGGGGGAGGTTGTGTTTTAAATTTCCTATTGATAAGCATAGTAATCGGTTTTACGATGGGTCATTGTTTGTGGGGGGGGGGTGTAGGTGAATGGTGGTTGTGTGTTAAATTTCCAATTGATTAGGCTTTAGATCTTCTTTGGAAGGTTCACGTTCAAACCTCGGTGTGGGTGAAGGGAGGTTGTGTGTTAAATTTCTTATAGATAAGTATAGTTATGGGTTTTACGAGAGGTCATTATTGGGAGGAGATTGCTAAGCCCTCGAGCATCGTAGGGGTTTCTCAGACTAACAAAATCTAAAATGATAAGGAGTAAATAGTTTTACATTGTAAACCAACAATAAAATTATATGAAAAATACTTTGTAAAATGATATAAAGGATTGATGAAAAAATATCTATATTTTATAAAATAATATAAAAGTGATCAAAAGTGTGGAGTTTCAACGTGAAGATTTTTTCTGTCTTTCATATATATATATATAAGAAAAGTGCAATATAAGTTCTTATATGTTTTATTAAAATGCTACAAAAATACCTTTGTAATTGAATATGTGTAGGGTGCATTAAATACAATGCTAGTGTTTTCATAAAAGCAATATATTAAGAACTTCATACAATTCATTAAGCATGATATTATACCTTAAATAAAGTATTTCTCCTACTTATACTTAATTATAAGAGATGTAAAATAAATAATTTTTTATTTATTTATAACAAAAAATAATAATTTTTTATTTATTTATAACAAAAAATAATAATTTTTTATCCATTTAAAAGAAAATGATTATATATATATATATATATATATATATATATATATATATATATATATATATATATTATATTTCATATGGTTATAAGCATATATAAGTTTATATTTATATTTTTTATTTAATATATACATATAATTTTAACAATGTTAAATTATAAAAAATATAATGATATTTTCTTTACAATGGTCAATTTAATTTTTTGTTATGATCTTGTTTATTATAGCATATAATTTTTTTGGGGTTAAATGATTGCTAAGACTTTGTTTCTTGTTTGGAGATTTAATTTTTAAATGAAAGAGCTCTAGAAGGAAAAACTAGGACATTGATCAAATAGACGAAATACTTTTTAATTGCTACAAAATTGAAGACAAGATTGTTTCCCTAGGAGGGTCCAATGGGGATGTATTTAGATTCTCTCTAAGATAGATAGTTCATTTGCCAGTTTTTTAAAAGAAAAATATTCAATTGAGACTCAAGAAGTAAAAAAAACTACACTAAAAATGCTCCTTTTGTTTGTTGGAAAAATATCAACATATCAAAGAGTCATTGGATGCTTGCTATAGTTGGAATCAAGGGAAAATACCATTATTGAATAGATTATAGTAGAAGAAATGGTATTATATAGAACCAATCATGACTTGATCTATAAATTCATAGGTGTTCGCTCTACCTTGAATTTGTTGCATTCATGGGTTTGATAAAACTAGGAGCCTCTTGGTGAGTATTTTTTATGGTTTATTAGTAATGAATATTTTATTGCTATATTTTCCTCGTTTATTGATAAAGATAAGGCTTTCAAACTAGAGAAGGAGAATAATGGTATGACAGGATTATTTCCTCAGTCATGGAGAGTGGGATTTAATCCTCATATTAAAAACACTATTGTCTTGATTTGGATATATTTGTATGCACTCCTGATGGAGTTTGGGGTGAATAGATTTTGAAAATCATTAGTATTTATTTTGGAAAATATTTGGACATTTCTAGAGATACAATGAAAGGAAACATAGTCAGTTATTCTAGATTATGTATTTAAATGGATCACAACCAACCTTTGCCAATAAAGGTGGAACTCAAACTTGTAGGACTACCTTGGATTCAACAACTTCATTATGAGGTGGTTCCTTTCAGGTGTATATTTTACCATAAATATGAATATTTGGCCTGACCCTATCCAAACAATGTGATTTATGAAGGAGGATAAGTCAATAGTCAATAAAGAAACAACTAAAATTTCTTAGGGAGGAGATGCACAGGGATATGGTTTTGAAAAACCCAAAAGAAAGAGAAAACAAAAGAAAAAATATAATAAGGAGCAAAACCAACCAAAACCTTCAAATATGTATGATATCTTCAAGACATTAGTGGAGTAGGAAGAAGAAGAACTCATGGAAGGAGTGGATGGGAATAATGAAAACAATAACATCCATGTTCAAGCCCCTCTTTTGGCTTCTCCTATCCTAGAGTTTAGTGTGTTACCACAATTAGAGATTATAGAGACATTGATAGTGCAAAACGATGAGTAATAGATAATAAAGGATGTCACCATGGGTGTGGGAAAAAATAACAAAGAAAATTAAAATATAGGGATAAGCTAGGTGGAGAAGAGATCTAATAATATTAGATATCAAGGAGTAAGTAGAAAATAAAATAAAAAATTGATAGCATCTTAAGGATATAAATTGATCACTAGGAGATTAGTGAGGCTGATAGACTCATACATGTCTCAAGGTAATCAATGATTATATAATCATGGAATATTAGGGGTTTAAATAGTAGAATGGATAAATTTGTTATTCAAATACTTAGAGAAAAATAAAACATTTTTTTTGCCTATCCAAGAGACAAAAGTCATCGGATCTCATGTACAAAATAATAAAGAGACTTTGGAGTGGTGTTGATCATATGGAAGTGGATGCCCAAGGAGAATCGAGGGGATAGATACCTTTTTTAACTCTCTTTAATGGATGCCAATATAATATATAGCCTAGAAGGGTGTCCTCACATTGCATTTTAGAAAGAATGTAACAATTGAACATATTTTAATCATACATTTCTATGGGGATTTTAATCCTAAGTTATCATCAATGGAAAGTGGTGCATAATATGAGATTTTTGAGGGAGGAGTTGTACTGGGTTGTTACTAGGTATTTTAATCCTAAATTATCATCTAGAGACCAGGAATGAGGAACCCCAATTTTGGACCTAGGAGAAATACTTATGATTGTTCAATTTTATGCATTACACTTGTTGGATATTAAATATCCTAGAACCAACTATACTTAGACTAATAAAAATACAGATCCATATAGTAGAAATATGAAGTTAGACCATTTTTTGGTTTTAGAAGAGCCATTTGTGAAATAAAATCTAAAATTTTAGATTTTGAGGGTTTGGTCTCAGATTTATTTCCCACTCTATTGATAGAGGAGATCCAGATAGGGTAAACCTAAACCATTTAGATTTGAAATTTTTGGTTACAAAAATAGAAACTTTGAAAGAAAATACCATAGTGATGGGAAGAGGGAATATCGATATATGGGACAACAATGTTTAGATTCCACAAGCAACTTCATTATGTCAAGGATTAATTGAAACAATGGAGGTAAGCTAACAAGTTAGACTTCCAAGCCCAAAGATTTCCATTGGTGGCCAAATGGGATGAGGTACACAAACATAATAATTATAGAGCAACTCAAAGAAGCGCATGCTGAATTATGTAAAGCAGTTGAGGACATTGAAAACCATGAGGAGATATCTTGGAAATGGAGAGCAAGAACCACTTGGTTATTGGAAGGTGATAGAAACACCAAAAAAATTCATCGGGTTGCTTGTGTTAGGAGATAGACAAACAAGATGGAATCTCTTTAGTATGAGAATGATCTCTCCTTTGATACAATATTATGGAAGGTATACATTTCCATTCGATGGATTATTTTGCTAAACCTTTCTTAGAAAATATTATCTCAGTGGAGTAAGGGGGTTTCTTAGAGGGCAAGTAGATCTTGGATGGTGTGGTTCTAGCTCAGGAGGTAATCCACTCAATGCAAAAATTTGGTAATAGAGGAATGTTTATAAAATTGAATATGTCAAAGGCTTTTGATAGGGTGGAGTGGAGCTTCTTGTTAAGGATGATGACAACCTTCGCTTCTCTTAGGATTGGATAGAATGGATCATGAGTTGCACCTCTACTATGACATACTCAATGTTAATCAAAGGCCTTCCCTTACAATTATTTGGAGCCACTTGAGGCCTTCATCAAGAAGATCTTTGTTCCCCTTATATTTTCTCATATTGGTTAAAGGTTTAGGTAGAATCATCTTGAGTAGAAGACAACAATATTTTCTAATAGGTATCAAGGTGGGTGAGGAGATTTTTTATTCACCTACAATTTTTAGATGACACAATATTGGTGGGAGTGGCCAACCTCAAGGAAGCAATAATTATTGGATATACTCTTAATGTTTACCTTATGACCACAAACCAAGTCATAAATATTAATAAATCCAAAGTGATCTTCTTCAATATTCATCAAATACCTATATAATTTTATATATCATGGGATTCACGAGAAATTCTATCAAAGTGATCTATTTGGGGGTCCCTTTGCATTTAAAAAAACTAAAGATAGCTATCTAGAGGAATATTTTGGATCATATCAAAGAAATAATTAACCATTGGTCTCAAAAATGGTTAACCTTTGGGGGTAGATTAATGTTTTTAGAATAAATCATTCAAATGCAAATTTATAGTTTTTTGTCCTTGTTACCCCACATACCATATGGAAAGAGTTGGACAAGATGTATAGAATATTTTTATGAGGAGAAGTAAAAGGAGAGAAGAAATAGGTGTTAGTAGGTTGCGAGAAAGTAAGATAACCCAAGGAAAATGGAGGTTTGGGATAGATGAGACTAGAGCTAAATAATAAAGCTTTGGATAGAAATATTTACTAGAGGTGGATCTCCTAACCAATTTTTTCTAGAAGAATTTTAAATAGTAAATATTTGGTACAAGTGAACTGAATGAGGTGATTCATTTCCCTTTGGATGGTAATGAGTCCCTAGTGTGGCAGGATCTAAAGTTAGGAGCTTAGGTTGTAAAATATGGATTTTTTTCTAATGTGGGAAGAGGGGAGAAGGCATAATTTTAGATATGGGATAAATATCCACCTATTATTGTTGAATTCCTAGAATTACAACCAGTAAAAGCAACCATGGAAAGTAGGTGTGAGACCAAGATTATAATAAAAAGTGGTTAGTTCTTAGGATCTTGGATTTTAAAATTATGGGAGTTTAGTGGAAACTTAAAAGGAGGGAACAAGTGATTTTGGAAACTAAGGCTAGGAGGAGTCATGTCCCAATTTACAAATAATATTTATTTTAATATAATTTATTTTTTTAATTCTTTAAATAAAAAAAATTGGGTTAAAAAAAGAATGTTATTTTATGTATGATATTGATTCTTTTTTATTAATGCTCCACTAAATGAAATTTGATAGATGATTCCTTCTTTTCTAGTAATTCTTATTCCAATAAGTGACAAGTAAAAATCACTAATAGTATTATTATTATTTAAAGTAAAACAAAGTATAATGGATGATAAAATTAGGGCCACATTCCTTGAAGGCATATGGGTAGCCTAAATAACCTCCATGTGATTCAAACCAACCTATGATAGAGAATAGTCTGCTATGGTTATTGGGTGTATCCCATGCCTACATCTCACATGTGGCATACAATCCAAGAAGTTATAGGAGTAAGAGATAGAGCTTCAAGGATTAATTTTGAGGTTTTATACCAAGGTAAACTTATTTTTTTGATGTCCTCTTAGTGGAATCTCTTCCTACTCTAGCATAGACTACCAATTTTGTGAGGGAAAAGAGGTTAGAAGGAAAATAGTAAATGAAATCAAGTAAAAACCTATCTAGCCTAGACTAAGGGGTGGCAATGTGCCAAGAGTAAGGTTATGTAGGAATGGGATTAGTGAACACATGAGCCACCTATAATAGGAAGGTGAATACATCTTGTTGCAACACAAAACTCTCTCTTATAAAGCTTGCATGAAGAAGTGATAAATACTAGTCACGAGGTTCCCATGCAAACTTGCATACACACATAAAGAATATGAAAAAAATAAAATAGCCACAAATATTTTATATAAATATGTGTGTGTGCTAAAACACTAGCAAATTACATGTGCTACAACAAAATAGCTTGAAAGAGCTTATATACAGAATGACTTGGATATCAAGTCTAGATCATCACACAAGAAGAAATCATAGAAAAATATCTCTTGGGATAGATACTAGGCATAAGGAAATGATTTTATTTTCCATCCTTTACAATGAATAAAACATTAATATTTATAAATAAATCAAAGAATTTTTTTTCTCACAAAATTCAAAATACCGTTTTTAAAAATTCTTGTTTGGGTTCTTCTGTATCGATGTTGCACAATATAGAGGATCCTAGATATATATTCATTGGGGTGAGATATTGCTAACCATACTATAATTTTTTAGTGATTAGATGTAGAGATATCTTGCCATTAATTTTGTCAAGTTTATGGCTACTCAACAATCTCTACGATTATGCTTTTAATATTGTACCTTTTTGTAGGTGAAAAGTATCCCTGAGAAGGTAGAGCTCTTTGGCATTGGCACTCTTTGTAGCTAGCTTTTCCTTAATTATTATTTGAAGTTTGAATCATCACTACCAACCCACATTTACTAGGTATTTTAAGTAGGTTGGTGTGCTCAAGTTGTCTTTTCTTCTATTCTTGATTGTTTTAGGCATAGTGTTGTTGTGTGCCTTTACTAGAATTCTAGTTTTGGTCATTTTGCTATAGGATCTGATCTTGAGGGTCTAGTTATTAGAGTCTCATGTTTGTATCTACTCAAGTTCTCCTTTGGGAACCTGGGTCATGCTCATTCATTATTACCTTAAATTTCATATGTATTTTGGGTGGCTTGTCCTCTATTAAAGTCTCTTTACAAAACTAGCCAAGGTGCTACTCCTCCTAAGTGTAGTAAGAACTCACTATAGGATGGAGCATAAATATTGGGGTGATTTTATCACTTATATAGCTTACATTTTGAACAAGGTTCCCATTAGAGTAGTTTAGTGTATGACACCCCTTAAGAAGTTGGAAATAAATAAACTTGATGTGCTCTAATTCTATATCTTTCATTCTTTGGAATGGGCTCACACACAAGAAGTTATTAAAAAAAAGATAATAAAGAGTAAAAAATATACTTTTGTGGGGTATTTAGAATCTCAAGGGCATAACATCACTATGATTATCATAGGAATGAGATTCTCATTTAGAGAGATGTGGTTTTTGAAGAGGTTTTTCTAGGGGTTCAATCCAACCCACCACCTAATACTATTTTTATTGTCCTATAACATTCTTTAGATATTATTGTGAAATCTATTTCTTTTAAGGATTCCTTTACATTTTCCAATGAAGTTCATATACCTATGGATATAGATCCTCATTGGCTAGCACCACCTTGAGCACCTTCTATCTTGGATTTAGGGAATGATGAGATTGACACACTAGTTTCTTGTGCTATAGTATAAGATAATAAGGTGAATGATGATTTTTATATAGATGCTTTAGATTTAGCTTTTGATGTTGATTTACCATAGTAAATGCTTAGCTCTTTCATAGTTCATCCAACACCCAAGTGGATTTAGATACTTTTGTAGGATGCTCAACCTATTCATTTTATGGAGCAGCATTGGAAATCCCCTTCTCAATATTTTCTCTTGAATGTTGATCATTCTAAAGATCCTCTCATATATTTTCAAGCTAAGGGTAGACTAGATTAGGAAGATGTCATGTTGGTAGAGTATGTTTCCTTTATGAAGAATGAAGTGTGGGAACCTATTCATATTTTAGAGGGAAAGAATATGGTTGGGAGAAAATGGGTATACAATACCAAGTACACTTCAATCATCCAGGTGAAGAAGTACAAGACACACCTTGTTATAAAGGTTTTCTCTTGAAATTAGGAAATTGACTACTTGGAGATATTTTTTCCATTTTCTAGGATGGATTCTTTCTAAATGATTCTCTCTATAGTTTCTTATTATTTTTGGAAGGTACTTCAAATGGATTTTAAGTGTGTCTTTATTTTATGATGAGCTTTAGGAGGATATGTTTATGTAATAACCACCTATTTATGATCTTGACAATCCCACTCCTCTCATATGTTGATTAACTAGGTCCTTGTATACACTTATGCAAGCAATACATGCTTGGTATGAGAAGTTTTGTTCTTCCTCATGTTTGGGTTCTAAATATGTAAGGTAGAGTATGATATTTACATAAACCATCAGAATGAGAAAAAATTGTTGATTGTAGTGCATGTAGGCGATATTCTAATTTCAAGCAACTCTTATTCCTTGATTTAGAAAATGAAGTAAAAACTTCATGCTTCCTTTGATATGGCATATTTTTGGCTCCTAACTATTTATTTAGCATTCAAATTGATTAGACTACTTTTGGAATTAAAATTTCACAAATCAAACATGCATTAGACCTTGTTTAGCACTCCATGAAGGAGGACTGTAAATCTATTTAGGAACATTTTTGTTTAGGTTTGATGCTTTGACCTAATACATGACTTCTTTGGTTGATGACACTTTATATCAGTCTCTTGTAAGAGGCATTCTCTACATTCCTCGCACATGATCCAATATTGTATTTTATATCAACTATTGTTTTAGATAAATGTATACACCTCAAGAGAGTCATTTTACCATGACCAAGAGGATCCTTAGATACATCAAATATATATATCATATGCCTATTCATCAATCAATTGTTGTACCACTGATTTTGATAGTATTTTTTGCAGACAACAAATCCTAGCCACTTGTCATCCACACATCATACAATCACCACCATCCATTATATATATATATATATATATTTGTGTGTGTGTATGTGTGTGTGTGTGTGTTTATATATAAATATAAATATTTTATATATTTATATTTATTTATATAATATATATATGAATAAATCATATCCATTCATCACAATCTAATATCAGTCATCCATATGACTTGATCCAAACCACACATCAAAGTTATAATATTAGTAATTCATAATATTTTAATCTTGACCATCCACTGGTGTCATTGAAAACCTAGCATGTTGAAAGGTAAGTTATAAAATGTTATTCATTCTCATGAATAAGGGTTGAATGGTTGAATGGTTAAGTGGTTAAATAGTTAAATAAGTGTTTGAGCCCTTGCATCCATCATTACCAAAAACCCTAGCATTTCACTATCATCGTCTCCCCTCATCGCCTATATATCCTCTATTTTTGTCACCCAAATCCCCTATGAACGAGATCTAGTTTTGTAATACCCTTTCTAGAAACCCTTGAACATTGTTGAGCATTTCTCAAAAAAATTTGAGCATCTCTAAATTACTACTAGCTATTTTCTACCATTGTCAAATGCTCTAGGGTGTTTCTGCTCAATCAATTTATTGTCGATAAACCCTCAAATGCTTTTGGGCATCAATGCACCTTGAAATCATAGAACCAGGAATGTAGATTAGAATAATAGGTATAATATTCGATAAGGTAAAAGGTATTGTTACTCACATTTTCTATACTTAGCTTACATTTCATCATTTACAACACTATTGTTTATAGATTTGTCTATATAGAGGGTCTCACATAGTGGAGCCCTCACATATGCTATTTACCTATTTGGTGTTTTTGATATGTTCGTAGATACATAAATTATATTCTTGATGGTTTTTGTAGCTCAGGTGGTCCCATAGGGATACTCAAGGCCACCTAAAACTTGTTTGGAGTGAAGACGATGCATAAGACACCTAATATTTATTGTGAATGAGGGTTTTAAATATCCTTCAATTGTAACTATTGTATCAACACATAGTATATTGTAACATTGGATATCAAGGCTCCTGCCTTATTAATACAATATTCATTCTTCTAAATAACACAAGCTTATACTAAGAGGGGTGTGAACAGTATAAGATAGCACTTTCCACTTTTCAATCCAAATGATAACAATAATAATATCAATGTAGTAATGAAACAATGCACAATTCATCACACATATGAGAGACAAATATTTAATGCAATTCACCTAATATGGGTTACATCCACAGATAAATATTGCTTATAAATTTCTCAACAAATTTCATGGGTACCAACCCACAAGAGACACCAGTCCCCTATTATAATGTTTGTGGACACCAATACACAAGAGACACCAATCCCCTATCTAGTTCATGGACACCACTCCATAGGAGACACCAATCCCCTCTAATTTGGTTTTATGGATACCACTCTACAGGAGACACCAATCCCCTCTACTCTGGTTTTGTGTACACCACTCCACAAGAGACACCGATATCCTCTACTCTAATTTTGTGGACACCACTCCATGAGAGACACCAATATCATTTTCTCTAATCTAATCTAAATCCTACTTACAACTCTGCTCAAATATGCTCCATAAATTTTTCACAACTTTGCTCAAATCTATTTCAACCTACTCACAAATTTTCTCAAATATGCTCCACAACTTTTTTCACAACTTTGCTCAAATTTTGCTCCAATTTTCTCACAACTCTGCTCAAATTTACTCACAGAAACCTACTCAAATGTTCTCATAAAACTTGCTCAATATTTCTCACAAAATTTCTCAATAGTGATCACAAAACCTACTCATAAAACCTATTCAATCTTGCTCACAAAACCTAGTCAATTATGCTCATAAACCTGCTCAATCCTGCTCACAAAACTTGCTCAATTTTTCTCACAAAACCTAGTCAATCCTACTCAAAACCTGATCAAATAATTACTCCAAAATGTGCTTTCAAATATACTCAAAACCTTCTCCAAAACCTATTCTCAAACCTTCTCAAAACCTACTTTCAAACCTACATAAAACCTCCTCAAAACCTACTCCAAAACCTGTTCTCAAACCTTCTCAAAACCTACTTTCAAACCTGCATAAAACCTCCTCAAAACCTACTCCAAAACCTGTTCTCAAACCTTCTCAAAACCTACTTTCAAACCTGCTCACTAAATTCTTCCATTTTTTGTGTTTATTTTATTTCACACCAAATATATTCAATCATAATTATTTTAACTTTAATAACACATAGAATATGATATACTAGTGTTGGAAGCTTCAAATGATCAAAAATAATTTGTTCATTCATTAAATTTATCACTCCCACATATCTCACATTTATTACATTTTAAAGGTATCGTTAGTCTAGCACTTGATCAATGTAATGTATCCAATAACTTTTATACCTACAAAAAAAATATTTTCTTCAAATATTCAATATCACTTGAAAAAAGAATTCATTTACAATAATTTCAAAAACTACTTTGCACATCAATTCCCAATGCAATAAAAAACTATGCATAAATATGCCCTTACTTATCCACTCTCAAGTCAATGATAATAATGCACAATTCTACCCTTGCTTATCCACATTTCAATTCAATGAAAATAATACACAATTATATCCTTACTTATCCACTCTCAAATCAATCAATAATGCATAAAATCTACCCTTTTTCACTCGCAAATCAATCAATAATAATGCACAAAAACTATCCAGTACATCTACTCTTAGACCAATAAAAATGAATGCACAATTCTACCCAATAATTTTATTTTTATCTTTTTATCTATATCTCAATTTCAACAATATTATCACTCCAATAATAAACTTGGAGAATATAAATTTAATCATGGAAAAAATGACTTCTTATATCTCCTTCAAAAATTCAATCAAACATTCTATGTTTTTTTTAATTCATGCATACCTTTTTTCACACTTCAAATGATTTCCAGCCACTCCCTTGATGTATGTTTATCAACTTTGATGTGTAGCTCTTGCACTCTCACTATTTTGAATAACTATGGATTTTTTCTTGAACTCATTGCGCTTGGTGGTAGCCAAATGAAACCCTGATAGTGTTTTCCTATGCCATGATGAGTCCATTCTATTACTTACTTCTTAATTTTACCCTTGTGTACTCCTCAGAGTATTTGCATCAATTCTTGAATAAACTAGAGGTTCTCTATAAGGTTTACAACTTCATAAATTGTATTCAATTTCCACTCCTTAATTTCTTCAAGGCCTTCAACGTATTTCTTGATCACTACACTTTTGGTAACACCGAGGACTCTAAAAAATTTCTAACTATGAATATCTTCAAATATTTCAATGTCTTGTTGGATTGCACTTTTGGTAATTTCGAAGACTCTCAAAAAACTTCTTACAATGAACGTCCTCAAATATTTGTGTCCTAATTTTTGTTCTGCCACATGGATGCCTCAACACTCAATGCTTTCACTTGATATGATTCACCATATCTTGCTTTCTACTCATATATCCCAAAAATATTAATTCAAAACAACTTTATTCAAAATAAAACATTTGATTACCTCAAGAATGCATCTCCCCTTGTATTCTCTCAATCTTCCTTGATGCTGGTGTGCTCAAGATTCCTTTCTACCTTCTTTTCTCACAACATATGTAGCATATTGATCATAGAAATCCTAATGCTTTGAAAACATATCTTTGTATGTTCACTCTCTCAAATCAGCATTGTCCCACTAACTCAAATTACTTGAGTGTAGTGTCCAAGGAAACATTCTACAATGCATGACTTTCATGCTACGCCATTGTTCTCCTTCACCTTGTTTCATTGTTTGAAATGGATTTCAATGCCCAACTATCACACTGCACTCTATTATCCTTCACCTTATTTCACTAATCTAAATATATTTTAATGCCCAACTATCGCACTGCACCCTATTATCCTTCACATTGTTTCATTGTTCGAAATGTATTTCAATGCCCAGTTATCACATTGCACATTTTTCTCCTTTGCTCATAGGAATACACTATTAGACACACCCAAAAAATGAATTTTTCACTTGACATATATAGATAAAACTTTAATATCTTGCGTATTCGGCTCATACATTTTCACTCCCATGATGTATAAACTTTTAACATTATATTTAAACTTTGCTTGGTTCCCAGGGAGTTGACGTTCTCACATTTTCAAATTCAGCTCCATATATTTTAAACTATTACATTGATGTTTTCACGCTTGCAAATTTCAATTCCATATATTTAAACCATTACATTGGTGCTTTCACACTTTCAAATTTCAGATCCAAATAATATCTTTAAACCTTTACTTTATAATATTATTGTAACTTTTAATATTTGAATACCCAATTTAAATATTAAATCTTATTATTGTAACTCAAATAACCTTTGAAAATATCTTTGACACTTCACATTTCATCCTTGAAAATATTAATGACAACTCAATATTGTATCCTTGAAAATATTTCTACCTTTGACATCAATGACAACTCAATATTTCTAAAAATCTCCCTCTTTGTCATTGATGTCAACCATATAATAAAACTATCCTTTTTACAAGATGATAACAAGCTATTCTAGATGCTCCTAATTTCTAGTTGCTTCCCCTTACTGAATTCTCCCCCTTTTACATCAATGGCAAAGGTTCCTTGGGGCTGAAATATAAGACTCTTAATTTTGCCCCATCACTTCCTGCTCTTCTTGAGACTTTAGTGATGGTATGGGAGTACAACTACTCCCAATTTACAATGCTCTTCTTATTTTTTAATTTCATTTTTCCACATATTTGCATTCATACCCTTTTTATCATTTTGAGCATAATTTTTCTTGCTTATCTTTGGAAATTCAGGGAACATTGTTCTACACCATTTAGATTTGTGCCCAAAATTATCACATTTATAGCAAATGATGTTGTACTCCATGAAATGTGCAAATAAATTGAAGTTCCTCTTGGTGAAGCCATAACCATTCTTATTAAGAACCCTACAATGTACAACTTTGTAATAAAATTTATGACATGAAAAACAATGACCTTAGAAGAAATATTTAGCTTGCCTTGGAGGATATGGTCACATAGTTCTCTCATTGCTTTTTCTATTATGGTCCATGTTCCTTGATTATTATTTTTTTACTTCCTATTTGATACTATCACCTTTCAACACATCAACATAGGTGTTAGGCTCTTCTTAAATCACTTTCTTTGATGCTTTTGTTTCTTTTGAGCTTGACTCCCCTTTTGTTTATTTTGACCTTCTTCAAAACCAAGTCCAGTATTTATAGATGAAGATATTTGTGCTTGGATAATATCACCCACAATTTTTGTGCTTTTCCCAAACCTATGTAGCTTATCATTAGAATATTTCACTTCCATACTTATAGAAACCACTTCATGTTCTAATCATTCACATTCTAGCTCTTTTGCCTTTAACTGTTCAACCATACCTTCTTCAATTTTATTTTCCTCTTCAACCTTAATTTTTAAGTCAGTGCGATCTTATAGAAGCTTTGCCTTTGTTTTCTCATCCTCTTGTACTTGAGCCTTCAATATTGAGTTCTCCCTTTTCAATTCTTCAAGATCAACAACAAGTTCATCTTCTATATCTGAATATTTATCTTCTTCTTGATCTTCAACTATAGGATCATCTTCTTTTTCACTATCAGAGAGACTTTCATCACTACTTCTAGAAGCACTACTAGCTTCTTCAACATCAAAAATCTTCTTGTGTCATTGAAATATCTTCTTCTCATGCTTGCCTTGATCGTGCTTTTTTTTATTTTCATGATAGAATTTTCTTCCTTCTTTTTCTTATATTCCTTTTCTTCTTCATTGCTACTACTTCTAGCTTGTGGACAATAAGTTACATAGTGACCAAGATTACCACAATTAAAAATTTTGTGTTTTCTTGGATCCTTCTTATTCCTTATTACAAATTTAGCTTCTTATCCACTACTTGATTCTTCACTTGATTATGGTTCTTTATTCTTTGCCTCCTTTGAATATTTGAAATCTACCTCTCTTTTTTATGTTTGATCTTTCTTTGTCCCCATCTGCACATTCCATAAAGCATAGATAGTCTCATCAAATTTGATTAGAACCCTTCATGATGAGCCTGTGTTCTTGTAATATCTTCCTTATACCTCTAGTCTAGAACTTGATAAATGTAATGTATCCAATAATTCCTTATAACCCCAAATAAAATATTTTCTTCAAATATTCAATATCACTATAGAAAATAATTCATTTACAATACTTTCAAAAACTACCTTGCACATCTATTCCTAATGCAAAAAAAACCATGCACAAATCTGCCCTTACTTATCCACTCTCATGTTAATGATAATAATGCACAATTATGCCCTTGCTTATCCACTTCTCAAATCAATGAAAATAATGCACAATTTTATCCTTACTTATCCACTCTCAAATCAATCAATAATGCACTACCCTTTTGTTCACTAATAAATCAATAAATAATAATGCACAAAAATTGTTCAGTACATCTACTCTTAGATCAATAAAAATGAATGCACAATTCTACCCAATAATTTTGTTTTTGCCTTTTTAATTATATCTCAATTTCAACACTCTTATCACTCTAGTAATAAACTTGTAGAATATAACTTTAATCAAGGCAAAAATGACTTCTTATATCTTCTTAAAAAATTCAATCAAACATTCTATTTTTTCTTTTGACTCATGCATACCTTTTTTTCACGCTTAAAAATATTTCTACCCACTCCCTTGATGTACGTTTGTAAAATTTGATGTGTAGCTCTTGCACTCTCACTATTTTGAATAACTATGGATTTTTGCTTGAACTCCTTGCACTTGGTGGCATCCAAATGAAACGTTGATAGTATTTTCCTTTACCGTGATGAGTGCGCTCTATTCCTTACTTTTTAATTATTTTTTTGTGTACTTATTAAAGTATCTGCATTAATTATTGAATACACTAGAGTCTCTCTACAAGGTTTACAACTTCATCAATTATCTTTAATTTCCACTGCATTGTTTCTTCAAGGCCTTCAATATCTTGCTCGATCATGACACTTCTAGTAACACCAAGGACTCTCAAAAACTTCTAAATACGAACATATTCAAATCTTTCAAAATATTTCTATATTACTACACTTTTGGTAATTTTTGGGACTCTCAAAAAACTTCTAATAGCAAACATCTTCAAAGCTTTGTACCCTAATTTTTGTTCTACATTGCGGATGCCCGAGCACTCAATGCTTTCACCCGATCTGATTCACCATATCTTGATTTCTACACATATATACTAGAAACGTTAATTCAAAATAAATTTATTCAAAATGAAACATTTGATTACCTCAAGAATGCATCTCCCCTTGTAATATTTTAATCTTCCTTGATGTTGGTGGTGCTCAAGATTATTTTCTACCTTCTTTGCTCATAACGTCTATATCATATTTATTATAGAAACCCTAATTCTTTGACAACGAATCTCTATGTGTTAACTCTCTCAAATCAGCGCTATCCCACTATCTCAAATTACTTGAGTGTAGTATCCAAGGAAACATTCTACAATTCCCAACTTTCATGATGCACCACTGTTCTCATTCGCCTTATTTTTCTATTCAAAAAGGATTTTAATTCCCAACTATCACACTGCACACTATTCTCCTTCACCTTATTTCACTACTCAAAATAGATCAATACCTAGCTATCACACTACATCCTGTTCTCCTTCACCTTGTTTCGCTATTCAAAATGGATTTCAATGCCCAAATATCACACTGTACATTGTTCTCCTTAACTCACAAGAATACACTATTAGACACAACCACAAAATGAAAATTTCACTTGATATATATATGTAAACCTTTAATATCTTGCACCATTGGCTCATATGTTTTCACTTCCATGATTTATAAACTTTTAACATTATATTTAAACTTTGTTTCGTGCCTATGGGGTCAGTGTTCTCACATTTTCAAATTCAGATCATATGTTTTAAACTATTACATCAACGCTTTTACACTTGAAAAATTTAATTCCATATATTTAAACCATGACATTGGTGCTTTCACACTTTCAAATGTCAGCTCCAAATAATATCTTTAAACCTTTACTTTATAATATTTTTGTAACTTTAATATTTAAATTTCCAATTTAAATATTAAAGCTTATTATTGTAACTCAAATCACCTTTGACAATAATTCTTCCTATATCACCAATGAAACTTCACATTTCATCCTTGAAGATATTAGTGATAACTCAATATTGCATCCTTGGAAATATTTTTGCCTTTGACATAAATTACAACTCAATATTTCTAACATCTTTGTGCAATATCTTTTGTGTTGTTTTTTGTATTGTTATATTGGTGTTGTCAATTTTTGCTTTACAAAATGGTGATCATGGTGGGACCCCCAATAGGTTTCTTATTTTAATATATCTTGTCAAATTTTGATCTAATTTTTTGTTTCTATTACAGGTTTTCAAATATTCAATCGTGCAAAAATCCCAAAACTAGGGTTTCTAGGAGCAACAAGATTTGATATGAGGTCACACAAACACCCTAACGTGTTTGAGGTATACCCTATCACATCCAATATATGCCTCACCATGTCCAATAGACTCTATATTGCATCCATGAGTGCTGGGAAGAAAAATACATAGGCTTTCTAGTAAGTCTTGATCAAGCCCCACTTCCATTTTTTTTTGCTTTTTAAAGAGATTTAAAATAAAATATCTACTTTTTGTTTAAAAAACCACATTTTGCATCTTATGTATTACAAATATTTCTTCATATATTTTTCACATAGGATATATCTTCATTTGTGCATCCATGTTAGTTGCATTAGAACATTCATCACATTAAATTTAAGTTTTGTTGTTTTGTGGTGTTTTTACTTTTTACTCTAAGTGTTATTTGCAATAATATTAAAAAAAGCATAAATACCTGCACTTTAGGATAAAATCTCTTACTTATTACTTTCTCAAGTTAGAACAACTTATTGGTACTCGACCTTACTCCCACTGTTAGAATCACTTTATTATTTAGGGTGGAAGAACTACGTGAACCATCCACTATTTGAATCACTTGATGATTCATGGTGTATCTTAAGAGGTGTACCCTAGGTTATTTTGATTAACTTGGTATTTATGTTCTTGGTCACCAATTTGGCTAAGTAGAAGAGAGTTTCTTAGCATTGTATGAATACCATATATAGAAGAAACTTAAAAAGAATCACACACAATTGCATGCATCACTTTAAACATTAGTGAGTTGGACTTCATCACTAAACATTAAATAAAACTAGAAATAGTGGGTTTCATATCCATATGTTGTCTTACCCCATAGAAACCTTAGCAACCCATGAGTAATATCTTTAGATTTCATCACCATAAAAGTTCTCATTTGCCCTCCACCTTATGATTCCACCCTAGATAGTAGTCTAGGCTTATGCATACATCAAAACACACAAACAAAAAAAATTATTTGTAAAACATAGGATTCAATTTGTTGTTTTATTTTGTGTACTTTTCATTATCATTGTACCTTTTTCCACACATCCCACACATTCACTACCCCAATTGACTCATTAGCCTATGGTTTTAACTCAAAGCCAAGCCAAAATCATGAGTCAAGCAATTACCATCCAACCCACTTCATCCATGGATTACCCCACCTCTTACCAATAACTTATGTGGCTAGCATAGCTAGCCCAACATAGACAATATATTTGTGTTTGTTTGTAGGACCCTCACACATAGTATTCACTTAGAATGCTAATGTGATGCATAGAGACATCCACACCTCCATTCTACAAACTGAGACTTCTACACTAACCAACCATCCTACCACTTACATAGACATGGATAAATTTGGACCTTACCTAAGATCAACTAATCCTATATTAGAACAACTTAACATCCCACATGGTCAAGTTCCTTATTTTTAGTTGGAACTTGGTCACTCTCATCCCCACACTTTTAGCCAATTTTACACCAACTCTCTTTGTGAGGTTACATCTATGCCTTCACATCACATGTCTCCACCACATGATAGCCAAAAAACCTCTATCCCATATACCCACACCAAAACCTACACCAATCCACTCTATGAAGTGCATGTCAATGCAGCTTCATATATTCCATATACCATTCCATACACTACCCCTCATTTTGTTGTGATTCCTTTCACAAATTATCCTCCACCAAAATCCACCAATATTGCAAACACCTACATCTCACTCGCATCCACATCCATCATGCCCACACAATCTACTTCAAAAATTACCATACAACAAGCATGACAACACCTCAACTAGTTACTCATTGGCCAGGAAGATGCTCATTCTTACCCCCAATAGCAAACATAGGTGGAAAATTTTAAACTCCATTACATCCCAAGCCAACACACCTACTTTACCTCAAACCCATCATAAATATCACAACCTTATCAGGTTTCTATCCCCACACCCCCATTCATCTATAGCAATCCCACTTCCACAACCCAACATATTCACATTTCCCAAACCTCATATCCATTTCGCCAACAATAATCATTCTATCACCAAGTCTAACCACATGCCCAACATCATAAAATTTCCTTCAATCCATCTGACCATAAACACCACATCCCATCTCAACAATTTACCACTCCACATACCCTACTTTCACACAATAATTAAGTAATTTATGGTTTCTACACACATGGTGAAGACCCTAAATTCCTAGCAATGTAGCAATAGATTTATAGCTTGATTTAGCATACTCCTGGTATGATGTACCAAAATCCTACCTTGAGACAACTAGTCAATCAACTTATCCATTTTTTGGTACCAACACTACCATATCCAGTAGACTTCATTGTCATATTTGATAAATTTAAAGGGACTGAGGATCCCAAAGAGCACATCAACACCTTCATTCTCTCATACTTTTGAATTCAATATCAATATGCTTTGATCCTTCTAATGTTTCCTTAGATATTAGGGGTAGATGCTCAAGACTGGTATAATCATCTACCTCACTATAATATTTACACATTTGAATAATTGGTATATAATTTTTTGGAGATATTTGTGCTCAATGTTAATAATAAAATCACATTGACTGACCTATAAAACCTTAGATAATTCAAATAAGAGTTAATCTATGATTTTAGAAACTGTTGAAGGGCTATTATTACCAAGTTGTCATTCTCCCTACCAATGGAAGTACTGAAATTAATGTTCTCAAGGAGTTGTTTAAAATTCATATCCTTGTTATTGCAACTTCAACAATATGGAATATTCAATGAAGTTCTCACCCAATCCCATGTCATCAAAGAAATAAAAATCCAAGAGAGTGAGATAAAGCCTAAGAAAAAGAATGGTAAAATAAGGTCCAAGCAAAGGAAGTAATTTTGGCCATTCAAAACCAAATCAAGTGGTCTTGAGCCAGCGGATAATGACTCAACAACAACAACCAGTGTAACAAAAATTGCAACAAGTATCTTATCAAGTGGTTCCCCCATCCCAACAACTTCATAATACAGTATCAACTATGGAAAATTTCCAATGTTGATAGTATGCTCAACAAGACCGCATATTCGCACCTTTTCCTGAATTATATACCTCTCTCTTTCACAGGTTGTATGACACCAATTCTATTGCCTTACTCTAAATCACACCATAATATCAATTTAAACATAGTGAGAGCTATAAGGAGCACATGTTTTTTCCTTTCCATTGATATAAAGGACATGGAATTAATAACTACTGGTCATTTAAATACATGGTGCAAGATATAATAGAGCTAAGGTCCATTAAGTTTGATATTCCCTTGGCTCAACAAAACCAAAACCTTGGTATATACCAAACACCACTTCCTCATCATGAGTAACAATGATAGGCAATAGGGGGATCAAAACATAAAGACTCCTAATCAAGTAAACCATGTGCAATAGTATCAAGGTTTTATGGGGTCTATTCACGTAGCCACCTAAGGTCAAAGAAACACCAATATATAAAATGAACAACAATAGGTATTTCAACCTCCTATAGCACCTCAAGCAATTGTGACTCCTCAACCTACCAATTATTCATCACCCATCCATTTTCCCCTAATTCATCCCACCCATTCACCTTCCAAGACATCCATACCAATCCACTAATATTCCAAATCATCCACAAAGACCCATCATCTTACTGAGTAAATGACTAACAATGGGCCTTGAAATGGCTTCAACAAATCTATATATCTATGAGCTAATACAAAAATATCCCCTACACTTCTTGGAATTAATGGAAATCTTAAAATCCATTAAACTCCAATCTCAAGACACTAATGACTTCAATAATTTCATGGGGAGTATTCAAACATGCATAAAGTCTTCCATCACATTCTATTATTTTGAAATTAAATCAATTTCATCATAATTGATGGACCCTCCACTGCATATTATGGTTCAATTTGATAGGAAGCCATTTAAATGAGTACTGATTGGCACTAGATATTCCATCAACATCATCGATTCATAACCATAGTCACCCTTCAAAATCTTAAATTTCCTCCATCACACATAACCAAATCCACCTTCACCTTAAGAGCATTCAATGATGCTCTTTATTCCACATTTGGCACTGTCATTTTACCCATAGAAGTGGGGGTAAAAATATTGCATACCATGTTCCACATCTTGGAGGAATCCATAGCTTACAATGTACTCCTTTGATACCCTTGGATTAGGGAAATAAAATGTGTCCCTTCCATACTACATCAATGCTTAAAATATATATATGAGGTATAGGTTCATTGCATATTAGGGGAGATCGAATTGTTTAAGTATTGCAATTTTATTTCAAATCCCTATCAATCCACACTTCCATAAACCTACCTATTCCTAACACCATCAACTACATCATCCACCACTTCTTCATCCAATAATCCTATTATTGAGGAGATTCCACCCACAATGATGACTTGGAGAAATTCTATGAAGAATATGATGTCATTTCAATAGATTCTAATGAATCTGAAGAGGAATCAACATAAATCTTTCCATTCATCGAACATGATGAGCATTATCTCATAATTTTCGCCATCCACTAGCCCATTTACCATTTTCTTCTCCCTAGGGAGCGAGTTGAACCAAATGGTGAACCACCACCTCCACTTCATTAATCCACCTCATTGAAACATTTTGTAACATATGTACATAATTCAAAAATACAACATAAAAAAATTGTATGGTATTTTCATTTGTGTTTATACACATTTCTTGTTGCTATTTATGTTTCCAAAGCTCCCTTGTCGATTCTAAAAATCATGGAAAACCACCCATTCCATTGCCAACCACCTTTACCCCACTAAGTCAACATGAATTATGTTAACTTATTTACCCCACTTCGTAACCCATATGATTTGTCAAAACCAATTCCAATTGATATTAGCCTCATTGATATGGAATGCATTTCATTGCCACCATACTTTGCTAAATTTGCCTTTTTTTAGGAATTGTTAAGAGCTTCTGTTGCTTACATTCATCTAATTCCAGGTAGACACGGAAGAGACTAGGTTAGAATATTTTGATAATATCATTTATGATATTCATATAATTCCAATGCTCCATCATATTGAGGAAGTTTCCCACATGGCCATTGAAGATACTATAGATGTGAATCTTAGTTTAGACATAGAAAATCCACAAATCATCAAACTTGGAAAAAATTATCCACTAATGAACAAGAGCAATGGATAGCTCTCCTCAAGATGGAGATGGGCATTTTTGCGTGGTCCTATAAAGATATGCCTAGTCTTGATCCTATCATGATTGTCCATAATTTAACCTTGCATCTTGATGTTAAGCTGATCAAACAAAATTTGAGAAATATGCATCCTACCATTGCCATCATGGTTTAAGAAGAGCTTCAAAAGCTATTAGATATGGGTTTTATTGTACCCATTGACTATCTTGGGTGGCTCTTAATGTTCCAAGTGTGGATAGGGTTTCTTTGTAAGTGGCTTAGAAAAATCTTTTTCTAAGTCCTAAGTGTGAAAACACTTCAGGTTTGTCGACAAGTTTTTGTCGGCACACTTTGTCGGCAAATTTTCTTCTATCCTATTCTCCCTAACTCTCCTCCTATTTCTTCTCCTATATTCCTTCCTCCTTATCCCTCCATTTCCTCCGTTATTCCTTCTTCCTCCTTATCCCTCCATCTCCCTTTCCCTTTATTCCTCCAACTTCCCCTCGCCGAATTTCTCCCTATAGCCTACATATATATTCACCAGAATTTGCAATGTAATATGGTTGAAGAGGGGTTCCATTAAATAATAATTTTTTTATTCTCGTTGCAATTAAATTATTGTTTTGTTCCTAGCTGCATTTGACCTCGGACTTTCACTGGTATTAGAGCCAGTCAGTCGGGCATGGTTCCCAAGGTGAAGCCAGTCGGGCACGGTTCTCAAGGTAGGTGTCAGGCACGTGGATCGAGATCGTCAACATGGCTCAAATCCTAAGGCAAATCATGAGCAGGATCGGGCATGGATCCCAAGGCAGATCATGCACAGGCTTGGCATGAAACTCGAGGTGACACGTGGCAACGGCACAAATCTCGAGGTGACATGTGGCAGTGGCACAAATCTTGAGGCGACACGTGGCAGTGGCATAGATTTTGAGGTGACACATGGCAGCTAGAGAGGTTCTGATTGGGCAACATGTGGATTGAGGTGGCTGACATGGCGATGCTGTGGCGATAGTTGACAGCACGCAGATCGAAGCAAACATCACGTGGTTCGAGGTGAGTGATGTGGTGGCGGCAGACAGCACATGGTTCAAGGTGAGTGATGTGGCGGTGTGCAACTGGTTTAAAAGTTTGTGACATGGTAGTTTGCGATTCATCGAAGTTTCGACAAAATAGCGACATCTGACTGCCCGAAGGCAGTTGAATATCACTGTGCACATTTGGGTTGATAAACCTCGCCTGCGCTCCCACATAGCGCATGTGGGATAAAGGCGACTTTATTAATTTTTAAAAAACACGCCCGGTGAAGATTTGAAATATTGCCGCATTTCCTTGTAAACCCGTCCGGATGCCTAGCGGAGTTGGCTAGGGTGGTGGCTCGCAAAGACGAGGTCCCGGGGTCGATTCCCACCGGGAAGAAAAACAAGTTTTTTGTTTTTTATTTTTTTTTGAAAAATTTGGACGCGGGGGGGATTATTTACAGTGGCCGTCCACTTAGTTTCTAGCAGAACCGCTTGGTGTAGCGGCAAAGCACGACCACCATATTTGGGAGGTCGCGGGGTCGAATCGCCACGTGAAAAAAAAGGTAAAAGTTTTTTTTTAAAAAAACTTTTAAAGGTTTTAAATTTTTTATTTAAGTTTTTTAAATTATTTAATAATTTTAAATTATATATATTTTTTAAATTATCTTTTTAATAATTAATTTAAAAGGTAATTTTAAAAAAAATATAAAAACTTTATTAAATTTTTTAAAAAGACTTTATAAATTTTTTTTAAAAACCTTGTTTGAAGAGTTTTTTTGAAAAAAATAAATAATGTGCCCTTGAAATGTTAGATGATCTAGTCTGGGGGGTGTTATAATGCACTTCTCTCAATATTGAGACGAGAGACACTGAAATCCTTTGATGAAAGGGTTTGACGAACAAGTCTCCATATAGTTTTTTGTCAGCTAGAAAATCAGGTGATTGATCATCTGAGGAAACCGGATTCAGGGTATGAGGGAGATTCTGAAGACAACATCTTCGGACAAAGAATTGAAGAGTCCGAGACTGTGGAAGTTGTACCATAGGACCAAACAAGTGCCAGTTATACACCTGGTATACGGGTAGCAGAATCAAGTGAGAGTTATTCACCATGCTCTCCTGAACCAGAAGTAGTAGTAGAAGAAGAAGACGAAGAAGAAGAAGAAGATCCAGAGGAAGTGGATCCTAAAGAACCTGAGGTCATAGTCATCAGCAGTAGTTTCGAAGAAGAACCTGAATGTTCTAAAAAGGTGAGATTTGATTTGAATTATTAATCTCTTTGTACTGCTTGATAGTACTAATTTGCTTCAAATAAAGTTTGTTTTTTGAAATGGCGTCCAATACTAGTCTGTCGATTCCTCAATTTAATGGAGGATATTATGAATATTGGTCTATTAAAATGAAAACCCTTTTGATAGGAAAATATTTATGGGATGTATTCGAAGAGGGCTATACTGAACCTACTGCTACTGAATGGGAAGCTTTCTCTAATGCTAATAAAAATACTAGAAAAGAAGCACAAAAAAACAATGCTTTCGCCCTTTATCACATACATGCTGCCCTAGATAAAAGTATCTTCCCTAGGGTTGCCTCTTATGTAATTGCACAAGATGCCTGGAATGCCCTAAAAGAAAGCTATAGAGGTAGTGACCAAGTAAAATAGGTAAAACTGCAAACATTGAAACGAGATTTTGAAAATCTCAGGATGCAAGAAAATGAAAAAGTGGGAGATTACTATGTGTGAGTGAAAGCCGTAGTTGATAAAATGGTCACACTAGGGGAAGATATTAAGCCTGAGGTTATGGTGAAGAAAGTGTTGAGAACACTTCTTCCTAAATGGAATTCTATTGCAATAATTATTGAAGAATCCAAAGATTTAACCTTGTTGTCTTTTGATGCCCTAATTGGTTCACTTCTCTCACATGAAGAGAGGTTATAGGAAACTCCTACCACCAGTTATGGAGGAGATGATAAAGCTTTTGCCACACATGAAGGAAGAGGTAGAGGCCATGGCAGAGGACAACAAAGAGGTAGAGGCAGGAATAATCAAAGAGGAGGAACTCCTAACAGAGGAGGATCATCCAATAGAGGCAAAAATCAGAATAGAGGAGGACAACAGCAATATAGAGGGAAAAAATCTGGTAAAGGAAAAGGAGGAGATAAATCAAAACAAGTTTGCTACAATTGTGGCAAACCTGGCCATTATGATCGAGATTGTTGGTCAAAGTCTTCACAAGGAAGCAATAGCAACCAAAGCAGTCAGTTTGGAAATTTTGGAGAAGAGGAAGAGTCCACAAATCTCTTTCTTTCTTATGGCCAGACAGAGCAAAATATGAATGATACATGGATTTTGGACACTGGGTGTTCAAATCACATGAGTGGAAAAGAACTCTTTGCTACTTTAGACTCCTCTTTCATAAACCTAATGGACTGATACATATTTACATTTACTTTCAAGAGCTTAACAAAGTGTGTCCTAAGGATTACTTTCCTCTACCAAACATCGATACTCTTGTCAACACTTGCACTGGCCATGAATTGTTTTCTCTAATGGATTATTTTTTAGGATACAACAAGATTTGAATTAATATTGATGACCAACATAAAATAACATTTACTACACCTTGGGGGACTTTTTGTTACAAGGTGATGTCATTCAACCTAAAAAATGTAGGTGCCACTTATCAATGTGCCATGAAATACATCTTCCATGATTACATGCATAAGATCATCGAAGACTATGTGGATGATGTCTTGGCAAAATCTAAAACTTGACAAGAGCACATTGGTCTCTTGGAAAAATTATTTGATCAACTTCTGGAGCATAATGTAAGGTTGAACCCCAAAATGTGTGTCTTTGGTGTCACCTCAGGTAACCTACTAGGATTCATTATCTCTAAGCGAGGCAAGGAAGTGGACCCAAACAAGGTCAAGGCCATCATGGATATTGCTCTCCCAATAAAATTGAAAGAGTTGTGTAGTCTACAAGGAAATATCAAATCGATCCATAATTTCATTGCACAACTCTCAGAAAAATGCAGGCCATTCAACAACCTATTACAAAAGGGATGAAATTTTCATGGATAGATGAATTTCAAAAATATTTTGATGACATCAAGCAATACCTGGCTTCTTGACTAGTCTTAATTCCTCCTCGCCTTGGTTTCCCCTTCCATATTTATGTTTAAAAAATAGATTTTAAATATTGAAAATAGCTGAGAGCAAGTTGTCTATTACATTAGTCAAATATTGGTAAGCTATGAAACTCGATATTAATATGTTGAAAATCTATACTTAGCAGTGGTTTTTGCCACTAAGAAACACAAACATTACATTCTAAGTCACACTACTTATGTCATAGCTAAATAAAATTATTTGGGTTACATGATGTATCACACTTACAATAATACCCACCCTAAAAAATGGACAGTGCTTCTAATTGAATTCGATCTTGATTTCATTAGCCAAAAATCCATCAAAGATCAGGTAATAGTTGATCGTCTTGAGGAAGCTCCACTTCCTAGTGATAAACCCTTGATTATTGAGATCCTAGATGATTTGGTATTTATTGTCACTGAATAAGAAGAAGATATTATTCTAGAGGAATATGCCAATATCACACTATTCTTTGATGGTTCTAAGTGCAAAAAAATACAAGGTGCAATAATTGTGTTTCATACACCCTAGGGGGTACCAATTCCATTGTCATTCAAACTCGATTTTCCACACATGAACAATAATTTAGAGTATGAAATATTAATATTAGGACTTCAAGCAGCCTTATATATGAGCATAAAGTGTATCAATATATTTGATAATTCTCAACTTGTTGTTCACCAAGTAAATGAATAATACCAATGCAAAGAACCTATCTTAAAACTCTATCACGAAGTAGCAATGAAATAGCTTACAAAATTTGATTGGTATGAGATTGATAGCTTGACTAGATCAACTAATATATTTTTATATGCAATGGCCTCTATAGTATCATTGATTTCAAATAACTCCAAAGGATAGGTATAACCATTAATTGTCACAATAATCTCTAAATCTACAATTTTCTAAGATGAGTCTAAAAATGAGAAGGATGTTTGCTTTATCCACACAGAGACATATGAGCCTTGTTATAAGCACATAAAAGCTTTCCTCAAGTTTTTTATACTCTCATATAACATGTCATGAACTGCTAAATAAAGTTTCAAATAAAATATAGCTTGTTTCACTCCCTTGGGGGACATGTATCAACATGGTTATTATGGAGTTCTCCTTCATTGTATTGATCAATTAGATATCCAAAGAGCATATAAGAAGCTCATGATGATACTTGTGGTGGCCACTTTAGTGGAATTACCATTATCAAGTGTATTTTACACATGGGTTATTATTGACCCTCCATGGAATTTGATTGTTGCAAATACATCAAGAAATGTCAATAATGTTAGCAACATGCTAATTTAACTCATGTACCATCACAAGCATTGCAGCCTATTCAAATTATTTGGTTATTCTCACAATGGTTTTTGGACTTGATTTGTAAAATTGCACCTCCTTCCTCGATATAATATACATTTGTCATCAAAACCATTGAATACTTCACAAAGTGGGTTGAGGTAGTTCCTCTAACCAATACGATATGACCTAGAATTATGGATTTTATACTTCAGTATATCATCTATCATTTTGGTATACCCTCAAAAATCATATTTAATAACGACAAGCCTTTCAAGAACAAGGATATTCGAGCACTTTGCAAAAAATATAATATCCAACATAGTTTCTCAACTCCTTACTACCCACTGATAAATGGACAAGCTGAGGCAACCAACAAGAGCTTGATCGCTATTCTAAAGAAACTAGTTAAATAAAATCATCGATATTGGCCCACTCAAATCCCTTGGTATTGTGGGCTTATCGTAAAAGCATCCACATGCCTATTGGGGCAACACCATTATTATTGTTCTATGATATCAATTAAATCATACCTCTTGAGCTTATGATCCCCTCATTTCAAATTTCACTACAAGAATTCATAGATGATGATACTACTAGACAAGCACATCTTGACCAACTTACACTCCTTTATGAAAGTTGAATCAATGCCTTGGAAAATTTATGAGTATACCAATATCATCTCATGTGTGCCTACAATGCCAAAGTCCATCTACATGAATTCAAAGTAGGAGATCTTATCCTTAAAGAGAATCAAGAAAACACCAATGCATTACTACATCTTCATGATAAATTCATGATTAATTGGTTAGGTCCATACATTGTCACCCAAAAAGTGGGTCAAGGGACATATATACTTACCAGACTAGATGGATTAGAGGAGCCTAAACCACTTAATATCATCCATTTTATAGTGTTTCATGCTTAATATGATTTACATATATGTATATATACATGGCTAATACACAAAAACAACATTCATGCATATTGCATTGGATACATCCACATTGCACAAACACAATATTATTTTAGCACATTCCATCTATCATATTGGGGGTCATTTGTTAAGTTTAGAAAATAATTGATCCAAATAAAATCTTTTTGCCTTATTTAGGGGCACCCCCAATTTCACATCCATTTCATTAAACCATTTCATAAGTCAATTTACATTTTCATTATCACTTCATTATTGCTAGGTGTTTTCGATCACTCAACCACTCCTAGTGTTTCAAGAAAACTCCAAAATATGTCAATTTTTCTATAGGACCAAGTCACATTTTCATTAAAAAATATTGATTTTTGGGACTTACTCTCACTCTTGAACCAAACATATTTCACACATATTAAAAACATCTTGTGTCAAATAGGGATAACACCATAATTGGGTTAAACCTTGAAGCAAAAAAATTATCTTTTCTTGTTCCATTATGCACATAGTTCAATATAAAAAGTAGTGGTCTTCACCACTACTCACACTTTCAAAAAAAATAATGAGTAGTAAGGATAGGGTAAAATTCTCATCATAATTTTGTTGAGAATCTAATTCCCCAAAGATCTAGTTTTTTTACAAATCACACACCACATATCCGCAAGTCATAAGGATAGAACTACATTTCCATATAGATAATTAGATAGTTTGAATCTCCAAAGATTTATATACAATAATTTTACTATGGAGATAGCTTCCATCATGCCTATAGATGCTTTACTGATAGTGGAGTACACTCATGCATGGTGACACATATATCTTGAAGAGATATTTGACCACAAATAAGGATAGGCTAGCTTCCTGGTCTCCTCCATGATAGGTTTTCATATAAATTTACTCAAGATGAGTTAATGAACTCACTTGCACACACATTTTTTCTTTATTGCTTTGGATCATTACCATGCTCTTGATTGGTAAATGAACATTCATTGCACACACATTTGATCTTAGAGAAATTAGACAAAACTTAGTGAGTTTGTTTGATATCACTAGTATGTTTGAGTCTCTGTAAAATAATTCCAAATCAGTCATCCATAAGCTACAACATCATCCATATCATTACCATATCATTACATGATTTTTTTCATTTCACATGCCACCATTTTGGTGCCCCTAATTAAACACCAGTGATCAAAAATGGTCAAGCATGTCTAAACTACTAAAAATTATCATTAGTACATTAGTTCATTTGCATTCAATTACATCATCATTACATTATCATCCATCACATATACAAATGTATTCACATAAACATCCACACAAATTCATAACACAAAAGTAAAATCCATATATATATATATATATATATATATATATATATATATATATATATATATATATATATATATATATATATATATATATATATATATATAATCGCATGTACAATGAATATCCAAAGGCTATATACAATGGAGCACCAAGGATCATATATAAAAAACATGCATCTAAGCACTAGCTAACACCCATAGGTAGATCCCCATGACCTTGAAGTAGGCCTAGATCTAGAGACACTATACCTAGAGTCATTATGCCTAATAGAACCCACTACAAAATAAGAGGGTCGATCTGGTAGCCCAATATGGTGTTGCATGAGAAGATCCTCTAAATCCTAGATATATGCCTCCCAAGATCAAAGGCATAGTACATCATATCATTGATGAGAATCCCTCTATGCTAGATCTACCTAGAGCCTCACTATAGTATCTGATCCTCTGCCTATCATCACCCATACCTCTAGATCTATTTGTAGTTGAGCTATCTCTACATCTCACTCTAGCACCATCTACCAAAGCTAGTCCTACTTAGCCTATAGCTTCACCCATTCCTCCTAACTCCAACCTCCTCCATGTCATACCTACCACCACCATTGCCTCTAATATCTTGAGGATGATTGATTGTGTCCTTATCAGCTCCACTCACTCCCATGTCATCCATATAGCCTATTGAGTCCTTCATAACTTCTCTCTATCACTAGGTGACCTAACCTATCACTATGGCCTCTAGCACACCTGATTAGGTATCAACCCTACCCAAATATCCCTGCACTCCTAGCCAATATGACCAAGATGGCTCAGTTTCACCTCCTTAATCACCTACCATATTAGAGCATAGGGTTGATCCCTATCCCCCTCATCATAAGGCAACCCCACAGTATGATCCACACTAAAGTTCTCTTATCCTCAATACTATAGTAGAACACTACAACCCAACTTTTTTTCCCTTGCCTCCTCACCTTATATAGATCTATATACATATAATCTAGTAGATTCGATGCCCATACATATACCCAAGGCTCCTTGATCATGTTGTAGAACAACCTAATCATGTTCTATGGAAAATGATAGTTGGTGTTGTTAGACACAAATATGTTGGCCAATAGAAACATGATTAATATGGGCAATGCCTCCAACTCCTTCCTTGTATACACGTCCAAATACCTTATCCCTCCACCTTAGATATTTGCATCCATCCATATCTCTCCAAAAATCCACCTCAACTCATACTCCTTATCGTGTCCAACTTGGACACACAACCCCCCCACTAGAAATCAAAATATGTGATATGCATCTTCCAATATCATAATTATATCCCCTATTAAGATTTGGAAAGTCCCCTTATCCAGATTCCATCTCTCATTCAAGGCTGAGAGATACCCCTCATCTACCCTCACCACCTCAATCCATGCTACCCAAGCCAAATCCATGTCCTCCAACTTATCCCAGTCAACCTTCTACAAGGTCTTTCTCAGCCCTGGTATAATTCATGAGAATCGATGTCGAGCCTCCAAGATCATCAACTATAGCACAACACAATTGCAAATACATTAACATCACATTTGTTGTAAAAAAAAAAAATTAAAAATCTAAACAAAATTTCCAAGGGCACTTAACTTAGTGACTTGCACCTCCATTCCTGCTACTGCATCCACTCCCTCCATCACCATTACCACACTCAAAACTCATTCACACACTCCACTCCTCAAACGTTTCTTATGGAACTCACAAATCCAATAATGAATCAAAATTCACCCCTACAAACCTTTTATATCTATTTTTGGCACACTCAAATGCCCATTGGCATCCGTAGAGTGTATTCAAATATTTCCCTGCATCTACTATGTGGTAGATGCTCTCCTACATATGTACCTGCTACGAATGTTGGTTGGTGTCTAGCTCTAGAATGGTGCAATAAGATCAAAACAACTAAAAAATGTATCTTAACCCATAGAATCACCTCAAATTTCATCCATACATCCATTTCATCATCATATCATGTTTTATGAAAGCAAAAAATAATTTAGGAGCTTAATTTTTGTTTGCGACCACAAGTCATGAAAATGCTCGACAATATTCAAAACAACTCAAAATAATCCAAAACTTCACAAAATGACCACATTCATCATCCCCATAATTCATCACACCATTTCAACACATTTTTTGATAACACGAATTGATATGGATGGTTAAATATTTCTTGCAACCAAAAGTTGCAAAACTTCCATAAATTACCTCAAAAAAATTCCAAAACAATTCCAAGTTTCATAAAATTGGCCAATTCACTCATCAATTCATATCCATATCCATTTTCAATCATACATCATAATTCCACTTTTCCTCATTGTATTTCCATTCAACATTTACCAATTCCTCACACATTTTCAGGTGAACCTCATATATAGTGGTTTACCTTATTGTCCTTGTTGATTGTAGTGATCGACTATCAATTCAATTTGGTAGGATGGGTATATAACCATAAGGACACTAGCTTATATCATAATACTCTATCATATTCACATCAAATCAATATGGTCACTCCATTTGTGAATGCGACCGTGTTCGTGAAAATTTACTCGAAGTTATCATTAGCTCCTTTCTCATGCAAAATTACAAAATTCTATTACATTTTCCATTTACATTTTACAAATTTCCCTTGCATTAAGCCAATATTTAGGTTAAAAAAGTGTGGTTACATGAAGAGAGGTGGTCTTCCCACCTCCACCACATGTTCACCAATGTTGGCTATTTATTCCTTTTCAACAACAACACTGTACATTGTGCTAAGAGAAAATTTTCAAAAACATGAAACCATCCCCAAATTTGGGGTAACCAAACTTGAATTTGATCTCAATATTTTCATATCTATTTACATCCACATTTCCAAAAAATGCCTTGCATATATTGGATAAAAAATAGAATACATCACATTTACATCACACACCATCGAAAAAAATCTCCTTTTCGTTAGTGCAAAGAATAGAATCCATCATTGCATCATCATCTATGTCACTTTGTTGAAGTTTACATCATTAAAATCATTCACATTTCAAAAACCCCCTTACATCTATGGAAAAATATAATACATCACATTTACATCCACATTTCTAAAACCCCTCCTGCATCTGTTACGGCAAAAAAAAATACATCACATTTACATTCACATTTCTAAAAGCCCCTTGCATCTATTGGGACAAAAAAATAATACATCACATTTGCATCCACATTTTAAAATAACCCCTTGCATTTGTTAGGGCAAAAATATAATACATCACATTTACATCCATATTTTCAAAAACCCCCTTGCATCTATTGGGGCAAAAATAGAATACATCATTCACCCACATTTACACCCAATTGGCTCATGAGATTCATTCTTCACTCATTTACCAATTGAGGGGGTAAGCTACACCCACATTATTTTTATCTTTAGGATCTTCTTGTGCTCCAAGGAAAGAAAGCTGCTTCACTAAACCAAGTGTCTCTTGCTTTTGCACCGCATTGTGTTTAACACAACATGATACAAAAAGGGGCATTTGTAGACACCAAATACTAGCCACTTGTCATCCACGCATCATCCAATCAGCAAAATCAATTACTTATATTTATTTATTTATTTATTTATTTATGTTTATATATATAAATATAAATATTTTATATATTTATATTTATTTATTTAATACCTATATATATATATTTATATGAATAAATCATAGCCATTCATCACAATATAATCTTAGCCATCCATTTGAATTGATCCATGCCACACATCAAAGTTATAATCTTAGCCATTCATCATGTTTTAATCTCTACTACCCATTGGTGTCATCAAAACCCTAGCATATTGAAAGATAAGTTTTAAAATGTTATTAATTCTCATGAATAAGGGTTGAATGGTTGAATTGTTGAATGGTTAAGTGGTTAAGTAGTTAATAAGTGGTTGAGCCCTTGTAGATTTGTCTTTTATAGAGGGTATCACACAGTGGAACCCTCACATATGCTATTTACCTGTTTGGTATTTTTGATATGTTTACAAATACATAAATTATATTCTTAATGGTTGTTGCAGCTCAGGTGGCCTTGTAGGGATACTCAAGCCCACCTACAACTTGTTTGGAGTGAAGATGATGCAAAAGACACCTAATAATTATTGTGAACGAGGGTTTTCAAAACCCTTCGATTGTAACTATTATATCAACACACATTATATTATAACATTGGATATTAAGTCTCCTACCATATAAATACAATATTTGTTCTTCTTCGTGCAATATCTTTTGTGTTGTTTTTTGTATTGTTATATTGGTGTTGTCAATTTTTGCTTTACATTTTCAAATGTAGACAAGGTCAAAAATTTGGATGAGCAACACTTCATCATATTTTTATCTTCTATCTAGGTTTCATCACCATTTATTTATACTATAGATATCAATCTATCATTTCTCAATATTTAGTGAAAGCTAAATATTGTATTTCCAAGTAGGCAACAAAGCACCTTTGTTGGATGCTTATAATTTTGGAGCAATTGGGATTTCCTTGGACCTAGAAATTAACCCTTCATTATGATAATCATATCACTATAAAACATGTCCATAATCTACTATTTTATTAGTGATTAAATCCTATTGAAATTTGGATGCACTATGTGTAGTGGCTTTATGCTCATGGGATGCTTGATCTAGTTTTTGTGCCATTAGCAATGCAAGAAACATATATATTTACCAAGGTCATGTATAAGTTTTATTTTATGTGCATGCAAAGGATACTTGTGGTAGAGTGTCCCTTATAGTGGAATGACTAGTAAGGGGTCTCCCTCCATGTCCCCCATTTAAGGTAAGGAGGATGTTGAAATATGTGATGGCTATAGTTCACTTGATGTTATGATAGAATTTTTTATTTTATATATATATATATATATATATATATATATATATATAGAGAGAGAGAGAGAGAGAGAGAGATAGAGATAGATATAGTACCTTTAGGCCCTTTCTAATATTGTAAAGGAATTTCTTGTATATGATTTAACCTAAAGGTTGGTTCCTTAACCTTAACCTAGAGGTAATTTGTAATAAGGTATAAATATCCCATTATACCAATCATTCAGTTATTGTTTGGTGTATATTATATTTTCCTTTAAAAATATTATTTGGTATCCATGAACACTTGATTTATCTCATGTTCATTTATTTGTATGTATTTCTTTAACAATATTGGGTAATGTGTTGATTAAATTCATTTCTAGAGACTATTGTAAAATCCAACACTACCTTGGATGAGAAATGGTGATATTAGAGGGTTATTAATTAATCTAAATACTGAAAAAATAATATAATACCAAATATATCATCTCAAAATTATCATAAAGTCATGACTACCTCTCCTAAAATTAAATATGTTAAACTTTCCATGATGAGAAGATCATCAAAATACAACACAATGACCAAAATTTGACTATCTACTGGATCTAGACATCATGCTCCTCCTTACATTGCTTAAATCCACAGCTAATAATTAACTAATAAATATTCTAATACCAAGAAAAATGAGCCTATTTAACCCTATACATGGCCAAACTACACACCAAGGGAATGGTCCCATCAATCTCAAATCTTGTTGATTATCTCATATAAATCTTCTCCTAATGCTCTCCATGAATAAATGCAATCTTCACATCCATATGATGTGCCTATCATCCATAAGAATCAACTATATATATATATATATAAATATTAAAATATATTCCATCTATACAACTAGGGAAAATATATTTGAATGGTTAGTTTCATCCTATTAAAAATATCTTAGCAATAAGGCATACCTTGTGTTTATCCATATAACCATTAGAAGTGTACTTGGTCTTAAATTTCCATTTATATCCAACAATATTACTCCTTTAAGGAATATTAACAAACTCCTATATTTTATTCTTCATCAATTATTCATAGTAGTAAACATGGTATGCTTCTACTTTAGACAATACCTAGCCTAATAATAAGTGATGTGACCTATAATTTCAACCCTTGACATAGAATTGAGATAGGGTTTTTTGATGGTAATACTAAGATACAATGGGTTGATAACCCTGAGTAATATCTTGGGATAATTTGTACATCAAGTGATCAATGGAAGGCTATGATATCCTACATGGAAGTAGCATTTGAATATTGTATCAAAGTATCAATAACAAGTTCATAGTCCATATCAACATGTAACACCATAGTACAAGCCATGGGAGAATCAATATAATTTCTTAGAAGATCCAAAATTATACTGAGTGTTGGAGAATGGTCCAAAGAAAGAGGATTCATATTAATAGAACCTAAACATGCACTCATGTTTGGAGGTTGAGAAGTTGGAACAATTAAAATAATGAAAACCTCAAATGAAGCAATACAAACATTGGAGGAATATTAAGAGAATCATCATCCAAAAGAGTAGTAATCAGTTCAAAATAGTGGATGGAAGCACCTCATCAATGATCATATCTCTCCAAGTAATGGCATTATGCTTCATGGGATCATACAAGAAACAAGCTTGGTGGTGTTAGAATACACCAAATGAATGCAATAACTTTTGATATTCATGTTGATCTTTGTTTATTTGGGTCTATGAGCCTATGTAGTGCATCCAAAGATACAAAACTTAGATATATTAGGATAATTTTTATCAATATATAAATAGGAGTCATACCCTAAGTGACTTAAGTTGAAATTCAATTGATGATATGAGTTACACAAGTTACTAATTTTTCCCCAAAAATGACTCCATCTACTTGGAATTTAGCATACATATATCCATATATATTATAACTCTATTATTTTTATTAACCACCCTATTATGCTCTATGAAAAATGAAAATTCCTTTTAAAAATAAATTTCATATAGAGCCAAGAAATCATTAAAGGTATGGTTAATATAATCACCTCCTCTATTAGTCCTCAAGCACTTGTTCTTCCTCATAAACTAGTTCTCCTCAAGATACTTAAGTTCCTTAAACTTACCAAAGACTTTATATTTGATGTTATTACTATGCAACTAAATATACTAAGATAAATCATTTATAAATGTGAGAAAGTACATATTTTTATAAAGAGATAGAGTCCCTATGGGCCCAAAAATATCACTATGAATGAGTTTCAAAATATGAGTACTATACCTTGCTATCTCTTTTGGTAATGTATCTTAGTGATGTTCCCCTAACAACATCCCTCACATATAGAACTAATGGGATAGATAGGAGGGAAACCAACAACTAATTTATGTTCACTGATGTACCTCAAAGATCCATATCTAATGCATCAAATTATATGGTTCTATCACTTCCTATTGTCATTTGCTCATGCCACCATAGCCAAAAATTATTTCTTCTTGGAAAATAATAATTAAAAGGATGCTCACAAATATTTTACATATTATTAGTCATATCACAATATCCTAAGGCAATTATCTTAAAGTCATCATCAATTTCATTAATCACCCATTGATCTTTCCAAAACTAAACCTTGTTATTTGTATGGGTGATGTATTAAATAGGAAGAATATTAGGGCCCACACTTGGATATGAAGAATGCCATTAAAATATGAGGAACAAACTATTGTCTCACCATATTTAGCTTTCTATAAAGATATAACTAATATGTACACACACTCTAAAAATATATCCATTATTATCATGCAAGAGAATGTGTTGTGCTACCCTTGAATATATAATCCACTCTTTGGAAGAAGTGGATGCAAATTATGTTAAGTAAATAAATACATGTTCCTATGATGTCTCACAATCATGGCCATCATAACCCCATGAAAATGTTAGAGCAAAATAAACACCTCTCTTTTTGGATGCCTTTTCAATACCTTATTTGATGATTGACAAAACTCCATCTTATATCCTTTCTTATTGCAAAAGCTATAAATTAGCTTCTTAAAAGACTTCTTGGATTTATTATCCTCTTGTTTTAACTTCTTTTTAATACCTAGTTTAATTATTTATTTGCATGAGCTTGAATAGTAAGAAAATTACTCTTATGTCTTTCTCATTGAGCCTAGTGGTAAATAAGGTTTTGAGCACATAATCAAGAGATGGAGTAGAAATATTGAAAAAGTATACACGAAACCAAATATTACTATACCTCAAAACTATTGTGGAACTACATATTAACAACATCAATTTCTAAATTTCCATCAATACCTCCTTTGGTGATATGAACATTGTCTTGTAGTTTCTTAAACCAATTATTGTATGCAAAAATAGTTCTAAAACAACCCATGTCCAATGTACCAAGATTTATCTCAAATCTATTAATCCATGTAAAGCCAATGTTATCACATTTCTACTAGAAAATATCCAATAAGAAATTTTTGATTTGAGATGTTGTGGATATGAATCTTATAATGAAGGATATCACCTATGACAAAAATGATTTAAGGCCTATGATAGCTAATTAATGTTGTGATATCATAGAATTAAAAACAATAATGATTGATACATGTTTTGATACTAGTGATCTTCATCAAAATATAAAATAAAAGTGTGATGAAATCTTTGATACTTGTGATTTGGGATCCGTGACAAAGATAAAATAACTTGTTCATAGAGTAGATGTTGCATGCGACACATAGAATTTGAACATGGTTCATGAAGACAAAGAGTGCACAGACAATGTGTGTGAAAAAGAACATTGTAATATTGTACGACAAAATAATGAAGAATTCAAACAATAAAAAAAGTGAATATTGTTAAAGGCATAGAAAAAATATAGAAATATGTTGAAATATTCATTGTTGTAAAATTTGTGGAGGTACCAATCATTGTCAAAGACATTGTTAGTATAAAGGAAATGATAATATGAATAATGAATGGATAAAAATGCAGACAGTGGATATGATGGAAGAAATTATTGTAAGGATAGCACTAAATATATTAATTAAAAAAGGTTGTTTTAATTTTAAATATATTCAAAGAACGAATATAGAATTTTGAAGGAATCGATTTAGAATAAAATTAGTACCATTAGCAGTGTCGAAGTTAGAGCTAGAATATGAAGATAAACTAAAGAAAGAAGATAAAGTTTGAAGACTAAAGTATTCAAAAACTAAATAATGTAATACAAGGGGGTGTTCGAGAATATTACATTATTTAGTAAATGCTAATGTACCCCCATTGTGCCTTTGGTACCATTGTAAATATGTAAATATTAGATTAGTGTGTCTATGTGTAGGATGTGTACACGTATCATAGAGTGAGAAAGTGTGCAAGTATCATATAGTAAAGTATGCAAGTATAAGTGTGAAAGTGTTATATGTTAAACTATTCAAGTGTGTAGAGAGTGTAGACACCAAAATAGCACCAATTATGTGACGACAAGCGTTGATCGCATTGACACACACAGCCCCTAGGGCAGCCCCCAAAGGTTAAACAGTGGTCCTAACCACTTCCAAAAGCATTTTTAGAGGTTAGAGGTCAATTTGGCACCTTTTTAAAACCTTGATCTCTGCTCGTCCCACCCAGGGATGAATACAAACTAGAATTCGTCCCACCCAAGGACGAATAGCAGCATTCGCCCCAGGGTGAGGCAAATAGCAATTTTGACTGGAAATAAGTCAAACCTCGGTAACTCTGCAAGTTAACTAAGGCTTCATGCCATGCAATTTTGAGGAATAGATTTTATTCAAGAAGATAGACTTCAGTCATGCATGTCTTTATTTTAGAGACCTCATGCAAGGAGATTCTAAATCAAGGAACTAGCTTTTCTCTGAAAATAGGACAGTTAACTCAAGTGGCGCCCTCGCATGCGCAATTCAAACAAGGAGACCCTAAGGTCTATAAATTGGTGAGTTTTCTCACCCAAAAGAGATACAGAGAAGGAGCATTTGAGCAATGCAGTGCTGCCAATTTACATACCTACTTGCGATTTGTGCCTTCACATCCTTAATTTCTCATTCGAAAGGGAGGTTATTGGGTGACTATTGGAAGCACGAATCTGGACCAAAAACCCAATTTTTGGCCACAAAAATCCACAAAATTTTTCTACAACACCCCATAATAATTTTTGGACCCTTCCCAAGTGGTATGGTGCCGAAACAGTGTCCCAAACGGTGGGCGTCCTGCCCCCAGGTGCTCCCCAAACTGTCACAGTCCTATTCGCCCCACACCGAAATGATTAGAAATCTGTGACATATTTCTTTGGTTTTTATTTTGCATTTTATTCTAGATATGTTAATTAGGTTACATTTTAAATTTCATTTCATTCTGAGCAATTTTGATTAGGTTTTTGTCATTTCTCGCCTTCACTAACTTGCAGATGGCACTAGAAACATCTGGGTCCTATAGGCAAAATTGGAGAAATCTGACCATATGGGTCTTCCCAAAATTCCCCCAATTAGATAACCCCAACTTTTCAGGTCATTTTGAGCTTCCTAAGTAGGACATTGAAGAGGGTGCTTTTTGATAAATTATTGCAGGCCTATTCATCCCACCCCAGAGCGAATACAAATCTGTGAGGAATTTCTAGACTGTTATTTTTGTAGTGGTCTTCTAATAATATATTTATGCTTCTATAAAAATTTTAGGTCAATTTGAGGTCATTTGATAGTCGTTTTAATATTTTCATGCATACACTGACAGTAGGCCTTGGGAAATACATGCTTTATTTTATCTGCAGGTGCTACTAATATTTTCTATTTCTTTGAATGCAGTTTTTTGACATCAGAGGAGCAGGAAGGAACCAATAATCACATACACAAGTGGCAATGATGTTTTGGTCTGCCCATATTACATGTGGGCATGCGGAAGAAGGATTGTTATCCATGGATGTTGTGATGAGAAACATATTTGATGCTCTTATCCCCTAAAAAGAAAGGAGACATATTGTAACACACCTTAAAAAGTGTATCAATAAATATATCACCATATTTCATATTGATTTTATCTTGTGTCAATTCGTATATGTTCTTTCTTGTTATTTCTTGTGGCATATTCCTTTTTGTTTCCGTATCCTCGTGCTTTCAGTTGCGATCACGGTGGGACCTCTGTCCTTTGATTTTTAAGATTAAATTTCTGATTAAAGTTTCTTGTTCTTTTGCTTATAGGTACCAAGTTTTCCAACACTAGACTATTTTAGATCAGAAATTCAAAGACATCTGACTTGGGCAGAGAAGAGGTAGAGATCTTAAACACCTTTTGTCAGTGCTTTGCTTTATGTTCTCTAGTTATTTTCTTGCATAGGAGAGTTTGAATTCTTGCGTGCTTCATTTATGTAACTTAAAAGGAACCCCAGACACCACGTGGTAACTGAAACAACAAGTAGTTGGTCGTAAAACCCCAACCCTTAAGCAATACCAAAGGTGGATTCCATCATCACTTTGGCTTGAGATATTGCATACATTACCCCGATCGCAATTGTTGCTAGACGTAAATCCTAATGAAAGTTGACAAAGTGTGGCGGGGGTGATTCCCAGCACATGAGGATAAGTCTTCTATGGTAGGTTTCATAAACAGAGCGATCCCCCTTCAGTACCGCCTATGTTCCATGTACCATCTGCTCTCACGTACTAATAGTTTCCCTCACGTAAGGGCAGTTATATAGAGAGGTTGGTATATCGTTCTGGCAACGGTATATCGAAGGGGCAACCATTTATTGGGAGTCATAAGAGCCCTCATTTTACATTTAAATGTTCTTTCAAAAAGCTTTCAAAAAAACATCAAAACATACTAAAACCAGATTTTAGGGCACACTTTTAAATCTTTAAATGAGATAACCAATGCATTGATTGTGTATTTCCTTTCTTTTTAAGTGTAGTGTAAAAAAATCCTAAAAGAGATAAAAATCTACTCATCTTTAGGATCACATCACCATGGTGTTCACTCGCAGCTGAACCCAATCATGGGCAAGCGCTACAGAAAGTGCACCAAGGGGGACAAGTCACCTCCGATATAGTCTTGAGGACCTGGTCATCCCGCCTTGGTGGCCTGACACACAAGAGAGTCCACATCATGCCATAACAGAACAAGACTATAGAGGCATCTCTTTGAGGGGCACCCCTACTCAGCATAGGTCCTTCCAAGAAGAGAACCTACATGTAGCACTTAATGTAGACAGGAGACCTCCCTTAGAAGCCCGTTATGGGTGGCCTAGTGATGAAGTTCTAGAGCAACAAAGGGTCCAAACGGAGGGGCCACAAGATTTCGTCATCCCTCCTCTACCCCGCATTACTGTTAGAAACACTAGACAGTGTTCAGAGTATCAAGATTTTCAGGCAGGGTGACACAATTCTGCCCGCACCTTTTACACATATGAAAGAGACGACGAGGAAGATTACCACTTTCCTCAAGAGCAGCACATAGCATGGGATCGATGTACCTCTACGCCTGCCATGTATCAAGATCACCCATTGAGGCTACAACCTCAGGTTAATGCAGCTAACCTCGATAGAGGAAAGCAACCCATAGATGTCTCGGATCACCATGACCAAGGTAGACATATAGGAGAGGCATCTAGGCTTCCTAAACAAGAGACAATGAAACAAAGTGACTTGGCGTTTGCCAAAAATGCCACCCACCAAGTGCAAATCACACAGCTTAGGCAAGATCAAGAATAGTTAGAGCATCTTTTTTGGATTAACAAAGAGCACATTCAACGTCAAACAACCAAACTGTTGCATAACAATGTGCCTGCAAAGGTTCCAAACCCTCGCATGCACAAAGTAGAAGTGTATGAGAGGCATAACCCTTTGGCATGAGAGAGGTCCATGTGACATTATCAAGTATTGCCTCTGAGACCTCCTAGATCTGAGCGGGAGGCCACTCCTTGAAACAATGATGGGCACCCTCCACAAGCACCTACCCATGTGTATAGGTCTTGGCCAGCCACTTCTCAGGAAGCTTATGAGGAATATGAACAAGAAGAAGAGTAGGCTAAAACACTCTATCAATGCAGAGGGGGTGCTATCCAGCTACCTCTCAATAGGCCTCAAGTTCCCCGTAGCCCACAATGGGAGCAAACTAAAGAGGAAGAAATTAAATCCTCTGATGCATATAAAGCACTTCTAGAGCGCTTAGATTCTATGGAGATCAAGACTTTTGGGCCCCAAAAGCCCACTTTATGCCAACTCTATAGCCATCCTATGCATCCGTTAGTGTCGGCACCTCCATACCCAAAACACTTTAAGCTACCCCAGTTGGCACTTTTTAGAGGGGAGGAGGATGCCCAAGAGCATGTGACCAGATTCCTGAGCCAGTGCTTTGGTATTCAGGACAATGATGCTTTATTGTTAAAAACATTTATAACAACGTTCGCAGGCCATGCCTTAGATTGGTTCACCCAATTAACAAAACATGGCATCAGTAACTTGGATCAGCTAGTGGACGCGTTCCTCGAACGCTTCACCTTCAACACTAAGAAAAAGGCATCATTAAGTGACCTATATAGCATCAATCAGTATGAGGAAGAGACCATGGTGGCATATGGGAACCAGTGGAGGATGTTGCTTTTGAAGCTGCCTTACCTCCCTCCCATGTCAGATCTGACCCAAATGTTCTCAAAAAGCTATTTGAGATCAATCTTTGTGCTATTGCAGCTACAGCAATATGCTAGTTTAGAGGAAGCTCTGGCACAAGCCAGAGTCATTGAGGAGATTAAGATACAGGATGGTGAGATCACCAAACCTAAGAAGAAAGAATGGACAAAGAACACTAAACCAGGGACCATGCAACCAAAACCTGCTACAGTTAATCAGGTTGCCATCAATGTCCTTAAGCCTGCACAAGCAACACAACCTCAAAAGGCTAATTATTGGGTGGTGCCTCCCAACAACTATGAGAGAGAAAACCAAATGTAGGAGAAAAATTAGCAGCGTTGCCCTAGGCGATAATTTACTCCTTACACAGAGTCCAGGGACTCTTTGTTTGACTGCTTGTCAGCGGTAAATTTCATCAACCTTTCTGAGATTCAAACTATAGATCCCAATGCAGTGAAGCCTAAATGATATAGAGAAGACTTGTACTATAGGTTCCATATGTGTAAGTGACATGATCTTAATGCATGTTTGAAGTTCAAAGGTTTGGTACAAGATCTCATTGATAACAAGACATTGGCGGTGGACAACCCCGTAGCACCAAACAATCAACATATGGGAGTATTAAGAGACCCCTTTTCTGCCCACGAGGCATAGGCAAAACCTCTTAAAGTTAATGAGGTGCAATAGAATTGCCCTATGTAGGGATATGTGGGGATGATAAGCATAGTGACTAGGAACAAGAAGTACCCAGGAGCTGCTCCCGTGGTAGCCACAAGAGAGGTTCCATTAACGTCACAAGCTCAACAGCACCCTACGCAACTTCCCCCGCCTAGACCAATGGCCACAATTTGAACTAGACTTACCCAAATTCTACGAACCACATCAGCTAGGCTCTCCATGTACGAGCTAATTCAATAATCAGCACCCCATCGAGAGGCTCTAATGGAGTTTTAAAAGCAATCTAGCTATAGCGCCATGAAGCAAACTCTTTCAACAATTTTGTGGGGCATGTAAAACAATGTACAGAACCAGTCATCACCTTTAGAGAAGATGAATTGAAAATAATGACTAGTGATGTGGTGGATCCACCCCTGCACGTTATCGTGCGGGTCAACAGGATTCTGTATAAGAGAGTATTGGTGGACACTGGCTCATCTAGTAATATCATCACTACAGTAGCTCCAAAGCATTTAAAGTTGCTAGCATCTCATATCGTGGCCTCCACTTACACACTATGATCATTCAACGCTGCAATCTGCTTGACAGTTGGCACAATTGTCCTACCTATCCAAGTGGGACAAAATACCATTCATACATTGTGCCATATCTTGGAAGGCGAGATGGCTTATAATATCTTGTTGGGTCGGCCTTGGATTAGGGACATGAAGTGTGTCCCTTCAATAGCTCATTAGTTCCTAAAGTATACATTTGAAGGATAGGTGCATGTAGTCCCAACGGACTTGGAGCCTTTCAAATACTGCAATACAGTGCAATTCATGCCGCAATCGACCCTTCCTTCAACACATTTGGATTTTTAGTTTAATTCATCTCAATAGGGTCTGATTTCGTAGGCATCTCTAGTGATTAATCCATCGAGTCCTCAGCCGGGTCCATCTTCTTCCACTAGTCCTTCCACAATGATGTCACCTATGATGGCCACATCCAAGGACAAGGGAAAGAAACCCTTAGAAGAAGAACCACCTCTAGTCTCAACCATATTGATAGAATAAATACCTAGCAGAATGGAAGTCGAGACGCCTAGTTCACCCCACATGGAGTGGACTCAGGAAGGACTCCCATTCGCTTCCCCTCAACCACCAAGGGTCACCGTTGAAATGGCCAGCATAGGCCTGGGGGAGTATCTAGTGAGGAACATTATAGCAACGCCCACACTTGATTCCATGCAAGACATGGGGAGGCCTTGACTCCCCATCGGCTTAGTGGTTCCTTTAGGCTACCCACCCAATCAAACAAACTTTGTTTATGGGGGGCTGGATAATGGCATTGCTATTTGTATGCAAGATGAAGATGACGAGCTCTTTGCTAAGGATGTCAACTATCTATCCAACCCTGATTTTGCTTCAAGATATCTAGGCCAATGCAATTGGCATGGATATGGGTTGGGTAGGTATGAGCAAGGAGTGCGTGTTCTTTGCCAACCGAGATATCAAATGTCGTATGACAAGTCAGGAGTAGGGTTCAACCAACCCTTTCCCCTAGACATCTTGGTGGAAAACATGCAAGGCCTAGGGATAGGCAACAAGGATGGGTTGGCATCAGATACATATGCCAATCCTAACACAAACTATACATTGGAATATTATCTCCCATTGCTCACAAAAAACCTTGTTGACCATAACAACCCTTTCCCTTCGGTCGAACAGGGAGAAATTCAAGGACTCACCCACAAGAGAGATATGGACAATACCAAGAAGGGTCTTCAGAGGATGAGTCAGAGTATGAGGTAGCCCCTTGGGATCCTTTCGAGTCCGATAGCAATCATTCACAAGTATATCCCATGAATGATGATTAGGAAAGCTTCCTAACAATGTTCCCATTGGATGCTCCACTTGAGCATATGCTAACTCAAGCGAATCAGGTCCCCCCGTAGAGATTAGAACAACCTCGATGGGACCACATTAATTTGCTTGAACAAGATGAGCCTCATATGTGACAAACCATTGTTGAATCCAATGAAGGCCTTTGGATCTCTGACAGTGATTACGAAGATGAAACTGAGATGGCCTATCTCAACCACATGCGATAGATGCAATAGCAATATCCTTTAGACATAGATGACATGTTTGAACACCTACACATAGGGCCAAGGAATAGGTGGCACTTAAACCAAGTGTAGTTATAGTAATTACTGCACCCACAAATCCAGGTACACAGAGAGCATCATCCACCTGGAGACCCTATCAAATCATCAGTGCCTTGGGCATACCCTGTCTGCGTATCTGTGCATAGGGCTGATCCATTTGTGCCAGTGCCCACAGAGCCAAATCCAAAGCACAAATATCATCTAGGATGTCCAAGTTACAACACCTATGGTAATGGAGACCACAATCATTTCATCAACATGATCTCCATTGATTTAACTACCCCCATCCATGATCCATCCAACCCGACACGATCATTGTATCTAGACCTAGATGCTATCGACTGGGATCACGCTGATGCATCACCATCCCCATCAGAGCACTAGCCTTGCAAAGGAATGTTCCATTTCACTCTAGGATAGACTCAGGATGTCTTCCATGTTGAAGAGGAACCTGATGTTACCAACAATGATCTAAATTCAGAAAATCATATCCACTTGATCCCCACTCCACACTAATAAATTTGCAAATCATCATTTGACTCCCACATGTCGGTTGAGGAGATGACTGACGTAGACATCGGCTTAGATCCAATGAATTTGAAAATCATCATTTGAATCTAAATCATCATAATTACCTCCAATGAATATGATTGTCACATGTCACTGATAAAATGACCAAGGGGGTACTAACTATGTGTTGACTAGTCTACTAAATGGATAGTGTTTTAATGAACCATTTATCTCCAAGTGTCATTGAACTAAACAAGTGGGTGTTTCTAGGACAACAAATACGTAAGCCATATAAGGTAATAATAAACCACAAACTACCACATGTTACCTTCTAGAGATAACAAAATCCACTATCATGTCATGTTTGTTGTTAATTGGTTGAAGTACAACTTGATTTATGAGATGGAAATGTTTGATTGGTTGATCTTAATTATATATATAATGTCTTCACTATCACATCAACCAACCATATTATATTTTAGGGATTAAAAAATAAATATCTTTGGGGATTCAAAATAGGTATTTTTAGTGTTCCAAGTCTTAGTGCACTCTCCCCTATACATAAGGCCACTAAAGAAATTTGGATCCAAAGTGTCTAACTTGGATAATTATATCTTATGCGTGCAAGAACCAAACATAATATTTAACTAACTAAAATGAGGGGAATATAATTATGAGGAGGAACACCTTAACACAAGGCTTCCAAAGCACCTAAACATGCAACATGTCAAGTCCAAGGAAATAAGGAAACAACTTTAGAATATTATGACATCACCACTCCATAGAAAATGTGTGAATTACATAATTTTATGACACAACCACTCCATATAAAATTCCCTATTTTCCTCATGTGAGCATATAAAAATAGTCTTAAACTCATGACCAAGAGGTGTTAGTTCCTTAAGAAATCAATGGAGCACCATTACCCAATATATCAAATGATATTGAGGCTAGGGTGTCTCATAATAAAACCCCATGCCCAATAGAATATTCCCACCTAGTATGAATCACCCATATATTCTCTCCCAAAACCAAAATATTCATGATCAAATAATCTTGGAGATAGCAAATAATAACTTTTGACAAAAAAAATGATGTATCTATTGGAACAAAATCTGCCTTTGGTTGTTATTTGCGCCTTGATTTTGTCAACATTGAATAGACGAGGATAATTATCAGATTTCTCATCTAATCTCCAGAAGAGGTTGGTTCCTTAATGGTTTCTTATAGGAAAAGGGAAAACAGAAAGAAGGGGGAAATATAGCCGAAGCTAAAACTTGTATGTGGTACAGATTAAACAACAACTAAGATGAACACATATACTATACTTGTCAAAGCATTCAATATATCTTCCCGCAGAAATCATGGATTTCTCAATGTGATTTAGAGGTATATCTAACACATGTATATATCAGATTTCAACTCCAGCAATACGATTTATATTTTGTATAAGTCCAGATCTTTTAGAACTAACACAATTTATATTTCAATAATGTGAAATAGAAGTGAGAAATGTTAATACATACACTTGCACAATGTGAACCAGAAGCCAATAGAAGCATAATATTTATTGCTTATATTCAAAGTACATCCATTCAGTCTTGTAAACGTCCAAGAGCCGACCCTTTTTCAGAGTACGTTTACCCTTATATATACCCTATGTGGGAACCTCTATATTTAGTACATTTTGATATAAAATTAATTACAAGCAAATTAGGACATAATCATGTTTCTATCTTCTTTGCATGGCTTCCAACAAACAACCACTAATAGCAGGAATCTAGGAATTGATCTATTCCACTATCTACTTTCAGTTACTGACACGAGTTTTTTGAAGGCATCTTATTCCCTACTAAATATCTCTTTGTCGGAAAAAACCTAGTTATGTCACGAAATCATGACATCTTCTTCTTCGGGCTCCTTCGAGCTATATGGCGGGCAAAAACTCACCATGTCACGAAATCACGACATCCTCTTGTACATATTTTGTGAGAAAAATGCTAGCAAAAATTTATCCAGTCATGAAATCGTGACACTCCTTTCTTTGCTCCTTCAATCAGTTTCATGGGCGAAAACCCATCAAGTCATGAAATCGTGACACCTTCCCACTTTTTGACATCTTCGAGCCATATCTCAACGAAAAACTGACATGTCATGAAATCATGACGTCCTTCATGCCTTAGCCGATTCTTTTCCTTCTATCTCAAAAATGAAATGTTGGTCTCTTTACGCAAAAATCTGCCATCTACTGGAGGTAGTCTTTTTAGACTAACATTCTTGGCGCCTTCCAGGGAAATTTTGCTGGCAAAAATATTAGAATCCAGGACCTTCATCCATTGGGAAATGGAGTTAAAAAAATAATACAGGAGAGGAGATTTTTATGGGAAAGAATATTCAAGAAGAAATGCAAAAATAATGCATTACCTTTACAAGATATTTTTTGTGACTTATGGATTTTTCACTAAAAATACATTAACAACTGAAGATAATTTGAAACAAGTTTCATGGTGGGCTGCTAGTTCCTCCTTCCGTTAGCTGCTGAAGATTATCATTTTTGGATTTCTTCATTTTTTCTATCTTATTAATCACTTCATTGTACGTGAGGCAAACCTGCTTCCAGTCTTCATCTTCAAGATCTGAAGAATCCATAAATAGCTGATATATATACTACAATTCTTCTACTTTATCATGAGACACTATTTTGTTTCTCAGAATCAATTCTTGCAAGCAAGACTTAATCTGTGTAAGGTTCTGCACCATGGTAAATATCAACATTTCCTCTATAGGCTCTTCCCAATTTTCTATTTCTGACTCATCTTCTATGAAAGCTTGAAGAGATAGTGTCAGGGCATCTTCACTCAACACTTCTGAATTATCATCCCATAAATAGGGAAGCCCACATTTATTAGCCAAATTCAAATGTTTCACTAACCCCTGGGCTTCAACTTCTAACTCTTGAAGGAGTTTATCACCCTGTGTTACCAGTTTCAGTCTCCTAAAGAAACTCTTAGCTACAATTTTGGCCTGAGACCAGGCTTCACTACGGATCTTAGCAGCAACACTTTTGGGCATCTTTTCTGATAAAACCTAAATTTTTGTGGCCGCATCTGACCTTTCCTATAAAAATTTTACTGAAGCCCTTAACTCCTCGTTGACTACTTCAATTACCTCCTTTACTTTGGCCAGGTATAATAATAAGGGCCTTGCTTTAAGACTTAATGCCAATACATCTTCAAGCATTTCTTTTCTCACCGCCTTGGCCTTCTCTTTTGAAAAACCAGATGGAATGTTCTATTTTTCAACTAGTTGTTGTTGGAGTTGTTGAACTTGTAGACTTAGGGAGTGAATTTGTGCATCAACTTCTTTCAATTTTTCTTTAAATGTGGTTGCCTCATTGGCAGCCTCACCAAACCTATCTTCCCACCTCTTTGCCTCTAGCTTCAAGGCCTTTTTCATCAATTTATGTTCTTGTAGGATGGACTCTAATTCTTTCCTGGTTTCTTGTTCCTTGACAAACTTCTCTCTGAAAAATTCCCCATGTAAATAAATAGTTCCAAAATGAGCCTGAGCTTTGCCCCATTCTTCTGACATGTGTAGCTGAGTAATGTCTTCAGTTGTATCTTCTGCTTGGTAATCTTCAATGGTCATGTCCTTCTTTGGTTTCCTAGAAACTGGTGTTAATTTTAACTTCTTTCTTTGCATTGTACTAGGATCTAAGGAAATAATCTCTTGAATGCGGGTGGGAGTTCTGGAATCTTCAACAGCACGAGATGTCCACCAGTCTAAAGCGCTTTTATTCACTTTTCTTAAATATTTTAACTTTGAAAGGGTGGGGTGACTCTCATCATTTAGAGTAGATATTGACTTAATAGTTGGGATACTGGTGCTAGAAAGAAATGGATTTGGGATCAACTCAGAATCAACTTCAGATTGAAACTGAGAAAATAGTGTTGATTCTGGGGAAGAAAACATGAACCAAAGGGGAATATTATATCTTCCTTTGAAGAAGAAATGGAAGGAAAATCATTGTAGGAATAAGTAGAGAGAAAATATTGAAAGAAAAGAGAAATCATACCTTTGTCCATTTGAGGCGCTTGTTGATGTTGATCTCCTTCTCCATGATCTTGGTCCCCTTCACTCACCATCTGATTCAGATTTTCACCTTGAATGGGGACTTTGGCACTTCTGCTATCATTAATTCTATCTTCATCATCGGTATTTCCTTCAAGATTTATAACTTCAACATTTGGAGGAATTCCTCCAGGTTGTCTCTTCTTAAGTTCTACATATTCCTGTTTGACAATAATTTCTTTAGAGATTTTTACATTTTGATCCTCCTGATCAAGGTCATTTGGATCATCCCTAGTTTCAATCTGAACATTTTCTTGTTCAGTAACCTCTGTATTAAGAACATTATCTTCATCATTCTGAATAATTTGCTCATTTCCTGGAGCAATATTAGCATCATCATTCTGAGCAATTTGCTCAAAAATTGGGTTTCCTTCAACAACTTTATCATTTTTTCCTTTAACTTCTGCTACAGACTTTAGCCTCTTCCTCTTCATACAAAGAGGTTCTTCATCAGATTCTGTAGCTGAACTCGATGGGGGAACAAACTTAATAGTTTTAGAAACTAGAACTTTACTTTTAGATGAATCAGCTCCCAAGGCCAAGCGTTTTCCTCTTCTTTCGGCCTGCAAGGGTTCAGTGATCCCTTGTCCTTCTTTTCCTAGACCTTTGCCTTCATATCCCATTTTTAACATCATCTGGGCAGCCTTCCCATATGTTTCTCCTTGTTCTTTTGTGAAAACCTCCACGTAGTGGCCCTTTTCTTCGAGCTTCTTAGCCTGGTTTGTGCTTGAGCCAATGGTTGTTCAACTGCAATTTCCTTGCCTTTTCCTTGTTCCACATTTTGTTTTTTAGCAGCTTCAGGACTTGTCCCTTTGCTACCACCAACACTGCAAGGTATTTTCACAGGGAAAACTCCTGACCAAGATTTATGATAATGGTCATATTTTACTGAGAATTCAAGGTCATTTTTTATGGGATACCTTGAGTCAATCATGTCTGTTTGCACTCGCATAGTCCACCATTCATGAATCTTTCCTATTGTCCAATATGCACCCTTTTTCTGCATTCTAGCAATAGTACCTTCAGTTAATATATGCCCATTATTATTTCCTGGGTCAAAATGCAACACATGTTCATAAAATTCATGCCATGGTGGCAATGGCTGCATTTGTTCCACATGCCATTCTAATGGAGCATCTTCATCATTATTTCTACAGGCTTCAATATCTGGTCTAACAGAAGCATGGTATACCTTCAATGGAATTCTATTCAGAATAGACTGTCTCTCTGCAAATCGGTCCAGAGGGTCATATTTCCATCTTTGAGGAATTTCTATTAACCCCAAATTTCTCAGGGCTTGAGCAATTTGCTCATTTTGACCCTTTTTTGACACCACGATACCTTCCAGTTGAAAAGGTATGGTACAGGTACCAGTTTTACCTATACCCGTGCCATATTTCAAATTAATATATTCAGTCTGTCTTACATATTCCAATGCAAATAATCTATCTGTAACATAATGTGGGAGTAAGAAGGGTTTCCCTGTAAAACCATATAACCTAATCACAACCCCTTGAGTGAGTATAAACCAATCACCCTCTTCAGCATGTTTATTCTGTAAAAAATTTTCAGCTCTGGAGGTTAACCTTCTGACTTCCCCATGCATTATTTTCAGAGCAGGACCTAGGAATTCCCTATTGAAATCATAATATGACTCTGTTCTGTATAATACATTGGTCCAGTCATATACTGGTAAAGTCCTTCCTTTATTATCTTTATCATTAACAGAGATGAATGCTAGCTCTTTAGCCATAAAGAAAAAGAACAACCATACTAAATAGGAAGAGAAACGGAAAGAGTGTTGAGAACCTCTCTTCATAGCAGACAACCCTTCATGTATTTCTTTGAATAAATACCCTGGCCAGTCAAAAAACATAGGTCGAATACTCTTATCCATAACTGTAGAATCATAATTCTTTGGGTTAGACATGCAATTGACTAACGCAATTTGCCATCCATGAACCTTTTCATCAGTTTTTAACCCTGCTATCATAGCTAATATGGAAAATAATTTGGGGTTTTTGAATTCAGCTATGGGAATAGGAGTTTCCAGTATCTTTCCTCCATTAGGTGGATTTTTCAACTATGTATAAAGAAAATTCTTAATTTTTTTAGAAGGAACGAAATATTTTGCCTGATCTACGGGGTCAAAAGTTTTGGGTGCAAGAGCAGGTACATACCCAGCAGCAAAAGCAAAAATGAAAGCATCTGGGTTTAGGGAAAAAAGCACTCTTCCACTCTTATTTGTAACTACCCTCTTCTTTTCATCATAAAAATTTGCAATTGCTTTAACTAGTTCAGGGCAAGGGTGCACAGGGATATACACATACCAGTATAGCAATGAATGAAAGGCAAAAGTAGCAGGTGAAGACGTAGAAATCCTAGTCACCATTCTATCTTCGATATCTTGTCGAATTCTTACTGGGTCCTTCCATGTCATTACTGTATCTCCAATCCTAGCATCTCGGTCAATAAATATTTCGTTTACTTCCTCTCCTTTTCTTGTTGTTGCAGGTGAAGCGGATGGACCCTCTATTGTTGTTTTCTGAGCTTTCTTTCTAGGAGCCATGAAATTTCTTTCTGTATCGAACTTTCTTTTCTGTCACACTGAACTTCCTTTTCTGAACTGAACTTGAAACTCGAAAAGCAGGAATAGAAAGTGACACAGCGGATTTTACTCAGGAGTAAAATTAGGGTTTTTCATCAATCGAAAACATATGCATAATGTGCATTAATTATGGTTGGTGAATTGGATTTTCTTGGATCTCCTCACGATTTGTTTTTGCCACCTTTCTAAACCTCAACCAATAATTATCCACCGCACCATTTAAAATCATGCTTACCAAAACTCTTCTTATTTGCAAAGGTGGTTCTTTTAATGCAATCATTGAATAGCTACATGGCAGATTTCAAATTCATGCCGACAATTGATCCTTCACTGTATTCAATAAAGGGAACGTATATCAAAGTTCTTTGAAAATAATTTTCTCCTGCCAACCATCGAAAAACCATGTGGCAATTTTGAATTCGAACCGCTAAATCTGACACTATGGCACCTTCTAATTTTGTTCTTTACTGGTGATTTCTGATTGGTCATAGGATACTGACAAATATTTCTGAAATAGAAATAACTTCAGAAATATTTACACACTTACTATAATATACATTATATACATAATTTTTTTCCCGCTTTCTTATTTAAAATAAAGCTTTAAGTGAAAAGCATTCACTGTAATAGGTAGGACAATACCCTGTTGATCCTGTAATTGGAAAGAATTAAATTGCTTCTCAGCAATTATCTCAAAAGGACCTTCCCAAAAAGCGTCGAATTTGTCATGATTGCCTGGCTTTGCTTTCTTCACATTCCATTTTAAAACTAGATCTCCCACTTTAAATTTTTTGCAGGTTGTCTTTTTATTAAACCATCCTTCTGTGTCTGCCATATGTTTCTGGTGATGATTATAAGCCTCTTCCCTCTATTCTTCTAACTATAGGAGCTGCATTAATCGGGCATCCATAGGTTGATCTCCTTCTTCATTTATCTGATTTAACAATTTTAGTGCTGGTATTTCCATATGTATAGGCAAAATAGCCTCTTTACCATAGACTAAAGAATAAGGTGATGTATTGATGGATTTTTTTATTGAGATCCTGTCAGCCCATAATGCTTGATTGATCAAGGAATGCCAGTTCCTCTTATTATCTTCTAGTGTTCTTTTCAAGATTCTGAGAAGATTTTTATTTGTAGACTCAGCTAAACCATTACCCTATGGGTAATAATTGGAAGAAGTTTTTAAATATATACCATACCTACTAGTAAACTCAATCATTTTTGCTCCAATAAAAGCTGATCCATTATCTATAATTATAGAATCTGGTACACCAAACCTTGTAATCAAGCTTTCCACGAACTCAATCACCACCTCTTGATCAACTTTTTTAGTAGGGATAGCTTCAGCCCACTTAGTGAAATAATCTGTGGCAGTAAGTATATACTTATGGCCAGCTGATGAGTTGGGTTCTATTATCCCAACAAAGTCTAACCCCCACTGTTGGAAAGGCTCTTCGACTTGGACAGGTTTCAAGGGCATAGGAGCATTCCTATTCCTCCCTACATATCTTTGACATTGCTCATAGCTTCTGGTAACCTGGTAATTATAAAAATTTGGAAGGCCAGTAACAACCTGCTCGGAGTATTTTCAAAGCAGTAGATCTTCCTGAATAATGTCCTCCAAAGAGACCTCCATGGAATTATTTTAACACCTTTTGTTTCTCATCTTCTCTTATACATCTCAAAAGTACACCATCAATATTTTTCCTATACAACCCTTCTGATTGAAGGGTGTACTTCAAAGCTTGTGCTCTAAATCTTCTTCTTTGTGAAGCATTCAAATTTTTAGGACACATTCCAGTTTGAAAGTACTCCACAAGATCATCAATCCAATCAGTGTTTCTTGGATTTGGATCTGATTCTGTATTAGCCATTACACCTTGGGGTTCTATCTGCTTATCTATAGCTTGCTTGGCCAACTCTTGACACAGGGCTCTACCTCTTACTATCTTTGTTGGATGTATTTCTACATCATATTCCTGTATCTTAGTCACCCAACCAACTCTCTTTTCGCCAAGTTCTCCTTGTATTATAAAATTTCTGACATCAGGATGGATCACATAAACAATGATTTTGCTCTGTGATAGAAAGTGCTTAAATTTCTTCAAGGATTTCATGACAGCATAAACTTGCTTTTCAATAAAGTTATATTTTTCTTCATGTTCATGCATAGTGGAACTCAGAAAAGCTATGGGTCTTTCTTCATTGTCTGCCCCCTTCTGTGTAAGGACTGAAGCGTAACTTTCTGATTCACCAACAACATATAAAATAAAATCTCATGAGTAATCAAGATTAATCAGTACAGGTGCTTGGGCTATCTCCTCTAGAATATTGTATTTTTTCTTACATCAGTCCATTTGAAAGTTGCATCCTTTTTCAATAATTCAGTCATTGGTTTGACAATCTATGCGAAATCTGCAACAAACTTCTACACAAAATTTATTTTCCCAAAGAAGGATTGCAAACCTTTCTTATTAACCGGTAGAGATAGTTTCAAAAGTGCCTTTACTCTATCAGGATCAATAGCTAATCCAACTTTAGATATAACATGACCAAGTAGAATACCTTCTTCTACAACAAATATAGATTTCTTTGGATTCAAAGATATTCTGAATTCCCTACATTTTTCAAATACTTGTTCAAGGTGCATAATATGATCTTTCTTATGATGAGAAAATATAGTCATGTCATCCAAATAGATGACTATAATCTTGCTAGCAAGTTCACCAAAAGCTACATCCATTGCTCTTTGGAAAGTTGCTCCAGCATTAGATAAACCGAAAGGCATCCTCTGGTAGGCAAATGTTCCCCACTTTGTGGTAAAAGTGGTCTTGAATTGATCTTCATCTCTGACCCATACTTGATTATACCCTGAAAAGCCATCTAGTAAAGAGAATATTTTTGCTCCTGCAACTATGTGTAAAATTTGATCAATTTGGGGAAGAGGATAATGATCTTTGAGTGATGCTCTATTCAGATTCCTGAAGTCTACACACAATCTAATGTCTCCATTTTTCTTTTTGACTGGTACCAAGTTTGCCACCCAGGTAGAATGCTTAATAGGATACACTATTTTAGCTTGAAGAAGTTTTAGCAATTCCTGCTTCATCAAAGCTTCTATCTTTGGATTTACCATTCTTTGCTTTTGCCTAAAAGGCTTAGCTCCTTCTTCTAACTCAATGGTATGTTGGATAATCTCTTTTCTATATACTTTTAGATCACTATAAACCCAAGCTATGATATCAAGAAATTTTTTGCATAATTCTCTGATTTGGTTCAATTCTTCCTCTGTACAACCAACCCCGACTTTAATCATTTTTCCTGGTTCTAACTCTACCTCTTTATACCAACACTTATCAACTTTTATTTTATGACCCATAGCTCTATCATTGTTATCAAACAGACTTTCAAGGGTGATAAGTCCCTTAGGGATATGATTATTTTTCAACTGAATCATATCTTCTTCCTGTTGGTCTTGTAAATATTTGTTACTTGAACAGTTCATTTCATGGATTAAAAAATCTAGTATTTGCTCATCATTTTCAAAAACTTGCCAGAAGATGTCCTTGTCTGGCACTGAAGGCCTATATATGAGTCTAACCATTTTTTATTTCTGAATAACATTACTGACAGGACAAAAATTAGCTCCCACTGATGCCAATAAATCTGTGTGGGTATTATGTTCTCTCGGAATAGACTTCATGTTTAGAGCTTCAAAGGCTTCCAAAATATCCCATACTTTATTTCTATAAGCCTTTAAGTAGTGTTGTTTACTGATACATTTTCCTATGACTTGATTGACAATAAGTTCTGAATCTCCAAAAATGAGTAGTTGTTTCACTCCCAATTTTTTAGCTTTCCTCAATCCTAGACAAAGTGCTTCATATTCTGCTGCATTATTAGTGCAACTCCATGTCAATATGTAAGAGAAAACTCTTTCCTTTCCTATAGGGGAAATCAAAACTATCCCTGCACCAGCTCCATTCTTGCATCTAGCTCCATCAAAGAAAAGCTTCCATAGTTGATTAGAAGAGTTATTTTTTTCAAGAGCAGGTGTCAATTGCTTTTTTGGTTTTTCAATAGAATAACTTCCTATTTTTGTTTCTATCATGGCATTGAAATCCTGCATAGAAAACTGATCTTCTGCTTGAAGATCTTCTAAGGTCTCCTCCATTAGATCTACTTTTCCAATTTCTTCAGTCATCATATTCACGGTTTCAGCTTCCCCTATCTTTTCCACATGAAAAGTAGATGGTTTCTCATTAAATATTTTAATCCTTCTACCTTTGAAAGGTATTTCTAAATGAGAGTAATCCAAGGATAAATATCCTCCTATTTTTGCAGTAAATTCTCTTGATAAGCACATACCAAAATATGGTGCCAAATCTACCACTATTACTTCTTGTATAACCACCACTTGAGGCATCCTGTGGAGTTGTATGGGAATGTCTTTAATCACTCCTACAGTTTTTACAGGAGTACCATCCAACTGCAGGACGCCTGGATTACTCCTAGTATATTCCATCCCCATAATATCACATACTGCTTTGGGTATCACTGTAGTAGCAGCACCTGAATCTATCATACAATTATGGACAACCCACCCTTCCATCTGAAGAGATAAATAAAAGGGTGGAGGTCTATTTTTTCCAGTGGTTGATGTTAGATTTGTCTGGACTGTATTTGAAGCTGATACAGTTTTACCTTTATCTTTCATTGTCTTTAAATATTCCTGCAATAGGTCAATTTGACCTAGAAACTGAAGAGCGTCATACATACTTGCCTTTGAGGGAGTCTTTTTCATCTCCTCAACTATATTGAAAGTAGATGATTCAACAATTTTTTCCCTTTCCTTGGTGAAAGTATCATATCTATTTATGTATCCTTGGGTAGCTTCAGTCCTTTGTCTTTTAGTAAGTGAAGGAAATCTCAATCTCTCTTTAGCTTGATCTTGAGTTTCAGTTTCCTTTCATGGAGTGAACTCTTTACGTATCTCTTGCCTTGGGCTTTGTGCTAGAACTTGAGATTTTTTTCATAGGGTAAATTTCCTTTAGGAGCTGCTTGCGGAGCTAGAGGAAAACTTAAAGGTTGAAGCTCTTTAGGGTCTACCTACAGAGGCTTTTTACCAGATCTGGTTAGGACTGTAACCTGTTCTACAGTCGACATCATTAAATTGTGATATGTTTCCCTAATCATATTTACATGCCCTTTCATATTCTTTTCTATTTTCTCAATAGCTATACTCTGTACATAATGTTTATGGATCATACATGAACTCTCTCCATGTGGATCATTACACGTAGTGCACCAGTAATCAGAATCTATAGAAGGCTCTACAGAATCTTCTATTTCATTTGCATAAACAACATTCGATCATTCTTGTCCTCTATTACTTGACTGTGTTGCATCTCTTGTTATCTGAGGGAACCTTCTTGGTTGAAAATTTCTCTCAACTTCCCTTTTCTTCATTGAAGTCATATCATTTGCCAGATTTTTTATAGTATCTAGTATAATAGTGAGTTGACTTTCAGGAACTGGCTGAGAAGGTGGTGCAGGTAGTGCAGGCATGGTAGGAGTAGGAGGTAATGCTAGAGGATTCTGAGGCATCTATATAGTAGGGATGGAAGGTGGTCCATTCCATATTGGTAACCCTATGTTTGGAACTTGAGAAGAACTGGGAGAAATAGCATTGGGAGCTTGGGGAATATCAAGAAAAATTGGCATTATTGCTTTAGGCGGATATCTCCCCATGGCAATGAGATCTCTTTCTGCTATGGAAGCTTCTTGATAAATGGTAGGAAAAGTGAGTATCCATGATTGTCGTATTATCATACTGATATCTGTATCAAAAGCTCTTAAATAATAATATACTGCTTGCTCAGTTGTTGGTTTCAATCCAGCGGGTACTCTCTCCCAAGTGTGACTAAATCAAATATTAAAATCAACAATTTCCTCTTGAGGATGTTTCCTTATAATAGTGAACTGACTAAGTAGTGAAAATGGATCTGCATGTTGATTGAATTCATCCACAAGTTTGCCAGCGAGTTCTGCCCATGTTGTGATTGACTGCGGAGGAAGTGCTCTGTACCAATATAACATTTTTCCTTTCAAGGAAATAACTAGCAATCTGATCATCACGTCCTCTTGAGTGATGTTATAAGTTGCAGCCAAAGCTGCAACATCTAGGTAATGTTCATATGTTGTCTTACCTATCCCATCATATGAAGGTAACGCTTTCAATACTGCTGTAGGGATCAGGTTCTGAGGTGCTAGATTTAGTGGACCCATGTGGTTCCATGTAAGATAAGTTGGTGGTGGTGGAGCAACCATCGTAACAACTGTATGTGCATGTACTATAGAACTGTTGGTAATCGCTGAAGATGGATTAATACTAGAAATAGGCAAAACAGATGGTACAAGGGTGGTAATATTGGTAGCAGGTGGGTTTGATCTGGCAGATAAAATGGGATGTACTCTTAGGCTACCAAGATGTAACTCGAAGAACTCAATGGGTTCTTCTGAGTTTCTTGCTTTAGATCTGGTTATCATATAAGAAAACAATCATAAGTTTTTAACCAGATAAATAGATAAGGTATTTCTTGGGTATATACCTTCAGACGGAGTCGCCAGGTGGTTTGATTTGGATTTTTAAAAGATCGAAGACAAACACCAAACCTTATATAATATTGTGGGATTTAGGGTCCCACCGGGCATGCCAAAAACTATTGGAACAAAATCTGCCTTTGGTTGTTATTTGTGCCTTGATTTTGTCAACATTGAATAGACGAGGATAATTATCAGATTTCTCATCTAATCTCCAGAAGAGGTTGGTTCCTTAATGGTTTCTTATAGGAAAAGGGAAAATAGAAAGAAGGGGGAAATATAGCCAAAGCTAAAACTTGTATGTGGTACAGATTAAACAACAACTAAGATGAACACATATACTATACTTGTCAAAGCATTCAATATATCTTCCCATAGAAATCATGGATTTCTCAATGTGATTTAGAGGTATATCTAACACATGTATATATCAGATTTCAACTCCAGCAATACGATTTATATTTTGTATAAGTCCAGATCTTTTAGAACTAACACAATTTATATTTCAATAATGTGAAATAGAAGTGAGAAATGTTAATACATACACTTGCACAATGTGAACCAGAAGCCAATAGAAGCATAATATTTATTGCTTATATTCAAAGTACATCCATTCAGTCTTGTAAACATCCAAGAGCCGACCCTTTTTTAGAGTACGTTTACCCTTATATATACCCTATGTGGGAACCTCTATATTTAGTACATTTTGATATCAAATTAATTACAAGCAAATTAAGACATAATCATGTTTCTATCTTCTTTGCATGGCTTCCAACAAACAACCACTAATAGCAGGAATCTAGGAATTGATCTATTCCACTATCTACTTCCAGTTACTGACACGAGTTTTTTGAAGGCATCTTATTCCCTACTAAAATATCTCTTTGTCGGCAAAAACCTAGTTATGTCACGAAATCGTGACATCTTCTTCTTTCGGGCTCCTTTAAGCTGTTGTGTGAGCGAAACCTCACCATGTCATGAAATCATGACATCTTCTTCCTTCGGGCTCCTTCGGGCTGTATGGCGGGAAAAACTCACCATGTCACGAAATCGCGACATCCTCTTGTACATATTTTGTGAGAAAAAATGCTAGCAAAAATCTGTCCAGTCGCGAAATCGTGACACTCCTTTCTTTGCTCCTTCGATCAGTTTCATGGGCGAAAACCCATCAAGTCACGAAATCATGACACCTTCCCACTTTTTGACATCTTCGAGCCATATCTCAATGAAAAACTGACATGTCGCGAAATCGCGACGTCCTTCATGCCTTAGCCGATTCTTTTCCTTCTGTCTCAAAAATGAAATGTTGGTCTCTTTACGCAAAAATCTGCCATCTACTGGAGGTAGTCTTTTTAGACTAATAATACCTATAAGAAAAATAATTGAAAGTGTTTAATTGACACCCTCTAAATTTTTACAAAGTATATAAAAAAATTTATAATTCATCCATACCTTCCATGATATACCCTACACAATATTTCTCTAGAATGTAAGTAATCAAACCATCCTCTCTCACCATAAATATTATTTGACAATTTCTATGACTTTATTGAGCAAATCAGAGGTCTTTTCCATGCACAATTATTCCCATGAATTCTATAGAATCTATGGATACCAAATAATATTCATACTCTTCTTATCTTCTTCTAGAATCATGTAGATTTTCCTCTCATCTATGTTGCATTCACACCCAAAAATCTAAAGTAGACTTTAAAAATCATAAAATACAAGTGGGAGTTTCAAACGTCTTAAAAAACATCAATCCAATAGTTAAGGCTTCCATCTAGTTAAAGAAAAATAATATTTAATGTCAAGAGAGGAAAGAGAAACTTGTTGATGATATTCCCCTAGCACAACAAATGTTTTGTCACATAATGATATCCTTTTGATCCAGGTCCACCTAGGGTATTGGCACATAACTGTAAAACCACTATCAACAACATTGAAAAAATTCACAACTATCTCTAAGAAATCATACTAATTATGGAAATACTAAAAAAGGATAAAACACCATAAACTTGACGTTGACTAATAGAGATTCATTATTGGTTTTAATATCATTTTCTTGAAATGAACAAAATCAACACATTGCCCTAAATAAATTAATAGTTTAGAGAAAGATACAACACAATATAAAGGGTGTTTGTATCAAATGTAATTATCTCAACCAATTAAACCACAAATTTTGAGGATAATACCCATTTTACAAACTTGTCAAATGGTAAATGCATAATTTTCAAGTTGTAATATCACTATATGATTATATTCCAATATCGAAAAAATGGTTGGTTGTTGCAACTGTGGTAGTGGGTCCTTTGTTATTCAAATTTTTGAAGGTGGTAAGAATTATTTTCAAACTTTTGGAGGGCAAGAGGAAGGTTTCAGGACTAGTTCTATTCCTCTTGGCACTGCTGCTTCTGAGGATGCTGTCAAATCCTTTTCCTCTAGGTGGGAGGATGATATCAACAATATTTTTGCTCCACCTGATTCTATTATTTATGAGGTTACTGTCAAAGTCCTGGGTTCTAGTGAACCTGATGTCACAACCCCTTTAGTTGGTGGCAGTTGTGGTGGTTGCACCAATGGGAACATTTTATCTGCTTCTCATTCGGCTAGCTTCATCATTCCCAAGCCCGCCCCTTCCATTCCTTCTTCCAAGGCAGGCCTGGATAACTCTTCATTTGGAAAGGTCAATTCCTTTTGGGGAGACGACATTCCCTCTACCCCTAAACCTTCCTTTGCTAATGTTTTGGGCATTTCTTCTTCCTCTGTCGATCCTTCACTCCCACCTTTTGAAGTTTCTAGGAATAGAGTTAAGATCCCTATAAGTGTGGTGAATAAATTTTTAGCCGAGGAATCCTTTTCTCTGGTTGGGAAAGTGGTTGGAGGAAATCCCAATCTAGACACTATCAGGCGTTGGGCCTTCTCCAGATGGAAATTTTGAGGGTCCCTGGAAATTGTTGGCCTCACCAATACTTTTTTTGGCATTCACCTTAATACCAAGGAAGATGCCAATCAAATTTTGTCTGGTGGACCTTGGTTCCTTGGGTCTAGAAGTGTCTTTTTGATGAAGTGGACTCCTAATTTTGACCCAGACACTCAAAGCATCAATTTTTCTCCTATCTGGGTTAGACTTCCAAATATCCCTTGGCATATTTGGTGGGAATCTATCTTTAAATCCATTGCCTCGACTATTGGAGATCTGCTCCTTATTGATAGGGTCACTCTGTCCAGATCAAGAATGCATGTTGCTCATTTTTGTGTCAATGCTAATCTTGATTCTGCTCTTCCTACCTTCATTGAGCTGGAACATGGGACATTTTTCCATAAGAAAGCTATTGAATATGAGAACAAACCTCCCTTCTGTATTGAATGTCGGACTCAAGGTCATCTTCGCACTAAGTGCCCCTCACTCAAAAAACAAACAGTCATTGTTGAGCCAAATCAGGATACTCAAATCAATGGCAAAGGAAAGGAATTTTAGACACCTTTCAAAAAGGATAAAAGAATATTTCCTCCTTCTAAAGGAATCACCTTCAGGCCCATCAAGGATAAAAAAATTTAGGATGAACGAGGCAAATATTCTTTTAGCAAGTCTCCAAATGATAAGGGAAAAAAGGCTTCCTCTTCGGCTACTCCTAATGAGGTTAGTATTTTCGCACTTCCTAATCAATTTCAAGTTCTACGAGATTTAGATCCTGAGATTGTTGTTGATGAAATTCATAATCCCAATCCTGAGTCAAATCCCTCTTTGGATCCAATGGAAGTCCAACAAGAACCATCCTCTGAACCCCTGAATGATAATCCCTCATCCTCGACTGCTTTCAATGAAGACCAACCTCTAGTTGATGAGGTTTCCATCCCTTCCTCATTTTTTGAACCATCTAGTCCTGTGGTTCAAAAAAATTTTGCCAACAATTTCAGCCCAAAAATGACCAGAAGCCAGAAGAAATCTCCCATTGATTGTGGAGCTGAAAAAAAGCATGGAAGGCCTTCCAATTCTGATCAATGGAAGCAGGGTGTAAATGAAGATATTGCTAATGGAGTACAAAAAACTCTATTTTCTGTTGGCATTAACCTTTCCAAGGAAGAATCAAAGTGCACCAAACCTCCCCAACCACATGGAAAGGGAGGCAAACGAACCTCTAAATCTTCAAAATGAAGATCCTCTCATGGAACGTGAGAGGCCTTAATGGTCTAGCTAAACAGAGGTTAGCTAAATCATTAAGGAAGGAAATCAGACCTACCATTTTTGTGCTCCAAGAAACCAAGGTTAGTGAGCCTCATGATAAAAATATTTGCAATCATATTTGGAAGAATTGTGAATTCATTGCTTGTAACGCCAAAGGTGCTTCAGGAGGCCTGTTGTGCTTATGGAACCCAAACATTGTAGAAGGAAAACTTATCCATTCCAACGATGAGATGATGAGCATCCTATTTTTTGACAAAGACAATAACTCACCTTGGGTTCTCACAAATATCTATGCACCCAATTCCATATCTGGGAGGTCTCGCATGTGGGATATCTTGTCTTCTATCAGAAGTGCTTTTCCAAATCTTCCATGGATCCTCGCGGGAGATTTCAATACTCCTCTGTTTCCTTCTGACAAGAAGGGAGGGGTTGGCTCCTTTTCCAAAAGTATGGAGGATTTTCAGGAGGTTATTAATGATCACAATCTGATGGATGTAAATTTGAAAGGCAATCAATTTACCTGGTCAAATCGAAGGTGTGGGTCTCAGCTAATTCAAGTCAAACTTGATAGGGTTTTATTTTCTCAGGAAGCTCTTGCCATTTGGGGTGATGCAAATCTTCAATCTCTTCTCAAAATTGGTTTTGACCATAGTCCTATCCTTTTAGATACCAACAACCCCAAAATATTCAAAACTCCTTTCAGGTTTGAAGCTATGTGGATGTTACATCCTGATTTCAGAGAAAGGATGAGTCAGTGGTGGCAACCTGAAGTTCAAGGAACTCCTTCCTTTTTTTTGGCCCAGAAACTCAAGACTATCAAAGAAAATATAAAAATATGGAATAGAGATATCTTTGGAAATCTCTTCCAGAATAAACAGGATATCAAGAACAGGTTAGCCATAATTGAAAAAGAGAGTCAAGAAAGAGGAGATTATTCTGCTGAGGTGAGAAGTGAAGAGAGGAACTTATTAGCTCAATATCACAATATCCTTCAATGTGAGGAAACCTTTTGGAGACAGAAGTCTTGAGACATTTGGCTCAAACAAGGAGATTCCAATACAAATTTCTTTCATGTTTCTACTATGAGACACCGAAGCAACAACAAGATTAAAGAAATTCATAGCCAGGATGGAAGGATCATTAATGATATCAAGGAAATCAGATCTGAAGGGATAGCTCATTTCATGCAATTGCTCCAGGAGGAATGCATACCTAACTCTCAAGTTGCCATGGACTTCTTCCTTCAATTTATTCCTCATATTATTTTTGATGACATTAATAGTAGACTTACTGCTATTCTTTTTGATGAGGAAATCAGAGATGCTCTGTTCTCAATGAAACCTGACAAAGCCCCTGGTCCTGATGGTTTCCCTCCAAGATTTTTTCAAGCCTTTTGGGATTTAGTTGGTCAGGATGTTTGTGATGCCATAAGAGAAATCCAAATTTCTAAAGTTATTCCCAGAGGCTTCAATTCCACCTTTATTGTGCTTATACCAAAAAATCCTAATGCAAGCAATTTTAATGAATTTAGGCCGATCAACCTCTGCAATGTTATATACAAAATTTTAACAAAAGCCATTACTATCCGCCTAAGAGAGGTGATGCCTTTAATCATAAATCAGTGCCAAGGAAGCTCTATCAGAGGAAGATCCATCTTGGATGGCATCATTTCAGTTCATGAAGCAATTCATTCCATATCCTCCAATAAAAGAGTTGCTTTCCTTCTTAAACTTGACATGAACAAAGCCTATGATAGACTCAATTGGGATTTCCTTTTGGCCATCTTGAACAAGTTCGGATTTCATTCTGATTGGATTTCCTTAATCAAAGGATGTATTTCCTCAGCTTGGTTTTTTGTCCTCATTAATGGCTCTCCTGCAGGATACTTTTAGAGCAGCAGGGGTTTAAGGCAGGGGGATCCTTTATCTCCTCTTCTTTTCATTATTGTTGCCGAGGCTTTAGGCAGATCAATCCTAGTAGCAAGAAATGCAGGTCTAATTTTTGGACTTCAGGTTACCTCTCAATGTAATCCCATCACTCACCAACAATTTTTTGATGACACCCTATTGTCTACCTTTGCCTCCGTTAATGAAGCCAAAATCATCAAGCGTATTCTCCTCTTGTATGAAGAAGTTGTTGGCCAAAGGATAAATTTTTAGAAAAGCAAATTATATTTTCTTAATACTCCTATAAGAAGACAGAATATCATTGCCAATATCCTTGAATGTTCCATAGCCCATCTTCCTTCATCCTATCTGGGCTTACCTCTTTTTATTGGAAATGCCAAAGAAAGCCTATGGGATAATGTTATTGAAAGACTGCAAAAAAAGCTTTCTACCTGGAGAGGTAATATTTTGTCTCAAGTGGGTAAAATTACTCTCACCATGGCCTGTCTCCAAAGTATCCCAGTTTATTTCCTCTCTTTGTTCAAAGCTCCTGTAAATGTTTACCAAAAAATAGAAAAAATCCAAAAACATTTTCTTTGGACAGGGTCGAAAAATAGACATAGATTTCATTTAGTTGCTTGGGATAAAGTTTGCAAACCCAAAGACCAGGGAGGTTTAGGGCTTAGAAGGATCCATCTTCTCAACCTTTCTCTCCTTGCTAAGCAAGCCTGGTGACTCATTTCCAATGAAAATGCTGATTGGGTTAAGATTATGAGAAGGAAATATCTTCAGACTTCTGAATTCCTTTTTGGTGAGGTTCCTTCTGCAGGGTCCGCTTTTTGGAAATCCATTTGTGTGGCTCGCTCACTTTTAAAAAAGGGATTAATATGGAAATTTGGGAATGGCAGGTCCATTTTATTTTGGGAAGACAAGTGGCTTGGTGATCGTCCTCTCATCCAGATTCCTATGCTTCAAAGGTTAATCAACATTACCAAACATCTGGTTGGACCGTTAGTGGCTGATTTCATTTCTTCTACTAACGGAACCATGAGCTGGAAAAGACTTGATTTCCCTAATTATGAGGCCGAAATTTTATGTTTGCAAGCCCAGTTATCTTCTATCAGAATTCCAACAGGAGATTCTATAGATCGTCCAATTTGGGAACCTACTAATTCTGGAGAATTCTCAGTCAAATCAGCTTATCTGCTTTCTCTCAATACTTTTGAAACTCCTATTCCATTTAAGCTGGTTTGGACCAAGTATCTGACTCCCAAAATCACCTCTTTCTCTTGGCTTTGCATTCAGGATCGAATCCTTACAATGAAAAACCTAATAAAAAGGGGCATTCTTCTTCCTAACAGATGTTACCTTTGCCTTTCTGATTGGGAATCTACTTCCCACCTATTTCTATTTTGTTCCTTTTCAAGAATGGTGATTAGCAATATTTTTCTTAAATTCCATTTAGTTTGGGCCTATCCTCCTTCCATTGTTGAGTTGTTCCTCTAGTGGCCAAATCCTTTCAAGAATCCTGTGCTCAAAGGATTATGGAAATTTTGTTTACAACATTACCTTTGGCAAATTTGGCTTGAACGTAATAGAAGAGTATTTGATAAAAAAGCCTTGACTGCTGACCTCATTACCAATAAGATCATCCTTTATGCCAAAGAGAACATCCTCATAGCCCCTTTTGATCCTTTTCCTTGTCCGCATTTTGAGAAAGCTATCCTCAAATCCTGTCATATCTACTTAGATACTTCAAGACCGGTCAATCCTTCATCTTCTAGAACCAACATCAAGTGGCATCCTCCTCCGGTCGGATGGGTTAAGCTTAACTTTGATGGAGCCGCAAAAGGAAATCCTGGCAATGTTGGAGCTGGAGGAATTCTTCGTGATCACCTTGGCAATTCCATTTTTGCTTACTCTGAACCTTTGGGTGTTCTTTCCAATCATTCTGCTGAAGCCAAGGCTTTATGGAGAGGCCTCCAATTCATCAAAAATATTCCAAGGAATATCATTGTGGAAGGAGACTCTCTAAACATAATCAATTATTTAAAAACTTCCAAACCTGGAAATTGGAGGATTAGAACCATAATGGAAGAAAGCAAACAAATCCTACTTCAACAGAATGACACCATTGTTCAACATGCTTTCAGGGAAGCCAATTCTATTGCTGACAGATTGGCTAACATCGGAGTGAATGCCCAAGGTTTGTTGACGTGGACTGACATTCTTCCTCCTAAAGTTGTTGAGCTCGTCAGGCATGATCAAAATATTGGTAATCATGATGAATCTTGAGCTCCTCATTCACTTTATTGTCTGATGCTTCCTTTCTCATGTGAAGCTTTGGGTTTATTTCCTAATAATTAAGGAAGATTTTAATTTTAGATTGATGATATTCTTACACCACTTGCATTGTCTTACCTCGGATCATGTTCACATGACCCTTTTTTATTTGATTTTAGGTTATCCACCACCTTTTATTCCAGTATGTACTTATTTTTTGATAACCGACTCTTTTTGGAATCCCAATGCAAAGCCCAGCATGATATTTAATCATGCCTTCCCCGTGCTTTTTGATTTTCACCATTTGGCTTCTTCGAGAATCATCTCTTACCATTTTTCCCTTTGCATTGTTCCAAGATTTATTTTGGTGAACTTTCCAATCCTTTACGTTTCTTGTGCCAACTTCCCCTATTGGCTCCTATTTTTTGGGCATCCCCAAGAGTCAACCTTCTCAACGGCGTTTGAATTTCCCAATTACCTGCTGCAATTTTTGACATCAAAAAATCCTCCTTGTCACCAGTTCTAGCCAATCCCCTTCTTCTAGGTCGATTTTTTCCTTTTTGAGGCATCCTTATTGGTTTTCCTATTGGCTCTAGAGCTGCACCACTACTTTCCATTTATATTTCCCTCTGCATGCTCCGTTTACTCATCATCCCATTTCCAAGTAGCTTTTCCTATTTATTTCTTGCCCTCCCCTTTTTCCTCCTCTTCGTTGTTCTTTGTTTTTAATCATGAAGGAGGGAAAACCTGTGTTTATCGAGCCTGAGATGTTTGAATTAGAAGCCATTGCTAAAGATATATTGAAAGACAAAGGTGGGCTCATTAAATTTTTTAAGATGTTCTCTGGCATCGATGGGGAGGTGACCAATGCTTTTGCTACCTCTTGGGACAATGGCATTGTTACCATTCATGGCATGGAGTTTCAGATCACTATGGAGCTGTTGGCCAAATTGACGAGACAAAATCTTGATGGCAAGGTGATTAGGAGGAACAAGCACAATTGGGACATGGAGTTAACTCACTTTGAGAAGAATTCGATGATCCACAAGTTGCATAAGAAAGGTTTGTATCACCACCACCTCTCTACACCTTGGAAGGAAATCCTCAAACCCATTATGCAATATTTAACCATTGAAAATCCTGAATCTTAGCTTTGTTGCTTCCATTTAGCCTTCATTAACCATTTTTGTGAAGCTAAAATGATGAACATCCCAGCCACACTTTACTGGTCCATGGATTACGCAATAATCTCCACCCATACCAAAAAGGAAGAGGGATTGCCCTATCACCAGGGACTTTTTAGAATCCTTTATAGGTTCCTTCTCCTAAAGTTTCCCAAAGGAAATATCCCTGCCCCAGACTCTGAGGAAGAAAACTCTTCTTCGATGCCCAACCCTAAAGCCTCTAGACCAAAGAGAAAGGACAAGAGTGACAGACCTCATTCTGGTTCCAATATCAAGAAAAAGGTTAAGGTTGAAAAAACACTTGTTCATTGTTCCCAGAGACTCAAATTCAAGGAAGTTGTTGAAACCCCTCCTTCCACTTCTGAGAAGCCCATGAAGGATCTCTCCAACTCCCCTGATATTATTGAAAAATATCTCCATAAGCTTGTTGTCCATGCCACTTCTGTTACCATTGACCATTTGGAATCTGCCCATATGGCTATTGGGAAGGCAATTTCAAAGCTCAAGGAACAACATCAAGTGCTCAACCTTCTATTTTTCTATGATGCTTTTGAGGATATTCTAGCCATTTCTGCTGTGGAGGTACCTTCTGACGTCAAGGTTGATGCTAAGGATGAGGACGTTGTGGATATCATGAAGGAAGCCTGCATCGAAGCCCCAAAGGAAAACCCAAAGGATGAACCAAAGGATGATGTGAAGGATGCCATGCTGGAGGTTATTGTTGCATCACCAATGCAGACTGACGTACCCTTTTGAGCTTGCTTATTGGTCCTCCTATGAAAGGCTCACTCTTAGTGGTCTTCCTCTTCTTTTGTTCCTTTCTCTTAGAGGATTTTGTCCTCTTTGGTTCTGTTGGCTGATTGCCTATCACTTTTTGTTCCTTCCTTCTCGAGGTTTTAATCCTTTTTGGATTTGTTGGCTGAATGCCTCTTAGTTTTTGTTCCTCATTTTGTTTCCTCCAAGGTTTTTCCTTTCTGTTTTGTTGTTGTACAAGGCGTTGGGGCACCTTTCAAATGCCCCCTTTTAATAAAAATATTAACTTACCAAAAAAAATATCACTATATGATTATGATGTAATACTTGTGGGGCTTGGTATAACCAATTAAAAACATATTAAGGGTATCTATACACACCAAAGTAATCTCACTAAAGAAAAAATAAATGCTCCAATTCATAATGAATGGTTAGTTTCAAAGGGTATATATATCAAATTAAAAGTAAAATAATATTTGACGACAACACATAACTAGTAGAATGATCCAAGAGATTTATAACTGTAATCAACACAATTACAAAAGTTCCACCTTGAAGGTTACAACTGTAGACACCCAATTTTGACACACCAGGTTAAATTTCACAAAATTTATTGTAAACATCACAAAACTATCCAAACCAATCATAAAAATTACAAAACTTCAATCTGATCATTTCCCAACATTTTGAGCATCATTTTTCACCTTTAAAAAATTTTCCACTCTAACCAAATTTTCCAATGGTAAATTTGGTAGCTCTGACCAAATTTACCACTCCTAGTAAATTCACCAGTTGAAAATTTGGCTAGTGGATAATTTAGGAAAAAATTCAAATTTCAAGATTTAAAAAGTCAATTTGGCCTCCTAACCAAGTTTGCCTCTCGGGTGACCAAATTTGCTAGTGGTAAATTTGGTCTATAGTGGTGAATATAGCCAAATGAATCAAAATATTTTGGCATGAACCATGAGCACATGGATTACCCTCGTCTATCCTCTACCATTGATCCCACATGCCCAAAAAATTCACTAGATGCATAATTTTAAATTTAATAATATCCTTTTTCCCCCCAATTACCCTCCTAAATACTATTTAAGGAGCCCCCTAGGTAGGCATTTGGTAAGGTTTTCTATTGTAGGTATACTCTACTAATATTTATAGCATCCTCATTTCAAGATTTTCTTCCATAGCATTCTTCATTAGAAAGCATTTCCAATATTTTCCCATCCATTTTACAAGCATTTGTGAAGGAGAGTCAAGCAAGGCAAGGGAGCTTGGTGGCAAGGAGATCTTATTGGTAAAAGGGAGAGGCCATTTCTAAGTTATATCATAATTATCATACATATATTCTTCTTTTATTTTCTACCCTTTAATTTTGTCTCTCTAACATAGGTTTGCTAGATTGCTAACTTCATTTACTTGAGCACCTTCTCTTGCATTGTCTACTTTCATCTTGTTTGAAACTTACGCTTGTGCTATAGGTTTTGGCAATATAATTTATAGGTCTAGTTTCAAGCATTTTAAAGCCTCTTTTCATGCATCTAAAGCATATTTTATAGGCTTACAACCATTTGATTTCTACATCTTGGCACTAATCCTCTATTTTGCAGGGTTTTTTGCACTTTCTCTTCACATATTGCATCACATCATTTTATGCCTCTATTTTTAAAGTCATCATATTTATATTTACAGCATAGGAACATCATCTAATATCTTCTATGATCATTTAATTTCATGCTTATTTCACTTGCAAGCATATATTTAGCATAAATTTCATTTTATCAAGATTTCTTTCATGTATTGTGTGTAATTTTACATTACATACATAAATCACTTCATTTCTTACATACCTCAAGGCAAGATGTGGAAGATACAAGGATTTTATTACCTTTTATCTCAAATTAGTTTTACTCATCTTCAAGCACCCTCCATTACCATTCCCCTCTCTTTTTTATTTACTACTATAAATTTTATAAGTTTTGGGGCATTTTCATATATCATAGCATTTTCATTAAATTCCTACTACCTAATGAAAATTTGTTTCACTTAAAGTTATATTGGCCATTATAAATTGGTCATAGAACCATTTCAAACACTTTTCACTCCTCTACAACCCTATTTTAAATGCCATTTTAGTCACTTTGCTTTCTTCTTCACTACTATAGATTTATATATTTTGGGCAACAATTACATATCTTAGCAATTTCATTATATTTCACTACATAAGTACCAATTTTCTTTCAAGAGAGGTTAAATTAGTTATTTAATATCATTTCTAACTTCATTGCACACATTCATCACCGTTTTACACCATTTTTTAATCAAATTTTATCATTTTTATCATTTTCAATCTTTTTACATGCATTTTCAAATTATTCATTAAATTGCTTAACTTAGTGGCTTAGATATCTTATTTTCTTAGTTACAGACTTATCAAACACTATTAGAGAAATCCTCCTATGATATTAACTCAAAACCCTATTAAAATCCACTCAAAACAACCCCTAAAATCTTCAAAATCCTATGTTCAGACCAAATTCTCCCTTTTACATAATTAGTGGTGAATTTGGCAACCGAAAAACACTTAAAATCAAATTTACCACTAACCAAACTCACTAGTGGTGAATCTGGTAAAAACTAATGGTAAATTTGAAAAAAGGCCAAAAATCCATTCTAGGAGGTAAGCATACTCAAATTTATCATCAAAAAGAGGTCTAATCATTTTTTTAGACAAGTTTCTATCCTATCTAGCATTCTAGGAGGTAAGCATACTCAAATTTATCATCAAAAAGAGGTCTAATCAAAGCGGAAAACCCTAATTTTTTTGGTCTTTTTTGTAGATAACAAAAATTGCCACCCTAGTGGTGAATTTGGTAGCATTAGTGAATTTGGTAGTTTTAGTGGTAAAATTGGCAACAGGCTTCTAAAAGTGGTAATTCTACCACTTGGCACTTTCCTAGCTCTGCATTTTCTATTTCTCTATATTTCCCTTCTATTTTCTACTATTTTTGTCTTAAATCACATTTAATTTGGAAAAATTAATTAACCTTAGCTAGAAACCCTAATCATTTAAAAAATACTTTAATTGCCTCCCAAAATGCTCTCATTTCTTTACAATATAACTCTAAACTAGTCAATCAAGGAACCCTAGGTTTAATATTAGCTTATTTATCATTTTTAAGTACTTAGACAAAGAATAAAAAATAATTTAGTTGCATTTAGGCTAACTTGTCTTCTTTCATATTCCCTTTTTTAACCTTGAAATATCAAAATTTCCTAGTTAGCTTATACAAACTTGAAAAGCATATAGGATGGCTCTTGTATTCTTGCATTTGTGTGATAAAATCCTTATCATTGCATTTAAATGATTATTTAATTTTAGGTTTAATAACAATTAAGGCTCAAAAAAGAGATGAGATAGATGGTGATTCAAAACCTTAGGTGTTTTCTTTGAATAAACCCATAAAACACTGATCAAACAAGCATAACATCAACTTATACAAGGCATGAGAAAAAAACATTGAGTAGAAGTCTAGTTGTATTGAGAATATTCGTATTCTTGGGGTCTCCTTTGGAAAGAGACCCTCAAGTGGGGAAGTAGAGATTCTATAAAATCTCTCCTGTGCACACTTGACATTAAATTAGACTTAAGAGGAAAATAACATGATTTTCTCCACCATCTACATATTTGGTGAACCTGATGTAAACACTCCTTTTACCTTAACAAAGATAAAAGTTTTTTAAAATTAAACAAGGTAATATAATTTCTTTTTTTATCTTATATTACATTAAATTAAGGTAACAAGAACATAACTAATTTTTAATCCTACTGGGGGAAGGATAACGACCCCTTGAGTAAACCTAGGCATGAAACTTAATAGATCAATCTTCTTTGGATAGTATATCATGGTGGATTAATGAGATTCATAAGGAGTGTTGCCAATGTTAGGAGGTGAAGTCAATATCCATATCTCCAATGTTCTTCACAGAGAGGTGCATGGTGGTGCAATTTATAAATAGGAAACAAACATTATTTTGTAGTCTTCCTTTGGGAGAGGAAACAAATAGTCTTTTGGACTCTTCCTTTTGGAAGAGGAAATGAACAATTTTTTGGACTCTTCCTTTAGAAGAGGAAACAAACAGTTTTTGGACTCTTCCTTTGGAAGAGGAAACAAACAGTTTTTGTTTTTTCTATAAAAGGGGAATGACCCCTTGCATGTAAATTATGATTGAATGTAATTCTTCTGAAATCAATAAAATATCAAGCTGCCATTGCCCTGTGGTTTTTCCTGCACATTGCAGGTTTTCCACATAAAATTTGTGTTACTATTTTTTCCTATGTTATTGTGTTTTTCTACTTGCACATAATTTTGCTATATTTTATAACAACCAAGTTGACAAGGATTTCAAACATCTTCTATTCTTTACTATAAGTACTTTGGAAACAAAACTGTTGAGCAAGGTGTAGCAACAGTATTGTCATTGTTGTCAACACAGTCAGAAAGATCAGTTGATGCTCAGACAGATCGGTTGATGTAGTGGACAGGAGTTCAGTGATGCAGTGGACAAGAGTTAAGAGGTTATTCAGAGTATGTACAGTGATTATCCAAAAGATCAAAGTGGTCCATATGCTAAAAATCAAAAGAAAATCACAAGGAGGAAAATTGTCGCGATATCGTGACATGTTGAGCAAGAAAGGAAAACTGTCGTGATATCGCGACATGTTGAGCAAAAAAGGAAAACTATCACGATTTCATGACATGTTCGGAGAGAAAGAGAAAGAAAGAAAAATTGTCGTGATTTCACGACATGTTCGAAGAAAAAGAGCAAGAAACCAAAACTATCGCGATTTCACGACATGTTCAGAGAGAAAGAGCAAGAAAGAAAAACTGTCATGATTTCGCGACATGTTTGGAGAAAAGAGCAAGAAAGCAAAACTGTGGTGATTTTGTGGCATGTTCGGAGAGAAATAGCAAGAAAGCAAAACTGTCATGATTTCACGACATGTTCAGAGAGAAAGAGAAAGAAAGCAAAACTGTCGTGATTTCATGATATGTTGGAAAAAAAAAAGGCAAGTAGAAAAAGTGTCACAATTTCGCGACATATTGCAAGAGAGATTGTACGGAAGAAAAAGTGTTGCAATTTCACGAAATGTTCGAAGAGAAAAAGGCAAGCAAAAAAAGTGTCACAATTTTGCGACATATTGCAAGAGAGATAGTACGAAAGAAAAAGGTGTCGCGATTTCACGACATGTTCCATTTTCATGGGCCAAAGCAAAGAGAAAGAGGAGAGAGAAAAAGGTGTCATGATTTTGTGACATGTTTCATTTTTGTGGGCCAAAGCAAAGAGAAAGAGGAGAGAGAAAAAAGTGTCACGATTTCACGACATGTTGCATTTTCGCGGTCCGAAGTGAAGAGAAAATGCAAGGAGGAAAAAGTGTCACGATATCGTGACATGTTGCATTTTCGCGGTCCGAAGAAAAGAGAAAATGCAAGGAGGCAAAAGTGTCGTGATATCGCGACATGTCGCATTTTCACGATCCGAAGCGAAGAGAAAATGCGAGGAAAAAGTGTCGCAATATCGTGACATGTAGCATTTTTGCGGTCCAAAGCGAAGAGGAAGGCAGAGAAGGAAAAGTGTCACGATATCGCAACATGTCGCATTTTTGTGACTTGAAAAGAGCAGGAAGACCGAGAAGGAAAAGTGTCACGATATCACGACATGTCACATTTTCGTGACTTGAAAAGAGCCAAAAGGCCGAGAAGGAAAAGTTTCACGATATCGTGACATGTCGCATTTTCATGACTAAAGGAGGAGAGAGAAAGTAAGAAGGCATAAGTGTCATGATATCATGACAAAAGTAAAAAGGAAGAGTACGAAGGTGAAAGTGTCGTGATATCGCGACATGTTGTGTTTTTGTGAGTACAAGCAAACAGAAGAAGCAAAGAGGTGAAAGTGTCATGATATCACGACATGTTGTGGTTTTACAGGTACAAGCAAACAGAAGAAGCAAGGAGGCAAAAGTGTCACGATATCATGACATGTGTTTTCATGGGTACAAACCAAGTAAAGCAGTAAGGAGGCAAAGGTGCCACGATATCGCGACATGTGTTTTCATGGGTACAAGCCGAAAAGAGGACAAAGAGGCAGAAGTGTCATGATTTTGTGATAGGTCACCTTGGTGCGTACTAAGAAGAGAACACAGCCAAAAGAAGATATGTGATCGTTAACTGAAGGTATACAACAGTTACAGGGGTAGTTACAAAGAAAAATCATGCAACTAAATTAAGAATAGTTAACTGAAGTTATACGATAGTTACATGGGCCATTACAGAAGAAATATCATGCAGCTAAAATAAGAACAGTGAACTGAAGTCAGAACGATAGTTACAGGGCCAGTTACGGGTTGCATGCAAAAATATGGAAGTTAAAATAGAGTCAGAACTTTGTTATAAAAGGAGGTCTGCATGGAGAATTAAATGGTTGCTGAAATAGAGAGAGAGCGCTCAGGATTAAAGCGAGGCAGAGTTAATCTTGCGAAGGGAGCAAGAGGAGAGCGAGCAGGGTGTGTGTTGTGTGAAGAGTAGGTAATGTTGAGAAAGCAATAGACCAGTCAGGGTCTTGTAAAAGTGAAGGCATATTTATGTCAATCTTCTAGTTTCAAAACAAAAGTCCAAGTTGGTGCTTGGCATCAGGGGTTGGTGCTCCTTCCAGTTGGTGCTGGTAAATCAGGGGTTGGTGCTCCTTCTAGTTGGTGTTGGTAAATCAGGGGTTGGTGCTCCTTTCTGTTGGTGTAGATAAATCAAGGATTGGTGCTCCTTTCTATTGTTACAGATAAATCAAGGGTTGGTACTCCTTCCAGTGGGTGCTGGTAAATTGATTGTAAAATTTTTATTTTGCAAAGGTTGGATTTGGATGGGAGTCCAAACAGTCAATTTTGAGGAGTAACCAAAATTGGTGAACCTCGGTACATCTTGTGTTGTGTGATGCTCTTTTGGTATAGTTGATTTATTGAGTTTTAAGGTTTCATTTTTTAGGCATTAAGAATTGCAGATTCAAGTTTTTAAGAGCTACACTGATTCACCCCCCCTCTCAGTGTCATTGTGAGACTAACAATTGATATCAGAGCCAGTTTCCCTTATCAGGCTAAATCAGCTAGGGGTGATCTTGGATTAGTACGCAATGGGTAAGAAGAATAGATCCTCATCAAATAAGGCATCTCAATCAATTTTAGTTCCTATGGAAGAGAAAATTGAACTAGAAAAGATAGGAGTGAATTTTGAAAAGATAGGAGTGAACTCTAAAAATGTGATGAAAACCTTGAGGGTGAAGTATATCTAGAAGGTGAGTTGATCGCTGCACTTGAAGAGTTGAATATAGAAAGGAAAAAGAACAAAATATTGTCCAAGAAGTTGGAAGAATATGAGGATAATATTGAAGATCTCTTCTTGCAAATTCATAAAGCCAAGAAAATAAAAGAAGCTTTGAAGTCACACCTAGATGATAAAAGCGATGTTTGCAGAAAACAAGAAGAGGAGATTGTTTTATTGAAGAAACAACTAGAAGAGGCCAATACAAATCTCAAATTTGAGAAGAGCACAGAGTTTCTAGATGAAATGATAAGGCAAAAAATAAGCCCCATGTCTAAGCTTGGTCTTGGATGTAAAGCTGAACAACCTTCATCTTCCAAATATGCAGAGAAGAAGAAGTTCACTGTTGAAGGATCGAAGCAAGAAAAGTCTAAAGCTGAATCTTCAAAAGGAAGAAATATCAAAGGAGATCTACAGAAAAGCAACCACAAAAAAAGAGGTTCTATCACTCTCACTCTATTCATAATAATGCTTTTAATGGCTATTTTTTTAGATGCAACCATTATGGTCACAAGGCAATTTATTGTGGATTGAATAATAGATCAAAGAGTTATGATGATAGAAATACATCTGCTTTTCCAATTGAACACCATGTGCAATGTTTTAAATGTAATGGTCATGGGCACATAGCAAGGTTCTATCCAAGAAATTTTGTATCTAATATAAGGCAAGATAGCAGATTTCAACAGACACAAAGAATGAAACACAGACAAGGAAGAAATCATGTGCATCAAAGAAATGAAAATAATCATCCATCAAGGAGGCACAAGAGACAACCACCCAAGAGAAATGTTCAAGTTCATGAAAAGGTTCAAAATAGGGATGCAGTTAAAAAACTCAAGCCCAAGTTCAAGAAATGTTGGAGAAAGAAAGAAGAGAGGAAATCGTGTCTCCTTGGACTAAAGGAGATTACTCCTCTATTACACTAAGCAACTCCAGGTAGCACATCCTCAGGGGGAGCAATCTTAAGTTTTTATTTTAATTTTCCTATGTTGTTTGGTTATCTGAGGATGAAAGGCAAGTAGTCATGGGAATTTTTCGTATAGTTGTCAAAATGTGTTTCAGTTCATGTAGTTGTTTGTGGAGTTAATAAGCAGGAGCATGAGATGTTGGCTTGACAGAGCCAATTTTTTATTATTGGGAAATCTCTCTGGTGATGGGGGTTACAATAGCAGATAGTGTCAAATTGATGTGCTTCAGTAGAACAACATGGTGAACAACTAGGTTTTTGATGCAGCAGCTAATAGGAATTTTTTGAGATAGAACATGTAGTACAGGTCATCGTTTCATGGAAGCATAAGCTGGCAGGTGCTGGTTTTGAAGCCTATAACATTCCCAATCTATAGATAACATATAATCCATGTTTTGAGTACGTCTCAATTTATCTACCAATATCGAGGGAGGACTATGGTAAAGCTCTTCATGATCATTATGAAAATTACTGCCAACGTGTAGTTGGGAAGGCATGCATTTCTTAACCAAAAATACAACACTTCGTTTGGTATAAAAGAGCATCAATTTTCTCTAAAGAAGTAGTCATTATCAAAGAGATGCCAGAGTCAAAGCAAACAGTAGCACTAGCACCCAATTCTTCAAGAGTGCCAAGTGGCACATGCAAGGCAGAGACGTTGAGATAATAGCACCCAGGTGGTGAAGCGCCAAGGAGAACAATATGCCTATGCACCTAAGAAAGTCTTGCATTATTTGAGGAATGTGAGATATTGCCCGAGGAATCCCTTGATCGCTATGAGGAGAAATGCTCCCTAGAATCACATGAAGAATGTTCGCCTAAGACATTAAGTAGCCCTAACATATGCCCTAGTAGGAAGCAGAATATCGAGAGTTGTTGATTGCATGTAGATTGAGGTTCCAAAACTAAAGGTAACGTTCCAGAAGTGTGAGTTTGAGTAAGGTGCACTATAGTTGGTCGTGAAGCATTTAAAAAAATATTGTCTCCTGATTCGAACAGTTAAAAGTAAGGTGTGATCATCAGTGACTGTAGAAAACATAGACCAAGTTGAAAATGTAAGAAGGGATTTGGTTGGTGTTGTGGTACTGTGTTTGATGCTTGCATAGAGTTGGCAGTAAAATTGCAGTGTTGGTATAGTGTTGGACAAAAATTGGTACAAGTGTGAGTCACTTGTCAATTTTGTTGGCAGATGTGAAATCAGCATTTTTGAATGGGAATCTTGAAGAAGAGGTTTATATTGAGCAGCCAGATGGTTTCCATCTTGGTGATGATTGGTTGAGTTGATTTGATTAAGCCTAGTCAAGTTATGTGTGAAGTGATTTTTAAAGTTCTCTAAAATAAATTATTCCATCATTCTATGTTGAGTTGAGATTGAGGTTAGAAGATATTAAGTCTCTAACAATTCTCTTTATGCTTCTATGAAGTGTATTTGATTTGAGATTATCATTCATTATTGAGTTCATTTTGAATACTACTTGAGCATGATTGATTGAGCCTTTGAGAAGGCCTTTGGGAAATTTTTGAGGACAGTTTTGGGACAGAATTCTAGAGAAGATTTCGACAAGTTTTGTATGAGCTTGTTATTCAACATTGGACAAGTTGTATGTGAGCTTGTTAAGCAGGTTCTGTGTAAGCCTATTGATAGAGTCCAGAGAACAGAGTCTCAATGGATAGAGATCCAGCAGCCAACACAATTGAAGATAGATCTGAGTGAGGATTCTTCAAGTGGAGAGAGGTCCACCAGTCAGTACAGTAGATAGACAGAGTATTCTATAATATAACAATTGGAGAGAGTTCCACCAGTCAGTAGCGGATACCTTTGCAATAAATTGGGAGTGGTCATGCTTCCCAAGAACTGACTAGCTATCGGGACCACATTCTCAAGGGGAGCATTTATATATTTGATTATATTTTTGCTCATGTTTGCTAACTGTAATAATTTGTGCCTAAGAATGTTGTGCATGGACTCAGGGGGAGTCTGCAATAGCCCTTTGGTATTATTATCAAATGGGGAGAAGATTTATAGAAAATTGCACGTGTGTTGCCAATAATTCCAAAGGGGGAGATTGTTGAGCAAGGTGCAACAATAGTATTCTCATTGTTGTCAACACAGTCAGACAGATAAGTTGATGCTCAGACAGATTGGATGATGCAGTGGACATGAGTTTAGTGATGCAATGGACAAGAGTTAAGAGGTTCTTCAGAGTATGTACAATGATTAACCAAAAGATCAAAGTGGCCCATATGCTAAAAATCAAAAGAAAATCATAAGGAGGAAAATTGTCATGATATCATGACATGTTGAGCAAGAAAGGAAAACTGTCACGATATCGTGATTGTATCGCTCCAAATTTTTCGCACCCCTACCTTCAGGCTATTGGATCCGCGCCCGAAAGGAGGATGGGAAAAGGATGGTGCGGTACCTCGAACGAGAGGACTTTGCGAAGGTCCCGCCTCTCAAGGGAGGTGCATTTTGGTGATTTTTCGACGGATGGTGGGTTCACCAGGAAACATTTGATGGCAGTTTCCACGCCTAGGTTTTGGGAATGAGTTTTGATGAGTTCGTTTTATTTTTAAGCATTCATCCTAGGTTTGGCCGAATGATTCTAACTTAAACTACATGAAAATGCAATTTAAATGCATACAACAAACAGAAAGGAAAACAAAAACAGAGAATTTGCAGGAGGCCAATGAAGATTACCTGATCCGGAAGTCTGATGGAGTTTCTGAAGCTTGAAGCAGTCTGGATCGTCCGCAATTCAATAGAATCGCCTTCAATTTGATAAAATCGTCTGAACTGACAAGATCGTCTGAAATCTGACGAATTCGTCAGACGAATTCATCAGAGACCTGCAAAACGACAAACAGATGCGAAATACGAGAAATTCTATTTTGCAAACGGGGGCAAACTATGTAAAATAGTAATATGAGTGTTGAACAATATACAAGAACAGAAGTAAATGCAAATAAGCGTGTTTAGATAGCAGAATATGATCTTAATCTGTAAACTTAGACAAAATGGGTGAACTCCAAATGCAATATAATATAAAAACTGAATAAACAATCTAATTTATAACATAAAATGACAGAGAAAAGAGAAAGAAGAGCAAACTCCAGGCACTGATTGCCTCGATGTGTGCTTGCAGTCGAAATCGTCTCGCATCAGTACGAGATCGTCCCGAATTTGACGAGATCGCCTCCGATCTTGACAGGTTCGTCGGCTGCGATAGGTACTGGCTCCGGCTGAAAACCAGTGGTGTACCTGCAATGAAATGACTATAGGACTAATGCAAAATATGAATTACGATGTTTTAGAGCATAAGGGTTCAATTTGCATAAAAATTCAGCCAGGGGTTGGGGAGGGAAAAGTCTTAGAGTTAAATAGGCATAGGGTAGTTGTTGGGAGGTTGGAGATCATCCCAATTTGGGAGATCTCCAACGGGGGAAGGGTCCCAGCGGCGCGGACACGCTTCGCCCGGATTGGAGACCCGTTGGAACGGATTCCAACTATGCAAATTCAGTTTTGCGATGAAATCGTACGGACGTTCTAGTCCGGACGAAATCGTCAAATGCGGGGCGATATCGTACGATCGGAGACGATATCGTCAAGCGGTCAAAACAACTGCTAAAAATGGCACGAAAAATGAGGAAACGGGTTTCTCGGCGGTTAACGGGCGATTTGGGAGGTTAAATTTGAATTTAAATTTATTTACTAAGGTGAATGTAATTATTCCAATTTCACTGCGCCAATTTTAGGGTGCTACATTTTGCCCCCTCTTTAGCGAATTTTCCGAAGAAAATGCGTTAAAGATGAGTTCTTCTCGATCTACGAGAAAGCAAAAAATTATTCCCATTTTTAGGCGACGATTCTTGGTCGAATCGTACGACGACTTACTATGGTGCCCCCTCCGTGTTTTTACCCAAATCGAACGTTTGAGGTAAAAACGCGGAAAAGCAAAAATTATTTGTTGAATAAAATTAAGAAAAATAGGGTAAAACCCTAATTCATTTGTTACTATTCATTTTACTGTTTTGAGAGCTACGGAGCAAAAATGGTAGAGACAGTGCACAGATCTGCAGAGGTCCACCGCGGTCTACGGGTAAGGGTTTAAACTGATCTAGAATTGATTTAATTTGATTTTACATGCTTTTTAGATGGATTTTTAGGTGAATTTTGAGCATCGCGGCCATTTTTGGCCATCGACGTCGTCCGGACGAAATCGTCCCTAGTTCGACGAAATCGTCTCAAGTTCGTCAATTTCGCCCAAGGGCGAAATCGGCGAAAAAGGGACGATTTCGTCAAATTAGAGACGATTTCGACACGCAAAATCGGAGACGATTTTGCTCAAATTTCGGACGATATCGGCCAATAGTGGGCGATATCATCAATTGCAAAATTTTGATCTTTAAGTTGCATTATTGATTGCTAAAATTGTTATTAATGATTGTTTGTTGTTTTGATGTTTATGCTTGCAAGAGAGGATTACTAAAGAGCGAGGGAGTGGAAATATGGAGGATTAAGAGATGACTTGGCCGCTCGACACGAGCGGAGCGAGATCGAGTGGCACAGGCCGGCTTACTACATGTGGCGAGAGATGCCACAAGTATCTACTGGACATGGGGCTACCGACGGCCCTAGCGAGAGAGGTGGTACCGGGCTCTTCATGTTTTCGGTTACCGACGGGGAGATGACTCCCACACTAGAGGATGTATGGAGGATTCTTAGAATCCCCATACAAGGGAGGATGATCACACCTACGGCCAATCGGGGGCCACGCGATGGGACGACTCTGCGGTGACCCGAGCTTCGCCCTGGAGAAGGGCGGAGTGAACATCGAGGCACTTCGCCAGATGCCTGGGGCATCTACACTGACACGAGTTTTGGTTGGGGTGGTTGGTGGACTTCTGCTGTGCCACCAGAGCGGCTGCAGGGTACCATGGATGCTGGCAGATGTGATCTGCGACATGCGCGACCATGGCTACAGATTTTCTTGGGGCAGCTTTGTTCTATGCCGATTGTATAGGATCCTGCATGGGGTCGTATACAAGGGCGGCCGATGTCTGGTTATGACATCGCTCCTACAAGTTTGGTGTTGGGAGCACATTGCGGTGCGGAGGCCGGTAGGGCTTCCACTGATAGGGGTTGACGGGGAGAGGCCCCGAGTCTTCTACTGGTGGCTCCGGAGAGGGGCACAGCGACGGATCGACCTGCCGGTGTCCCGGAGACTATTGGATGACTTGGTCCCAGACCAGATCACCTGGAGGCCGTGGAGGCAGCATCCAGGGTGGGCAGAGGATGCACAGGAGCTGGCTCGCATCAGGCGAGTCTGCTGGCTACGGATGGAGAGGGGAGAGGTGGAGCTCCACCGCTATGACCGAGTTTTGCGACAGTTCGGTCTACAGCAGGGGATCCCATCTCTCAGGGATTACGAGTTTTCTCGGATCGTTCGGGATAACACCACAGTTAGCGGGGCTCCAGACATGTAGCGATTCTGGAGTCGGGACAGAGACGATGCCCCCATCCGGCCGGTGGATGGGGACGACGCGGGAGTAGCCGATGGCTACGATGCCTAGTACGCGGGGCATCCGCCCTCCTCGGATGACGAGGGCACGGGGACCGATCCACGCGGTTGTGCGTCGGATAGGGAGGCGGTGCCGGGCGGTGGTAGAGGCAGCCCGGGGTCACGGGAGAGGAGAGCGAGAGGAGGCCACGAGGCACGGGGAGAGGCCACGAGCGAGAGGGAGAGGGAGAGGAGGGAGGCGAGACCCCCATCTCCACAGAGGCCACCATCGCATGATAAGGGCAAGGGTGTGGACATTGGAGAGAGTAGCGAGATGGCTACTCTCCGGGCAGAGAGAGATCGTCTGCGAGCTCGGGTGCGAGACGTTACGGGATGCGGTTGCACGGCACCGAGGCTGAGGTGTCGCGGCTACGAGACGAGAATGCTCGTCTCGGGGCACGAGGCGGAGGGGTAAGCACTCGGGGAGCTGCTGCGGTCGGTTTCTCGGACCGCATTCTATCGGGCGCTATACTACCAGGCGGTGCCAGAGGGCCAGAGAGTACAGCTGCCACCTGCCATAGCAGATCCTATCAGGACGGGGGTCGACGAGGAGCTCATCCCGGTCGATGACGAGGACTCGCAGTACCACACATACTGCGATGGGACCACCTCGTCCTCCGTAGGGCGGGGGAGGAGATGAGGCCGAGAGCTCTAGAGGCTCTCGAGGCTAGAGGGCGGGATACTGCCACTGAGATTGTATTATACTTGTATTGATAGAGGATTGAGTATGCCGAGGTACAGATTGTGGCATACCAATCTAGTTTTGATGATGTATATATTCTGTTGATATATATAGATGAGATATTTTTTGATCATATGACTTGTCTTATGTGATGCTTATGATGCTTTTTATGTTTGATTGATTGATTGAGTTGATTGATGTAATGATTTTATTGATGATTCATGTAATTATGTCGTTTTGGAAAATATTATAACTTGGATGTCATGCTATAAATATTTTAAATGAAATAATCTGATGTAACAAATTGATTGGTTGTAATGAAATGTGATAAAATAAAAAGAGATTTCTAACAATAATTTCAAAGGACATTGTCGCTATTATAGACCATTTCATGGAGTCGCTGCTCACTCGGTCGTCAAGCTAGTCCCAGGATAGAAATATTGTTAAAAGAAAAGAGTGCTTAAGAGACTGTCTTAAGACTTTGTTGTGATGATGCAAATGATGATGATGATGGTTTGCTTTCAGATTTCCATAAAAATATTATGCATGAAATATTGTAAAATAATTTTTGCTAGGCATAAATTCCTAAGTGTGATAAAATTGTTGAATAATTCCTTAAGAATTATACCATCATTGCAAAATGCAAAGGTTGACATAATGATATGAAATAATAAAAATGTGTTTGCTTTTGAAAAGCATAATTTGTGTAATAGAATGAAGTCATATGGTTTTTATGAATTTTGATAAATTGGAGAAAATATTGTTACAATGGTTTTCGCTAGGTATAGAATATGTAGGTATAGACTTATACCATCATCGCGAAGATCAAAGAAAATAGTTTTATTGCATGGTTGATTTTTAATGAACAGAAAAGATGAAAATGAGGACTTGCGCTAAGCATAAAACTCCAATTTTGGTTTTGGAATTATACCATCGTCGCGAAAGTCGATAAGATATATATGATATGTTTTAATTGAAATTTTTGATTTCTTCTATTATATAGTTGTCTTTGTGGTAAATAATTGTACTTGATTATTCCAAACAAGTTGCAAAAATAATATTTCAAAGTATTTTGGAAAAAATTAGATTTATAAGGAATCCCATGTGCATAAGTGAATTCATTGCCAATCTTGATTTATCATAATGATAGACAAAATCTCTCAAATACAAATGTGTGTGCAATTGTATGGTTCAGTTACGAGTTTTGAGCAAGATACTATGATACAAGTGATTTGAATAAACCAACTAAGTGTTCATTAACCATGATGTAGATGCATATAACCATACTAGGCTACTATGTAGATCGGATTATCAAGAGCTAGCTAATCCATAAGCAGACATAGGTCTGTACAAAAGAAGGTCGCTAATGTGACGGACATATCGCCACGCTAGGAGTTACCCAAGGCCAAGCGGGTTGGGCACAAACCACCTGTTATGGGGCTTACCTCACGGTTTTCGAATAATTGAGAATTCCGGGGATTCAAGCTCATCAACCCTTTTTTTTTTTTTCAAAGGGTAGGGAAAGGGATTTTATTGCTTTTCTTGCTTTCTTTTGAACTTTGCTTATTTTTCTTTTTGTATTTCTTTTGCTTGAGAATACTTGGAACATTGCTGAAATAACATTTTTCTTTTCTCTTCTTTCTTGAATTTTTCTTTTCTTTTTCTTTTTCTAGGGATACTTGCTCGGATTAGCTGTAGAGCAAGGGATTTTTATTCCAGGTAGGGGTGAGCTTGTCCTTTTGCCAATTCTCAAAGATTCTAGACCATGTGCATGATAGGATAGCAGGGGAAACTTTTCACTCAAGAAATCGGTTCTACTATGTAGCAAAACATGGAAATTACAAATATAATCATTTTATTGTGAAAAGATGTGCTTGGTTTAAGTAAATACCAAGATCAATTCTCTATGCTCAAACTTTATTTAATTGATTTTTGTGAACTTTGATATAAGAGAGATTAGTAATCATGCCAGATAAAATCAAGATATTTATTATGTGAGTGTGCAAGTGAGGGATGCCAAATAAATGCTAGTTTTATCCAAAATAAGTTGAAACATATAACTGCAATAATTGTAAGAAAATAATGATTTTGAGAAAGTTTTGAGAATGTTGACTCTCTCTTTATTCTATATATTGTTTTGGTTTCGAAAGAGTCAAGCATATAGCTGTTTTTGGATTTTTATGTTGATTTTTGTTTTAAAGCAAAAGAAACTTTACAAAATAAATGCGATAAATATTTTTGAAGATTTTTGAAGATTTTATGAATGTTTTTGAGGGTTTTGAATGATTTTGAACAAATATATACATGGATGAAATAATCAAATTTATGCATAATAACGTTTGAGATGTAAAATATTCATGGGTTCTTTAAGTTCTTTACCATCTAAGGTAGATAATTTATATGCTCCTGATTCAAATTTTGCAGTAATGATGTATGGTCCAAGCCAGTTGGGCTCAAATTTACCTTTCAGTTCTTTGGTTGCATTTGTATTTTTTTGATTTTCTTTTAGAACAAGATCGCCAATCTCAAAGGATCGATGACGAACTTTCTTATTATATGCTCTTTTAAGCTTGTTTTGGTATGCACGGAGATGCTCTAAAGCATTGATGCATTTTTCGTCTAGGAGTTCCAGTTGTCGAGTCTGCACGGTGCGATATTCATCTCCTACTTCGGTGTCTTGAAGTAGCGGAGCCAAAGAAGGAACTTCTAATTCAAATGGAAAAAGCTGCTTCGGCACCATATACCAAAACAAATGGTGAAGTGCACGTGGGGGTTCGAACACTAGTTCGATAAGCCCACAGGGATGGATATAATTGAATATGCCAGTCACGGCCAGTTTTATTGACTAGTCTTTTGAGAATTTTGATTAGAGTTTTGTTAGAAGCTTATGCTTGACCATTACCCTGAGGATAATAGGGAGTAGACCAGCGATGTTGAATCTTATATTTTTGACATAATTTTTTAACATCTTTATTTTTGAATGGAGTTCCATTGTCGAGAGATGAGATTTGCAGGAATTCCGAACCTGCAGATGATTTGATTAAAAATAAATTTAGAGACTTGTGAACCAGTGCAGGAAGCTAAAGGCATAGCTTCGACCCACTTCATGAAATACTCAGTGGCGGTTATGATGAACTTATGTCCATCAGAAGACACGGGGTTAATTTTACCAATAATATCCAAGCCCCATTTAGAAAAGGGCCAAGGAGAAGAAATAGCCTGTAGCTCTTGTGCGGGCGCATGGACAAGGTCGGCATGTTTTTGACACTTGTCGCAATGGCGCACATATTCATGTGCATCCGTTTCCATGGTAGGCCAAAAGTATCCTATCCGAAGGAGCTTTTTAGCAATGACGCTACCACTAAAGTGTCCTCCACAAGATCCATCGTGGGCTTCACTTAAGGCTGATTTAGACTCTTCTAAATTTAGACATCTTAATAGGATACCTTCAAAAGATCTCCTATATAAAGTATTGCCAATGATTACAAATCGACTTGCTCGTCGACGTAATAACCGACGCTGGTTGCGATTAGAATTAGCAGGGAAAGTCCCATTTTGGAGGAAATCAAATATGTCTGTATACCAGAGTTCAGGAGTGGTTTCCTTGATTAGAAACACATCCAAAGGCTCTAAGCATGACTTATGTGAAGCGGGTTCCTGGAGTCGACGAATGATGATAGTGGCATATTCGTCGTCTAACTCCAAGGGCAAGAGAGATGCAGCGGCGGCCATGGCGTCGGCTGCACGGTTGCTAGTTCGAGGAATGGCTTCCAAGGTAACTTGATCAAACAAGGCCATTAGTTGTAAAACATAGGCCTTATATGGGCGAAGTTTATCATCTCTGGTTTGATAAACTTCATTAATTTGGTTTATAACCAATTGGGAATCCCCAAAAACTAAGAGGTTTTTAATTTTAAGCGCTAAAGCAGCTCGTAATCCAAGGATTAGAGCTTCATACTCAACGATATTGTTGGTGCAAGCAAAGGTTAGTTTGAAGGACAGAGGAATAAGATGTTTTTGCGGAGATATTAAAATAATACCCGCACCAGCCCCACTCATGCATCGGGCTCCATCAAAGTATAAGGACCATTGTTCAACAAGGTCTGCCTCTAATTGAAGGCATTCATCAGGAAACTCGATAATGAGGGGATGAGTAGACTCTAAGGGTGCAGCAGCTAATTGATCTGCTATGATTTGACCCTTAACAGACTTTTGTCCTATGAAGGTGAGATCAAACTCGCTTAGAGCAAGAACCCACTTGGCTGTGCGACCCGATAAATAAGGTCGACTCATGAGATATCTTAAAGGATCATATTTGGCAATGACATACGTTTTTTGGCTAAGCATGTAATGTCATAATTTTTGCGTAGCAAACACGACTGCTAGACATAACTTTTCTAACGCTGTATAGCGAGTTTCATAACTGACGAAAGTTCGGCTAATATAATAATTAGCGCGTTCTCATTTTTCATCATCAAGCTGAGCTAACATAGCTCCTAAGGCAGAATATGAAGCAGAAATATATAAAAGAAATGGGCGATCAGATTTAGGCGGTGAAAGCACCGGAGGGTTAAGGAGATATTGCTTGAGAAGTTCAAAAGCTTCTCTACATTCTGTATCCCAATTAAAGGGGACGTCCTTCTTAAGGAGTTTAAGAAAGGGACCAGTTTTGTCTGCCAGCTTATCAATGAAGCGACGGATAGCTTGAAGTTTACCTTGTAAACTTCGTAATTCAAATATATTAGTGGGTGCGGGCATATCAGTGATAGCCGCAATTTTGAGAGGGTCAATTTCGATACCACGTAAAGAAACTAAAACCCCTAATAACTTGCCGGATTTAACTCCGAATATACATTTTGCTGGATTTAATCGAATGAGATATTCTCGTAATCGATTAAAAACTTTTCTTAAATCGTCTAAATGATGATCTTCAATAAGAGAGCGAGCTATAATATCATCTACATAATCATGTAGGATATCATGCATCATATCATGAAAGATGTAGGTCATGGCCCGTTGATAAGTTGCCCCGGCATTCTTTAGGCCAAAGGGCATCACTTTCCAGCAAAAGGTACCCCAGGGGGTAATGAAGGCTATTTTAGCCTGGTCTTCAGGAGCTATCCTGATCTGATTATAGCCGGAGAATCCATCCATTAAGGACATCATCCCACTTTCGGCAGTAAAATCAATAATTTGGTCCATATTTGGAAGAGGAAAGTCGTCTTTAGGGCATGCAGCGTTAATATCTCTGAAATCTGTGCAAACCCTAACTTTGGTGGCTTCTTTCTTGGTGACTGGAACTACATTGGAGATCCATTCAGCATAATCAATAGCTTGTATGAAGATAACATTCGGGAGTTTTTCTAACTCCCCTTTGACTAGAAGAGCCACTTTGGGATGCATTTTTCTAAGTTTTTGTTTAACAGGTTTAGCATCCGGATGGACCACTAGGTGGTGCATGACTACAGAAGGGTCTAGACCTGGCATATCTTCATATGTCCAAGCGAAGACATCTTCATACCCTTTAAGAAATGCAATGTATTGTTCTTGTTTTTCTTGACTTAGTTCTGCTCCAATGTTGATTATGTGAGGGTTGTCCTCAGTTCCAATATTAATTTTAAGGACATTTTCTACCTCCATGTGTAGATCTCTTTCAAAATTAGGTGGGGCGGGTGAAACGCCCAACTCTTGTAACTCTTGTAAAGTTAATTTAGATAATTCGTTATGAGGGTCGGTGGCCTCAAGTTGAGCTATGGTTGGTATAGAACCATCAAAATAAAACCCGTTATACAACATCTCTTCAACGAGAGACATCATGGAAGATATCTCCTTCCAACTCTTCATCGGGGTCGACAATCATTTCAGGGTATGCTATGGATAGCATGTTGCATGAAAATGATGGATTTTTAAGAGGTAAATCAACATGTCTATCCAAATAGTCTTGATAGCATATGAGATGATCATCATCCTCAAAAGGAAAGGGTTGACCCTTACTAGGTAATAGGCCCACACCACATCGGGCGAGGCCATGGTTCTACCTCGAAAGGTTCTTTCATGCCATTTTGGAAAGGTCCTAAGCCTTTCCCTTTATATCCCATTTTAAGCATCATGGGTTTAGCTTTAATATAATCGTTGGTAAAATAGCACCGAGCATATCCATCATGATGGGTTTTGATATTATGAGGGATTCTTCCCCAGTCATATCCTTTGTAAATGAAGGCGCAACTCCCGACTTGGTAAGTACTTCCCATAGGTTGTGGGAGGCCCAAAGTACGAGGAGATGGCGGCAATTGATTTAAAAGGTCTGAATCTTGCATGAAATCATTCATTTTTTCTGATATTAAGATTGTAGATAAATCATCAGAAAGGGCATAAGATGTAGAAGGCTTATTACCTATGTTTTGAGATGTGGAAGGTATGATAGATGTGTACGAAGGTTTTGAATTTATGGGATTAGAACTTGAAGAATTGGTTGTAGTTTTAAGAGCTTTTTGATGTTCTACAGTGATTTGTTTAGCAGGTGGTTGATCTATATGGGAAGATGAAGTTAATGGAGGAGGAATAGATGAAATGATGGGTTTATATTTCACAGTTTTAGATGAAGAAGAACTAGGATATGTGGATGACAGAGCTGGGCAAAATTGCACTCCAACTGGTTCTGCCAATGCACACATATCAAAAGGTCTAGGGTCACCATGAATAGTGACCAACTAATTTTTAAACTCAAACTTAACACATTGGTGTAAAGTTGATGGGATTGCTCGCATGGCGTTAATCCAAGGGCGACCCAAAAGTATATTGTACGATCTTTGGGCAATGTACAATGAACACAGTTGTCTCAAGGGTTCTAGGACCAACTTGCAATGGGAGGGTAATGACTCCACACGTTTCTTGTGTTTCGTCATTAAAGGCTTTGATAATCATATCGGTCTTCTTCATTTCATCACTTCTAAAACCAAATCGTTGGTAGAAGTCAAAGGTGCGAATGTTTAGAGATGAGCCATTATCAATCGGGACTCGTTTGATGACTACATCCCCAATTAAAGCTGTAATATACAAGGGATTATCCTTGTGTAAAGTGTGTTGTGGGATATCTTTATCCCGAAAGTCAATACAATCAATCTCTCGCGTGATGATAGTATTGGCCATAGCTTCGGGTTGGATGTTTTGAGGTACCATCATCTGGCTCAAAGTAAGCATCAATTCATCCCTATGGGTGGGGGAGGATCTTAATAAATCTAAAAGGGAGATTATGGCGGTGGTATTAGACAATTGCTCATTAATGTTGTAAGGGGGTTTAGTTTGAACAATAGGAGCATGACTTCCTTTATTAGGATTTCTCAGAACAAATGGAGCTGATCCATCGTTCTGGTTTGGTTCTTGTTGGGGATTTTGAGCTTGTTGTCGGGTGACGACTCCGATGGTACCTACAATGTTATAGTGATGACGTTGAAAGGGTCTCGGTTGAGAGTTTATGGCTTGTTCATAAGGAAGGACTTCATTAGAAGAAGGTCGAGTAGTGACTCTTATGGGAAATGGTTCTTCTGGAACATTAGCATCTGTGATAGGTTGAATAGGATCTGATTCGTTTTCAGAACTATTCGATTGAATGGTGTCTACTTCACTCTCACTATCTGACTCTATATTGCTAGAATCAGAAGTTTGAAAATTATGTAAGAGCCTGGTTGTAACCAGGGATAAGGTTGTGTCGAATGTGTGAGAGTCCTGAACAGGTAATTGCCCGCTAATGGTTCCTACATATCGGGTAGGAGGGGGAACATTGTGATGTTCAATTTGATTGGCTACCTCTTTACCATGTCTTGGTAAAGGGTGTTGAAATATGTCTAAAGTTTGATTGGCATTCTGATTTTGATTTTGGGGAGCAGTCTTTTGGGTATTATTAGGAGGGTTTTGTTTAGGTTGGAAGGCTTGCACTTCCATTTCATTATTGTCAATCAAATCTTGTATTTTATGTTTCAATCTCTTACAAGCGTTGGTAGAATGTCCGGGACCTCTATGAAAATCACGGTGCAAATCGGCTCTATATCCGGGTATGCTTGGGTCGGGTTCCCGGATAGGCTGGCGATTGGATTAAACCTCTTTCAAGAAGTTGAGGTAAAATAGTTGATAAAGGTTGGTTTAATCTAGTGAACTCTCGAGGAGGCTTATCGGGAGGTTTCAAGATGAATTTTTCTGTTGTTTTTGTTGCATTGACATTAGCAACATTTATGCTGTCAGTGACTCCATCACCGACAACTTTGTTTGTTTTTATATTGATTTCTAGATGTTTTCTCATCATCCTTCTTTCTAAGTTGGCCTCTCCTAATGAGGGCATCTTCTACCCTTCGAGCTAAGTCTATAGCTTGATCGAAGGTAGTCAAAGTAGTTGTTGATAGCTCATAAGAAAGTTGTTCTTGTAAATTGTTAATGAAAATGTCTAACATTTCCCTATAGGGTAGCACAAAGTGCGGTTTTCCTGTCAATTGTCTCCATCTTGCTAAGAAATCAGCAAAACATTCGTCTTTATCTTGTTTTAAATTGTATAGGTCTTTAATAGTTACATGCCTCTCGATGTAGGCACTAAATTGATGAACAAATGACTCAATTTGTTTCTTCAAAGTTTCTTAAGGAATGAGTGGGCAATTGATAATACCACTCTAACGCCATTCCACCTAAACTTTTGGGGAACATTTTTAGTAATAGCAAGTCGTTATGCGATATGTCATGACATGCTATCCTAAACATGCGAAGATGTTCTATGGGATCTTCGGTTCCTTTATAGATAGGCAGGACGGGCATGGGAAAATGTTTAGGGTATGGTTGAGCTACCACTATGGGATCCAATGGTTGGCTACAAATCTCTCGATAATTATACGAGGGACGGTAGGGATCTATCTGGTCCATACGTGAAGCCAATTGTTTCACCATAGCTTCCAAACTACTAGTTTGCCCCCCATATTGATTTGGTGGGGCATTGCCATAAGTGTTATGGGCGTAGGATGGAGGAACATGCAGATTAGATGCCATGTTACTATTGTGTAAAACATTGGTAGGAAAGATATTATGGAGGAGTTTTGAAGTTGGATTGTGTTGTATTGTAGATTGTTGAAAGTTTGTATTTGGCTTTGTTTTAGATTTTTGTCTATTTAAAGCATTTTGCTCAACTTGTTTGGAGGAAGGAAGTAGTGAAGGGAATTTTATTTTGTGCGGGAGTGATTTTAGGTTGAGTAACAGGTTGCTTAGGAGGTTGGGTGACCTGTTGTTTGGTCATGGCTTGGGCTATAGTGACCATATTCGCATTAGATGGTCCACCCTTATCACTTTCTTGATCAATGAAAGACAAAGGATTAGTTTGCATATCAATCGCCCGTTCTAAGACTTCTTGAGCATCACTAATTTCCCCTTTATCAATACGGACTGCCACATTAAGGATGTCGATATGTTGATTAAGAAATTTTTGAAAATGTTCTGCGTTGTCAAAAGTGATGCCTCCATTTGGAGCTATTCTAGGGGACGAAGATTCTTTAACACTTCCTTCTTGTTCCTTATCTTCACCTAAGTCTTCATCTGATTGACCTAGAGTTTCACCTTCCGGATTTGTATCTCCAAGAAGGACATTTGGGTTTTCGGTTGTATTTTGTAGCCAATCTTCTCCTTCTCCTAAAATTTCTTTACCATTCCTAAGTTTAGTCATGGTGCTAAGTTTTGATTTCAGCAAATATATATATATAAAAATATATATATATATATATATATATATATATATGCAACAAATTAAAAGGTATATATTTATATATACCTAATGCAATATTGTAAATGAAATGTTTAAGTTTTTTACTATGTTTTTTTTTTTATTTTTTTGATTTTGATTTTTAGTTTTTCTTTGAAACAATATAATAAAGACGACAAATGAAACAAGAAATGCACACAATAATAATAAGGCTAAAAGTAGATGAACTAATCTTCTATGAATAATCTATGAATATCATTAATAGGTTCAAGTCTGTTCAGGGGTCATGAAATGTTCTTCTTCAAATTGAAAGTTTTCTTTTAAGAATTTGATGAAAAGGGCTATGGTGATATTGTCTGTCTCAGATGTTGGTTGATAAAAGTAAAGCTCATGGCAATACTCTCGATATAGCACAGCTCGCGGAACTCTACTCCATCTTTCCCTATCTGTGAGAACAACTTCTTGGTCCTCTACAAGGCCTAGGAATCGGTGTACAATGTCTGCATTCTCGAGGTATTCCTCGAAGCTGAACAACTACGAAGATACTAAAGCTCTCCTATAGGCTAACCACCTATGGCAAGCTCTCCGAAGTTCATGATAGAACACTAATTGATGAGGATCCGGGATTCTATCCAAGACTAGCCTCTTAATCTGTTTAAGTTGTGTGGACCTAGATGAAATGATACTAAGTCTCTCGATAAGCTCGTCCCACAAGGATTGATTTCTACTTGCTTTAGGGACACTAAGGACAGAATTAACTTCTATGGCCGCTAATTGGTTTACTACGTTTATAGTAACTGCTAACCTCTTTTTAGGAGCTACCATCTAAACATGATTTTGAACCTTAAATGTTTTAAAATGCATCTAAATTTTTTTTTTTTTTTTGTCTTGTTTGTTTTTTGTTCAAAAGGTTATGATGCATTCACGTCGGGTTCACCAAAATGTATCGCTCCAAATTTTTCGCACCCCTACCTTCAGGCTATTGGATCCGCGCCCGGAAGGAGGATGGGAAAAGGATGGTGCGGTACCTCGGACGAGAGGACTTTGCGAAGGTCCCGCCTCTCAAGGGAGGTGCATTTTGGTGATTTTTCGACGGATGGTGGGTTCACCGGGGAAACATTTGATGGCGGTTTCCACGCCTAGGTTTTGGGAATGAGTTTTGATGAGTTCGTTTTATTTTTAAACATTCATCCTAGGTTTGGCCGAATGATTCTAACTTAAACTACATGAAAATGCAATTTAAATGCATACGACAAACGAGAAAGGAAAACAGAAACGAGAGAATTTGTAGGAGGCCAATGAAGATTACCGATCCGGAAGTCGATGGAGTTTACGAAGCTTGAAGCGATCTGGATCGTCCGCAATTCAACGAGAATCGCCTTCAATTTGATAAAATCGTCTGAGCTGACAAGATCGTCTGAAATCTGACGAATTCGTCAGACGAATTCATCAGAGACCTGCAAAACAGCAAACAGATGCGAAATACGAGAAATTCTATTTTGCAAACAGGGGCAAACTATGTAAAACAGTAATATGAGTGTTGAACAATATACAAGAACAGAAGTAAATGCAAATAACTGTGTTTAGATAGCAGAATATGATCTTAATCTGTAAACTTAGACAAAATGGGTGAACTCCAAATGCAATATAATATAAAAACTGAATAAACAATCTAATTTACAACATAAAATGACAGAGAAAAGAGAAAGAAGAACAAACTCCAGGCACTGATTGCCTCGATGTGTGTTGCAGTCGAAATCGTCTCGCATCAGTACGAGATCGTCCCGAATTTGACGAGATCGCCTCCGATCTTGACAGGTTCGTCGGCTGCGATAGGTGCGGCTCCGGCTGAAAACCGGTGGTGTACCTACAATGAAATGACTATAGGACTAATGCAAAATATGAATTACGATGTTTTAGAGCATAAGGGTTCAATTTGCATAAAAATTTAGCCAGGGGTTGGGGAGGGAAAAGTCTTAGAGTTAAATAGGCATAGGATAGTTGTTGGGAGGTTGGAGATCATCCCAATTTGGGAGATCTCCAACGGGGGAAGGGTCCCAACGGCGCGGACACGCTTCGCCCGGATTGGAGACCCGTTGGAACGGATTCCAACTATGCAAATTCAGTTTTGCGACGAAATCGTACGGACGTTCTAGTCCGGACGAAATCGTCAAATGCAGGGCGATATCGTACGATCGGAGACGATATCGTCAAGCGGTCAAAACAAGCTGCTAAAAATGGCGCGAAAAAGGAGGAAACGGGTTTCTCGATGGTTAACGGGCGGTTTGGGAGGTTAAATTTGAATTTAAATTTATTTACTAAGGTGAATGTAATTATTCCAATTTTACTGCGCCAATTTTAGGGTGCTACAGTGACATGTTGAGCAAGAAATAAAAATTGTCATGATTTCATGACATGTTCAGAGAGAAAGAGCAAGAAAGAAAAATTGTCACAATTTTGTGACATGTTCCAAGAAAAAGAGCAAGAAAGCAAAACTGTCACGATTTCATGACATGTTCAGAGAGAAAGAGCAAGAAAGAAAAACTGTCGTGATTTCGCGACATGTTCAGAAAAAAAGAGCAAGAAAGCAAAATTTTCATGATTTCATGACATGTTTGGAGAGAAAGAGTGAGAAAGCAAAACTATCATGATTTCATGACATGTTCGAAGAGAAAGAGCAAGAAAGTAAAATTGTCACAATTTCGTGACATGTTGGAAGAGAAAAAGGCAAGTAGAAAAAGTGTCATGATTTCGTGACATATTACAAGAGAGATTGTACGAAAGAAAAAGTGTCATGATTTCATGACATGTTGGAAGAGAAAAAGGCAAGCAAAAAAAGTGTCATGATTTTGCGACATATTGCAAGAGAGATAGTACGAAAGAAAAAGGTGTCGCGATTTTGCGACATGTTCCATTTTTGTGGGCCAAAGCAAAGAGAAAGAGGAGAGAGAAAAATGTGTCGTGATTTCATGACATGTTTCATTTTCGTGGGCCAAAGCAAAGAGAAAGAGGAGAGAGAAAAATGTGTCATGATTTCGTGACATGTTGCATTTTTGCGGTCCGAAGCGAAGAGAAAATGCAAGGAGGAAAAAGTGTCACGATATCATGACATGTTGCATTTTCGTGGTCCGAAGTGAAGAGAAAATGCAAGGAGGAAAAAGTGTCGCGATATCGCGACATGTTGCATTTTCGCGGTCCGAAGCGAAGAGAAAATGCAAGGAGGAAAAAGTGTCTTGATATCACGACATGTAGCATTTTTAAGGTCCAAAGTTAAGAGGAAGGCAGAGAAGGAAAAGTGTCGCAATATCGTGACATTTCGCATTTTCATGACTTGGAAAGAGCAGGAAGGCCGAGAAGGAAAAGTGTCACGATATCGTGACATGTCACATTTTCACAACTTGAAAAGAGTAGGAACGTCAAGAAGGAAAAGTGTCTCGATATCGTGACATGTCGCTTTTTCGTGACTAAAGGAGGAGAGAGAAAGTAAGAAGACAAAAGTGTCACGATATCATGACAAAAGTAAAAAGGAAGAGTACAGAGGTGAAAGTGTCGTGATATCGTGACATGTTGTGTTTTCACGGGTACAAGCAAACAGAAGAAGCAAGGAGGCAAAAGTGTCGCGATATCACGACATGTTGTGTTTTTGCGGGTACAAGCAAACAGAAGAAGTAAGGAGGCAAAAGTGTCGTGATATCGTGACATGTGTTTTTGCGGGTACAAGCCGAGAAGAGGACAAAGAGGCAGAAGTGTCGTAATTTCATGACAGGTCGCCTTGGCACGGACTAAGAAGAGAACCCAGCCAAAATAAGATATGTGACCATTAACTGAAGGTATATAGCAGTTACAGGGGTAGTTACAAAGAAAAATCATGCAGCTAAATTAAGAATAGTTAACTGAAGTTATACGATAGTTACAGGGGCCGTTACAGAAGAAATATCATGCAGCTAAAATAAGAACAGTGAACAGAAGTCAGAACGACAGTTATAGGGCCAGTTACGGGTTGCATGCAAAAATATGGAAGTTAAAAATAGAGTCAAAACTTTGTTATAAAAGGAGGTCTACGTGGAGAATTAAATGGCTGCTAAAATAGAGAGAGAGTGCTCAAGATTAAAGCGAGGCGGAGTTAATATTGCGAAGGGAGCAAGAGGAGAGCGAGCAGGGTGTGTGCAATGTGAAGAGTAGGCAATTTTGAGAAAGCAATAGACCAGTTAGGGTCTTGTAAAAGTGAAGGCATCTTTATGTCAATATTCTAGTTTCAGAATAGAATTCCAAGTTGGTGCTTGGCATCAGGGGTTGGTGCTCCTTCCAGTTGGTGCTGGTAAATTAGGGGTTGGTGCTCCTTCCAGTTGGTGCTGGTAAATCAGAGGTTGGTGCTTCTTTCTGTTGGTGCAGATAAATCAGGGGTTGGTTCTCCTTTCTGTTGTTATAGATAAATCAGGGGTTGGTGCTCCTAGTGGGTGTTGGTAAATTGATTGTAAAATTGTTATTTTGCAAAGGCTGGATTTGGATGGGAGTACAAATAGTCAATTTTGAGGAGTAGCCAAAACTGGTGAACCTCGATACATCTTGTGTTGTGTGATGCTCTTTTGGTATATTTGCTTTATTGAGTTTTAAGCTTTCATTGTTTAGGCATTAAGAATTGCAGATTCAAGTTTTAAGAGCTACACTGATTCACCCCCCCTCTCAGTGTCATTGTGAGACTAACAAAAACTTTAATAAATTAATCTCCTTCTAAACCAAACTTTTAAACCATGTCTTAACATCCTTACAACACCTAAAACAAGGGTGCACCTTCTACATCTCATGAGGAGTCTTCGCATGAGCACATTTAACAAGAAGTAAACCCTTGGTCACAACAAGATATTAGGGAGCATGAACAAATTGTTGAACAATTTTCTTTTTGAACCATAGATCATGTCAAATAATACATAAAAAGAAATAAGGATATCTTTTTAGATGTTCTTAGATATGAACTTAGAGAAAAAGTGGAAATATAATCAACTACAATGCACAATATTACTAAATACTCTAATGATCAATAAACCATTTCTCAAACCAATGAAACTCAAAACAACTTGGTAAGTATCAGTGTGGCTATGACATAACCTATCAACTCTATAACACCTCCAACCATATCTATGGGAATGCCTACCATGAGAAACCCATTTTCAACACCTTCTAATGATAAAATGAATACAACAAATCCCTTTCACACTCGCAACATGGGATTTAGCCAAGTCCCTCCTACCATAACATAAAATCAAAATGCTTCAAATCTTATGAATATACCTTTATTATTACAAACCTTCGCTGAACCACCTACATAACCATTAATAAAATTACCCACACCACCAAACCCTCCACAAAATGACATTCAATATATCAACACTAAAATATTGGACTTAGAAAAAAGATACTTTAAGTTTGAAGAACCTGAGCATCAAATTACCTCTCTTCAAGGAACATAAAAATTAAAGTACTCTTTTGAAGAGTTCTATAATGAACCGTTAGATCCAACGATCGTTAATCATCCATTTTCACTTTGAAACTTCTAAATTTCAAATTTATAATGGAAAGCAATATCCTATCAATAATCTAAGGCTATTTCAAATAGCTTGTAGTGACACCAATCATGATAAAAATATTCTCCTTAGGTTATTCCCTAAAAGTCTTAGTGGCTTAGCCTTAGAATGGTATTTTCAAATGCCTCATCATTTCATAAAGAAGTTCAAGGAACTTATGGAAGCCTTCATTAAACAATTTTCTATCTACGTGGAATATAAGGTCACTATAGATGATCTTTATCAACTCAAGCAATCTAAGATTAAATTTTTTCAAATTTCTTAGACAAATGGAGAGGTTTAGTAGTAAGGCTTCAATATATTCCTCCTCCTAAATAACTTTTGCATATTTTCATTGGAAACCTTCATGAGCAACTATCATATCCTTTGGAAATGACAAAACTAACCTCTTTTGAAGAAAAATATTGATATTTTTAAAAGGGTAGAAGTCATCCTCATAAGCCAAGGTCAACTCAATTATAAAAAGAAAGAAGATGAAAACCCCCCTAAAAATGGGCAATACAAAAATAAACATGTTGTAGGAGATGGTGTAACCAACTCTTATAAAAACAACAACATAAACACCACTCAAAATTCTCCTCAAAATTTAGTCATCTAAAGATAGGAAAAACCCCAAATAGAATACACAAATACTAGAAAAATTCAAACATCTATGTTAAAAATGCTCCTTTATTCTAAATTTGTGGAACTTCTATCTATCAAACCTTGGGATCTATCCAAATAGGTACCTCTTTGGGTTAGAGAAGATGAATACTATGACTTCCACCAAATGGAGGGACATACTACCAAAAATACAAAAAATTAAAGAACATTATCCAAGACCTCATTGAGGAAGGAAAAATAATGTTCAATAAATCAAAAAATACCAACAAAGACATGGGTATATTTCAATACCCATTACCAACACATGATAAAAAGTAATCCAACATCATAGGCACTATATGCTTATCAAGACCTTATTATGACATGAATAGGCAACAAGAAAAGAATCAATCTTCAAACCAACCTCCATTGGTTATCCCAAGAACAAATATCAATATTCCTAATAAGTCACATTTGGTGCTCACACCTTCTTAAAATACATTGCATACCTTTGATATTCATAAATAATTAGAGGAGGTACCCACAAAAATATCCCTTTTGGAATTACTAAGAAAATCACCTGCTCACAGGGAAATATTCCTAAAACTCTTAAGTGAATAAGAAGTCCCTTAAGATATATCTCCAAATGATATCACCAACATGGTTGGACTAGCTAGAATAAACAATGTTATCTTATCATATACCCCTATTCAAACCATATTAGGAGATTCTACTCTTTACATAATAACTCAAATAGGTGATAAATATATAAAAAGAGTCATAGTAGACAACAAATCAATCTTGAATGTATGCAACATAAAATTCTTACAAAATTTTGACTTAAAAATTAATAATTTACAAAAATTGTACCTCATCATTATATATTTTGACAACGAGGAATTAGAGGTAATAGGCACTATTACTTTACCTATCAAAGTGAGGCCTTGTGTCCTAAACACCCTCTTCTATGTTATATCATGTGATGTAACCTATAACATGCTCCTTGGAAGACCATGGATACATGCTATAAGGGTAGTACCTTCTACCTTACATCAATGTCTCAAATACAAATATCAAGGAAGGATTATCCACATTCTTGGAGATCAAGAACCCTTTGCTATGCGTAACTCTATCAATCTACAATAGATTAACCTCTACCATTCCATACGATGAAAAATATCAAGTGATCAATCAAAAATAGACAAAGGAAAGTAAATATTAGAGGAACCCCTCATAGATTTAGCAGACACACCCCCATCATCCTCTTACAATGATCAAGTCAACCTTATGTGTCAAAATATAGATATTTTCACAAAACTAGTGAGAATATTCCTTTCTCCTCATGACATAGGTATGCCTAGTAGAAAAGGACTCAAATACAGATAGAATATTATGCATTCATTCATGGAGGAACTACCATTGATGAAAATATTCAAAGCATAACTTTATGCCATGTGAACAAACATATGCTACATGCTACATATAATCCTCATTCTCCATAGCTAAATAAATGCTTTCAAACATGGTTTATCAAGGCAAAGTATTAGGTCACTATGAATAGGATATCAAAGAATCCCTAGAGTTCAAACCTTGGCCAGCACAATGTGGTATTGGATTCATTCCTAGCAAAAATGAACCTTCCCATTTGTCAAAATAATATAGTAATCATAACTATCCAGAGTCAATACATGGCTCTCAATGGGATGATGAGGATGAAGAAGAAATTTAATCACTCCTTAACCAAACACCCCATAAAACCATACAATTTATAACCATCAACATGTTATAATTGGTTCATCCAAAATCAATAACAACCAAAGAAAATATTGAAGAAAATTTGGATAATCATCATATAGAACAATATCTTAAATAGATCTTCAACTTAAATTTAGTCCAACCTCCTAAGTTGGAACAAACATCTATAGATCCACAAGAACTTTAAGAGTTAGGGGTGATAAATACCCCTCTTCATTTTGAGGATGAATCACAAGCACTAATAAAATAAATTATATATGTCAACATCGAAATGGATCTAGATCCTCACCTTATCAAGCTTGAAAAATTCCTAACTCAAGAAGATTAGATAAAATACAAAAACCTATTAAAGAAATTCTTTGACATATTCACTCAAAGATATAACATGCTAGGACTTGAACCTTCATTGGTAGTACATAATTTGGTAATGTGCCTTGATGCTAAACTTATAAAAAAAAAAACTAAGAAAGATACATGCAAGAATCACTTTTTCAATGAAATAAAAATTACAAAAAATACTAGATGTTGGCTTCATAAAAACCATAGATAATTTGGATTAGATATTGAACAACATTCCTATCACTAATAAGGAAGGATCCATTCAAATATATATATACTTTAGATACATGAACAAGACTTGTACATAGGATGACTTCGCTTTATCAAACATGGACATGATATTAGACTTCACTATAGGGTCTGAGATGTTATCTTTAATGGATGGATTCTATAGCTACAACCAAATATAAATCACACTTGAAGATCAATCTAAAATATCCTTCACTACCCCTTGGGGGACCTTCTACTATTAGGTCATGTTTTTCGACCTCAAAAACTTAGAAGTGACATATCAAAGGGCCATGACATACATATTTCATGACCTTATGTATAAAATAGTAGAAGACTACATAGACGATATCATAGGTCGATATCACGAAAGACAAAACCATCCTATAGATCTTAGATGTATTTTTCTAAGATTACAAGATTACAAAGTTAGACTAAAGCTCCAAAAATGTATTTTTAGGGTAAAATTAGGAAAAATACTTGGCTTCATCATATCTTATCATGAGATTGAATTCAATCCCTCAAAAATCATAGCCATAATATACATGTCACCACCTACAAAACCAACTAAATTACAAAGTTTGTAAGATAAACTACAAGCTATTCATAGGTTTATATCTCAATTTGCAAACAAATGCCAACCTTTCTCAAAAATATTGAAGAAAGAAGTAAAGTTTGAATGGGATGAAGTATGTCAAGAAGACTTCAAAGCTATAAAAACTTATCTCTTGATACCAACCATATTGGTGCTGCCAAACCCAAATTAACCACTATTACTATACGTAGTGGCCATTGAACATGCCCTTGGGGATTTATTGACCCAATACAATGAACAACACTGATAAAGTGTAATCTAATACATCAGTAGAACTTTAGTAAACTATGTAACTTGCTACATACCACTAGAGAATATTTTCTTAGCATATGTCTTCTCATCTCTCAAAATAAGATACTACATGCTTTTTCAAAAGACTCACATCTTAGCAAGGGTAGACCCATTGCGCTACCTTATGTCAAAACCTTACCTATATAGTAGGACTACAAAATAGGTCATAGCCCTTAATGAGTTCATCATAGAGTTTATAAATAAAAAATCACTAAAGGGGTAAGTTATAGCTGATCAACTTGTTGCATCCCCTTTAGAATCAAAGCATCCTATTAGCATGTCCTTCCTAGATGAAACAATCTTCTCAATAGAAGCCCAAAAGAAGGAAACTTGGATCTTATACTTTTATGGAGCTAGATGTGAAAAAGGTATGGGGGTGGGAGTTATACTAGTCACCCCACAATAATAGGTCATCCCATTATCCTTTAATATTTGCTTATCATGTACTAAAAATACAACAAAATATGAAGCACTCATATTAGGTCTTAGGACTACAACAAAGCTAAGTATCAAAAATATAAAAATATGCAATTATTTACAATTGGTAATCAACCAAGTGAATTATTGTTATAAAACCAAATATGAGAAGCTAAAACCATACAAAGACATTGTAAATATGTTGAAAACTCACTTCAACCAAATTACTATAGAATCCATATTACGATCTAGCAACCATCATGCTGATTTTATATCTATAGTTGCATATCTTATACCCTTAGAGTTGGAATATGAAGAGGCTTATATTGTCATAAAATCAATTAATGAAGCTTTCACACTCAAATCGTACATACGACCTCTCAACATATGAAATATTGAAACATCTATACCTCAAGAACCTTGGTATCAAGATATTTAAATTCCTCAAAGAGTGAAAAATACTCGAGGGATTAAAACCTCAAAATTGAAGATATTTTAGGTTAAAATCTTGCAAATATGTCATCATTGGATATATCTTTTATTGATGATCCTTTAAAGACATAATCCTCACATGTGTAAATACATATGAAACCCAAGATATAATGAAATAAGCCCATGATGAGTCATGTGGTAAACATTTTAGTGGATTTTTCATAGCCAAGAAACTCTTAAGGATGGGATAATATTGGCCCTCTACGGAAAAATATGCTCACAACTATGTTAAGAGATGTGAGAAGTGTCAACAACATGATAACCTTATCCACGCTTCTTATCAGGAGTTACAACCGATCAGATCTCCTTGGCCTTTCTCCTCTTGGGGATTAGATATCATAGGTAAGATCAAACCTCAATAATAGGGTGGACACAATTTCATCATCACCGCTACAAAATATTTTACTAAATGGATTGAGGCAATGCCCATATCCACTATAATAGGAATTCAAGTATCAAAATTCATTCTAAATCAAACTAAAAGTCAATATGGTATACCTTATTCCTTAATAATTGATAATGGTACCCCTTTTAAAAATAAGGAAGTAGCCAAAATATGTGCCAGATACAAAATTCATCAAAAATGATCTACACCATACTACTTGCAAGGGAATGGACAAGTTGAATCCTTCAATAAAATATTAATCAAAGTCCTCAAGAAACTATTAAAAAAAAAAACCAAAATTGGCACTTACAACTCTTTATTGTCCTATAGGCATACCACACAAGTGTGCATAATCCCATGGAAGCAATTTTGTATGCCTTGGTTTATGGCACTAAAGCTATTTTTCCTTTCAAACTCGAGATTCCTTATTTAAGAGTCTTATTACAAGACTCTTCGGTAGGAGATGAATATTGCCTAAATTACTTAAAATAACTAGAAATTTTAGAAGAGAACATATTAATACTTTAGAACACCTTAGAACATACCATAATAGACTTCGATGTGCCTATCAAAAGAAGGTATATTTAAGATCCTTTAAAGTTGGGGACCTAGTCCTCAAAGAAAATAAAAAAATACCAACACCAAAAGCCAATACTTGCTATGAATACATATGCATGACATCCTTTAAATTATGTTCAATATCATTTAAATTTTGGGTTTACTATGATGCAAAATCCAATACTTACTATGAATACATATGCTTTACATCCATCTAGGCAAACCATGTGTTGAGTAAACTCTCTCAGTCCAAAAATATCATCTACAAAATCTTCTTCTATATCCTACTTCACTACTATCATACTTTTTTTCTTCTCCCTCTCTTGGGTTAAGTGATGTATGACATAATCATTCATGGCCTTAATTACCTGGCCTTTCCCCTTTATTCTATCCTAATCTTAGGACACCCAATAATAAACATAAACTAATTACATCTACTCTTCTACATTCTTCTCTCTCATCCATTATACTTATTTCCTCTTCTTGGAATAAGTGCAGTCACTCACAATTATAGTGATCTACTTTCATCTATTTCATACATACATAGTCCCATAACTAATATCAACAATATTTCACAAACAATACATATCTACAATATCTCTCAACAAAAGAGCCTATTTTCAATCAACACTCATAATTATTTAATAGACTCCTCTATGACACTTTTTTCTCTCCTATAATATGTCAATGACCTTGCAAGATATTTTGTGAGAATGAAAATTTGCATAAGAGAATTTTAAGAGTAGTCTATTGAATGTGTCATGAAATATGTTCATCATATTATTCAAATGAAACTCATTTGGTGTACCATATAGGGATGGGAAATCAAATTCAACCAATATCTCATGAATTCATAATCATTTGTGAATTTCACTAGTCATTGGTTGAATGGGGTTCTCTTCCCTAATTGGTCTATCATCGGATCTCACAAAAATCATACATAATATGAAAATCATTATCGACCTACTCACTCGATAAGTTGCAAGAGTTGACAATTCCTTAATCATCTATTCTCCTATGGATTAACAATTACTTATCAAATTTATATGGGAAGAAATTTTTAAGGGTAGTATTTCCTATTTGACCTACTGTTTTAGTATGCAATCAGTCATAAATCAAATCTCCATGCACTGTTCTGGTAATATATCATGAGAATCATAATATTTCATTGATCATATATATTATAGGCATTTGCAATTATTTGTGAGACTCATTAGACAATGAATCAATAATATCATAACATTCCTCTTGATTTATTGCATCAACATGCTATCATATCTTCCTAAATATCAATGATTCGATAGGCCATGTGGTATGAGAAGACCTTATTAATCTAATATCTTGTAGATATACAATCATTTGTAAATCTTACCAGAAATTCAATCAAAATTATCCTCGTAGCTACTTGGTTTATTTTGTTAGCATTCTATCAAACAAAAATCAAGATATCTCATGAGCTATTGTTCAAATAGGTCTATCGAACTATGAGTCTCCATGGATCCAATGCCTTATGAGCATACAATTATTTGTAAGATTCAACAGACATTGGATCAATGTTGCCTTCATAGCTACTTGATCCTCTATGATAATAGGACATCCATAAATTAAGAGATCTTCATCAACCATTTTTCTAATAAGTCATTGGATCAATAAGATTTTGTCTCTAACTGGTTATTATAAAAATGTGTAAATTTCAAAACAATCACTCATCAATAATGCTAGATATTCTCTATTTTTTTGTACAAAATGTCAGTCAATAGATAGAGAACTTCCTCCATCTTGATGTATGACACCAAGCTATCATTTCTTCTCAAAATAAAAATATTTGAGCTGACTAATGAACCCTTTGGGAACATTGGTATTTGGTAATAAACACTTCACATATCCATAATCATTTATGACTATATCAAGCAATTGATTATCATATCCCTGTGTTTCCTAAAGTTCTATAAGCCAACACAAATATTATCTATTTCATGCAAAAAAATCCTTTAGACCAAGGGCAATGTTATTACATGGATCTCCTAGAAAAGAGGATTTTTTTTTCATGTTCTGCGCATATACAATTCTTTGTACACACATTGAGTAAGGGAGAGGAGCTTATTATTTTCCTCGGATCATCCATATGAAGTGTTACCCTCAGTCTGAAGTATTATGTTTACCATACAAAATATTTAGATACTTCAACACATCAGAGGTGGTAATGAGTATTAAGTTCAATTCCTCACATACATGTAAATATTTACATATGTGTTACATAACAAGATTACATACTCTTGTTACCCTCTCTCATATGTTAATAAAATTAGTTATTTCAAATAATCTTATCGAAATATTTGCTTTCAAACAATGAGGTCAAAATAACAATACAAAATTATTTTCTAAATCACATTGCAAATATTACAAACATTATATCATCCTTTCAAAAGCACTTCAAATATTACATTGTCTATATCTTTCAAAAACATTATCAATAGCATCAAAACATTACATAATATTGCAAAATATTTTACAATTATCAAAAGAAATACATTACAAAACATTACAATCATTATATCAATGTCAAAACAAAACATTTACAATCATCAAAAATATTACATTGCAAAACATTGTAATCATCATTCCAAAAACTTTGCAAACATCAAAGCATCACATGAGCACAAAATATTTTACAATATCAACTAAAAAAATATTTCATAACTTTGTAAAACATTTGCAAAGACCACAATATCAACCACAAAATCATTTCATCACTTTGCAAAACATTTATGCAAAGACAATGAAATCAATTACAAAATTATATCATTACATTTCCTTGCAAAAAAAAATTCACAAACATTAAATCATATTAATCTCATAACAAAATAATCTTATCTACACAATCAAGTACTTGCAAAGAGTAACCCTTGAACACTGATAAGAATCAAAATATCTTATCCACACAGTCAAGTGCTTGCAAAAATCAATGCTTGAACACTGATAAGAATCAAACTGTCTTATCTATGTAGTCAAGTTTTTGTAGAGAGCATCACTAAAACACTGATAAGAATCAAACTATCTTATCTACACAGTTAAGTGTTTATGGAGAGGAACACTTAAACACTAATAAGAATCAAACTATCTTATCTATGTAGTCAAGTGTTTGTAGAGAGTAGCACTTGAACACTGATAAGAATTAGACTATCTTATCTATATAGTCAAGTTTTCATAGCGGTCAACATTTTAACACTAATAAGAATCAAAACTATCTTATATACATAGTCAAGTGTTTGTACAGAGAAGCCATTGAACACTGAAATAATCAAACTATCTTATCTACATACTCAAATGTTTGTAGAGAGTAACACTTGAACACTGATAAGAATAAAACTATCTTATCTACAAATTCAAGTGTTTACAAATAGTAGCACTTGAACAATGATAAGAATGAAAACTATGTTATCTACATAGTCAAGTTTTTTCAAAGAGCAGCACTTGAACATTGATAAGAATCAAACGTTCTTATCTATGTAGTCAATTATTTGCAAAGACTAGCTCATGAACACTAATAAGAACAAAAACTATCTTATCTACGCAATCAATTGTTTGCATAGAGCAACACTTGAACACTAATAAGAATCAAAACTATCTTATCTACACATTTAAGTTTTCACAAAGAGAAACACTTGAACACTAATAAGAGAACAAATATAGGTACCTCATCTACGTAGTCAAGTGCTTGTAGAGAGAAACACTTGAACACTGCTAAGAAGAAAATATATCATGTACATATTATAGGTACCTCATCTATACAATCAAATGCTTATAGAGAGCATCACTTGAGCATTGATGAGGCGAAAACATTCATATATCATGTAAATATCATAGGTACCTCATCTACGTAGTTAAGTGTATGTAGAGAAACACTTAAACATTGATGAGAAGAAAAACACACACACACACATATATATATATATACCATGTACATATGACCTATATCTCATCATGTTGTAAATGCTTATATTTTAAATGGATCCATAGGCCACCATTTATACATGATGAAATGATGTTTTCTCTTATGAAAAATAGAAGTGATAGTGTTCCAAAACACATGAGCATTCTCCTATATCAGGTCCTAAGACCATCACTCATAGAATACATATAAATCATACAAATACATCTCTCAAAGAGGGTAACTACCATCCCTTAGCATTTGATCATCATCATGGTTCCCAAAAAACCATTGCTAAGAAATCAATCAATACTACAATCACTTAGTCGAATTGTTGAGGATATTATTGTATCTTAGGCTTAATTATAAGCCTAAGTTATTATTTTATTATTATTTCTATTTTCTTGCATTGTAATACGTGAGGCATAGTATACCCATGTTGGAAATAGGTTTGTTATTTGTTATGATGTTCAGTTAGACTATTAGAGTTGTCCTTTGTATTCTATCAGTTAGTTGGCATCCACGTTTATTCTATGAAAAGAAGACTATTTTCGCATAAATATATAGTGCAAATATTTCATTGAGAAGCTTGGATTTGAAAGAGAAATAATAGCCAAGCAAGGAAGGTATTACCAAGGATTAAATATAATAATAACATCAATTTTATTTTATCCAAATGAGAGAGTTAAAGGAATATTTTATAAGAGATATTTTTGAAAAAGGTAGTTTACTTGCAGAATTTTATGGCAAGGAGTAGCCACCAAAAAAGGTTGATATCAACTCCAAATTTGGAGAAGAAAGTCACCAATAGAATAGCTTGAAAGGGAAAATAAATTCCAAGTCCAAGGTGCAATCGAAGCCCACATTTCAAGTAAGATAAAGGATTGTTTTATAAGCATAGGAGGGTAATCATAATCTACATATAAGAGTTATCCAAAAGGATTCTATAAGTATTGTCAAAAATTAGGTTATACAACAAGAAGGAGATGTATCCAAATATTCAAGTGGGCATTCTACAAATCCCTAAAGAAATACTTAGGAATAATTAGGAAGAGCCATTCAAAGGATCAAAAATTTAGATATATAAGGTGTCTATACACCCAATTAAGTGCCATAGCCACCATAGTTACTACCTACATAGAGCACATGAATAAGAACTACATAGAGCTAATACAAGTGAAAGAATACAAGGATAGAGTTGAGGTCATAGTGCAAGTAGTTTCTAATCACTAACGATGAGACATTAATATTGAAAAAGGTATGAAAGTAATAATTATTCATGTCCATAATTCCATTTAAGATAACCTAAGTGTTATGTCCAATAAGAAGATGTAGATAAGAAGGATTCCCACCAAGAAGTGAGTTCTGGAAAAGTGCTAGAAAAAACATTAGAAAAGTCCAAGAGATTTAAAAATAAGACATGAATATGTTGCCATGTGGAAATATTTGTTGCATGTACACTAGAGGAAGAATGCCACATTGAAGAGCAAGTTTGAACACCCAAAAATAAGAAGTGAGGCATCATATTATAATACTCCATACTTGAATATGTTGCCACATGGAAATATTCGTTGCATGTACACTGGAGGAAGAGTGCCATGTTGAAGAGCAAGTTTGAACACCCAACAATAATAAATAAGTGAGGCATCATATTATAATTCTCCATAATGCTCAAATTAATTATATGGAAATGCAAGTACAAGATATACCAGACATCCAATCAGAATATCTATAAAACTATTGTGGCCAACTATGATGAGGTTTTCCAAAAACTAAAAGGATTACCTCCCAAAAGACCCCATGACCATGCCATACACATTTTTCCAAAAATTATTCCACCTAATGGTCATCCTTATCGATATCCCCAACCCCAAAAAATATAAATTGAGAAGATTGTCCAAGAACTATTAGAACATGGTGTCATCCATCACAACACTAGCCCCTATTCTTCACTAGTAGTTTTGGCCCGTCGAAAAGACAATTCCTGGTGCATGTGTCTGGACTTTTATCCTCTCAATAAAATCACCATCAAAGATAAATTACCTATACCTTTCATTTATGATTTATTATATGAACTACAGGATGCAATTTTTTTTACCAAATTAGACTTACATTCAAGGTTTCACCAAATCAGACTTAGGGAGGAGGATATCCCCAAAATAGCTTTTCGCACTCATGAAGGTCATTATGAAATATTGGTCATGCCCTTTGGTATCACTAATTCCCCATATACATTTCAAAGCCTCATGAACCATGTGGTTCATCCATTCCTCCGTAAATTTGTCCTAGTCTTCTTCGATGGCATACTCATATATAGTAAATCTTGGAAGGATCATTTGATGCATGTGGGAAGGGTTCTTCATATACTATACAAGGAACAACTATTTTTCAAATGCTCTAAATGCTCTTTCGGTTTTTAATAAGTTGATTACCTTGGTCATATAGTATCTCAAGAAGGTGTTAAAGTGGATACCAATAAGATTAAGGTAATTCAGGATTGGCCTTTACCTAAAACCATCAAGAAAATTTAGGGTTTTTTGGGTCTCACTGGATACTATCACAAATTTATGTGTAAGTATGGTAAATTTGCAGCTCCTCTCATAGAAATCCTAAAGAAGGATGTTTTGCATTGGTCAGAAGTAGCCACTCAATCCTTCAAGGCTCTCAAAGAAGCAATGTGTACTAATCCAATTTTGGAAACTCCAAATTTTCATAAACCATTCATCATTGAATGTGATGCTTCAAGAATAGATATTGGGGTAGTATTAATGCAGCAAGGTCATCCCTTGGCATTTGAAAGTAAAAAAATTTTGGAAAAGAATTTGGGAAGATCTACATATGAAAAAGAAATATTGTCTATTCTACATGCATTGGATAAATGGAGACACTACTTAATCAGTATTTGTTTCATTATAAAAATAGATCATAGTAGTCTCAATAATTTTCTATAATAGAGGTTCTCTTATATAGAAAAAAAAAAGTGGTTGACTAAATTTTTGGGATATGATTTCATTATTGAGTACAAGAAATATAAATAAAATGTAGTAGCAGATGCATTATACAGAAAATATGAAGATGAAGTGGTCATTAATGCTATTTTAGGTCCTTGTTCTCAATGGGTGTCTCAGTTATAGGAATAATGTTTGTCCAATAGAGAAACTACTCAAATAATTCAAGAGTTTTCATTGGGTTCATCCAAGCACCCTCTTTTCTCCTATGAAGACAAGATATTAATAAAGAAGAATCACATTTACATTCCACATAATTTGACAATCAAATCAAGGATTCTAGATGAGTCACATGCTTCTCCATCACCAGGACATTCAGGTCTTTTGAAAAATTATATTTAGGTTAAACAATATTTTTTTTGGAAATGATTAAAAGTAGAGGTCAAACAATGGGTAGCTGAATGTGAAGTATGTCAATGCAATATGGGTGAAATAGTCAAATCACCAGGGTTGCTTCAACCATTATCCATTCCAGATCATTAGTGGGAACACATTTCCATGGATTTTATTGAAGGTCTTCCTAAGTCAGAAGGTAAAACAGTAATTTTCATGGTAGTTTATCACCTCTCCAAATATGCTAACTTTCAGGTTCTACAACATCCATTTTTAGCAAGCAAAGTGGCTAAGGTGTTTATGGACTCAATTTTAAAATTGCATGGAATGCCCAAAAATATTGTAAGTGATCGAGATCCCATATTTACTAGAAATTTTTGGAGAAAATTATTTTGACTTAGTGGTACCAAATTACATATGTCTTCTGCATACAAACCACAAACAAATGGCCAAATGGAGGTAGTTAAAATATGTTTGGGTACCTACCTAAGATATTTTTTAAGGATAAAAAATATCAATGGAGTCAGTGGCGATCATTGGTATAATGGTGGTACAATACTTCTTACCATTACTCCATAAACATGTCTCCTTTTGAAGCATTGTATGGAACTAAGCCTCCAATAGTAGAAAATCAAGTACCAAAATCCTCCAAAGTGGCCCAAGTAGATGATTGGTTTCAGCAATGATAATTAATGCTCACCATTCTCAAAGACAATTTGGTCCAAGCACAGAATTGTATGAAGCAACAACAAGACACACACCATTCAAAAAGAGCATTCAATATTGGTGATATGGTGTTCCTATGTTTGTATCCCTACAAACAATTGTCATTGAAGATCAGGTCCAGTCATAAGTTGGCTCCTCGATTTTATGGTCCTTACAAAATTATGTGTCGCAATGGAGAAGTGTCATATCAATTAGAGTTACCTCCCACATCACGTATACATCCATTATTTCATGTTTCTTATCTCAAGAAGGTGATCAACCAGAAAGTGCAACCTTAGTAAGAATTACCAGTACTCGATGAAGAAGGGTGTATATATCTCCAACCTGAAGCAATTTTACAAAGAAGAACATGCATACTAAGATCTTTTCATATCCAAGAATTTCTCATCAAATGGTAGGGCCTACCCAAATAAGATGCAACATGGGAACCTGAAAGCATTTTCCAAATATTTCTAGATTTGAGGACAAAGCTTTTCGAGAAGGGGAGCCATGTTACACTCCATTATTAATATAGCCATTGGCTATATTATAAAAAAAAATATTTAATTATTAATAGTTCCAAGTGTAACTAATTTTATTCATTATCTATTTTATCATTTTCATTGGTGATTAACATTGTTATTATTTCCCATTTGGAGGGGATCTGCCCTCCTTAAGAGGTACTACCTTATTTGATTTATTCACTCATTATTTCATTGTGTTATATGTGATTTAATTCAAGGAATATGTGCTTTAATTTACTGTTAAATAACTATACTTCTAAGAGATTCAAGGAGGCACCATGCAAGCACCTAGCATGGAGAAAGAAGGTAGACATGTTAATAATATATATCAATAACCAAAAGGTAATGAATCAAGTGCCACTTATCATAGGCATTGGGAGAAGGTGCAATAAATACTATTTTCAATATAGGAAAATACAAGTGCCACTTGTCACTTCCATTCCATAATACATCAAGTTTAATAAGGTTCCCACATACGTAGTCATTGTAAGAGTAAAAAGACCATTGAAAGAATGTGAAAGTTGCTATTTTTGAAGAGAATGCAGAGTGATAGAAAAACCAACAATAGAGACATGACTACTTAACAAAGGAATGCTGGTTTTAAAGTAAGTTCAAGGCACATATAATGCACATAACAATGTAGGATAAAGAGTGAATTTAAAGCATATATTCAGTGAGCATTCGATTGGAGAAATAAATACAAACCAACTTATCTACAAGAAGGAGAAAGTGCACAAGTAAGGTTAAGAGTATCAAGAGTAATCAACCTTTGCAAACAACATACATTCCAAGCAACTTGAAAACTAAAATCAAGCATCAATAAGGTGAGAAATATTATATTGTAATTTTGATATCAAGTACATTATATATTCTAGATATATTAGCATTATAAATAATAAGGTGTTAAAAAAATATCTAGAATTCTTATTGGTTACATGAAGAAATAAGTTAAAATTTAAAGCATCTAAACTATTTCTATTGCTTCAAATTATTTACAAATTTTAAATTCACTAAAATAAAAGGATTAGTAAAACTTAATTTGCAAATACCTAATTAGGGAGATATAAGGAATCCTACTTCAACAGAATTTCTAGATGTTTAGAAACCTATTATTTTATTGAATCATAGTTGAAGATATTAAGATATTGAGTGCATCAAAAATATATTTGGAATATTAAGATAGAATGATATAAACAATCCATCTAAAAATATTGAACTCCTATCTTTGAAGTTGCATTTCTAAACACTTTCTACAAGAAGAAATAAAAGTTATAAAATTGTTAGAGTTGAATTTCATTCTAAAATATTTTATCTCATTAAGATCATAGAATACCTCAGTCTCTAGGGAGTCAAAATGGATTTGAAAAATTCAATATTAGAAAGTCAAGCATAAGCATAGAGTTCACAGCTTGAAAATTTTGATAATTAAGTCCAAGCTTTCTCCTACAAACAAGGAAAAGAAATCAAATCACATTAATATGGATAGATTGACAAGAGGAACATATCATCACTATAATCAGACTCAAGATCAAAATACATCCAATATGTCTTATCAAAGGTATAAAATCAGTACAAACTCAAATAATCTCACAAATAAAAATGAAAAGGATATTTGGTACATAGATTCATGTGCAAGTCATCATATGACCAAAAAATTGCAATGGCTTGATTGTCTTAAAGTCACCAACAATTACAAACTAAAAATTGTAGATGGAAAATTCTACCATTTACATGTTTAGAGATGTGTAACTCCTAGAAAATTATTTCCAAATTTTGTACTATATAATGTCATGTATGTTCTAAGCTTATCATCCAAGCTCATTTCAGTAGCAAAGTTGGTAGAGAGCAAAATAAAAATTGACTTCAAACACTCAAATGGAGTCAACATGTGCATCATAATAAATAAAGAAGAAATTAGGAACAACAAGCACTACTAACAAAAAAAATGAGGAGCGTTGGTGCAAACGACTTACTAGGAATGAGTGAGCTGAGGTTTAGCGGGTGCGGCGGGAGTGAGGGTTTGAATTTTCTGGGTAGGAATCTCAGCCAAGGTGGTAGAGGTAGAGCAGGTATGGAAGGGGTGGGTGGGAACCTCGAGCATGGATCAAGCGAGGATCCAGAGGAAGGCGGTCAGGCTGCGATAGATTTGGAGGCGGGCATCACGTGGGGGCCCGACCCTCCTTAGAAAGACCCCGACAAAAAATATATGAAGGACAATGCGGGGCCCAAGAAGTGGTTGTCTTTTGTTGAGACTCTTAGAGGAAAAAGAAAGGAGGTTCTCTCTCTTTCACCCCTAGTTCCAGTAAATAATAAAATTTTGGCCTCGACAAGTTCCATGAGCCCTTTTCTTTCAATGGAAGAATTCTCCCTGGTAGGCAAGTTTTTGGGAGGTAGGCCGGACATGGAGACTATCAGGGCTTGGGCGATGGGTAAATGGTGACCGGTAGGTAGCTTGGAGTTGGTAGCTCTAACTCGAGGGTTCTTCATTATCCATTTTAACAATATGGAGGATGCTAACCACATTTTAATAGGAGGTCCTTGGTTTTTGGGCAAAAGGAGCCTTTTTCTCAGACGATGGGGTGAATATTTCGACCTTGAAAAGCAAAATATTAACATTGCCCCTATTTGGGTTCATCTCCCGAGTCTACCTGCCTAGTTCTTCAATGAATATTGGCTGTAGGGCATAGCCAGAACTATAGGGGACCTGATCTCCATTGACCATGCGACCTTGGCCAGGACAAGGATGACTCATGCACGAATCTACGTAAATGCTAATTTGGATAATGAATTGCCAAGGTTTGTGGAGCTAGAGTATGGAGAATACTATCGAAAATAATTGGTAGAATACGAGAATAGACCGACATTCTATGTAGAATGCAAAAATCAAGGACATCTATGCAATCAGTGCCCTAACCTGGCAATGAATAGAGAAAAGTAGAAGCAGGGAATGCTAGACAGAGGAAATTTGAGGAGTTTCCCTGGTAGAGGTGATTTCAATCAGGCAAACTATGTCTACCAAAAAAATAAAAGAGAGGGTGCAGGGTCCCAACAAGACAAAGGAAAACAATAGGTTGTTGGCAACCAAAATACTCAGGTAAGTTCCAATCCTCTAGTTTCAAATAAATTTTCAATTCTATCCAATATGGGAGTAGGAGGATTATCGAAAGACATGGAAGCCCAGAACCTTGAGGCTAACCTTTCTGACTCTCTAGAATCCCCATCCAAGTCGGGATCCTCAAACCCTAATGCTAAAATTATTGTAAGCCCCATGGGCATCACAAAGCCAAACCCTAATGCCCGATCTCTAGAATCCCCATCCAAGTCGGGATCCTTAAACCCCAATGCTAAAAATACTTCAAGCCCAGTGGGCATCCCAAAGCCAAACCCTAATGTTGAAGAACTTAGGAAGAAAGTTGAGGCATTGGAAAATAAAAAATCTCATCTCCCTAACATCATCACTAGGAGCCAGGTGAATCCTACTGAGGGGTCATCCCACAGACCAGGGGAATACAGGAAAAAAGGAGAATATTTGGATGTAGGGGTGGAGATATGTGAAACTCTTCAGACTGAGGAATATGGTAGTCTGATTCTACAACAAATTGCCTCCCCCAAGTTTAGTCCTAAACAAACCAAGAGCACTATGAAGTCTCCTATAGATTTTGGCAGTGAAAAAAGAAGAGGGAGAATATCAAATTTTGAGCATCAAAAAATTAAAACTGATAATGACATTGCCAATGGAAAATAGAGAACCTTGTTTCAATAGGTTATTCCGGGTTATGAAGACAACAAATTAGGAAAACCCCCTCAAGGGAGGGGGAGAGGAAGAAATCCCAAACAATATAAATGAAGTTCCTCTCATGGAATGTGAGAGGCCTCAATGGCCTGCCCAAACACAGGGAAGTCAGTGCAATAAGAAATCAAGTGAATCCAACTATTATCATGTTGCAAGAAACAAAAATTGATGAGATTCAGTCAAAAAAAGTAGCAAAAAAAATCTGGAATCAAGGGGAGATGGTTTGCAAATCAGCCAGAGGAGCGTCTAGAGGCCTTATGACTTTGTGGGATCCCCGGATAGTAGAAGGCACCATTATTCAGAAATATGATAGGGTTCTTAGTGTTTTATTTAAGGAAATAAACAACAACAGGTCATGGATCCTTTCAAATATTTATGCCCTGACTTCAATTCAAGGGAGAGCTCTACTGTGGGAGTACTTAGGCAATCTGAGTGAAATCTTCCATAATGTCCCCTAGATTCTGGTTGGGGATTTTAACACTCCTCTTTACCCTTCAGACAAAATGGGTGGAAATGGACCACCTATCGGGAGCATGGATGAGTTCAATGACTTTGTGAACTCCAACATGTTGATGGATGTAAAACTTAGAGGAGCGAATTATACCTGGAGCAATCGGCGGATAGGGTGTCATCTCATTCAAGAAAGGCTTGACAGGTTTTTCTATCAAAGGAGGCTACAACTCTGTTCGGTGATTCTACCCTGCAAGCCCTTCCTAAAATTGCCTCTGATCATAATCCCATTTTTTTGGAGATCCCTAACTCTCTATCCTTCAAGAAACCTTTCAGATTTCAATCTATGTGGATCAAACATTCCAGTTTCAGAGATAACTTAATTCAGTGGTGGCAGCAGCTTGTCAGGGGTAGTGCAACTTTTAAACTTGCTGGCAAATTAAAGTTTGTTAAGGAAAAGCTTCGAACTTGGAACAAAGAGGTCTTTGGGAACCTCTTTGAAAATAAAAAATAGGTTGTTGAAATTTTGAAGATAATTGATCAGAGGATTCAACATGGTGATGTTGATGAAACTACTAGGCAGGAGGAACGGACAAAACTAGCAGAGTTTCATAACATTTTGGCCTGTGAGGAAATCTATTGGAGGAAAAAATCAAGGGCTCTTTGGTTGAAATATGGAGATTCAAATTCCAAGTTTTTTCATGTCACCATACTTAGAAATAGAAGCAATAACAAGATAATTTTTTTTTAAAAAGTAGATGGTTCTATTACTCAGGACTTAACAGAAATCAGAAAGGAGGTAGTAACTTATTTCAATTCTATCCTTGGTCAGGAATCATAGTGCAATGAGGAGGCCAAAGATATTCTCTTGCAATCCATTCCTAGCATAATAAATGAGGATATAAACCTTAAGCTTCTAGCTCCATTTTATGATGAGGAAATTAAGGAAGCCTTGTTTAGCATGGAGCCAGACAAAGCCCCGAGACCCGATGGCTTTCCCCCTCATTTCTATCAAGATTTTTGGGACATCGTAAGTGAGGATGTAATTTTTGTTATCAGAGAATTCCAAGCAAGCAATCATATCCCAAAAGGTCTCAACTCTACTTTTATTTCTCTAATTCCTAAGAAGCAAACCCATGAATCTATGGCTGACTTCAGGCCAATCAGTCTATGCAATGTTTCTTACAAGATCCTAACTAAAGCCATTGCAAATAGAATGAGAGATGTTCTACCCCACATCATAGATCCATGCCAGGGAAGCTCTATCTAGGGTAGGTCAATCTTGGATGGAGTTATCATAGTTCATGAAGCTCTACACTCTACTCATAAGACTAACAGGTCTATTTTTGCCCTCAAGCTTGATATGAACAAAGCATTTGATAGGCTAAATTGGGACTTTCTGATTGTTGTCCTCCTTAAGTTTGGTTTTCACCACCAATGGGTTAATTTGATCAAAGAATGCATTTCTAAAGCATGGTTCTCAATTCTGGTTAATGGAACAACTGCTGGTTACTTTCAAAGTCGTAGAGGAATTCGGCAGGGGGACCCTATCAGCCCCATGTTATTCATCATTATGGCAGAAGCTTTAGGTAGAACCATAAAAAATGCTTGTAGTTCAAGGCTAATATCAGGAATCAAGGCAACATCTCTCACTAGGGCTGTTTCTCACCAAAAATTCATTGATGATACCCTTCTATTGACTAAGGCATCGGTGGTTGAGGCCAAAATAATTAAATACATCCTGCAACTCTACGAGGACGTTGCTAGTCAGAAAGTTAATTTTAGTAAAAGCAAGTTATATTTCTTGAACACCCCCATTCAGAGGTAAGGAAGGATTGCAAAAATTTTAGGGTGTGATATAGCAAACCTCCCCACTTCGTATCTTGGTCTCCCTCTTTTCATTGGTTCTCCGAGAGAGTCAATGTGGGACAGGGTTATTGAAAGAATTCAAAAAAAACTTGTTGGATGGAAAGGTCATCTTCTATCTCAAGCAGGAAAGCTGACCCTCACTAAGGCCTCTCTTCAGAGCATTCCAGTCTATTTCCTCTCCATTTTCAAAGCCCCTATGAAGGTTTTCCAAAAAATTGAGAAACTCCAAAAAGAATTTTTATGGATTGGATCAGAGGAGAAAAAAAGGATACACCTTGTAGGATGGACCAAAGTGTGTAGACCCAGGGAAAATGGGGGCTTAGGTCTAAGGAGAATTGCTCATATGAATTTAGCTTTACTAGCTAAGCAGGCATGGTGCCTCATTTCTGGTGAAGAAAATGAATGGACAACTATCATCAAATGAAAGTATCTTCAAAATATGGAATTTCTAAGTGACTCAGTTCCAATCAGAGGTTCTGCTTTTTGGAAAGCAATTCTCAATTGTAAGGAAATCATCAAAAAAGGTTTAAGATGGGTTTTAGGCAATGGTGAGAGGATAAATTTTTGGAATGACAGGTGGGCTAAGGATGAACCACTGATGCAATATCCTAACTTAGCTCGAATCAGAGATATCATGGAAGAACTCATTGGCAGAAAAGTCTCCGATTATATGGTTGAGGACAGAGGCAGAATGAAGTGGAAACAAATAAGGATTCAAGGATTTCAAGTGGAATCAAATGATCTTTGTAACATTCTCGAGCAACAGTTTATCCCCATGAGACCCAAGGAAGATCAAGTGACCTGGGCTCCTACGGAAAATGGGTAGTTCATTGTTAAATCAGCTTACAAGCTTCTGCTTGATGATGAGGATTTTGTCCTCCAAAAGGACTTAGTTTGGATAAAAAATTTAATTCCAAAAATTGTAGTCTTTTCATGGTTGGTTATCCAAGGAAGAATTCTAACCATTGATAATATGATGCGTAAAGGTATTTGTATCACTAATCATTGTTATCTATGTAGGGCTAATTGGGAGACCATTTATCACATTTTCCTTGAGTGCCCTTTTTCCTTGACTATCCTAAGTGGGGTTTTTCAGGCCTTCAATATTTCTTGGGTTAAACCAGCCATCGTACTTGATTTGTTCATCCAGTGGCCTTGCCCCTTTTCAAGCCAAAGACTTAGATACATGTGGAAAATTTGTCTCAATCACTATCTTTGGCAGGTGTGGTTAGAAAGGAACCATAGAGTCTTTAATGAGTCTATCCATGATCATCAAACTATCATTGCCAGGATCCTATCCTTTGCCAATGAGAATGTGAACCTTATCCCTTTTGATAGCCATAAACCTCATCTACAGGAGACCACGATTGCTCAATATTTAAGCTTAACCTTGTTAGATGAGTCTGTGCCTAGGGTAGTCAACCCCAGAGCCAATGTTAAGTGGTCCCCACCTCCTACGGGTTGGTTTAAGCTTAATTTTTATGGAGCGGCTAAGGAAAATCCTGGAAGAGTAGGCATTGGCGGCATTGTGCGAGATCATAATGGGAATATGATGCTTGCATTTTCTGAATATTTGGGAACAAGGACGAACAACGAAGCTGAAGCTAGAGCTATGTGGAGAGGCCTTCAAATGACTCAAGACTTAGAAGGCAATTTGATCATAGAAGGAGACTCTATGCATGTTATAAATCTCCTCAATAATTGGAAAACACCTCCTTGGAGGATTAAAACAATTGTTGAAGAGGCTAGGATCCTTTTCCAGGGAAGACGGGACAGAAAAGCCCAACATGTCTTTCGGGAAGCTAACAAAGTTGCTTGTAAGCTGGCCAATTTGGGTGTCGATGGTGATGGACTTTTCAAATGGGAACACGGTGTCCCGAGCGAAGTAGAGGAGCTTATTCAACAAGAATTCCAAGAATGATAGTCAAATTTACCAATAGGGAAGGCATTGTAAGTTCGAAGGCTATGAGTATTCCCGTCTCTTTTTTGAAATGGACTCACAATAAAAATTATCCGAGCTATCAGTCTTGGTGGATGCTGCTTGGAAATACCACAAAGACTAATGGGGATAGTCACATGTCAGATAACATGGCTCCTAGTCATCTTAGTAATTTGAGGTTGGTTGATAATCACAGGGCAGGAAAGAAACGACAATATAAGACTTCGAACCAGAGCCACGTGGACCACCAGATAGCCACCACCATAAATCTAGCCAACAGGTTCACTTCTCCAAGGCTGATTGGCCAAGATGGGATGTGGTCCCAAAGCATGTCATATACGGAAGAAAGCAATTACCAAAGAATTATTAAGAGTAACTGTCAATACAGAGCTTGTGGGAGTTTTTTTCAGTACTCTGCTATGTGTGTCTATAGCTTTTTGTTTCTCCACTATTTCAAGGAAGGGATCTGTGTCTATTTCTTTTTTTGTAATTATGATGCAGGTGTGTTTTCTTGGGGTATACCCAAAATGTTGTATGGGAAGTTTCTTTTTGATAACAGGCTATGTGCCTTACCGGATGTAATGGCTTTGGCGGCATGTAGATTTTACATATATAGGATCCTTAGTAAGGACATGTTCATCAACAACCCTGGGCTGATTTTTGTAAAAGGTTTTGGGTCAACCTGTAAAACCCGGTATTAATGCTATAGTATCTTATCTACCAAAAAAATAAATCAATAAGAAATTGAAGGTACTAGATCAATTTATATATATATGCTCTAGAATTTATGGGAACATCACTAGAAATTATTGCATTTCAAAATAATACTGTTGAAAAATAGGATGCATCATATGTAGAACCAACATATCACAAGAAAAAATAGAAAAATAGAAGACTCAATATTAAGAGAATGAGAGGACAACAAAATTACACTCTAATAAACTATCAAAAAACCAAATAAGGAGAATAACCTCATCAAGATGAAGGAAACCCAAAATATAAAGATCCTTATTGAATACTAAAGTCTTCAAAACCAAATAATGTAATATAGGGGGTGTTGGAATATATTACATCATTTGGTTCTTTACTAATGTACCTTCATAGGTACATATTTAGATTAGGATTATATTAGGATATACATATTTTATTAGAGTAATTTAATAAATGCACAAGTGTTAGAATTTGCAATGATGTAAATGTGCATGTAGTCCACATGGACATGAGTCTTAGGGTTGAGTGAGAGATAAGGAATATATATTTCTATATAAAGGCCTCATTGTGAGTGTTTGAGAGTGGATTTGTGAAGTTCCTAGGTTAGTGTAGTAGTAGTCACAATGTAGCCCCATTTTTTTTATCATGGAGGAGTTGTAAACTCCATGAATGGAGCATTGTAATTTTCAGGAGCTTTCTTATATGAGCATTTATAGAGCATTGTATCAAGTTTTGTATCATATTTTCATGCATGTTAAGTTTCCATTATCATAGTTATAATATTGCATGATTATTTCAATACTTATGATCACATTTCCTTTAAGGATCCAAAAGATAACATAAAACATTGGTGAACTCCATCCTCAAATCCTATAGCTCCACCCTCAATGACTGCAACTCTACCCTCATAGCCTACAACTCTACCGTTATAGCCTATAACTCTATCCTAGAAACCTACAACTCCCACTCTAATAGCTCTATTATCATAGCCACTACTGCAACATCTAATCCCTACCCAAAATATGATCAAGACTCATCCCTCTCTCCTCTTATCTACTCCAGATCAAACCATAGACCAACAATGATTATCTAGTCCATAGCACGCTCCTCCCCATTCAATCCAAAGTTTATTAAAGCCCAAAAATAGTCTCCTTGTTCCTATATTTTTCCTACCCCAACTCATATCTTAGGCTATAAATAACCACCTAGTCCATAGCCCACTCCTAAAATAAATTCAAAGTTGACTGGAGCCTAGATATAGTATTCTAACTAGAAGCCCTAATATAAGCCTTATCATCCTAAACCCTGGTCATCTCCTCCACCTATATGACCTCAAATGCTACCAATTGCCTCCTTACCTCCTCTAGAATACAATGGAGAGCCCCTAGCTCTACCTTCAAAGCCTACTCTATGGTCCTACTAGGACCTACCTTCCCAAAAAATTCTAGCCCCACTTTGCCAAATTCCAATCCCATCCTACCAAATTTTAGTGCTACTCTACCAAAGTTTGGCCCTTCCCCACTTGAACTCGATCCTGCTCCATTAGGTGGGGTACCTAAAAGTGGGATTATAGTCAATAAAGGTATATTCAAGGTAGCACTAGATTATCCTTGAGCCTTCCATCTAGCCACCATAATCTACCATATCTCTCTCCCACAGTGGTTCCTAGACTCTCTTAGGGCATTGAGCATATCCTAAAATGCCTATCTATGGCCCCTCAATGTTGGGCCCACTATCAATAGATAAGGCTTGAATCTCCCATACCAACTGGTATACTCCATCGTCATCCATACATCATCTTTCATAGGGATCAATACTATAGGATCATCTACATCAAATTCCATATAGATATCAAGATCCATAGTATTCCATTACATCTCATGACATACTCATCGTATCCATACCTCACCAGTTGCTAGTATCCTTTACACCTCCCCATGCTAGCATAATACATGGTCATACCTATAAAAATCATAGGACCTATTCCCATCATCCAACCACTGGATTCATCTCACTTTTACCAGCTCCTTGTGGTCATCTAACCACACATACATATTCCTCCATGGTCACAAAATAACATGTGCCACCCTCAAATCATCAATCATATATCTTGTCCAAGCTATGAATCAAAAGGAAAGTTATACACACCTCTCCCACCTATAGAGTACTGGTCTCTTAGGATCAAAACCCCTCATCACCTAAATAAGCTAGTAGATGGCTATGTGCTTTTATGCTTGGACCTAGAGTAGAGTGCAACATGTCAAGCTCTTACACTATCTATATACTACTCTATACAAGGTATGGTATAATATTGCTAGGATAGCAAGAGCCTAGGCATAGATGGTATACTCATCCCTAAATCCTACTATGATCTCTTCCCATCCCCATGACATGAAATGCTTACTAGTATCACCCATCATCAACCCTAACATAATGGACGATAGAAATGTGGTCAATCAATCAATATATCCTCCCACATAGGCATAATTGATCTTCAATCTATCCTTCACCCCCTTGAAGTTACCTCTCTTTGAAAATAATAACTTTTGAACATCTGCATTTATCCCTATATGAATAGGAACACCCAAAATAGGTACTCTAAGGATACACCATATATCCTCTAATGTAACTATCATATCACTTGTTTGTAGCCTAAATGTATTAGAATATGGGCACCACCTCTTTACAAGGGTTATTAGCAAGGGGCGATCAAAATATCACTTGGGCATATACACCACATAGTATAGCACAAAATTCCCTCCAAGCACTTAGGATGATGCTCTTTGTTCACCAAGACATTTTTTGCCTACTAAAACCACATCCAAAAACATAGTCAAAAAGACTATCAAATCATCTCAAAATCATACAAAAACATCACCATTAGATATATCTCAAATAGATCTTCCAAATGAGTATAAATATACCTATATTTGGATACATATCAATGCCTAAAACTACAAAACAAAAATTGTAGTCTAGTGCAAAATTCACCACTAACAAAACATTTTCCAGTTCCAAATTCACCACTAGTACCAAATTCACCATTGACACTAGTGTCAAATTCACCACTAGTTCCAAATTCACCACTAGTGTCAAATTCACCACTACTTTTCAAAAACTAAAAAAATAGATTGAAATTCAAAATTTTGATTTGGGACAAAGAACGTACACACCAATCTCTCTTTGAAACATGTACTATCCCTTGAAAAACATCTATGTGATGCACCCATCCTCGATTATGTGCCATCTCCTCGATCAATGTGTTTTTTCTCTCTCTAATTTTCTAAAACTTGTAAGGTGCAAATGAAGGTTCTCTTACCTTCCCTTTCACATTTTAAACTTCTTGCTTGTCTTTGCCAACTCAATCTAGTATTCCATATTTTAGGAATTCACCCCCAAATATACCATCAGGTATGCCATGCTCAAGGAAGAGACTATGCCATGGGGTGAAACTTTTCACATGAGGTAAAATGATCTTCTCCAGATATCAAGGCATGCAAAACAAGGCATGTATACATGATGATACAAAAGTGACCAAAATGAATGAAATCATAATCATATCTTCAAATCAACAAAGCAATAAAACAACAATACATCACAATTTTAAAATTGAGTATCACAACTTAAATTTTGATGCAATATCACAAACATCATGTCAAAACTAGAGCAAAATATAGAGACCCAATTTGACACACTAGGAAAAACTTCATAAAATTGGTCACAAATATCACAAAAATTCCTAAAACGGTCACAAACATTACAAAATTCAATCTAATAATTTCTCAATATTTTGGGTATCATTTTTCACCTTTACCAGATTATGCACTCTGACCAAATTTTCTAGTGGTAAATTTGGAAAAACTACAAAAATCAAATTCTAACGGTCTAAATCAGCTATGAAAAAATTTGCTAGTTATTAATTTGGCTAGTAGAAAATTTGGAAAAAAATCAAATTTTAATATTTAAAAAGTCTATTTGGTTTCCTAACCAAATTTACCACTCGGGTTTCCAAATTTACCAGTGGCTAATTTGGTTGATAGTGGCAAATTTGTCCAAATGACTTAGAATATTTTGGTATAAACTAGGAGTACATAGATTACCCTCCTATATCATTTTCCATTGATCCCACATACCCCAAAAATGCATTAGATGCATAGTTTTAAATTTGATCTTATCCTTTTCCCCCAAATTCCCATCCCAAATCCTATTTAAGTAGCCTCTTGGGTAGGCATTTGGTAAGGTTTTCTGTTGTATCTATTCTCTTCTAAGATTTCTATCATCCTCTTTTCAAGATTTTATTCCGTAGCATTCTTCATTATCAAGCATTTCCAAGCATTCCCCATACATTTTGCAAGCATTTGTGAAGGAGAGTCAAGAAAGTCAAGGTAAATTTATGGTAAGGAGATCTTCTTGGTGCAAGAGGGAGGCCATTTCTAGGTGATATCATCCTTAGCATAGTTATCTTATTTTATTTTTTTCCCTTTCTTTTTAGATCTCTAACATAGCTTTGCTAGATTGCTAACTTCATTTACTTGCATATGTTCTCTTGCATTGTCTACTTTCATCTTGTTTGAAACTAATCATTGTGCTATAGGTTTTAACAATATTATTTGTAGGTCTAGTTTCAAGTATTTGCAGGTCTTTTTTCATGCGTCTAACACCTCTTTTACAGGATTACACTCATTTGATTTCTACGTTTTGGAACTAATCTTTGGAAGGTTTATTGCACTTTCTCCTAATATATTGCATCACATTATTTTTTTCCTTTCTTTAAATAGTCATCATATTTAGATTTGCAGAATATTAACATCCTCTACTCTCTTATATGATCATCCAATTTCATGCTTCTTTCACTTGAAAGCATATATTTAGCATAAATTTCATTTTATCAAGCTTTATTTCGTGTATTGTGTAATTTTATATTACATACATAAATTACTTCCTTTCTTCCATCCCTAAAGGCAAGGTGTGGAAGATACAAGGTTGGTATTGCCTCGTTTATCACATTTTTTTTCTCAACTTCAAACACCCTCGATTACCATTCGCATTCCTTTTTTATATATTTTTGTATATTTTATAAGTTTTGGGGCATTCTTACATATCATAGCATTTTCATTAAATTCTCACTACTTAATACAAATTTGTTTCACTAGAAATTAGATTGGCCATTCTAAATCGGTCCTAGCACAATTTCACACACTTTTCACTCCTCTACACTCCTATTTTAATTGCAATTTTAGTCACTTTGATTTCTTCTTCATTGTTGTATATTTACATATTTTGGGTAACAATTACATATCTTAGTAATTTTATTATAATTCACTACATAAATGCTAATTTAATTTTAAGAGAGGTTAAATCATTTTATTGAGATCATTTCTAACTTCATTGCACATATTCCTCACCCTTTTACATCCCTATTTAATCAAATTTTCAATAATATTTATCATTTTCATTTTATTTACATGCATTTTCAAATTAGTTATTAAATTGCTTAATTTAATGTCTTAGATCTCTAATTTTCTTAGTTACATACTTAGAAAATATTTTTAGAGACATCCCCTTGCAATATCAACTCAAAACCCCATCAAAATCCACTCAAAAAAGTTTCTAAAACCTTTAAAATATTATGTTCAGACCAAATTTGCCACCCTACATAGTTAGTGGTGAATATGGAAACTAGAAAACACTCAGAACCAAATTCACCACTGACCAGATTCATCAGTGATGAATTTGGTAAAAACTAATGTTGAATTTGGAAAAAGGCCAAAAATCCATTCTAGGAGGTAAACATACTCAAATTTATCATCAAAAAAGAGTTTGATAAGCTATTTAGGCAATTTTCTACCCTATCCAGCCCTTATATAGACCCCTCAAAGTAGAAAACCATAATGTTTTTTGGTCTTTTTGTAAAGATAACCAAATTCACCACCTTAGTGGCGAATTTGGTAGTAGTGGTGAATTTGGTAGTTTTGGTGGTAAATTTGGCAATAGGCATCTAAAAGAGGTAATTCTACTACTTGGAACTTCCCTGGCTCTACATTTTCTATTTATCTATGTTTTCTTTCTATTTTTGTTGTTTTGTGTCTTAAAATCACATTTAATTTGGTAAAATTAAGGAACCTTAGATAGAAACCCTAATCATTTACAAAAAACTTTAATTATTTTCCAAAATGCTCTCATTTATTTAAAAAACACCTTTAAATCAATCAATTAAGGAACCCTAGACTCAATATTAGTTTATTGATCATTTTTAAGTACTTTGGCAAATAATCAAAAAACATTTAGTTGTATTTAGGCTAACTTGTCTTCTTGCATATTCCCTTGTTTTACCTTGAAATATCAAAATCTCCTAGTTAGCTCATACAAACTTGAAACGTATATAGGATAGCTCTTGTATTCTTGCATTCTCTGATAAAAGCCTTAGCATTACATTTATATGATTATTGAATTTTTGGTTTATTTAACCGTTAAGACTCAAAAATGATTCGAGATAGATAGCGATCTAAAATATTAGGTGTTTTCTTTGAATAACCCATAAAACACCAATCAACCAAGCATAACATCAACTTCAACAAGGTGTGAGAAAAAAGCATTGAGTAGGAGTCTAGTTGTGTTGAGAGTCTTCGTATTCTTGGGGTTTCCTTTGGAAAGAGACCCTCAAGTGGGGAAGTAGATATTCTAGTGATTCTCCCCCACAAACACATGATATTAAATTATACTTAAGAGGAAACAAACACAATTTTCCCCACTATCTAAAACAACATAAGGCTAAATACTTTTAATTGTGTGATATTATTCTATACCACCAAATATTAGAATTCTCAATGTTTGGTCCATGCCTTAATATATCATGTATCCATCTTAAAATAGGATCCACTTCACCTCATGTTGACCAATTTCTCACAACACACAAGGAACCCTTCACTTTATTATTAAATATCATATCTTCCCATGACATATATGACCACTTGCATCTAAAGGAGGTCTTATGGATTTTATACTTGAATAGTTCTTTCAAAATTTTAATCCCAATAAATTCATGGGATACCCATTTAATTTTAAATAATTTTCTTTGATGGTGGGGTCCAAAAAGCCAAGTCTTCCCTTTATTTTAGGAGTGGTGCACAACTTGTAGGATATATCCACCATACCATTAGATCCAGTCCACTTAGACTAAAAATAATAATATTTTATTTTAGTCAAACCTTCATAGGTATTATGAGAACCCATCCATGTTTAGGAGTAATATACATAAGAAGCCACCAACACTACACTTTTTTTAACCTGAATTTTACCATCCAATTATAGAATATTGATAGGCCATCAAACTTTCTATAAATATTCTTTAGCACCCAATCCCACATTCCATGGGGATAATCATTAAATCTAAAAAGTATTTTCAAATATCTAAAACTATGTATGGATGGAATTATTTTTCATTCAAGGCAAATATTGCAAACTTATGAGTCATAGGAATAGTAAATAGCCTAAGCTTCAGAGCCACTAATATTGAAGTTTTTTTTCATCATAATATAACTATAAAATTCTTGGAAAATAATTCATATCTAATCATTTGGTCTACAAGAACAATATTAAATCATCTAGAAAATGGGAATCAATGATGAATTTCCCATTTAAAAGGTTGATTTCTTGAATCAAACCTTGACAATGAGCTATTATCAATGAGTGACCTATGGTGTCTACTATAATGACATACAAAATAAGGGCTTTGGAGTAGCCTTTTCTTATGAATTGTTGGAGATAAATATATAAAATAGAATATCATTAACTCATTAAAATGGAACTTAATGTGTCTATATAAATTTTATCAAAATCCAAGACACGTAAATATTTTAAGGGTAATATCCTAATAATTTCTATCATAAGCATTATCAAAATCCATTTTAATCAACATAGAATCCTAGTTATACTCTTATTACCACTAAATATCTTACCATGCTATTATTAGATTATCTAAAATGTAGCATCCTTTAAAAAAATTGTCTATTTAAGAAATACAAATTTTAGGGCAATAGACCTAAAACAAATAGCTAAGGCTCTAGAAATAATTTTATAGGACACATTAAATAATATAATAAGGCTATATAGAAATATAGACTTTATTATCATGTTTGAGGATCAATTTAATAATTCCTTGGTTAATGAGTACCCTAATGAGATATTTTGATAGAATTTAATAAGTAGCCTATCAATACTAGGAGATTTTTATTTTTTATATCCCATAAGGATTATTTCAATTCTTATAAATAAATCATTTCATTAAGGGCAATGGTAAACATTTTTTAAAGCAATAAAGGAATACAATATTTACATAGCTAGTGACGATAGCGTTTCCTCAATTGAATCCTTACTAAATAGGTTATAAAGTGAGTATAAAAGGAATTAGCTATTTGGATAACATTAATGATAATAGACCAATCATATTTTTTCAACATAGTAATTCTGGCATAAATAATTGAATAAAATATTAGATTTCTTGTCTCCATGATTTAACTAGTTTAGATATTCTCTAATACAAGATCCATTAATTTTTATATTTTAACATTTAAAGGATAATTTTATACTTGTACCAATAATAATTGGACATTAGCATAGGGTTTATAAATAATAGAACTCCTAAGGTATGCAACACTATTATGAATTTTAGTCTCTTGAATCCTTATTTATCAAGCCATAAAACGACCATAACACCTCAATAATTTAATTATTATTTGAATGCAATCCTTCCACAAAGTATCCTAATCTTGAGAATAAGTTGGACATGTGTAGGCATTACAAAATTGTATAAGTTTTACATAATCCTAAAAATAAAAATGGGAAATACTTAATTTGAATGATAAATCTTAAATTCCATTAGTATTAGGGGAGAAGTGGATTGAAAATAAATTGAGAATGTGATTATAAAATATAGTATAAGGAATGACTAAGACTATTTGTATAGTAGGTATTTTTCAAATGGAATCACTTAAGTATACCCTATCATTCTTATTTGATCTTCTTTAAAAATCAATTTGACTATTCCACCAAGTAAACCATCTTGAAATATAGGTGATTTATTAAATAAAGAGATAAAATATTCCTAGAGAATTATTTAGTACCAAATTTTTTTCCACACTACTAGTTATGATCACTAGTGTTTTCAACTATGTTAAAGTCCTTGGCCATAATCTAATTAGTTTATGGAATGGGCACAACCAACCACTCCCATAGGGTTATATGATTTAATTTTTTATTAGAGGTATAAGTGGAATAAATTTCAACTAAATGGTTATCAAACACCATAGTTACCCAAATATATCAATTCTATAAGTCATGGCTAGTGTAATTAAATATAATTAAGTAGGAGGCAGAATTAGGATTATCCTTACCTTTTCCAAATTGTGTTGATTGAAAAATGGTTTACCTTGGGGTTAAAATTTAATAAAGCAATGCCCCAACATGGTACCATTGATCTTTACCTCATGAAGGAAAACAACATTACTATACGTTTTTATAAAATCCTCAAATTATGAAAGTTGTGCACAAGGAGTGCTTCACCACATATGTTTTCGGATAAATAAGTGAAACTCACGGGATACTAGTGAGAGGAGTTGTTCAATTCCATATACAAGGAAACTAAATTAATTCTTCATACTAATACCTTTTGACATGAGATTCTAGGGCCAAAGGAAGGAAAATAATTAGAAAATTCCAAGGAGAATTAGAAAATTTCAAGGAATTAATATGGATAGGATTAAAGGGTTGTGGAATTAAAATATTTGATAAGGAATGATGAACCAAAGTTAATTAGAAAGTATAGGTTTTTTCCTTGATGTAAAGGCTCCATTTTCTATGAGAAATACACCTCTAGAATTAATAGTTGAATAATACCCTCTTTTGCCATAGATGCACCAGTTGTAGACCATCTCAATGTTCAAAATAAAAATTTGATTGATGCTTGTAGGTTGATGGTTTTCATTTCTCAAATGTTCATCAAACTTTTCCTTTATAAAACTAGATTTTTTATTGACATGTATCTATAAAGGAGGAATGGTTATGGCTAAAACAATGGAAGTAATGTTATTGCAACCTCCTCTAGCTACTTTTTATGCCAAACTTTAAAAGAAATCCTAGATCCTATGTTTGACTTCATGGGAGTAGAAGCAAGAATTAGGAAGGTTAAATTAGTTTAAGAGTGGAGAAAAATAAAACCTAGAACCTAATATTTCATAATATAGATTCAATGGCTTAGATAAATCCATATTAACACATACCCTAGGGTGTATTCTAAGGCTTGAATACTTTTTCTCTCTCATTATTTTTCCATATGATGTGGCCAATTTGAGACAATATTAAGGATAGAAAGAGCCTATCCAAGATATTAAGGGATGATAACTTGAACCAGATATGATATTGGGACCAAGAGAGACCTTTGTTAGTCTCACAATGACACTGAGAGGGGGGGTGAATCAGTGTAGCTCTTAAAAACTTGAATCTACAATTCTTAATGCCTAAACAATGAAAGCTTAAAAATCAATAAATAAAATATCCCAAAAGAGCATCACACAACACAAGATGTACCGAGGTTCACCAGTTTTGGCTACTTCTAAAAATTGACTGTTTGAACTCCCATCCAAATCTAGCCTTTGCAAAATAACAATTTTACAATCAATTTACTAACACCCACTAGAAGGAGCACCAACCTCTGATTTATCTGTAACAATAGAAATGAGTGCCAACCCTTGATTTATCTACACAAATAGAAAGGAGCACCAACCCCTGATTTATCTGCACCAACAGAAAGGAGCACCAACCCCTGATTTACCAGCACCAACTGGAAGGAGCACCAACCCCTGAAGCCAAGCACCAACTTGGACTTCTATTCTAAAACTAGAAGATTGACATAAATATGCCTTCACTTTTACAAGACCCTGACTGGTCTATTGCTTTCTCAACATTGCCCACTCTTCACATAGCACACACCCTGCTCGCTCTCCTCTTGCTCCCTTCACAAGATTAACTCCACCTCGCTTTAATCTCGAGCGCTTTTTCTCTATTTCAACAGCACTTTATTTCTCCACATAGACCTCCTTTTATAACAAAGTTCTCACTCTATTTTTACCTTCCATATTCTCGCATGCAACCCATAACTGACCCTGTAACTATCATTATGACTTTAGTTCACTGTTCTTATTTTAGCTGCATGATATTTTTTCTATAACGACCCTTGTAAATATCGTATAACTTTAGTTAACTGTTCTTAATTTAGCTGCATGATTTTTCTTTGTAACTGCTATGTAACTTCAGTTAACTGTCACATATCTTATTTTTTCTGGGTTCTCTTCTTAGCTCGTGAAAACACAACATGTCATGATATCGCGACACTTTCGCCTCCTTGCTTCTTTTGTTTTCTTGCACCCACAAAAACACATGTCGTGATATCATGACAATTTTGCCTCCTTGCTTCTTCTATTTTCTTGTACCCATGAAAACACAACATGTCATGATATCATGACACTTTCACCTCCGTACTCTTCCTTTTTACTTTTGTCATGATATCGTGACACTTCTGCCTTCTTACTTTCTCTCTCCTCCTTGAGTCGTGAAAATGTGACATGTCGCGATATCATGACAATTTTTCTCCTTTCCACTTCTCTTGCCTTCAGGTCATGAAAACGTGACATGTCACGATATCGTGATACTTTTTCTCCTTAGCACTTTCTCTTACCTTCGGGTCATGAAAATGTGACATGTCACGATATCGCGACACTTTTTCATTCTCTTTCTTCCTACCCTTTCTGAGTCGTGAAAATGCAACATTTCATGAAATTGTGACACTTTTCCTTCTCTGCCTTCCTTCTCTCTTCAAGTCATGAAAATGTGACATGTCACGATATCACGACACTTCTTTTTTTTCCTTCCTGCTCTTTTCAAGTCGCAAAAATGCGACATGTCGCGATATCGCGACACTTTTCTTTCTCTTCCTTCCTCTTCACTTTGGACCATGAAAATGCTACATGTCACGATATCGCGACACTTTTTCCTCCTCGCATTTTCTCTTCGCTTCGGACCGCGAAAATGCTACATGTCATGAAATCGTGACACTTTTTCCTCCTTGCATTTTCTCTTCACTTTGGACCGCGAAAATGCTACATGTCATGAAATCGCGACACCTTTTTCTCTCTCCTCTTTCTCTTTGCTTTGGCCCGTGAAAATGAAACATGTCACAAAATCACGACACCTTTTTCTCTCTCCTCTTTCTCTTTGCTTTGGCCCATGAAAATGAAACATGTCACGAAATCGTGACACCTTTTTCTCTCTCCTCTTTCTCTTTCAATATGTCACGAAATCACGACACCTTTTTCTCTCTCCTATTTCTCTTGCAATATGTCACGAAATCGTGACACTTTTTCTACTTTTCTTTTTCTCTTCCAACATGTCGTGAAATCGCGACACTTTTTCTACTTGCCATTCTCTCTTCCAACATGTCGCGAAATCGTGACACTTTTTCTTTCGTACTATCTCTCTTGCAATATGTCACAAAATCGTGACAGTTTATCTTGCTTGCGCTTTCTCTTCGAACATGTCATGAAATCGTGACAGTTTTTCTTGCTTGCGCTTTCTCTCCGAACATGTCACGAAATCGTGATAGTTTTGCTTGCTTGCGCTTTCTCTCCGAACATGTCACGAAATCGTGACAGTTTTTCTTGCTTGCACTTTCTCTCCGAACATGTCACAAAATCGTGACATTTTTTCTTTCTTCTCAACATGTCACAATATCATGACAGTTTTTCTTTCTCTCAACATGTCGCGATATCACGATAGTTTTATTTCTTATCAACATGTCGCGATATCGCGACAGTTTTCTTGCTTCTCAACATGTCGCGATATCGCAATAGTTTTCTTTCTTCTCAACATGTCGCGATATCGCGACAGTTTTCTTCCTTGTGATTTTTTATTTTTTTTTTAGAATATGGGCCACTTCGATCTTTTGGATAATCACTTTACATACTCTGAAGAACCTCTTATCTCTTGTCCACTACATCACTGAACTCCTATCCACTACATCAATCGATCTGTCTGAGCATCAACTAATCTGTCTGACTGTGTTGACAACAATGACAATACTATTGCTGCACCTTGCTCAACAAGAACTAGATATGATATTGGGACCAAGAGAGACCTTTTGGATAAAAAATGACCACCTTAAATGTAGGAAATATGACCACATACTATATATACCATAATGAAGAGAATCTTAAAAGCATTAGTAGGAAAAAAAAAGCTAATAGAAACATAACTCTTTCCTAGTCCTCTCATAGTCTTAATGGTCTAACCCCTACCCTATTTCTAAATCCCTCTTCTGCATCCATAGATACTCTTATTAAAATAATTATGGTTTTTTTAGCCAAATATTGATAGACTAATATAAATTTATCTAGAAGAGAAAATTCAATAGGTTTACATCATTCATTAGAATGTAATCACATGCTCAATGCTTAGTTGTGTGAGGATTTCACTTACTCATGTTAGCATGCTTCCCTTTGAATGATCACTCATTGACTTGATGATATTTTGAGAGGTATTTAGCATAGTAGAGTTTGAATTTAAGTAGATATTGGGATTTTGAAAAGAGGATAAATGTGTTTCTTTATATGTCAAGGCTTATAGCCCAAGAATGTAAGCATTAAGAGACATTGTTAATGGTAATAAATTTAGAAATACATTGATATCCTCCTCCTTTTACTATACCAAAAAATTCAAACTATGCAAATATTAGGAAGGCTAAGAGAGGGTTTGTTTGGAATAATAAGGATTGACTCCAAGGCACTCTTGAGTAAATAAAAATAAAAATAAATTGACAAAAGGTATCAAATTTTTGTGTATAATGTTTTAGAATTTTTGTATTGTTCTTTCCAATATAGTCCTTGGAAATGGGATTTATTTCAGAGGGCACTTGATATGCAATCCATTTTATATCCTTAAATTTCTAGGGTTCACATGATCCCATCCACAGGAATTAAATATTAATGTTCTAGAGGTAATAAATTATTCTTTGAAATAACGTCACATACATAGGCCATGTATGTGCATTTAGCCCAAGTCGAAATACTAAAGGTTTTGATCACATGCATTTAGGGTCAAGCGCCACGATACTTTTAGTTAAAATTTTACAACATAATAAAATATAACCAATTTAAAATATGATATAAAAACTTATTATATTTTCATTACTAAGTAATATCTTTAAAAAAATTAAACAAGCAATTGAAAAAATTAAAACATATATTTTAATAAGATACGTGTGGCTTCTATTGGGGTGACTCCCATCAAACTATTACATTTTTTGTTAAGTTAATTAAACCATATTTAGCTTTTCCTTTTATTAAAAAAATTCTTAATTTTATTTTTTAATAAATATATTCTTCATCTTCATTAAACTAATATATTTTTATAATTAGCTCCTTTACATAATTTTAATTAAGAGATACAATCTCACTAGGCGAGTTGCCTTCTAAAATTTAAATTTTACCAAGATTATGATCAACACTATGATTGGCTAAATTGTCTTCTACATAATTTTCTTCTCTATAGATATGTTCACATTTCCAAGAGATTGACTCCAACAATAGTTGATGAACATTGATAATAATGTCATTTTTATTCCAATCCATATATCTATTTTTTAATAGAATTAATGATCATTTGTGAACCCCCCTCAACTAAAATATATTTCCACTTTTCAAATTTATTTTTTATCCCTATAATAAATGCCCTAGATTATGTATAATTTTTAGTTGAAGTTCCATATGATTCATAGTAAGAAGTTTTTCTTTATTATTTCAAAATACATCACCTCCATCAATGTTTCCTAGAAATCAATAGAAGCACCATCAAAATTAATTTTGATAAATAAACCTAATTTCTATATATTTCTATTGAGTTAAATCCATAATTGCAAATGAATTTTCCATGTATATTCAAATATTATAACCAAGAGGGTAGAACCCATTTTTCTTCACTTGAGACTTCCCATGATGCGAACCATGTCTATAAACATTTTGCAAGAGAGGTAATAGTACAATTCCAAACCTGGGCATGATTTTGAGACTTGTTTTTAAAATTCACTTATTTTTTTCAAGCGCGAGACCAATTCTCCATATAATGTATAATAATTTATATATGAAATAATTAATCCACCATTTCATCAACTCTTTCAATATTACTGGAGCTTCTCATTATATTTTTATATTTCTAAACAAACAATCCAAAAAAAGTAAGAAAGGGATAATGAATAAGTAAATAGTTCGATGTTTCTATATCTTTCTCACAAAAGGAATACTAAAGAGTCCATGGTATCATCATCTTTGTAGGCTCTTTCTTGTAAGATTATTTCTTTCGACTACTAACCAAATAAATATTAATGTCTTATGGAGAGCCTCTAGTGACCAAATATTCTTCTCTTGAAATTAATAGGAGAACAATATTATAATTTATATAAATCCTTATAGCCCAATTTGAGAAAGTATCCACCATATTTTTGTATATTCCAAACCAACTTATCATTTCATAAAAAAATAGTAAAAAATAACTCCTAAAGCATTTTTTAAATCTCATCACTATTTGTTTGAGTTTCTTTCTTTTAACTAGGTTACTAATAGAAATATACGATCTCAAGTTGTTATTCTCATTAATATAATATTTGAACTTTGGAATTTTACAACATAGAAATTTTTGAGAAAGAAAGAATTTGGAATTTATATCTCCTTCCATGAGCCCTGTGTCCTTGGATTTATGGAAGCGGTATCAGTCCTTTTATACTACATTATGTTAATAAGAGAGTAATTATTTTTGTTACACATAAGTATACTTGTCCATTTCATTAATTTTTTCTATATCTTCTAAGTATTTAATCTTGGATAAAATTTCTTATATTATTTAAATATTTTACCAAAATATTTGGCTCTAAATTTACCCCTTTAGATATTTCATCTTTTGAACATACCTATACATACACGATCCTTCAAAGTTTGCTTCATCCCAATATAAGATAGCCATGTAGAATAATTCATGGTCTTGGATCCATATAGACTAAAAGTGAAATGGATTTGGATGAAAATTATTGATTAAAATGCATATCAAGAGAATGGTTTTATGATCTAATCCTACTCATAAATAAAAATCTCAAGAGATTGTATAGTCTATCTACAACCATTTGTTGGACAACAAAAATATATCCAATATTTTTACTATATCAGTTTACCTAAAACATCTATCACCCATGCTTATTGAAATATTGAAGAATAACAACCTAAGAGCGATTTGATTTTTTTTTTATAAATACTTCTTATACACATCTGTCGTGGGGATTAAACCCGGGTCACATCATCGATAATGCAAGTGGCATCCTTGTTGGTAGACCACATTACATGTATAAGAGCCATTATAATTAGCAAATAAATTAAAATATTACATTCATTTAGAACATATAGGAGTATTACCCTTATTTTCTAAAAGAGATAAATCTATATTGAAGTCCTCTGAAGAATATAAAAGTCATAATTATGAATGATCATTGTATTTCATAAAAAAATATCAAATTTCATCCAACATATTTCATAAGGAGCTATTATATTTAAATAACAATTTTTTTTTAATGATTTTACACAAGTTTTTATGAGGGGTCCTTGTCCCATTATAATGAGTAGGGTTTGAACCTTGGAACCTCTCAAAGAGAGGCCAAATCCCTTACCACTGCAGTAAGCTTACAACTCATTTAGAGCATATACATTTTTCAATGAGTTTTATAGGTTTTTATGAGGGGTCCTATTCCCCTCATACTTAGTGGGATTTCATCCATGGACAGCTCAAAGAGAGGCCAAAGACTTTAGCACTATAGTAAGCTTACAACTCATTTAGAGCATATACATTTATAACCTCAAGTTTAATTTTTTCTTATTTCCTCCAAAATCAATTATAAAACTATTAATTTATGATTCTAACAATTTTCCATCACATTTGTATTTGTCCCATATTGTTGCAACACCTCTAACAAATTTTATAGAAGAAACTAAAAGACGATCACCCATTTTCAAAATTTTTGAATGAATCCTTACATTTATCACTATTGTTGTAGGTGATATGGATAGGGTAGGGCAATCCTCCAAGGGAGGTCCCTGGTTTGAATATCCACCCTACCAAATGCACATTGGGTATCCAAAATCCAGTTGATTATTTTGGTGCGATCAGGGCCGAGCGTGACTCTTGGGTGATTTTGATGGTGTAGAACCCCCTGGTTGTGGTTTCTCAGACCAAGGCGACCTCGTAAGGGGTTTTTCGCTAAATTCAAAAAAAAATCTTAAGACTATACATACCTATCAATTTCCAAATAACTCTTCTTTTAGGGGCCTTATTCATACCCTTATTATTCCACAATATCAATTTTCATGATCAATTTTATATTATTTGTGTTTTTAGCTCCACTTCTTGTTAATACCTAAGATATTTGTTTTTAGTTTCCCAAATAAATATTCCTATGCATTTATTTTTTTATTTATTCTTGCTTTGGAGTTCCTCCTCTCCTCTTTTTTTTACTACTAATACTTTTATCTTTATTGATTTCTTCTAATTTTCCATACTATTGATAATGAGATTTATCTTCTAAAGGTTTTTATTTTTCTAGATAATTTAAATGGCAAGATAAATCCTCACAAACATTTTTTTATTTGTATTTACTCTAAAAACCTATAGTACAATAATTATCCTCCATAGGAGTTACCTTATGTTTTTATAAAAATTCTAGATATTGCCTTGGAAACCCTAAAGTTTAAGTATTATCCTCTATAGTAATTACTTTCTTATGCTACCCTCAAAATATTAAATTTTGAAGGATATACTTCATACTAATTACTTTATTATGTCACTCTTTAAACCCTAAAGTGCAATGGATGAGCTATATAATACTTTTATTTTATTGTAAGGAAAGGATTAATACTACTTGAGAATAATAAAGATGTTATATCTATATTATCCTTAACCTCTTTTACCTCCTTTATTTTAAAATTTGCCTCTTCATTTTCCTTCACATATTTACCTCCTAAATTTTAACTTATGCATTGTGTTTCCTCTTACCTTGTATTCTTTATTTAATTTTATGGTTTATATGGGTAAACCATAATATCCTTCACCATTTGAAGATGTAGAGAGACTTGGATATTTTTTTATTTGATAAAGCTTATACTATGGCATGATCTCCTTTTTCCATGTTGAATTTTATCCCATGCACAAAATATTTCATCTCTTTCTCCAACATTTTTACTTTATAATTTATTTCCATGTCTAGTCTCATTAAATTTACAACATTAAAATGTATTGTTTTCATAATCCACTTGTCAATCTCATCTCTTGATTCAAATTTAATCTCATTCGATTGCTATAAAGTTTTTATAATATCTATGACAAAACATATTTGGGTGTGTATAGCATCCCTTCACTCTTTATTATTTAGTCCCCCTAGATGAATTCCCCTATAGTATTACCAATATTCTTCAAAACTTATTTATTTATAACTTAAAATATAAATCCAAATATCCTAATCCACATCAAAACCTTTTTAATAGTTTATATCTCTATAAAAAAATTCTCACTCCACAATCTTAAATATAATGTATCTCTCCCCCTAAACTATGGTCTACCAACCATTTTTTTATCCACAGTATCTAAATTAGAGAAGATGGTGAAGAAATATCCTTTCGAAAGAAAAGTCACAAAGTATTTTGAATGCAATCTCTACTTCTAGTTCATTCAATATTGAATCTTCAAAATTTGTGTTTAGTATCCATGGAACTTACATATTGAACCTCTTCTTTAAGAACCATCATATCATACCTGATCATCTCATCCTTACTCATTTTTTGTTGTAATATTTCCTACTTATATAAGGTTTTCCACATATTTTCTCTTCCTCTTTCCCCGAGTAGGAAATCCTTACTTCCAATTAGGGCTTTCAAAATTGACTTTCCTACAATGCTACCTAGTTTTACTTCATAAAAATCATTTAGTTTTTAAATTTCTCCAATGATTTAAAATAATAAAATGTGGTATTTTCTCTTGGATCATACATGTTTGTTTCTTATACTCATTTATTTATCACACCCACAACACTTAATTGAGTTTTAAAGCAAGAAAATATGCTCTTGACTTGAAAAATTAAAATTAAAATTAAAAATTTTAATTGTGACTTAATTTTATTTTTTAGATTATTTTTTTGAAAAATAATTTGAAAAAACTTGTATTAAAAAAAATATCATTTACAAGTTGGTATGAGACTTTTCCCAGCCTTAGCCAAAGATAAAACATGTTTGCAACAATAAAAGAAGATTTGCATTGGAGCCAAATCTCTTAAACCATATTTTTACAATGACTGTTCACCTATTTACAACTATAAAAGAAGATCTAAATTGAAGCACAAATATCCTAAAAAATATTTCTAGAATGGTTATCCAAATTAGCTAAGTACTTAATTTGCTCACCAACATACCTAATAATCTCATCCTCGATAGCCATGTCATTGTTCCACTAAACCCCTACCTCCTTCTCAGTGCCCATCTTAGCCAGGAAGTCTGCCACTTTATTTAGATATCTACTCACATAAACTGGAATCACATCATCTAATTCCCTCCATAATTCCTTAATTTGAGTGACAATAATCCTCAACCTCCATGTTTTCAAAGTAAAGATCCTCATGCAATCTAGAGCTCCAACCATTATTTGGACTGATTCTAGGATTATCCTCATGTAACCTTGTTTTACCACCCAAATAGAAGCAAATTTGATAGCTAAGGCTTCTACTTCATTGTTTGTGGCTCTTCCCAAGCCTTGCAATTACCAATAGAGCATTATTCCAACATAATTCTAATAAACCACTTCAATTCCATCTCTACCCGGATTTCCTTTTGCAACTCCATCAGTATTAATTTTAATCCAACCTTCTAGGGGTGGTTCCCAACTAGCTATGTCCTACCCCTATTGCACTTTAACTTCTTTCTCCATTGCCCCAATAAAATCCTAAGTTTTATCTTTAGCATAGACTACCATAATTTTTGTGACTTTGCTCCAAATGACCTGTCAAACTCCATTTAAAGAAGAAAAAGTTTCTCTAAATATTCTAGCATTTCTCTCCAACCACACTTGCCACAAAATGAAGTTTAATACAAGATCTAAACCAATACAAATATCTTTAGATTTAAATCTACCCCTCTTCCATATTTCCCAAATATTAATCTAATTTAAATCATCATTAACTTGAATTTTATAATATAAAAACCATCTCTCCCAGATCTGGCATGTGAATGGGCACTCAAAAATCAAGTGAACAGTTGTTTCCTCACTCTTGTAGCATAAAACACATTTATATGGACCAATTATTCCCATACATCTAAGATTATCAAAAGTAAGAATTCCATTATGCATGAACTACCAGGCAAAAAAGTTTACTTTTGGCCAACCCTTATACTGCCAAATATTTCTCCAATCCTCAACCTAATATGTATGAGGAGGAGGCTCTGGAAGGATCTTATCATATCCATCCGTCATTGTGTAGACACTAAGGCTCTGATAGCCCCAAGCTAAGTCATCCTCCTCATATCTACTTGTGAGAAATATTTCTTCCAAGTGTTTAGTCATGATGGGTGTCAAATCCTGAGGGATTGAAATTGGCCACTCATCCAACTTCTTAAACTGCTTAAACTTATAATCCCCCAATTGACTAGTGTTGAAATAACTTTCAATTTGGACCCAACCCCTAGTTTCTATGGCTATTTTTATTGGTTTAATTTCAATAAATTCAACAATGATAGGTGGGTATTGATCCCATATATCTATCCAAAATCGTGTTTTCTCCCCTCCCCACTTTCCAAAATAATCCATATTTTACTACCTGAGATCCTAACTTGAGAGCCTACTACACTAAGGATCCATTACCATCCAAAGGGAAATGACCCACCTCATTTGGGTTTACCTATCCCAAATATTTACTAGTTAATATTCTACTGAATAAAGAAGTTGGGAAATCCACCTCCAACAAATCTTTCCAGCCAAAGATTTATTATTTAAATTTGACCTTCTCAATCCCAAACCTCATTTTACCTTGGATTGGATTAATTTCTCCCAACCTACTAAGTCTCATTTCCTCTCTCCTTTTACTCCTTCCCATAAAATTTTCTAGCCATCTTGTACAACTCTTTCCATATGGTATATGGGGTAGAAAGGATAGAAAATTTATAAATTGGCATGGCCTGAATGACTAACTGTAAAAAAGTTAATCTACCCCCATAGCTTAACAATTTGTGAGACCAATGATTAATTCTTTCCTTGATACAATCCAAAATATTCCTCAAGATATCTATTTTTAGTTTTTTAAAATGCAAAGGGACCCCCAAGTATACCACTGGGAGAGAAGTCCTTGTGAATCCCAAGATCTCTTGTCAAGATTGAAAAATACCACTTTGGATTTTTTATCATTGAAGGCTTGGTTTGTAGCCCTAAGGTAGACATTATGTGTATCTCTAATAATTCTTGTTTCCCTGAAGCTGGCAACTCCCACCAATCTTGTGTCATCCACAAAATGTAGGTGAGTCAAAACATCCTCACCCACCTTGATACATGTTAGAAAACCTTGTTTTCTTCTCCTCAATATGATTCTACCCAATCCTTCAACCAATATGAGAAAAATATAATGAGAGAAAGGATCTCCTTGAGGAAGGCCTCGAGTAGCTCCAAACGATTGCAAGGGAAGACCCTTGATTAACACTGAGTATGTCATAGTAGAAACATAGCTCATGACCCATTCTATCCAATCTTGAGAGAAACCAAAGGCTGCCATCATCTTTGACAAGAAGCTTCACTCCACTCTATCATAAGCCTTTGATATATCTAGTTTTATGAACATTCCTCTATTACCATATGTTTGCATTGAATGGATTTCCTCCTAAGATAGAACCACATCATCCAATATCTACCTACCCTCTACAAAATCCCCTTGATCTGAGAATATAATGCTATGTAGAAGAGGTTTTAGCTGCTCAGCCATTACCTTTGTGATTATTTTATATATGACATTGCATAAGGTAATAGGTCTATAATATGAAATATGTACCCTCTCCTCCCCTTTTGGAATTAAGGCAATGAAAGTATGATTTAATGCTTTAAGCATTATTTTACTACCTTTGGACTCCTATATAACAACCATTACATCCTCCTCCAAGTTATCCCAGAAGGCCTAAAAAAAATCAATTGAAAATCCATCTCGACTTGGTGTTTTTTCAGTGCTCATTCCAAAGACCACATTCTTCAGTTCCTCTCTATCAATAGGTTTAAATAGGGCCTGCTTTTCTTCTTTAGAGATAAAAGAGGGTATGACAACAATAACTTCTTTTTGAGACTCTTCATCTTACACCATAATTTTCTTAAATAGTCTAGAAAAATAATCAATTGAATGGAAATGCATACCTAGAATTGTATCAAAGGAGTGTCCATTCTCATATTGAAGAGCTTCCATGTTGTTCATCTACCTCCTAGCACAAACAGTTTAATCACCTTGTAATAACCAAGTGGTTCTTACTCTATGTTTCTAGTAGGTCTCCTCTTGGTTGTCAATGTCCTCAATCGCTTTATGCAATGCATCATCCTCTTCTTTGAGCTACTCTATAATTGTTCCTTCCCTAAAGTATTTTTGAACCTCATCCCATCTGGCCACCAATGGAGCTCTTTGGACCTAGAAGTCTATATTGTTAGCTCACCTCCATTGTTTCAGTTGATCTTTGACATAATGAAGCTATTTGTGGAATCTAAACATTGTTGTCCCATATGTTGGGTGGACTTCTTCCCACCACTGTGGAATTTTCTTTTGAATTTCCTCTTTTTGTAACCAAAATTTTTCAAATTTAAATGGTGTGTGATGCTGCACTATTTTGATCTCTCCTTCAAACAAAATGGGAAAGTGATCTAAAACTGGACCCTCCAAAATCTGAAATTTTATATTCCATTTTACAAATACCTCCTCTAAAACAAAAAAAATGGTCTAACTTCACCTTCCTACTATGTGGCTCCCTCCTCTTATTATTCCAAGTATAGTTGGTTCCAGGGCATTTAATATCCACCAAGTGTAATGCCTAGACTTGGGCAATCATAAGTTGATCCCTTGGATCCAAAATTGGGGTTCCCCATTCCTGATCTCTAGAGGATAATTTAGCATTAAAATACCCAAAAATAATCCAGTCTAACTCTTCCCTTGATACTCTCATGTTATGCACAACTTTACATTGATGCATCCGACCATCTAGGTTTTGAGCCCCATAAAAATTTGTGATTAAAACATGTTCAGCTATGAAATTATTTCTAAAATGTGATTTGAGAAAACCCCTCCAACCTATATGTTCTATTGCAGTCCATTAAAGAAAGTTCCAAAGAGTAACTATCCCCCTTGAGACCCCTTGAGTAGCCACTTCCATATGACTAGCACCACTCCAAAGTCTGTTAACTATTTTACACAAAAGATCCAACAATATTTTTGTCTCCTAGATAAGCAAAAATAATAATTTATATTTTTCTAAGAGTCTTCGAATAACAGATTGATAGGTTCTATTGTTTAAAACCCTAACATTCCATTATTGTATAATCATTGGTTACCTTGAGAGAAGTAAAAATCTATTGGCCTCACCAATCCTCTAGTGATCAGTTTGTCTCCTTGAGCTACTATCAATTCCTTATTTGATTTTCTACCCACTCCTTGAAAGCTGCTATTTTTTATCTCTTTTCCACTTGAGTTATCCCTATATTTGGCCTTTATATGTTCTTTTTTTCTATGCCCATGATGACATCCTTAATTATTGGTTGCTCTTGGTTATGCACTATCAATACCCCTACACTCTCTGATTGTGGTAACTCACTGTACTCAATTACCTGCTTTATGATGGGGGGATATGAAAGAGGATCTTAAACATGGATGTTATTATTTTTATTATTCCCATCCACTCCTTCCATGAATTTTTATTTTTCTTGGTCCATTAGTGTCTTAAATATCTCATACCTATTGGAGGGCTTGAGTTGGGTTTGCTCTTTACCATATTTTTTCTTTTGCCTTCTCCTTATTTTGGGTTGTTCAAAACCATCTCCTTGTGCTTATTTACCCTAAGAAATATTGGTTGGTTCTTTGTTGATTTTTGACTTACCCTCCTTAGGAAGATTTGAAATTCCTATAGGAACCTCCATTTTTATGTTCATATTATTTGGGCAAGATCAGGCCAAATACCCATATTTGTGGAAAAATCTGCATCTAAAGGGCAATGCCTCATAATTTAGTTGTTGAATCCAAGATAGTCCTACAATTTTGAGTTCCACCTCTATTGGTAGAGGTTGGCTAAGATCAATTTCCACACATAATATTGCATAAATAGCTATTTTTCCTTCTATTGTGTCTTTGGAAATACCTAAATGTCTTCCAAGGGAATTGTCGATAATTTCCAATAACTTCTCACTCTAAAACTCCATTGGAAGTGCATACAAATGCATCCAAAATAGGACAACAGTGGGTTCAATTCGAGGATCAAATCCCACTCTCTAGGGTTGAACAAATAATCTTGTCGGACCATGATTCCTCTTTTCTGATTCAAAAGTCCTATTTCTATCAACAAGTGAAGAAAAACTAACAATAAAATATCCATTGCTAATAAACCAAAAGGAATACTCACCAAGAGGCTCCTAGTTTTGCCAGACCCAGGAATGCAAAAAATTTAGGATAGGGCGAGTACCCATGAATTTACAGATCGATAATGATTGGCTCTATATAAAATTGTTTCTTTGACCATCCTTTGCTCAATGGAAATCTTTGGCCTTGATTATGACTATGGCAAGCATCCATTAACTCGTTAAGATGTTGATCTATTTCCAGTAGCCATAAAGAGCATTTTTAATGCAGTTTTTTGTGCTTCTTCAATATTTGATGGATATTTATCCTTTAACAAATCTATAAAAGAACTATGTCTCTCTAGAAGAGGATCCGGGTGTGTCTCCATTGGGTTCTCCTAGGACAACAATATTGTCTTCAAATCCACACATCCAACCGATGCCGTAGTTTTCTCTTGCAGAGCTCCACCCTAAATATCATAAAATGTTTTAATATTAATAATAATTTTTTGGATTATTATAATATAAAAATATGTTTATTTATGTCTATAATTCTTAACATTTAATTAAACTATATTTTATAAATCATTACACTTAATTAATAGTTATATATTTATATCATTAGAATATCTATCCACTCTAATTATATTTATTAATTTATTAATATTTGTTATCATCACAAATACAATGATATTGACATAAAAGTGGAGCATCCTAAATGGAATATGATAAACAATTTCATGATAAAGTGACATGGAATAATATGTTCAATTGAAAATAACTATGACCACACATGTGGTTTGTGATGGAAATCTGAAAAATATTTATCATTAAACAAGTTTGTTTAAATGTTGTCACAACATTACTCAACTTTAAATAAACTATTAAAAAAATTAATAAACTATGGTTTGCAATTAAATTATTTATTCAAATACCATGATAGTTCAATGATTATATAATATTTCACAATTTTATAAGTGATTAAATGGAAACGTAAACTTAAAAAAGTATAATAAACAATCAACAATAATATTTTTTAATTATTTAATAGCCAAATATATTTTTAGTTTTATGTTTTACCATTTTTTTTTAAAAGGAAGAATAATGTAGTACCTAGAGGTAAATTATGGGAATGAATGGAAAAAATTGACATACCAACCAACTTTAGAGTAGTTGTACATAGATTTTATAAGCATGTGGTGGCAAAAATTAGAACTCTATAAGGACTATCAAAGTGTTTTAGGAGTGATATCGGGGTGAAACAAGGTTGTCCATTATCACCTACTTTATTTGGCTTTTACATTGACAACATGGAGGAATGAGTAGAAAGCATGGGAAGAGAAGTGTCATGACCCGTTTCCATGGATCCTTCCCAAAAGTCTACTAGTTAATTAGTGGGATGAGTTATTGACCAAAAAATTAGGTATAGACCCTAAATAATACTACAAATTTCAACTAGGAATTTTGGTAAATTATAGAGAAGGATTTATTATCTTTCATAGAAGATAATTTAAATTAATTTAATTAGAAAATAAATAAAGTTTTGGTGAAAGAAGAAATAGAAAATAACTTTTCACCAAAATTTACTACAAAGTAGTAAATTGGGTGTAAGTAACCTAATTATGTAACAATTAGGTCCTCACCAAGTTTATCCAATTTTAATTGGATTAAAAAGAATTTTGGACTTTTCAAACAACATATGAAATATTCTATGGTTTGAAAATAAAATATTATTTTCCACATGGCCTATTTTTTTTTTTTAAAATAAAGGGGTAAAAATTTATTGATAAAAAGTCTGGATTACAAAGTACAACTGAGCTTCCAACCAGGACTCAAATAAACAACCAAACAGGCTAAAACCACTAGACTAGAATGACACCTGGAAAAGACAACAAGAATAAACCACATTAAGTTTGTACATCCTTGTGGATCAACTCCCATAGATGTTAAAAGTCCCCATATGGGAGACTCTCCCAAATATTGATACTCCAAGGATCCACCAACTCAAAAGCCTTTTGGCTAGGTAATCAACAACCACATTCCATTCCCTTGGAATGTGCACAAAGGATATAAATTTGAACTCTTCACTCATTGTGATAATCTGAATGGCTACAGAGGCCAATTTCCAATTACCTTCCTCGACCTTCTTACTATTTAAAATATTAACCATAATTTGAGAGTCAGACTCACAGATAATCCTATGTCAGCCAAGAGAAAACCCCCTCCGCAAGGCCTCAAGAATTGCAAGAGCTTCCATAAAATTGTTGGAGTGAACACCTTTATAAATGGAAAAGAAAAAATTGACACCACCAGTAGAATCTTTCCCAACATCACCAATGTCAGCATGTCCAGGATTACCCCTAGACAATTCGTCCGTATTAATTTTTAAAACTCCTCTAGGGGGTGGCCTCCACCTACCTTATCTCCTAACCTTATTGTTGAGCTTAGGAACCCTACTAGGGCTAGAAGATTTCACACCATCCCCTAAGAGACCAAGGGCTTGCTATACCTTCTCCTCCATAAAATCCAAAAGAGGGCCCACATCATATTTGCTATGGATGGTTTCATGAACCATATACAGGATCCCTTGCCAAATTTTTTGAACCAAATAATTGCTCTAAAATATTTCTTGATTCTGTTCAAGCCAAATTTTCTAGATGATGCAATAAGGACCCAAATTCCAAGCCACATGAAGGAAGGGGGCCTTGGCCGGAGGTCTGCCCAGACTACTCCAAAACTCCGCCAGGGATAGCACATGAAAACATGAATGATTCTAGGCGCTCCACCAATGGTGCCAAATGTCTCTGGAAAAGGAGCATTGGAAAAATAAATGAGAATAGTCATCCTCATTCTTATTGCAAAGGACACAAAAAGAGGGACCCTGAAATCCCCTCTTCCTCACATTATCCCAAGTGAGGCATTTATTATGAGCTACCAACCAGAGAAAGAAGTTACATTTTGGCCAGGAAAATTTATTCCATACCTTTTTCCACCAAGTGACAGGAATACTCCCATACTTTTACTTATCAAGAACCTGATAACCATAGGCTACTGAGTAGGTTCCCTTAGGATCAAGGTTCCAATCTAGAATATCTTTACCCCTCAATGAATAACAAGGCCTCCTCATAAGAATAAGAGCAAGCACATCTTTGTCCTTGGCTAGTCCCCCCTAGGGCCATTCCTGTAGATATTTCCACCTGTACATCTCCATATTTCTAAAAGACTAGATTTTTTTAAGTTCTCCACACGAGACCAACCTGCTTCCAAGAAAACAATGCTTAGGGAACTTAACCTAGGATATTGATTCAAGATAGTAGGGTGGCCATCCAAAGAATCCTCCCAAAAAATAGCATTTGATCCCTGATTGCAAATCCATAACAAAACCTGCTTGATTAAATTAGCTCCTCTTTTTGGAGTATCCCAGATAACTGAACCTTTCCCAACCAAGCTGACTCTAGGGATTTCAGCCTCAGAAATACCTCTCAAGTATTTACAAGATAATATTTTAGCCCAAATCTGATCTTGAGAGGTACACCATATCCAATAAAGTTTTGCAGCCAAAGCCTACCCAAAAAGAGTTGTCTATCACAACCCAAGACCTCCCTCTTGCACCGGCCTACATATAGAATCCCACCTAACCAAACTCCATTTAGATTGATCAAGTTTTCCAGACCATAAAAATTGTCTTGACAAAGCATCCATGTCCTTGATGAAGTGAGAGGGAGCTATTTGTACAAAACATCTATAAATGGGTAAAGCTTGAACAACAGATTTTAAAAGCAACACTCTACCTGCAGTGGATAGCCATCTGAAAGTCCAGTGATTCACCTTCCTTCTAAAATTATCAAGCATACACTACCAAGAAGATCTAGGTAGATGGTGAGATGAAATTGGAATACCAAGATAAATGAAGGGGGGAGTCCCAACCTGGAATCTTAGAATGGGAGCAATCCTGGCTTGAATAAGAGGAGGGGTATTGAAGAAGAAAATAGAAGACTTGTCCTCATTAATCAACTATCCAGAAGCACTAAGATATATGTCAAGAGACTGTCTAATATTTCTAGTTTCCCTGATAGTAGCAACTCCCAACAAAGTAGTATCATCAATAAATTGAAGGTGGGAAAGAGGTGTAAAACTACTATCCCAGTTCCACCCCTGAATGAGACCCGGCATGACTTGATACTTGAGAAGTCTTCCCAACCCTTCTGCCATAATGATAAACAAATAAGGATATAAAGGATCTCCTTGCCTAAATTCCCTTGAGGCCTCAAATAGCTCCGATGGCTCATTATTAACAAGAAAAAAGAATGAGGGAGAAGAAAAACATCTCATCACCCATCTAATCCATTTCTCCTCAAATCCAAAAGTAGCAAGAAATTTCTAAAGAAAGGACCATCTGACCCGATCATAGGCTTTGTCCATGTCCAATTTAATGAACATAGTTTTCTCCTTAGAAGTTTCCATCGAGTGAATAGCTTCTGTAGCAATAACAACCGCACCCAAGATTTTTTGGCCAAAAACAAACCCTCCTTGCTCCTTAGATATGATTTTGCTCAACCATATCTTCAGCCTCTCAGAAATAATTTTTGTGATGATCTTATACACAATATTGCAGAGAGCAATAGGCTTGAACATATCCAAGGAATTTTGCAGAGAAACTTCTGCGGTTCCTCTAATTTATATTTCTTTGTTAATAATAATATTCGATCTGACGCATATACAAACCAAATACAGATACGCAGAATAAACCAAAGGAAAACTTAGATAAATGCAATTGCCACTTAAGGTGGGCTCTCCCTCGTCGTAAAGGCTCGATGCGAATACGCAGATAAAAATAATGATAGATGATAAGATAATTTTAATTAATGAAACAACTACGCTAATAAATATGAAATTTTATGCACTTGGAGAACCTAGCCGACGGCTAGGTTTGGTATGTAGCATGACTCCCCTCCTCGGAAAGCTTTGTCCTCAAAGCTGGAAATGTCTGGAAAATACTTTCATGTTCCCATGTGGCATCTTCTTCTGGTAGGTCTTGCCATTTGATGAGAAATTCTTGAATCTGGCGCGATCTTAGTCTTCGTATTTTGTGTTGTAATATATCTTCAGGTTGGAGATGTATGCGTCCTTCCTCATCGAGCACTGGTAATTCTGATTGACTTTGCACTTTCTGACCAATTACTTTTTTGAGACATGAGACATGAAATACCGGGTGTATTCGTGATGATGAAGGTAGCTCTAACTGATAGGCTACTTCTCCAATGCGGCGCACAATTTTGTAAGGACCATAGAATCGTGGAGCCAACTTTTGACTGGTCTTTATCCTTAACGATGCTTGTTTGTAAGGTTGCAACCTTAGGAAAACCTTGTCACCGACATTAAAAGTTTGTTCTGATCGGTGCAAGTCTTGTTGTTGTTTCATGCGATTTTGTGCTTGGAATAAATTCTCTTTGAGTATGGTGAGTGTAGACTGCCTTTGTTGAAACCAATCATCCACTTTGGCTACTTTGGATGAACCTGGTACGTAATCTGCTACAATTGGAGGCTTGGTTCCATACAATGCTTCAAAGGGAGACATCTTAATTGAGTAGTGGTAAGAAGTGTTGTACCACCATTCTGCCATTGCTAGCCATTGGCTCCATTGATATTGTTTATCTTGAACGAAACATCGTAAGTACGTACCCAAACATTTGTTAACTACTTCTGTTTGACCATCGGTCTGGGGATGGTAAGCTGAGGACATGTTCAATTTGGTACCACTAAGTCGAAATAATTCTCGCCAAAAGTTACTAGTGAAGATGGGATCTCTATCACTTACAATATTTTTTGGCATACCATGTAATTTGAAAATTGAATCCATAAATACCTTTGCCACCTTGCTTGCGGAAAATGGATGTTGTAAAGCCTGAAAGTGAGCGTATTTGGATAACCGATCTACGACTACGAAGATTACTTGTCCTGCCTTCTGACTTTGGAAGACCTTCAATAAAATCCATGGATATATGTTCCCACTGACGTTCAGGGATGGGTAATGGTTGTAACAACCCTGGTGATTTGACTGTTTCTCCTTTATTGCGCTGGCAAACTTCGCATTCTGCTACCCATTGTTTGACTTCGGCTTTTAATCCTTTCCAACAAAATGATTGTTTGATCCTTAAATATGTTTTCAAAAATCCTGAATGTCCCGCTGATGGAGAAGCGTGCGATTCGTCGAGGATCTTCGATTTGAGTTTTGAGTTGTGTGGAATGTAAATGCGGTTCTTCTTTCGGAGGATTTTATCTTCATAAGAGAACAAAGGGTGTTTAGAGGACCCTATAGATAATTCTTGAATTATCTGAGCAGTTTCGCTATTGGACAACCATTCATCTTGTAATTGATTCACCCATTGGGAGCAAGGACCTGAAATAGCGTTAATGACTACTTCGTCTTCATATTTCCTGGATAGCGCATCGACGGCTACATTTTCCTTCCCCTTCTTGTATTCGATAACAAAATCATAACCCAATAGTTTGGTTAACCACTTATTTTGTTCCGGATAGGAAAACCTTTGCTCAAGAAAATGTTTGAGACTACTATGATCTGTTTTTATAATGAAGCGGCTACTGATTAGGTAGTGTCTCCATTTTTCTACCGCGTGAAGAATAGCCAACATTTCTTTTTCGTATGTTGATCTTCCCAAATTTTTCCCCGATAGCTGTTTACTTTCAAATGCCAACGGATGACCGTCTTGCATTAATATAGCCCCAATTCCTGTTCCTGATGCATCACATTCGATAATAAATGGTTTGTGAAAATTGGGAGTTGCTAAAACTGGAGTTGTACACATGGCCTCCTTAAGAGCTTCGAAGGCTTGAGTGGCCTCTTCCGACCAATGAAAAGCATCCTTCTTTGTAAGTGTTGTGAGAGGTGCTGCAATCTTACCATAATTTCGTACAAACTTGCGATAGTAGCCCGTGAGACCCAAAAAACCACGAAGTTTCTTGATGGTTTTAGGTAAAGGCCATTCTTGAATTGCCTTAATCTTATTGGGGTCGACTTTGACGCCCTCGTGTGAAACTATATGACCAAGATACTCGACTTCTTGGACACCAAATGAACATTTGGAACGTTTGACAAATAACTTTTCTCTGTGTAAAATGTGAAGGGCTTTATCCACATGATGTAAATGGTCCTTCCATGTTTTGCTATATATGAGAATGTCATCAAAAAAAACTAACACAAACTTACGGAGGAGTGGACGAAACACTTGGTTCATGAGACTTTGGAATGTGGATGGTGCATTGGTGAGACCAAAAGGCATGACCAAAAATTCGTAATGACCTTCATGAGTACGAAAAGCAGTTTTGGGAATATCTTCTTCTCTGACACGGATTTGGTGAAATCCTGAGCGAAGGTCTAATTTTGTAAAAAATTTTGCACCATGCAACTCATCTAGTAGGTCATCTATGACAGGGATAGGAAATTTGTCCTTGATAGTGAGTTTATTGAGAGAACAAAAATCAGGACACATACGCCAAGAGTTATCTTTTCGTCGAGCCAGAACTACAGGTGAGGAATAAGGGCTAGTGCTGTGACGAATGACTCCATGATCTAGCAGATCCTGAACGATCTGTTCGATTTCTGTCTTTTGTGGTTGAGGATAGCGGTAAGGACGATTGTTAGGTGGGACACTCCCTGGAATCAAATGGATGGCATGGTCATGAGATCGTTTAGGTGGTAATCCTTTAGGTTCTTGGAAAACCTCTTCGTAATTTGTTACGATGTCTCGTAAATCTGGAGCAGTAATATCCGAAGTTGCTCGAGATTGTTTTTCCAAACAATTAATTTGAGCTATAAATCCATATCCACCCTTTTTTAACATCTTCTCCATACTATGAGAGCTCACCATTTGTGATGGAGGAGTAGTAATGCCTTGTAAGCGAATGACTCGTCCGTTTTCCTTCCATTCCACAAATAATTTTTTGAAATTGAAGCTAACCGTGTCTAATGTTTCCAACCATTCAACTCCCAAAATGACATCAGAGTTCCCTAAATTCATGACGAAAAGGGATCCAAACCAGGTATAAGTTCCCATTTTTATGGAAACTTGAGATGTTCGACCAACACATTGCGCGTTCACCCCGTTGGCTACTAGAACCTGGAATTTGTCTTTGTTGGAAGAGTTAATGAATAAATTCAAAGCTTTTGTTGTTTTGATGTCGATAAAATTGTGGGTACTTCCGAAATCAATTAGCACATTCACCTTTTTTTGGCGGAGAAATCCTGGTACCTTGATGGTATGGTGGGCGGTTAACCCCATGAGGGCATGCACAGAGATCGCCATTGTATCCTCTTCCTTCTCTTCTAGAGTACTTGGTAGTTCTTCTTGCATAGGTTCTTCTTGGTGGTAAGTTTCTTCCTTTTCTCCTTCATATTGATCGCATTCAATATGAAAGTTTTGTTTTTGGGCACATGCTTGTTCCCTGGGGTGATGAGTGCGACATTTATAGCAAAAGTATCTTGATGGTTGATCATTTCTACGAAAGGAATTGTTGCGATACGAAGGACGACTATAAGTTTCACGCCGTGCATACAACTGAATTCTTTTCTCAGCCAGCTTGGCTATTCTTATACAATCGTTCAGCGAGGTTGGATTTTGAATGTCCACCTCCACCCTAATATTTTCTTTCAATCCATTGCGAAAAGCTCCTACCACTGTGTTGGGACTGAGGTCTAATGTATATGGTAGTAAACTGGTGAATTTCGAGACGAACTCGCTAACCGATCCTTCTTGTTTAAGAGATAACAGTCTTATTGTGTATGACGATGTAGCTCCTTCATCAAATCTTTCTAAAAAATAGGTAGTGAATTTTTTCCAGTTAATAGTAGCTCCTTTCTCTCGCTTAAGCCATACGAACCATTGGTAGGCCTCAGTGCCTAATTTTGATGCTGCGAAAGGAACTTTATCAAAATCCTTAATTTGATATAAGTCGAGAATGCCTTCCATTTTGGCTATCCAACCACGAGGATCATGACCCTCAAAAGTGGGCATATCAATGCGTGGAAAATTATTAGGGCCTCTCGGTTGGTGAGAACCCATATCCCTTTCCTGATCTTGGTTATACCGCTGTCTATGATAGCGATCCCTGTAATTATCCGGATTGCCTCTTTGCTGCTCCCAATCGTCATCCTGGTCGTCATTTTCTTCATTCCTTTGTGCATGGGAGTGATTTTGGGGATTAGTATTGGGATTAAGTCGGTTTTGTGCGTGCAATAGGTTACTAATTTCGTGCATACCATCTAGTAAGAGTCGAAGAGTTTCATCCGTGGTAATGGCCGAGTTACTTGAGTCTCCTTGTGTGATGTTTTCGTGAGTTGGGGGAGGGTTAGTAGCCATAGGGTCTACCAGTGGATGATGTGGATTATAACTGCCAATTTTGAAAGGAGAAGGAGAATTTTTTGTACCTGGGCTTCGATGAGGTCTTCTTGCGTTGTTATTGGTCGTCTTCGAGCTTGATAGTCGACCGTCAGGTCCTTTGGTCCACTGTTTGGTCATGCACTTTCAAAATCTTGCTTAAAAAATGTTGGCTTCCCTTCTCCAATAATAATTTGATGAATTTGGCCAAAATTTGTGTGTTTCGCTTCAACTGTCGCGCCAACCGCGACGCAAAATTTAAGGTAGCGCTGCCCCTTGACTACACGAAATTTAATGTAACTCACCAGACCACGATTGGTAACGATAGGACACTGCTGACATGACACGACCGGACACAGACTGACACGACGAACCGACAATGAGGACACGGACAGCTAGGAGCGGACTGACATGATAGGAGGACACGGACAGCTAGGAGCGGATAGACATAATAGGATGCAGCAACAGGATGTGACTGACTGACAACAAGGAGCATACTGATCGACAGTGAGGACACGGACAGCAAGGAGTAGACTGACATGATAGGACATAATGACAGGACCAACAATGAGGACACGGATAGGACCAAAGCAGACAAGACAATACACGATGACAATTGGACCGAGACGAACGGACAACGAGACGTGACGACAGCCAGATCGAGATGAACAAACAATGATGAGGCTATGTGCGGAGGACTCCCGACGTGTGATCGAAGTCACAATGTAGAAGGGGTGAGTAATGTGTTTTAAACCCTTCTATACTCTGGATACAGCAAATGTGGGATAAACCATAAAACTGATGCACGAAAACAACTTAATTTTTCTGATGTCAGCACTGTAAATTAAATAAAAACCTTAGTGTTGCCCTTAATTGAATAAAATTGTGATTTTTTGATTGGTTGACGGTGACGGGAGGAAAAGCAGTGTTGTTTTCGTCGAATTATCGAGCGATTGAAAGGATCTGTTTCCACCAGATGCAGTGTTATTTTTGCGGTGGAACCACGGCTGCCGGTGGATGCCTCAAACATGCAGAGTTGTGCCCCACACAAGCATGCAGTGTGGTGACCCCGACTGCGTTGGAGATGGAAATAGTCACGAGAATGCCCCAAACGGAGATGACGCCTGCAGAGTGCGAAGGAAGCCTACGGTTTCTTTAGGATCGAAGGTGGATACTGATACCACTTGCAGAGAAACTTCTGTGGTTCCTCTAATTTATATTTCTTTGTTAATAATAATATTCGATCTGATGCATATACAAACCAAATACAGATACGTAGAATAAACCAAAGGAAAACTTAGATAAATGCAATCGCCACTTAAGGTGGGTTCTCCCTCGTCGTAAAGGCTCGATGCGAATACGCAGATAAAAATAATGATAGATGATAAGATAATTTTAATTAATGAAACAACTACGCTAATAAATATGAAATTTTATGCACTTGGAGAACCTAGCCGATGGCTAGGTTTGGTATGTAGCAAATTTTCTCCTTCTTTCTTGGGTATAAGCACCACAAAGTTAGCATTTAGGACCCTTAGCATATGTTTGTTCTTTTGGGACTCATGGACCACCTCCAAAAAATCAAATTTGATTAAATCCCAAAACTCCTGATAAAAATAAATCGGGAATCCATCTAGACCTGGGGATTTTCCTTTTTTCATCTTGAATACAACATTTTCCAACTCCTCAAGGGAAATTAGACCCATCAAGTGCTCATTCATATCTCTAGAAATAATCACTTGAATACATTTTAGAATAAGCTTTTCATTCTCATCATTTGATAGGGAGTCCTCCTTGAAGAGAGAAAAAATACCTCTTAGTCTCTTCTGAAATATCCCTGAAAGAAGAGAGCAGGGCACCCTGAGAATTCATAAGAGATGTAATTAGGTTACCATTATGGCGAGCCTTAACTGAGTTATAAAAGAAGGTTGTGTTCCTATCCCCTTCCTGAAGCCAATCTACTCACGCTTTTTGTTTCCAAAAAAATTCTTCCCTCAGTTCCCATTTAGCAAGGTCTTTCGTAACCTCTGATTCCTTAACAAGAAGCTCCTTCATGAATCCCTGATCTCTAATCTTCCTTGAAGCTTCGTCCATCCTCCTAAAATCTGCTACCTTAGCCAAGGAAAGTTTCCCAAAATTTAGCCTATTCCATCTCTTCAATTTATGTTTTACAAATTTTAGTCACTTCATAAAGAAATACATAGCGGTGCCATGAGGAGGTTTACTAGTGGTCCACCAACCTCACATGAAATCATGAAGTTTAGGATCACAAAGCCACATAAGTTGAAACTTAAATGAGGGATTCTTTTTTAGCCCTAACTCCAAAGCAGAGAGTTTGATAGGCCAATGATCAGATCCCCTACCCTCCAGAATCATAGAATTAGCACCTCTATTATTACCCATCCAATAATTGGATATCAAAAACCTATCCAGTCTCTCTGAGATGGAAGCTTCCCCACACCTTCCATTATGCCAAGTAAATATCCCATTATCTGGTTTGATGTCAACCAAGTTTAGGGCCTGGATATGAGCATTGAAGACAGAAGAAAAAGGCTCGAGATGGTCCACCCCACCATGTTTCTCCTCTAGACAAGTGATAGAGTTGAAGTCTCCAACCAAAATCCATGGGTACAGGGGAACCAAACTTATCACAAAGCAAATGTGCTTCCACAAATTCACTTTACCATTGTAATCAACATGATCATACACATTTGTAAGTAGGATTATTTCACCAGATTCATTATCATGCCCGACCATTGAAATAGACCATCTACTGGAAATCCAAGTAAGAGGGGATATCTTAACCAGATCCCATAAACAAGTGATGCCACCAACATATCCACATGCACAAATACATTGGCATTGCCCCCTTCTCCACAACTTGGGATCAATATTGAACATACTATCAATAGCCAATTTAGTCTCCTGAATAAACACCACATATAGAGAATGCACACGAACCAAATCATGAACTTTTTGTCTGTGGATGCTATTCAACCCCCTTACATTCCATGAGAGGATAATCATTTTTGGGGGTTATAAAAATGGGAGTCCAATGTTCTCGCCAAGCCTAACTCCACCGAAGTCTCCCCCATTAACTTAATTTTATCTTGGTCCTTCTTTCAACCCACCTTCATATTCGTATCCAAAAAATATTTTTTAATTATTTTTTGCTGCAATGCCAACACCGTAGGAGTTTTGCAGTCCAAGGATGACTGCATCAGTGCCTGAGTAGGAGAGGACATAACTAAATATATACCACTTTCCAAAATATTTTTCCTTATAGGCCTTTACCCAACCATATCCCCTATCCTCAGATCCAAATCCCTTTGTTCTTCATTTAAACCCCCTAGATCTGATTCCTTAAGTTCCTCCTCAAGAAGAGACATCTGATTCAGCTTTGTTATATATGCATCAGGTAGCGACATTTCAGGTATCTCCATGCATTGATCATGATCATCTAATATTTCAAAATGGTTGAGTAGAGCATCTAACTGGCTATCCTTAAGGTCTTTTTTTGCCCTTCGTCCTCTGTTTCAAAATTTTATCAAAACAAAACCTTCCTTATCCTGTTCCCCTTACTTTATCATGGCTTTTTATTTATCCAAAATTTGTACAAACAGAGAGTGCCCAGGATTTGAAGCCACATGCGAGACAAACTTAGGGCATTTTCTTTGCAGGTGGTCATATTCACGGTAAATCCGACAACGAAATGGAAGAGCTTCATAGTCATGTTTTTGAATCCATGTAGTTGATCCAAATTGTATTTCAATAGAATCTGGAATAGGATTATTTAAGTCAATTTCAACACAAATACGAGAAACAGAGATTACATTTTTATCCATTGTCTATTGTTTCGGTCCAATCAATTTCCCAAGAAGAAGGGCAATCTTATGCAAGATATCAGTTATCCAGAATTCCAATGGGAGCCATGGAAGCCACACCCATACTGGAACCCGTGACGTCTGCTCCTCTGATGGGTTGAAACCCACATGCCAGGGTTTAAGAAAGAGTCCCACTTGGTTATAAAAATAATGACCCCCTTCAAATGTTTTGTTACAATCTACAATATAAGAGAAAACCACCATAAAATAGTTGTTCACACTCAGCATCACCTCCACATCGCCTTCAGGATTCCAAGTCTTCTTGACCCAAGCCTCCACATAGGGGAGAGAAATTTGGATGCCCAAAAATTTTCCAATAAGGTAATGTTTGGTTAGATACTCCACATATTCCACCACCAAGTCTGGTTGAACCACTATAACTGGCCTAGATTCACATCGTTCCAAACATCCATTGTTCTTTAACAAGCGGTTTCCTCCAATATCACGAGCATGCACTCTCTGTGCCAGACCCAATGCCATCATGACATTCCTCCAATTTTTTACACCTCCTTCGAAAGTTTTTGCCATCCCCGCAGAGTAGTTTTTCATCAAACCCTAGCAGAGTAGTTTTTTCTCATCAAACCCTAGCAGAGCTCCCTCTACATGGCCTATTTTCATTATGGAAAATAGGTGGAGATTCTTTTCTTTGTCACTATGAGTCCTAATTCTACAACTAATATATTGTCTAATAATAATGTGTGTTGTTAATTATCTCTAGAAAACAAGACCACCTACTTTTGGTGGACTCTTTTTCTACTCTTTGAATTTTCCCTCCACAAGAAATGTCTTATTTGAATGAAGGCATATTTTAATAATAAAATAATAAGGCCACTATTTGGCTCATGAGTGGAGAAGTTTCCTATAAATAGAGGACCTCTTGTGAAGAAAGGGGGGAGGAAAATCGGAAAGCCCAGGGAGTATGCTCTCCACCTTGGTGATCATAAAACAAAAGGCTTGAGAAAATTCTTAATTGTAGAAATAAGTAAACTTGGAGGATTAGAAAGTGTCTAGCAAGGAGTAAGGCTAGAGGAAAAATGAGAAGAAGAAAGCCATGATGTGCAGAGAAATGAAGAAAATTATTTTGGGGACATGGAGGATGTTGTCTTGATAAAATCAGGTTGGAATTGCTACATTCCTAATCATGCATTATTTAGATTTTGTACCCAATACTTTGTAGCTAAATCCACCTATATTCTTATAGCTTATATGATTCTTGAATTTTGAATAGACATAATGGATGGATTATATTAGTCTTAGTTTAAATGAATTCAGTCATCCCTATGGAGCCATGCTGGATCGTACTTTAATTAGATTGATGTTGCTTAGGACTACTCAATTTATATTATTTAATCATTTGGTCTGACCTTATTTAAATCTGGTCCAAATCAATTATACCTATCTAATATTAGTTCCATGTATAATTTCACTTTATTTAGTATCAAATAGAGTTAGTCAAAATCTTGCTAGCTTTGGCAATAAGGAGTGAAACCATCAATGTTAAGCCTAAATCATGTATGGATCAGTCACATCCAACATCTAGCAAGACCACCATACCCACAAAATGGTGGTTACTTTCTAAATGTCATAAAAGTCACATTAGATTATAGATTACCCACAAAATTAGTACATGTAGGATTTGTAAAATCCCTTAAACCTTGATAAAATAAAAACTAAGCTTCCATACCTCAATTTATAAACTCCAGATCGGCCTAGTTTCTTCAATGCAATTTTTCATTGATCGCATCATCGAACTGTCTTAGGAGATGGTGTTAATGAATTCAGGTCTATGATCAGTCTTAAATGAGACCCTCTACCCTCTGATTAAAGCCACCATCATATCTGATACCATTCCAGATACAATAAGATAATGAATTGTAATTAGGAACCTAACCCTATATGCATCTTAGTAGATGGGTAGAGCTTCAAATCATCATACAATCATAGTTTCACCAAATTAAAGGATGATTGGATTGATTTCTTATTATTCAATTACCAAAAAATTATACTATAGATAGAATTACATTACAGATGGTGTTGAATTTGGGTATTATGGCTGCCAACTATGTGTAGTTGCATACATCAGATACTCTTTCTAAACCCTATAAATCATTATTGGTGGACTCTAGTCACATTTAAAATTTGCCTCCCTCTGTATTCTTATTAAATCCATGAGATATCACTATATTTGGGGATAATGTGAAGACAGTTCAAAATCCATAATATGTCATGAAATTAAGGGAAATGTTTGATGCTGTCAGCAAGGATTGAAAACATTGCAATGTTTGAATCCATTTCAAAACACTTCAATTTTAAAAGTTGAAAATGCCAATTGATGGTGGTTTAAACTGAGATAATACATTTCTATCTACTTGTGTGGCTTTCAATAAAACCCTAAAAAAGAGATCTATCACCTGTGAATAGGTATTTCTATCTACTTGTAGTTTTGCATGATGCCCAAATAATCATCGCTGACCATGATAAGATCCTCGATCTTTATGTGAGTAGAGGATGCAGTTTTATGTTAATCTAACTTACATAGGTTTCATGGATAATTCATACTCCTCCATTGATGAAGTCTCAATCCTTGGATGTTCTGACATTTCCATTTTTATACCTTGATTGTATGCTTCGTAACCATTGTAGTCTATGAAAACTTTTCATTAACCAAGACCTTATGCTTGAAAGGGTGAGATGGATACTTTGATAGTTTTGAAAACCTTATGTTGATATGGGTGATTGGTCATTGCATTATAATATATACACCCCTAATGAGAGGAAATATTTCTAGTCTTAAAATAAAATTTATGCAAAGGGGGATTTGGGTATAATTAGTTTTTGGATAAAGGGAATACTTTGGTTTAGGTTTGAGGATACTATTTTAAGAAAAGAGTAGTAAAGGATGGTATTCTATTTAGCTTATATTATCCAAGATAAACCTCTAAGGGGTTACTTATATTTTGAAGTAAACATAATAATAGGGAGAAATAATCATGACATGGGCTGTTTCAATAGGAGATAATTATAATATAGTAAATAATTTAGATTATTTTTACAAAAACAATTTACTTAGATTATTTTAGGAAAAATGGATGTTCATGAATTAAAGGTATGAGACTTTAATTCATTGAATGATGGATTGATTGCAAATCAATCATGAAGAATGAATTTAGAATTCATTCTTGAGGGAATTTATGAGGTTCACTTTTATAAAACTTCTCCAAAATATAAATACGATGATCATCATAAACATATGTAGGAATTTTAAAAATTCATATGATGGCTTAGAGAAAGGAAGTGGAAAATTCCTTAATTGCATCATGAAATTTTAAGAAAAATATAGATTCCTTAATTGTATGAGAGATACAATAAATGATGACTTAGAGAAAGGAATTAGGAAATTTCTTAATTGCATCATGATCTTTAAAAGGAATAATTGGGTTCCTTTAATTGTATAATAAATTAAAAGGGGTCTGTATATGCCCTTATGTACTTGTATTATTTCAATCCTCAAGTTTACGAATGAGAGGAAAAGACATATTTTGGAGGTTGGGTTTATTCCCCATGAGGGTTCCTAGGATAAATATGTGTTACTACATTTGCGGTTTGATTTGTGAATTTTTCTTCTACATTTCTATATGTTGTTAATTACATAAATTGTGAATGATATAAATTGATGTTAGTGAAATTTAAGATGCTTGATGTAATGGATTTGTAATATTTTAGATCAAAATGACAATTCTTATCATTTGAGGTCAAGTTATGATATAATAAATATATACTTTTCTCTAACATGATGTTGATTTAATAAATTATGACTATGACATTTACTTTTTGATATGTTAATGGTTAAATGGATTATGAGTGATGTAATTAGCTAGATTTACCTTTCAATGAATAGTAATTGAAATATTCAATTGTTGGGTAGATTCAGAAAGTATGATGTAATAAAATATAAGCCTTACTTAAATGGTTATCTCATGTTATTTACCTTTTAATAAGATGTTTATTTTGTAATTAATCCCAAGGATTTTAATGTAATGGGTTCTATACTTTTACGAATAATTGAAATATATTGCGCTAATCACTTCATAAATACTCATGGATGGTTTAACCAGAAGCACTATAATAATAAAGTGATAACTAATTTTGGAGTACTCAGAATTGGATCTTGGAGTAGGTTGGAGCCTGTAAAAATGTAAATTGGACTTGAGTTGTAGCTTAAATTAGACCTTACATTATGAGTTGATGCTCGAATGTATATGTGGAGTAGGTACTCCCATGATGAAGATAGTATATCCTTTTCAGTATTGAACTTAATTGATTTAGATATTTAACAAAAAATGAGGCCTTAAATGAGAAAAATAATCAAATAAGACTTAAGAGGAATAAGAGTAAATAATCATGCTAAAGATGTCTATTCCAAGGATTGTGTAAGTTTGATCACGTGTAGTGTTTTGGTTATCTTAGTAGCCCCATCATGGATATGTGGGTAGGAGCTAATATTGATGATTAACCATTGGTGTGGTTACTTCATCTATGATGGTTTTCCATTGGTGTGGTTCTCCATCTTCAAGGCATTCGCCTACATACTAGTCTTGGTGGATAGTATGGAGAAAGGTGATTCCCTTTGGTGAGGGATGAAAACTTAACACTTTGGTGAGCATTCTCATACTCTGGTGGCATGAGGGTTTTGTAGAATCTGATCACTTGATAGGGACACAATCTCACAGAGAATCACTCAAGATTTCATTTCATTAAACTTTCAAAAAATTACAATACTAGCCAACAGGCATAGTTTCTTCCAGTCTTTCCATCCCCCCTTCTATCCAGATTCACCACCTGCTTCTATAGCAATGCCTACATTTCTTTCGAGGTCCCGACCCTCTAGGTCATCAATGACCCACCTGGAAGAATACATCCTCCTTCTACCTTCATGACTGAACCTTCACATCCTTTTCCTCAACTGGCAACTACCACCAGATTAGCCACAAAAATGTGCATTGATGAGCCGTCTAAATGTCTCTGACTTTTGAATGCAGCCTTTGAGTGGCCGCCATGCTCAGTAAGCTTACCAGGTAAGAAATCATGCATAAATGCAGCCTGGACCACTTCAAGAAACTCCATCTGGGAACGCATGCCTTTTCAAACTGAGAACCATCAGTATGTCACGATATCATGACATTTCTCTTCCTTGTTGCCTTCTTTTCCTTCAGGTCATGATATCGTGACATGTCGTGATATCGCAACATTTTCCTCCTTGTTGCCTTTCCTCTTTGTTGGGTCATGATATCGTGACATTTTCCTCCTCGCTGCCTTTCCTTTCCTTTGGGTCGTGATATCGTGACATTTTCCTCCTCGCTACATTTCCTTTCCTTCGGGTCATGATATTGTGACATGTCATGATATCATGACAGTTTTATTTCTCGTTGTCTTCTTCTTCTTCGAGTCGCAATATCGTGACATGTCACGATATCGCGACATCTTCCTTTTTGGCTCTCCTTTATTTCTTTCCTTTCTACCTTCTCCTCACCTCTCGAGTCACAAAATTGTGACATGTCATGATATCATGACATTCTTCCCTTCTGCCTCCTCTCTCCGTTTCAGGTCCCAAAATCGTGACATGTCACGATATCGTGACAACTTTGCCTTCCGCTTTTGCTCTCTACTTCGGGTCACGAAATCATGACATGTCGCGATATCGCGACAATTTCCTTCCTTGGTTTCTTTCTACTCCTTCGGTCACGATTTCACGACATGTCGTGAAATCGTGACATTTTCTTCTCTGGCCTTTCCTGTCTACTTTCGATCGCGATTTCACGACATGTCATGAAATCATGACATTTTCTCCTCTGGTCCTTCCTATTTCCTTTCGGTCATGATTTCGTGACATGTCACGAAATCGTGACATTTTCTCCTCTAGTCCTTCCTGTTTCCTTTTGATTGTGATTTCGTGACATGTCACGAAATCATGACATTTTCTCCTTCGGTCCTTCCTGCTTCCTTTTGGTCACAATTTCGTGACATGTCGTGATTTTGTGAAATGTCACGATATCACAACATGTCATGATTTCATGACAACTTTCTTGGGATGCCCTCTCTCTTATTTCGGTCATGATTTTGTGACATGTCACAAAATCATGACATTTTCTTCGGGCACCTCGCCTTCCCCTGCTTCGGTCATGATTTCATGACATGTCATGAAATCGTGACATTTTTGCACTACGCCTCTCTCTCTCCTTTCTTTGTCATGATATCGTGACATGTCACGATATTGTGACATGTCATGTTTTCATGACTTTTTGATGTCGTAATATCACGACATCAAAGCAAGCACTTGGAATTTTTTTTGTTGATGTAAGATTGCTCTGCTGCCACCGGATGCTCTTGCATCAGACACCCAAGGTGGATTGAGAAGTGTCCTTCACTTCTGTACTGTTCGAGGAAGACCCAGGTGGTCAACCTCTATTTTTGACAACCAAGTTGCATCTTCGATAGGCCTGCCCTTCCACTTGACCAGGTATTTAGAATACTATCAGTTCTTGGTACTTCTGCCTGCTCGAGTGTCTAGTATTTCCTCAATCTTGTCTGTTGCTAAAGTAGATGTTGGAATACTCCATAACTTTGTACTTGGTGTCTTGCTACTGTCTCCTTCATGATATTCTACCAAATTTGCAATGTTAAAAATAGGTGATATGTTAAGGTCACTTGGCAATTCCACTTTATACGCATTGCCTGAATCCCATTTTCCTATAATTCGGCATGGTCCAAACTTCTTCATCTTCAGCTTTTTATAGGTTTTAGCAGGAAATATTTCTTTTCTTAGATGGACCATGACTTCATCTCCCATAATGAATTCCTAGAACCATTGCTTCTGGTCTGCCCTTGTCTTATATTGGTTATTCATGCTAGTAATGTGCTTCTTTACTTCTTCATGCATGCTCTTCAGATGCTCTACAAGGTCCTCAGCTTCGGCACTGCACTTCTCCCCTAGATCCATCTTCCTCAACTCAGAAGCATTCCTTGGACTGCTCCCATACACTATCTGGAATGGAGATTTGTTAGTACTCCTGTTGACAGAATTATTGTATGCAAATTTTGCCTGTGGCAAAACCAAATCCCATCCCATGGGCTTGTCTCCTATCAAGCATCTCAATAGATTTCCCAGGCTTCTATTCACCACCTCCGTTTGGCCATCAGTCTATGGGTGGTATGTAGAACTGAATTTCAAATATGTCTTCAATTTATTCCACAAGGTCCTCCATAAATACCCCACAAACTTGGTATCTCTGTCGAAAAAGATACTCCTTGGTAGACCATGAAGTCGTACCACTTCTTTGAAAAATAAACCCGCAACGTGCACTGCATCACTATTTTTCTGGCAGGGGATAAAATGTGCCATCTTTGAAAACCTGTCAACCACCACAAATATGGAGTCATTTCCCCATTGTTTCCTTGGTAGACCAAGAACGAAATCCATGTTGACGTCCTCCCATGGTCTCTCTAGTATAGGTAATGGCTGATATAATCCATTGTTCTAGCTCACACCTTTTTCCATCTGGCATACTCTATAGCTTTGTATAAACCTCTTCACATCTTGCTATAGTTGTGGCCAATAGTATTTCTCACTAACCAGGGCAATGGTCTTATCCCGAACAAAATATCCAGCCAACCCTCCACTGTGTTTTTCCTTGACCAGATTCTCCCTCATGGAACTCCCTGGAATGCACAGTTGACTTCCTCTGAACAACATTCCATATTGGATCAAAAAATCCAACCACTTGGTCCTGTCCAAAGTAATAGGTGCCAAGCAAGCCTTCCAGGCTTCTACAAAATCAAGATCTTTAGGGTACAAACCCTTCAGTTCATCAAATCCTACCACTTCCACCTTAATTTCTTTCAACAAACACTGCCTTCTACTTAAGGCATCTGCAACTCTATTTGACCTTCCACTCCTATGCTTCAACACAAAGGTATAACTCTGTAGAAACTCAACCCACTTCAGGTGCCTCTGATTTAGCTTCCCTTGGCTATTAATATACTACAAGGCCTGATGATCAGTATATAGAACAAACTCTTTTTGCAACAAGTAATGCCGCCACTTATTTAGAGCCTAAACTATAGCATAAAACTCTTGATCATAAACTGAATACTTCTTTATAGCATCATTGAGTTTCTCACTAAAGTAAGCAATAGGTTTACCTTCTTGACTCAAAACATCTCCTATGGCACTACCACTAGCATCACAATCTACCTGAAATACCTTATTAAAATCTGGAAGTGCCAAAATAGGTTGCTCTGTAACCTTCTTTTTCAACATGTCAAAGCTCTTATCTGCTCCTAAGGTCCACTTAAATTCTTTCTTATCCCCTCTCATTGTTTCTATAAGGGGTGCACAAATACTGCTAAAATTCCTAATGAATTTCCTGTAAAAACTTGTTATACCATGAAATGATCTTACCTCAAACATGCTTCTCGGAGTAGGCCATTCAATGATAGCTCTTACATTTTTTGGGTCCATTTTTAGACCTTCGACTGAGATGACAAATCCCAGGTACACTAACTCCTTCACAAAATTACATTTCTTCAAATTAATCAACAACTGCTCCTCCCACAGCTTCTCAAAAACCTTTTTGATATGCATCAGATGCTCTTCCAAGGTTCTGCTAAATATTAGAATATCATCCAGATAGACAATGACAAACTTGCCTAAGAACTCTTTCAATACCTCATTCATCAATCGCATGAATGTGCTTGGTGCATTGGTCAGCTCAAATGGCATGACTAACCATTCATACAAACCTTCTCTAGTCTTGAAGGTTGTCTTCCACTCATCTCCTTCTTTGACATGAATTTGATGATAACCACTCTTCAATTCAATCTTGGTGAAGTACTTGGCTCCACTCAAACATTCCATAATGTCATCCATCCTTGGCAATGGAAATTTGTACTTTATGGTGATCTTGTTAATGGCTCGAGAGTTTGTACACATTCTCCACTCTCCATCTTTCTTTGGTGCTAGTACTGCAGGTACTGCACATGGACTCAAACTCTCCTAAATTAGTCCCTTTTCTAGAAACTCTTGGACTTGCCTGTTCAACTCTTCAGTTTTTGTAGGGGTCATTCTATGTGTTGCCTTATTGGGTAAGCTAGATCCTGGTACCAAATCTATGTGGTGACTGATCTTCCTTACTGGTGGTAAACCCTCAGGCACATTATCAGATATAATGTCTAGAAATTATTCTAACACTCCTAAGATTTCTATAGGGATATCCTTGCATTCTTCCTTCCTCACTCGAGGAACTAATGCATAACACATATTCTCATGCTTTAAACTATTCAAAAATCTTCCTCCTTCAACTAAATAGATTCTAGCGCTACTACATACATTTTCTTTTGCCTCTTTCAAGGGATTCAACTTATGGCACACTCCATTCTTCATCATTGAGTAGGTTTTTGCACGACCATCATGCATTGCACACCGATCAAACTGCCATGGCATTCCCAAAAAAAAATGGCAAGCATCCATAGGCAGGATGTCACATAGGACCTCATCACAGTAATTTCCAATATTGAATTTTACTGAGCATTGCTCACTGACAAAGGCCCTATGGTCCTTCTGCAACCACGCAATTTGATATGGATGCGGGTGTCTTCTCCTTTTCAACTGTAACTTAGCAACAATTTCTTTTGAAATCAAGTTATCAATACTACCATTGTCTATGATAATATTACATACCTTACCCAAACTTCTGCACCTTGTGCGGAACAGGTTCCTCCTCTGGTCTGATCCTTTATCCTCATTCAATAGGGTCCTCCTTGTGACCATCACTTCTCCTCTCTCCACCTCCTTAGAATGTTCTGATTCAGCACCTTCATCTGCTACAGCAGCTCTGGCAGGACCCTCAGGTCTCTTGTTCATCCTTTCTCGATGTTGTGGACACTCAAATGCTCGATGTCCTTCTTTGCCACAGTGGAAACAAGTTCCATGAAATCCTCCTCTTCCAAATCCACGTCCAAATCTACCTCTCCCTCTTGGGTAACCATTGTTCTGATTACGGGGTTGGTAGGTGTTCTCTTTTTGCTCTTGGGTATTATTGGTCTCACCAGCCTTCTTTTGGTCCTTATATTTTTCTCCACTGGTCCTTCCACCAGTCCTTCCACCATGACCTCTTCCTCTTTGCTTGCTTTCAAACCTTCTATTCAGTTTCTCTTCAACCCTTAGGGCAAAATGGTAAGCATCCTCTATGGTGGTCATCCTGACCAGGCTTAACTCCTCCTGAATACTTGCTCATAACCCATTAATATAACTGGCTACCTTCTCTTTGTTGGTCTCTAAATGGCCTGTTTTGATTACAATCTTGTAAAACTCTTCTATGTATTCTTTAACAGACTTGCTTGCTTGTTTCAAACCTTGCATTTTCTTTAGCAGATCCATCTCATAGTCAGCTGGGATGAACTGCCTCTTCAACTTCTCCAGCATCCTATCCCACCTGGTTATTCTCTCCTTTCCTCTTCTATTTCTTTCCAGCTGCACTCCTTTCCACCATATGCTGGCATGACCCTTCAGCTTGGTCTTAGAAAATTTGACCCTATCAGGATCTTCAATCTCCTCATACTCAAAGTATTCTTCCAAATCATTGATCCAATCAATCAACTCCTCTAGATCAAGATTTCTAGAATATGTAGAAACCTCCATCTTCAATCTCTTTCCAATTTGAGAGATGGATCTCTATAACCTGGCTTGTGTAGAATCTACAACCTCTTCTTCTTCCTCAAACTGGTCCTCTTATTCATTCATTTCATCTTCACTTCCTTCTCCTCTGGGTTCAAGACCTCTGCATAGCTCCTCTCGCAGGGCCTGAACTTGCCTCTGTAGAGCCCTAAAATCTTCTACTGGCACCATATTTCTCCCACCACCATGGTTTCTTCGTGGAGGCATTCTGCTTCACTCTCTTCTCACAACCCTTCCATAGATCCTGGTGTAAGTTGCCTCACTTTCGGTGATCTTCTCACACACTCAGGAACTCCCGCTCTAATACCACTTGATGGGGACACAATCTCACAGAGAATCACTCAAGCTTTCATTTCATTAAACTTTCAAGAAAATTACAATACTAGCCAATAGGCATAGTTTCTTCTAGTCTTTCCATCCCCCCTTCTATCCAGATTCACCACCTGCTTCTATAGTAATGCCTGCGTTTCTTTCGAGGTCCCGACCCTCTAGGTCATCAATGACCCACCTGGAAGAATACATCCTCCTTCTGCCTTCGTGACTGAACCTTCACATCCTTTTCCTCAATTGGAAACTACCACCGGATTAGCCACAAAAATGTGCATTGATGAGCCATCTAAATGTCTCTAACTTTTGAACACAGCCTTCGAGTGGTCGCCATGCTCAGTAAGCTTATCGGGCAAGAAATCATGCACAAATGTGACCTGGACCACCTTGGGAAACTCCATCTAGGAACGCATGCCTTTTCAAACCAAGAACCATCAGTATGTCATGATATCGTGACATGTCATGATATCGTGACATTTCTCTTCCTTGTTGCCTTCTTTTCCTTTGGGTCATGATATCGCGACATGTCGCGATATCGTAACATTTTCCTCCTCATTGTCTTTCCTCTTCGTTGGGTCGCAATATCGTGACATGTCGCGATATCGTGACATTTTCCTCATCGTTGCCTTTCCTTTCCTTTGGGTCACAATATCGCGACATGTCATGATATCACGACATTTTCCTCCTCACTGCCTTTCCTTTCCTTCTGGTCACGATATCACGAAAGTTTTCTTTCTCGATGTCTTCTTCTTCTTCTGGTCGTGATATCACGACATGTCACGATATCGTGACATCTTCCCTTCTGGATCTCCTTTCTTTCTTTTGGTCATGAAATCATGACATGTCGCGATATCACGACATCTTTCCTTTCTACCTTCTCCTCGCCTCTTGGGTCATGAAATCATGACATGTCGTGATATCACGACATTCTTCCCTTCTGCCTCCTCTCTTCGTTTCGGGTCACAAAATCATGACATGTCACGATATCGCGATAGCTTTGCCTTCCACCTTCGCTCTCTGCTTCGGGTCATGAAATCGTGATAGTTTCCTTCCTTGATTTCTTTTTGCTCCTTCAGTTGCAATTTCGTGATATGTCGTGAAATCTCAACATTTTCTTCTTTGGCCTTCCCTATCTGCTTTCGGTCACGATTTCACGGCATGTCATGAAATCATGACATTTTCTCCTTCAGTCCTTCTTGTTTCCTTTCGATCATGATTTCATGACATGTCACAAAATCATGACATTTTCTCCTCCGGTCCTTCCTATCTCCTTTCTTTCGTGATTTCGCTACATGTCACAAAATTGTGACATTTTCTCCTTTGGTCCTTCTTGCTTCCCTTTGGTCACGATTTTACGACATGTCGTGATATCATGAAAACTTTCTTGGGATGCCCTCTCTCTCTTATTTCGGTCGCGATTTTGTGACATGTCACGAAATCATGACATTTTCTTCGGGCACCTCCCCTTCCCCTACCTCGGTCGCAATTTCACAACATGTCACGAAATCGCAACATTTTTGCGTCGCACCTCTCTCTCCTTTCTTTGTCGCTATATTGCGACATGTCGCGATATCGCGACATGTCGTGTTTTCATGACTTTTTGATTTCGTGATATCTCGACATCAAAGCAAGTACTTGGAATTTTTTTGTTGATGCAAGATTGCTCTGCTGCCGTCGAATGCTCCTACATCATCACTTCTACTCAAGAGTGAATTTAATAAATTATTAATATATCTTGATGATGATTGCCTTGATAACTTACAGTCTAGTTGGAATGATTCTATCTTAGATCATGATTATGTCTCTTACTCTTGGAAGATAAATAAATGATAAAAAAAATTTGGATGAGTAGTAGTAATAATTGGGGTTGTTACAGTTGGTATCATAGCCCAGGCTAACTAATGTATTCTAGTTAGATCTATGTTAGAAAAATATATGGGCAAGAGGAACCATAGATTGGTTCCAAATTTAATGATTGCTCACATAAGCTAAGGTTGTCGATATTATTATAGACAAATTGTTAATTGATAAATGACTATAGTCATACCTAGAAGTATAACTTTATGTGAGTAATAATTGAATGATAAAATAAAGCCACTAGATATGGCCTGATGAAGATAAAAATATTCTATGTCAAACTAACTTTTTTACAATCGTAAGAGCATAGTCGCAAAACTATGAATCATTGGACTATAGATATTATATCTAAATTTGGCATAATGTAGTATGCAAGACAAACTAAAAGAATATTTTCTTTAATTAATTTTTATTACAATTTGACCTTTGGCCAAGGAGCTAAACGTCTCAACCTCAATTAACTTTGGAGGATTACTATTTTGTTTAGCAATAGTTCACCTAGAGATAGCCACAACCTAAACCTTTACCACAGTTGAAAATATCATTTTTCTTTGTTGTAATCTAGAATATGTGCTTTGTGCTATTTAAGAATAGGAATATGTCATGAAGTGGCACATTTGGTATTAAAATTTATGCATAAGAATCTAATGGTAAAGACAAAAAGCTAAAACTCTAGTTATATATGGCTAGTATCATTTTTGAGACACTAAAGACAATAGATATACATTACATTGTGTGAATACAAGTTAGTTGATTGCAATTAAAAACTAACTACTAGAAATTTAAGATCTAAATATAAACAAAAAATATATTTTCTTTATTTATATTTTTGATCAATGTTACAATACACTTTGGTTTTTTCCAATCAGTGACTATGGTGTAGGAAATGGAGGAACCCTTGTACACCCAACATAGTTGAATAGGGAAGGCATCCAACAACACTAGAACCTAAAACCCTAGTAAGGTGAAAGAGAGCAAGGATACATTTAAGCATGGAAAACGCCCCCAAATTTCACCAAAAATATTTCCTTGACATGATTTTTTGGGGTAAACTATATCAGAACTCCACCAAAAAGCTCCAATACTTTGCATATCCCAACTTAGTATTAAAGTATGCCACCTGAACCCTTGGGTGGTGGTTGAATGTATTGAGGTGTTATACATTATTTAAATTAGTAACTACCTATTATACCATGCATGTGGTATTATTTTCATAAAAAAACTAGAACATAAACCTACGACATTTGGGTGAAACATAGAAAAATAACTAAGTGGAACTGAATATGATCAAAATACCAACAACTAAATATTTTATTGATGGGAGAACTTAAGAAGTTTTTGAATACAAATATGGTCGTTGGCTAGAAATAGGAATTGAACATATTAGCAATGGTAATATGAAAACCATCATGTCCTTAGTCAGAATCTGAGCTATCATAATATTCAATTGGAGACAAGTCATCCTCTGAATAGATAAATAGAGGTGGATCATTGTAGAATATTTTAATATATCTATGAAATACATAATATGTCTAGGGAGTGACCTGATGTCCATGCAAGATAAGATCCATTTCTATCAAACTCCAAGTCTGAGAGAATCTATTCTGAATTTCCTAGAATAAGAGAGTCTATACATATATTTGATAAAGAAGACTCTGATAAATTTTTCTATTAAAAATAGCTTTTCCCGAAGGAACATACTTCTTGACAACATCTAGATAACATTGAAGTAGAAAATCAAATGAAATATTTAAATTATATCTTATTGGTGATAACCAAAAATCTCCAAATCGGACATGAAAGGTCGAGTTTGGCCAACTAAAGAATCTGTCAAATCATTCAAAATGACTTAATGGACTTTCGATGGCAATATAATTATGTGAATTATTTCTTAGCCAAACATCATAGTGTGAATCTTGAATAGAGGTTTCACAATATATCTTATCCATGAATATGAAAGCGTTACAAGCTTCGATAGCTTAACTTTGAAGGAAATTTTGCAACTCTTCTTTCTATCAAAGCAAATTTTGAGGAATCTAGACAAAAGAGTCATAAAAATCATGTTGATCCTCTTCACAACGAAACATGATGGTTAATCTCTGAATTGGTTTCCTCCCAAAAAGAAGCTAATGTCATATTTCTTTCTTTTTGGTAATGTGCTTGATGCCAATAAGCACTTATGGCCAAATTTGAAAATGGTACCTAAAGATAAGACTCTGGAATAAGCGTGTACAAAATCAACTATCAAAACCATTGAAGGAACAATGATGGGAATATATGTAAAGTTAATGGCTATGACAAAAAGTACATGTGATACCTCTAAAATTGAAGAGGTACAATAAGCTACTGATCAGTCAAAATAAAATCATCATTAGGACAATCAAGCCAAATAAGAAATGTATCATGGAAGTTGAATGATCCACCTCAGAATCATCAAGACGCAATCAATTAAATGAATGTATGGGATCAATATATTAAAAATTAAACCAAATAATTACTGGTGAAATTTATAAATAGATTGTATGCAATAAATAAGAGGATTTTAATCCTTTCAACTATTCATGACATCCAATATGATTATATTTATGGCAATATTTTCTTGGATGATATTGGTTATAAGTGGAGTGAATTCCATTGTGTTTTTCATGATAATTTTGCTTTTTTATTATCGATCTATTATTGCGTATGCCCTAAAAATAAGGAATTGATCTTTATTAATGCCCAATATAAACAAGAAGAAATGGTAGTTACAACAAGAGGTATAATTATGGGAAACATTAGGAGAATAGTTGAAGAAATAATGAGGAAATCTCCTGTGCAACACACCTAGGAAGATATATGGGTACAAGAAAGAATAAGGTTAGAGGCTAAAAGAGATGCTACCTTAGAAGAGTGATATAGGATTAGATCAGATATAATACAAAGAAATAATTGAAGAGAAACAACAATGGCAGCCTTATATATATATATAATCCACAATTTTGCCAAGCAAGGAGAGAATTTAATACCGCTTTCTCGAGATATTATTTTGTTACATTATTGAACCATGGTCTCTCTCCACCACAACCATCTGTTCATACATAGTTTTAGATAAGAAGAACCACTTATGAGACTCAGAGAAAAATCCGAGGTAGAGATCAACCAATCACTGGAACAATTTCTCCACTACCCTATATAGCTGAAAGTATCGATACAACACGGAGCGAGGAACGAAACAAGGAGTACCAACCCTAAGATCCATTCAGCCACCACTTTATAGACCACCACTTTGAAGTAGGGTATGTATGCCAAGAAATGTGGCATAATTGTAAATAGTAAACCTTTGAAATTTTATATTCTTGTATGTAGAAATAGAAAACAAATATTATGTGTGCATATTAAATGAATTTAATTAGTTTAAAGTTCATATTGTGAAATTTAGTGGAACTTATTAATATAACCAATGAATGAATATGGATTATATATTTCTGATTGTTTTTTTTATGATTATGAAAAGTAAATATTTATAAATAATGGAAACTCAATGAATTTGAAGGATGGCTTGTTGTCCATTCTTAGAGAAGGTATAGGACTTCTCCATTTTTATGATGATGAAAACTAGGATATATCTAGGTGGATGCTCTGGTAATGGCAAATAGGTTACCAAAATGCATATTAGGATATATGTGAATATCCTAAATTGAGATTCTAAAATTATGATGTATCTTTGTTGAAATATAATTTTATCAGGTTAACTCATGGTAAGGGTTAACAAATTATAATGTGATACTGCTTGGTGGAAGTTTTGATAAAATTTAATGAGACTTATTGTGTTTTATATAGTATAGAAGCATAATTTCATGATATCTTTGTGACACCATTTTGCAAATTCTATTATTGCAGTTCTCTAGATTTAGTAATTGTGCAGTAATAGATGGTTTAAAGTTGTGATCTTTGTGATGAAATAGTGTACTGATGATGTTTTCAATACTTATTTTTATGCACTATGGATATCTTATTATTTGAAGAACATGGTACTACTGATATTCTACATTTTTGTAGGTCTAGGTACTCTCATGGATGAAAGATGTAGCTTACCATAAAGAATGAGATGTTGAAAGAAAATAAAAATATGATGACTCAGGTTGTAAAATAGAAGGATAAATACTAGTTTTATAAGGTCTATGTACTCACTAAGGTAATTGTCTAAAACACATAGGACTATGTAAAATTCAAGGGAGGATGTATGTCATGACCCGTTTTCATGTATCCTTCCCAAATGGCTACTAGTTAATTAGTACGATGAGTTATTGATGAACAAAAGATGTATAGACCCTAAATAATACTACCAATTTCAGCTAGGAATTTTTGTAAATTATAAAAAAGGATTTAATATATTTCATAGAGGATAATTTAAACTAATTTAATTAGAAAATAAATAAAGCTTTGGTGAAATAAGAAATAGAAAATAACTTTTCACCAAAATTTACTACAAAGTAGTAAATTGGGTGTAAGTAACCTAATTATGTAACAATTAGGTACTCACCAAGTTTATCCAATTTTAATTGGATTAAAAATAATTCTGGACTTTTCAAACAACATATGAAATATTCTATGGTTTGAAAATCTAATCTTATTTTCCACATGGCCTATTTTCATTATGGAAAATATGTGGATATTATTTTCTTTGTCACTATGAGTCATAATTCAGCAACTAACATATTCTCTAATAACAATGATAGTTGGTAATTATCTCTAGAAAACAAGATCACCTATTTTTTGTGGACTCTTTTTCTACTCTTTTAATTTTTCCTCCACAAGAAATATTTTATTTGAATGAAGGCATATTTTAATATTAAAATAACAAGACCACTATTTGGCTCATGAATGGAGAAGTTTCCTATAAATAGAGGAACTCTTATGAAGAAAGGAGGGAGGAAAATTGGGAATACTAGGGAGTATGCTCTCAACCTTAGTGGATTAGAAACCAAAATTCTTGAGAAATTTCTTAATTGTAGAAAGAAGTAACCTTGGAGGATTAGAAAGTGTCTAGCAAGAAGGATGAGGGCTAGAGGAAAAAGGATAAGAAGAAAGACATGATGTGGAGAGAAATGAAGAAAATCATTTTGGGGACATGGAGGATGACGTCTTGATAAAATTTGGTTGGAATTGCTACATTTCTAATCAAGCATTATTTAAATTTTATACCCAATAATTTGTAGCTAAATCCACCTATATTCTTATAGCTTGTATGATTATTGAATTATGAATAGACATAATGGATGGATTATATTAGTCTTAGTTTAAATGTATTCGTTCATCCCTATGGAACCATACTAGATTGTACTTTAATTAAATTGATGTTGGTTAGGACTACCCAATTTATATTATTTAATCATTTGGTTTGACCTTATTTAAATCTGGTCCAAATCGATTATACCTTTCTAATATTAGTTCCATGTATATGTTCACTCTATTTAGTATCAAATAGAGTTAGTAAAAACCTTGCTACCTTTGGCAATAAGGAATGAAACCATCAATGTTAAACCTTAATCATGTACGGATCAGCCACATCCAACATCTAACAAGACCACCATACCCACCAAATGATGGTTACTTCCTAAATGTCATAAAATTCATTTTATATTATAGCTTACCCACAAAAGTAGTACTTGTGGGATTTATAAAATCCCTCAAACCTTGATAAAATCAAAAACCAAGATTCCATAACTTGATTTATAAACTCCAAATCAGCCTGGTTTCCTCAATGCAGGTTTATATTGGTTGCATCACCAAATGGGATCAGGAGATGGTTTCAATGAAATAAGGTCTATGATCAACCTTAAATGAGACCTTCTACTCTCTATATGAAGCCACCATCATACCCAATACTGTGCCAGGTACAATCAGACGATGAAGTGTAAATCAAAACTTGACCCTATATGCATCTTAGTAGATGGGTAGAGCTACCAATCATCATCCAGCCATAGTTTCACCAAATTAAAGGATAATTGGATTGAATTATTATTATTAAATTGCCATAGAATTAAAATACAGATAAAATTACATTACAGATGATGTTGAATTCGTGTATTATGGTTGTTGACTATGTGTATTTGCATACATCAAATACTCTTTCTAAACCCTGGAAAGCATCATTGATAGACTCTAGTCATATTTAAAATTTGCCTCCCACTATATTATTATTAAATTCATGAGACGTGAGATTTGGGGATAATATGAAGATAATTCAAAATCCATAAAATGTCATGAAATTAAGGGAAACATTTGATGTTGCCAGTAAGGATTGAAAAAATTGCATTGTTTGAATCAATTTTAGAACACTCTTCAATTTTAAAAGTTGAAATGGCCAATCAATGGTGGTTTCAACTGAGAAAATACATTTTTGTCTACTTGTATGGCTTGCAATAAAACCTTAAAAAAGGTATATATCACCTGTGAATAGGTATTTCCACCTACTCATAATTGCATGATGCCCAAGCAATCATTGTTAACTATGATAAGATCCTTGATCTTCGTGTGAGTAGAGAATGAAGCTTTAATTTAATCTGCCTTACATAGGTTTTGAAGAACACAAGCTTATATTGAGAGGGGGGTGAACAGTATAAGACCACTTTTTACTTTTCTTTCCTAACAATATTATGCAATATATCAATGGCAATATCAACAACAATAATCAAAGTAATGCACAAATCACCACACACAATAGAGACACCAATTTAATGTGGTTCACCCAATGTGGGCTACTCCATGGAGAAAATATTTCACTAAATATTTCTCAACAAATATCTTGGGAAACCTTTCCCTATTACAATGTTTATGGACCTCTGTCCAAAGGAGACACCAATCCCCTAATCAAGTTCATGGATCTCTATCCATAGGAGACACCAATATCCTCAGCTGGTTCGTGGATCTCTATCCACAGGAGAACTCCTTTCTCCTTTGCTCTAGTTGGTGATCTTCTAGAAGAACTGATGCCTCCACTGCACTGGCTAATGGATATCTATCCATTGAAAACTCCTACCCTCACTCAAAAGACCTATCTTCACTGCTCTAGCTAATGGACCTCTATCCACTAGAGACTATCGTCCTCTATACTCTATCACCTCCAAAGCTTGCTCTCAGATCTATCTCAAATCTGCACTAAACATGATCCTTCATTCTAGCACAAATTTTCTCAATATCTATCTCTGATCTGCACTAAACACAGTCCTTCGATCTAGCACAAATTTGCTCAATATCTATCTTTGATCTGCACTAAATGCAGTCCTTGATCTAGCACAAATATGCTCAATCTCTATCTCTGATCTAGCACAAACCTATCCTTAAATCTGCACCAAACTCTATCCTCAAATCTATCCTCAAGCCTTAACACAAATCTTGACTCAATCATAAATCAACTCTGCTAGATCTGCTCCAAACCTTAACTCAAGGTTTGAACAAATAAATCAATCAACTCTTCTCACAAGTCTTCTCAAAGACTTGCCTCAATTCTATCCACAAGTCCTCTCAAGGACTTATCCAATCTAATCTCAATCTCTGTCTTCAAATATATATTGTAAGCTTCCACAAAATCTCACATCAATCTTTCCACAAGTCTTCTTCAAGACTTACCTTAAATCTGCTCAAGTCCTCACTAGAACTTGTCCAATCTTCTCAACAAGTCTTCACTAAGACTTACCTCAAATATGCTCAACAAGTCCTCACTAGAACTTGTCCAATAGCTTTCACAAAATCTTTATACAACTCAACTCTATCACAAAAAACCTCTTCAATCACATAAACAAGTTTCACACAAAATCTTGTTTAACTCATAGAAACATATAGAGAATTGTTAGAGACTCAATATGCTTCACACTCACAAACACTCAATCACTTCCAATATCTTTCTCAAATCAATTTAGAATATAGAACAATTTGTTTCACAAAACTAGAACTATCACTTCAACACTTCCACTTGACTAGGCTCAATCAAATCCACTCAATCAATCACTCAATGAAACACTCCTTGCTTACAAACCCTAGTCCAAGCATATGAACACTCACTCAATTATTTCCAACAATGCTTATCAAACAATATCACATAACAATGATACTCATGATCTTGCACAAACCCTAGTTCAAGATAGTTCTCAACTTCACATAACAATGATACTCATGTTCTTGCACAAACCCTAATCATGCATATGAAGGCTCACTCAATGTTTCCAAAAATGCTTATCAAACAAGGTTTTTATCATCAAATTTCACTCAGAAAAAACCTTTAACAATCAAACTCAACAATGCTTATCAAACAACCCTTTTCTCTCCAACTTAGCATTCACAATATCCAACAATCACTCACAAGGAATATGTGCCCATAGATTTTTTTTGATGAAGAATTGACCTTATAAAACCTATCTCAATCACAATTACTCTTTTTCCAATCTTAAGGGTTAGTTAGAAAAAACCTTCTCAAAACTTCATTCAATAACTTCCTCACAAATTATTCTCACAATAAAAACATTAGATCTCAATTACACCTTATTACTCCTTTCAACTAATAAACCCAATAAGACTTTATTTTAAAATAATATTTAAACTCTCTAAAGCCTTATTACTCCTTTCAACTATTAAACCCAATAAGAATTTCTTTTAAAATAATATTTAAATTCCTCTAAAGCCTTATTACTCCTTTCACCACTTTAATCACATAAATCACAATATAAAATTTATTTTCATAAACCTTATACCTCCCTAAAAATCTTATGCCAAACAAACCTTAGGACAAACAATTGAATTTAAAAATTAAATACCTTTTGCCCTTGGTGGGAATCGAACCCACGCTACACTTCCACTAGCACCCTAGCCGCGACTTCAACCGCCATGTGAGCTAGGTGCTCACGTGGGACCTAAGTGTACCCACACACACTTATTCCCTAAGCTGCCACCAAAGCTTTTAAAAACAAAAAGCTTCCTCCTTTTGTTGTCGTAGAGTCTCGAACCCGAGACCTCCCCTATGCTGTAACTTAGCGCCCAAGCCAATCGACATCTGGGCTAGCTGCCTGGATGGTGCTACGAATTCGGCACCACTCCCTTTTATGCCTTCCTCTCCTCGGTGTTAGCACTGCACACATTTCTTCTCCCTTTCATGTTCGATCGATGATCACAACAAATAATGCACGATTTTGAATTACAACCTTAAGCCTTTGATTTAGGCTTTATTAATATACCTTTCAAAGGTATTTACCTTCACATCGGTGGATAGGAAAATTGGACTTTTGCATTTCGAAAATAATATTTTAATTATAATTATTTAAGTTCAAAATGAATTTAAATATTATAATTAAATATTTAAATGTCCTTTGGGCCTTTTTAAATAAAATAAAATATAGACTTCCTTAGGCCTTTTTTAGGGGAACCTTTTGCCATTATCACCTTAGCAAAATAACCTTATTATTTTCTTTCAACCACCATGGAATGGAGATATATTTTCAACCCTTTTATTTTGCCCAAATATTTTAATATTGTTATCCTTCTTGCTTCTCTTTTGTTGCTTCGGCCATATAATATTTAAATTAAATATTATATCCTTGCCTCTTAGAAAATCAATCATGAACCATTTGCTTAACATTATTTTACCATTTTCTTAGTATTCCTTTGACATCAATGACAACAAATTATGCTCATATTTCCAACAATATCCCCCTTTGTCATTGATGGTAACCCATTTTCCTTTTATCATTTCCTTTACCTATTTTTGTTCTGCTCCACTTGAGAAAGTGCTCCCCCTGATTGAATGCTTTCTTTTGAACTCAAATATCTTCCCCTTATGAAAATATCTCCCCCTTTGCCATCAATGGCAAAGGGTCACCTTTGGGTCTTGGGGCTAAGAATGAAACTCTTAGCTTAGCCCCTCCCCCACCTCCTCTTGAGGTGGTTAATTCTAGGGTGGGAGTATTTCTACTCCCAACATGCATCGATATTTACCTTTTTCCACTTTCCTCCTCATCTGATCCTTTTGATTCCTCTAACTATTCTTGTTCCTGCTTGTTTCTGGAATTTTTGCTCTACACCACTTTGTTGTATGTCCATCATTATTGCACTTATAAAACTTAATGTTATTATTTCTTGGAGGTGCAAATGTCTTGGGATTTCTCCTGGTGAAGCCATATCTATTCTTTTCATGAACCCTATAATTCATTGCCTTGTGACCAAACTGATTACAATAGTAGCAATACCCTTGAAAAAGTTGTATGTTTCTGAATTTCCCATATTCATGTCTTTCATGTGTCCTACACTATGTAGCCTTGTGCCCAAACCTATGATATGAGAAGCATCGTCCATTGAAATTACCTTGCCTTGACCCCATTGGTCTCTTAGTCTCTTTTACCCTATGTTGGTTCTTGTTCCATCTATTCCTCTTTTGTGCATTGTTCCTTTCCTTGTTGAACTTTTTATTGTCCAACTCATCCTCATAAGTCTCACTCTCTCTTACACTTTATTCTTCTGAAGTTTCTTCTTATTCAGAACTTGATATTGACTCCTCTCTTTGTTTCTTTTGTTCCTATTCAAATCCAAGTCCTATTTTATTTGTTGACCATATTTGTACCTTGATCATCTTATCTATGATTTTTGAGCTCTTTTCAAACTTGTGTAGCTTATCCTTAGACTCTTTTACTTCCTTCCTTAGTGAAGCTACTTCATGCTCTAGTTTTTCACATTCTAAAACCTTAGCCTCTAACTTCTCTTTGAATTTCCTTGTCTTAGCCATTGACTTATTTAGATCCTCTATAATATTTCCTTTCTCTTCATCACATTATTGAAATTTAAGCTTGAGTTTTGAGTTTTGCTTTCTTACCTCCCTTAATGCATCAAGGGCATGAATAAGCTCACCCTCAAGATCAACTTCTCCATTCTCTGATTCTTCCTCTATTTTTTTACCTTTGAAAATATCTTCATTCTTTTAGAACTTATTTTCTATAGGATCACCTCCTTCTTCCTTTAGTGCCATAAGTATATTCTCTTCTGGTCCTTCAAGTGTATCTTCATATTCATCATCATTGAAACTGAAACCACTTATTGTACAACTATCTTCAATATGACCAAAATTACCACATCTAAAACACTTGAGGATTATTGGTGACCTTTTCTTAACCACTTCTTTTTCTTTTGCTAAAAATAGTACTTCATCATTTTTTGAGGAAATTTCATCACTATTACTTGAATACTTACTTGCTTTATCTACATAGAAACTATTCTTCTATCTTCGGAAGAACTTCTTTCCTTGCTTTCCTTGACCATCCCTACTTTTCTTTTTATACCTATATTTTTTTGATTCCCTATTCTTATGATCCTATTTTTCTTCATCATTGCTATTTCTAGCTTCTTGATAATCATATGCATAGTGACCATACTTTCCACAATTGAAACATCTAATAAATTTTGCATCTTTAAATCTTCTTGGATCCTTGTTCCTTCTGCCATAATTTGCTTCTTCATCACTGGATAACTCATTGCTTGAATCTGAATTCTTACCCTTTGTCTTCTTAGTAGATTTGAAGGCTGCTTTTTTTAGAGATTAGGTTCCTCTTTTGTTATCATCTCAAAAGTTGTAAGAATGCCAAGTAATTCATCCCTTGTCAAAATATCACTATATTTTGATTCCTCTATAGCTAAAATATTTTCACTAAACCTTTTTGGGAGTGACCTTAAAATCTTATCACAAACATCAGATTCTTGAACTTCAAGTCCAAGTCCTTGCATGGAGTTAACAACCTCATCTACACGAAGTAGATAAGCACTAATGTTTTCCTCATCCTTCATTTTTAGATCTTCAAATTATCCCTTGAGATTTTGCAACTTTACCTTTTTGACCTTTTTATCTCCTTCATATATGCTTTGCAACTTATCCCAAATTTATTTTTCTGATTTGCAATGCATAACCTTTATGAACTCTATTCTATGCAAACATTTTAAAATTGCATTCATTGCTTTTGAATTGTAATGATGTAGAAGCTTACCATATTTATTTGTAGGTGGAGTAGCTGGTGGTGTGTATCCATTTTCAATTGCTTCCCATATTTCATTTCCAAGTGCCATCAGGTGAATCTTCATTCTCATACTCCATAATACATAATCGCTCCCATCAAATACTGGTGCTGAATTATTTGAGGATCCACTCTTAGAATCCATTTGTGTTCTTGTAAGCTTTTCCTTCAAGTTGTTAAACTCTTTCGAAGGAACCCACTCTAATACCAATTGAAGAACACAAACTTATACTAAGAGGGGGGTGAATAGTATAAGACCACTTTTTACTTTTCTTTCCCAATAATATTATGCAATATATCAATGGTAATATCAATAATAGTAATCAAATAAATGCACAAATCACCACACACAATAGAGACACCAATTTAACGTGGTTCACCCAATGTGGGCTACTCCACGGAGAAAATATTTCACTAAAATTTTCTCAACAAATCTCTTGGGAAACCTTTCCCTATTACAATGTTTATGGACCACTATCCAAAGGAGACACCAATCCCCTAATCAAGTTCATGGATCTCTATCCATAGGAGACACCAATCTCCTTAGCTGGTTCATGGATCTCTATCCACAGGAGAACTCCTTTCTCCTCTACTCTAGTTGGTGATCTTCTAGAAGAATTGTTGCCTCCACTACACTAGCTAATGGATCTCTATCCATTGAAGACTCCTACCCTCACTCAGAAGACCTATCTTCACTACCCTAGATAATGGACCTCTATCCACTAGAGACTATCATCCTCTATACTCTATCACCTCCAAATATTGCTCTCAGATCTATCTCAAATCTACACTAAACATAGTCCTTCGATCTAGCACAAATTTTCTCAATCTCTATCTTTGATCTGCACTAAACATAGTCCTTCGGTCTAGCACAAATTTTCTCAATATCTATCTTTGATCTACACTAAACATAGTCCTTTGGTCTAGCACAAATATGCTCAATCTCTATCTCTAGTAAGGCACAAACATATCCTCAAATCTACACCAAAATCTATCCTCAAATCTATCCTCAAGCCTTAACACAAATATTGACTCAATCACAAATCAACTCTGCTAGATCTGCTCCAAACCTTAACTCAAGGTTTGAACAAATCAATCAATCAACTCTGCTCACAAGTCTTCTCAAATACTTGCCTCAATTCTATCCACAAGTCCTCTCAAGGACTTATCCAATCTGCTCTCAATCTCTGTAAGCTTCCACAAAAGCTCACATCAATTTTTCCACAAGTCTTCTCCAATACTTGCCTCAAATCTGCTCAACAAGTCCTCACTAGAACTTGTCCAATCTGCTCAACAAGTCTTCACAAAGACTTACCTCAAATATGCTCAACAAGTCCTCACTAGAACTTGTCCAATAGCTTTCACAAAATATTTATACAACTCAACTCTATCATAGAAAACCTCTTCAATCACATAAACAAGTTTCACACAGAATCTTGTTTAACTCACAAAAATATATAGAGAATTTTTAGAGACTCAATATGCTTCACACTCACAAACACTCAATCACTTCCAATCTCTTTCTCAAATCAATTTAGAATATAGAACAATTTGTTTCACAGAACTAGAACTATCACTTCAACACTTCCACTTGACTAGGCTCAATCAACTCCACTCAATCAATCACTCAATGAAAAACTCCTTTCTTACAAACCCTAGTCCAAGCATATGAACACTCACTCAATTATTTCCAACAATGCTTATCAAACAATCTCACATAACAATGATACTCATGATCTTGCACAAACCCTAGTTCAAGATAGTTCTCAACTTCACATAACAATGATACTCATGTTCTTGCACAAACCCTAATCATGCATATGAAGTATCATTCAATGTTTCCAACAATGCTTATCAAACAAGGTTTTTATCATCAATTTTCACTCAGAAAAACCTTTAACAATCAAACTCAACAATGCTTATCAAACAACCCTTTTCTCTCCAACCTAGCATTCACAATATCCAACAATCACTCACAAGGAATATGTGCCCATACCTTTTCTTTGATGAAGAATTGGCCTTATAAAACCTATCTCAATCACAATTACTCTTTTGCCAATCTTAAGGGTTAGTTAGCAAAAACCTTCTCAACACTTCATTCAATAACTTCCTCACAAATTATTCTCACAATAAAAACATTAGATCTCAATTACACCTTATTACTCCTTTCAACTAATAAACCCAATAAGACTTTATTTTAAAATATTTAAACTCTCCTAAAGCCTTATTACTCCTTTCAACTATTAAACCCAATAAGACTTTCTTTTAAAATAATATTTAAATTCCTCTAAAGCCTTATTACTCCTTTCACCACTTTAATCACAGAAATCACAATATAAAATTTATTTTCATAAACCTTATACCTCCCTAAAAATATTATGCCAAACAAACCTTAGGACAAACAATTGAATTTAAAAATTAAATACCTTTTGCCCTTGGTGGGAATTGAACCCATGTAGTGCCCTAGCCATGACTTCAACCGTCGTGTGAGCTAGGCACTCACATGGGACCTAAGTGTGCCCACACACACTTATTCCCTAAGTTGTTGGTAGGGTACCTACGAATAGATATTTGGGGATATATTATTATATTGTATAAGGGTTGACATGGGCCACACATAACCCAAGGTTGATTATATTATAATATTATATTAATAGCAGGCTCCCCAAAGTAGAATAATAATATGGATATATAAAGAAGAGATATTTGTCATTGTAATCATCATTGGAGAAGAATATTATGTAATCATATTTTCCCACGAAGTGGTTTATGGGACTTTGTCCTCATTGAGTGGCACTCTCATCTTGGGAGATCTTGTGGAGTGATTCCTTCCTTAAGGAGTATTATTGGTGTTTCCCTACCTTAAGGGTATTATCTATCTCTCTCTTTTGTGGATTGTTATTGTGGATAATGTACTGTGGATGAATGATTTGATATTTTTGCATATTGGTGAATGGTTTATGTTTAATAATAATAAAGTAATGCAACCAGTGGTATCAGAGCAACGATTTTGGCACAGTGGGGATGTTTGTGTGAAATTACAAAATTAAGGCAATTTTGATTTTTTGGAAAAAACATCTCATATTTTAGGAGCCATATCTCTGTGCAATTTTATCCAATTCAGGTGACTCTTGGATCAGATTGTGTAGAATTTTACGAGCTTTAAAATAAGTGGTCATATGAAGGAATTTGAGTAGTATTTATGGAGATACAAACTTTTGAATTTAGTCATATGAAATAAGGATAGTGAGGAATTTCACATATCTTTCAAAAGCCATATCTCTACAAAATTTTATCCGATTTAGACGGTTCATAGATAAATTTGTGCAGAATTTGAAGATATTAAAATTATTATTCATATGAAGGAATCCAAATAGTATTGAGGGATATACGACCTTTTGAAGTTAGTCATCCGAAATAAGGATAGTAATGAATTTCGTAGATTTTTTCTAGAAAAACGTCTCATCTTTTAGAAGCCATATCTTTGCAAAATTCTATCCGATTTAGGTGATTCTTGGATCATTTTGTGTAGAATTTAAATATATTTAAAATGAGTGGTCATATGAAGGAATCTAAGTATTATTGAGGGAGATATAACCCTCTGAATTCAACCATTTAGAACAAGGGTAGTGACAAATTCTTAATTCATAATTTTTTTGAAATCCAACATTTGTTTAGTTCGGGTAAGCAAATCAATTGCAATTTATTTTTTTGGAAGAAAAATTATAGATATAAGAAATTTTAGCTTCAAATCAGTGGGAATATGTGTATTTTAATAAAACCCTAGTTTGCATTAGGGCATGATATATATTGTCAAGAAACCCTAGTTTGCATTAGGGTATCAACTATGGAACTACAATAATTTTCTAGAGCATATGATATTGACGCTAGGGATTGGTAGAAAAAATTTAAATCCTTCTATCATCGACATCCCCTTTGCAAAATTAGGCTTCCTCATTTTATTGGAGAAGTTTCTCTCTCTTGGTTTTATATCTTAGTGGCACCCATAATGAGCTATCTTGGGAAGAAGTGGAGCATGCATTCTTAAGTAATTAGAACCCCTATAAAAAGATAGATACTTTGATGGAATGTGAAGAGGAAATAAAAATATATCTTATGGAATTGTTTGAGGAGATGAATAAAAAAATGGATAGCTTGATGGATGTCATCACAGACCTTAAAAAGAAACTACAAGGGTGAGCATGTTCAGATTTTTGAAGATTTGAAGATCACCATGGATAAATATATTTTACATTCAGATTTCTATTCTATTGATATGGATGATAAGGATATTTTTCTTGGTTACCCTTGTTAGATTATTTGGGTTAACATTAATGTGCAAAAGAATTTTATGAATTTATGGTACAGGAAAAAGAAAATAATATTACAGGATATTTCTCAGCTTAAGGAACAAGGATCCAAGGAAAATCAAGAAGTGGTTGTAGAGAAAAAAAATTGAACCTGAAACAAAATCCAAGAAGGTAATAGTAGAAAAATAGTCCATGGAAGAAGTAGCAGCAACTAATTCAGTGGAAATAATAGTAACAAAGTCTAAGGAAGCTTTGATAGAAGAGCACAAGGACACACAAAACAAAGAGAACTTGAAAGAACAATGTGTAGAAGAATTTAAAACAATGGAGCCAAATGTTGAGAAATAAAAGAAGGTAGAACATCAAATTAAGGTTGCACCATATCACCATCCACACCACCATGAGCGGCAACAATCTTGGGGGCATGGTTCAAGGCAACAATATTATGGTTCTACATGGAATTAGAAGGGCACCAACTATGGTAGTGTTTGGTAGAGAAAGCATAGTGATCATGGTTTTCAGAGTGGTTCATCAACATCAAGAAACAAGTGGACCCATCATTCAAGTTATCAAAATACAACATCAGAAGTGTGGAGTCAATGAAGCAGATTTGTATACTCAAGTAAAAAAATGACATACCAACATCAACGTGTTTCACTTGGATGGATGGATGATCAATATTGGTACTAGTTGCTAACATTGCTTAGTAAAGCATATTATCATGTTTCTTCAAATGTTTCGAGGATGAAACATTTGTAGGGAGGGTGGCATGGTAGGGTACCTAGGAATAAATATTTGGGGATATATTATTATATTGTATAAGGGTTGGCATGGGCCACACATAACCCAAGGTTGATTGTATTATAATATTATATTATATTATAATATAATATTGTATTAGTAGTAGGCTCCCCAAAGTAGAATAATAATATGGATATATAAAGAAGAGATATTTATCATTGTAATCATCATTGGAGAAGAATATTATGTAATCATATTTGCCCACGAAGTGGTTTATGGGACTTTGTCCTCCTTGAGTGGCACTCTCATCTTGGGAGATCTTGTGGAGTGATTCCTTCCTTAAGGAGTATTATTGGTGTTTCCCTACCTTAAGGGTATTATCTATCTCTCTCTCTCATTTGTGGATTGTTATTGTGGATAATGTATTGTGCATGCATTATTTGATATTTTTGCACATTGGTGAATGGTTTATGTTTAATAATAAAGTTATGCAACAAGTGGTATCAGAGCTACGATTTTGGCAAAGTGGGGTTTTTTGTGTGAAATTGCAGAATTAGGGCAATTTTTTTTTGGAAAAAATGTCTCATCTTTCAGGAGCCATATCTCTGTGCATGTTTATCCTTAAGCCTTTGATTTAGGCTTTATTAATATACCTTTCAACGTATTTACCTTCACGTCGGTGGATAGGAAAATTCGACTTTTGTATTTCGAAAATAATATTTTAATTATAATTATTTAAATTCAAAATGAATTTAAATATTAGAATTAAATATTTAAATGTCCTTTGGGTCTTTTTAAATAAAATAAAATATAGACTTCCTTAGGCCTTTTTTTAGGGGAACCTTTTACCATTATCACCTTAGCAAAATAACCTTATTATTTTATTTCAACCACCATGGAATGGAGATATATTTTCAATCATTTTATTTTGGCCAAACATTTTAATATTGTTATCCTTCTTGCTTCTCTTTTGCTGCTTCTGCTATATAATATTTTAATTAAATATTATATCCTTGCCTCTTATAAAATAAATCATGAACCATTTACTTAACATTCTTTTACCATTTCCTTAGTATTCCTTTGACATCAATGACAACAAATTTGACGCATATTTCTAATAGGTTTCATGGCAAATCTATATTCATATGTTGATGAAGTCCCAATACTTGGATGTTCTGACATTTCCATTGTTATACCTTGATTGTATGGTTTGTAACTATTGAATTCTATGAAAACTTTTCGTTAAATAAGACCTTATGCTCGAAAGAGTGAGGTGGATAATTTAACGATGTCGAAAACCTTATGTTGATATGGGTCATTGGAAGTTTCATTATAAAATATACACCCCTAATGAGAGGAAATAGGTCTATTCTTAAAATGAAATTTATGCAAAGGGGGATTGGGGTATAATTAGTTTTTGGATAAAGGGAATACTTTGGTTTGGCTTTGAGGATACTACTTTAGGATTTGAGTAGTAAAGGATGGTATTCTATTTAGCTTATATTATCCAAGCTAAACCTATAAGGGGTTACTAATATTTTGAAGTAAACCTAATATTAGGGAGAAACAATGATGAAATGAGTTGTTTAAATAGGAGACAATTATGATATAGTAAATAATTTAGATTATTTTTACAAAAATGATTTACTTATATTATTTTATGAAGAATGTATATTCATGAATTAAAGGTATGAGACTTTAATTCATTGAACGAGGGATTTATTGTAAATAAATCATGAAGAACTAATTTGGAATTCATTCTTGAGGGAATTGATGAGGTTCCATTTTATAAAACATATCCAAAATATGAATCTTATGATCATCATAAACATATGTAAGAATTTGTAAAAATTTTTTGATGGCTTGGAGAAAGGAAGTGGGAAATTCCTTAATTGCATCATGAGATTTTAAGGAACAAATAGATTCCTTAATTCTATGAGGTATACTTTAAATTATGGCTTAGAGAAAGGAATTAGGAAATTCCTTAATTGCATCAAGATATTTAAAATTAATAGTTGGGTTCCTTTAATTGTATAATAAATTAAAAGGAATCTGTAGATGTCCTTCTACTTGTATTATTTCAATCCTTAAGTTTATGAATGAGAGGAAAAGACATATTTTGGAGGTTGGGTTTACCCCATGAGGGTTTCCAAGATAAATCTGTGTTACTAAATTTGTGATTTGATTTGTGAATGTTGCTTCTACATATCTATATGTTTTTAATTACATAAATTGTGAATGATATAAATTGATGTTAGTGAAATTTTAGATTCTTGATGTAATGGATTTGCATCCTTTTATATCAAAATGGTAATGCTTATCATTTCAGGTCAAGTTATGATACAATAAATGTATACTTTTTTCTAACGTTGTGTTGATTTAATAAATTATGAATATGACATTTACTTTCTAACATTTTAATGGTAAAATGGATTATGAGTGATGTAATTAGCTAGATTTACCTTTCAGTGAATAGTAATTGAAATATTCAATTGTTGGGTAGATTCATAAAGTATGATGTAATAAAATATAATCCTTACTTAAATGGTTATCTCATGTTATTTACCTTTCAATAAGATGTTTATTTTGTAAATATTCCCAAGAATTATAATGTAATGGGTTATATACTTTTATGGATAATTGAAATATGTTGTGCTAATCACTTCACAAATACTAATGGATGGTTTAACCACAAGCACTATAATAATAAAGTGATAACTAAATTAGATATTAAAGTGGGTTGGAGCCCACAAAAAGGCAATTTGGACATGAGTTATAGCTCAAATCAAACCTTACATTCTGAGTTAATGCTCGAATGTATATGTGGAGTAGGTGCTCCCATGATGAAGAAAGCATACCCTTTTTGGCATTGAACTTAATTGATTCATATATTCAACAAAAATGGAGGCCTTAAATGAGAAAAATGATCAAATAAGCCTTAAGAGGAATAAGAGTAAATAATCATTATTAAGATGTATATTCCAAGGATTGTGTAATTTTGATCACGTGTAGTGATTTGGTTATCTTAGTGGCCACATCATGGAGATTTGGGTAGGGGATAAGATTGATGATTAACCATAGGTGTCGTTACTTCATCTATGATGGTTTTCCATTGGTGCGGTTCTCCATATTCAAGGCATTCACCTACATACTAGTATTGGTGGATAGTATGGTGAACGACGATTCCCTTTGGTGAGGGATGAAAACCTAACGCTTTGGTGAGCGTTCTCATACTTTGGTGGTATGAGGGTTTTGTAGAATCTGATCACTTCTAATCAAGAGAGACTCTGATCAAGTCTTAATATCTCTTGATGATGATTGCCTTGATAACTTACATTCTAGTTGGAATATTTCTATCTTAGATCATGATTTTATCTCTTACTCTTTAGAAGATAATTAAATGATAAAAAAAATTGTGGATGAGTAGTAGTAATAATTGGGGTTGTTACACGAAGGAATACAATTGACTAATTATATAGAAAAAAAAATTCTTTATGCCAATGACCTAAACTTAATTGGCAACACACTTGAAAGTTTAAAAAAACATCTAAAAACTTTAAAGCATTTTTGTAAAAAATTTGGGATGCAATAAACACTAGCAAGACTAAAATAATATTCTCTACTCAAAGAGAAAAAGAAACCAAATATTATATTTGAATGAAATCCTTTAGAGGTAGTAATAGAATACAAATAACTTGTCTTAGATTTTCAAATCAAATTCAATAAGGTAATTCATAGGATGTAACAAAAACAAGTAAGATAGAGGACACTCTACTCATTTCTAAGAAAGGTTATGCATAAGGAGTCAAGCTCGAATTGTATTTAAAAAATAGGGTAAACAAATTTTGAAATTGAGGAGAATCATGTCCAAATGCATGTAGGAGACATTGTGAATTGTCTTTATTTCCACCAAAAACTATAAAAATATGGTGAATTTATCAAACAATATTGTACTTTAATTAAGATAGATGACTAAAAAAATACTACGGATGATAGACACATTACTACCGATAGTAAAACTATAGATGATAGACTCTTAACTACTGATAAGAACACAATATATTATAGACTCTCAACTATCAACAAAAACACTATGGATGATATCATTTATACTATTAATAGCAACACTATGAATGATAGAATTTAGCCTATGAACAATACAATGGATGATTGACTCTTGACTACCAATAACAACACTATAAATGATATAATTTTGACTATTGATAGCAACAAAATGGATAATAGATCTTGCCTACTAATAGAAACACTATGGACTCTTTACTACCAACAATAACATTGTGGATGATATAATCTTAACTACAAACAATAAAAATATGGACGATAGACGATTGATAGAAACATAATAGATAATTAAAAATCACTAGAAACATAAGGAATGATTGATGATTAGTAGCAACACTATGAATTATTGATTATCGTTAGAAAAATTATGGATAATTCATAATCTATAATAATACTAAGGATTATTGATGATTGGTAGCAACATTATGTACAATTGATGATTGATAGAAATACTATGAATTATTGATGATCGATAGCAACACCATGAATGATTTATGATTGATAGAAACACTATGGATTATTGATGATCGGTAGCAACATACATAAAAATTAATGATCAATTAGCATTCCCTCCAATAGTTCTAATTAAATTCAAACATGTATCAAACCTGCATTCAATTCATGCATGTAGAAAGCTACAAAATGGATGCATAGTTATTTTTTAATATTTTTCATAACAAAGCATATTAGAGAAAAGTAGACAACATCATATGCCTTCCAATCTATTACCTTATACCCTATTCCCTAATCCCTATAACCTTATTGAATTTTCTAATAATTACATCAATGGAAAACTCTTCCTTCATTTTCCTTCAAAATTTTCTTTTAGAATCCTTGTTTGCCCCCTGATTTCCAAAATTTTAACCACACCAAGATATGCCACTACATAGATCAAGGACTATGGTCTTCAAGGTTTAGTTCCAATGCCACAGTATAATATTTACAACAATTTATTACTAAATATTTTTATCTTGTATGACGATGATGGATCGATTATCAATAGCACAATCAACAACAAGACTCTCTTTCACCATAAAATTCTTAAACATACAAATATTGATAGGTCCTCCACACAAGCGTACTGATCCCAACAATCTAAAGTTCATGTTAACTAATGATGAAAAATCTTAACTAGAGATAAACTATGATGTCTCTTTAGATTTTTTTGATAGGTATAAATCTCCATATTTCAAATCTTGTTTAAAGTTGAAATTATTGGTTTCTCAAGTAAGTACTAATTTTATCTTTTATTTTTTTGTAGTTACCTCTTCTAAGTCTAGAAGGGGCTTGGCTATTACAATGTTTTCAAACAAGTTCCTTAGAGCTTGTATCAAATTCTTCCAAGCATGAATTATTCTACAAGAAAGAACCACAAATATACAACTATAGGCATTGGCCTATTTGGCTCGATGCCTTGGCCACATAAAATTCTATTGGTATACATATATTTAAAACTACATCCGATCTCCATGTTAGCTTTTGATGGAATATAGGAAATACAACCACATGATGCAATATAACTAACCTAAGATAACTATAAACTAATGGTACAATAATATGTAGGAAAGTAATGAGATGAACATCTGCAAATAACTCAAAAATATGTCATTAATTAAAGTGATGAAAATAGTACATTGCTATATAATGGGGGACATGAACATTACATAAATAGATATGAAAGGACTACATTGTACCATACTATTGAACTATATCACACACTCTCTATATTTACTACTACATAGAAAATACTCACTATGAGGCCTTTATTTAGGAAGATAGATACCTTGGACCTTACTCTACCTATCTACCTAATTTACAAGTGGACTCCTTGTACATTTACAACTTGCACATTGATACTTGTGCATTTATTACAATACTTGAAATAACTAACTAGATTTACTCTAAATTAAACCCATACTCTAGTTATGTACCAAAGGTGGTACATTTACATGACCCAAACAATGCAATATAATCTAACAACCCCTTGTATTACATTATTTGGGTATTGAAGACTTTAGTATTCAATATGGATCTTCTATCTAGTACTAGAGTTTGAGTTATCCTTATCTGCTATTTATGTCTTTTTCAAGCAAGTAGTTAGTATATTCATAAAATGCTATTTTTCAAGAGAGGGCTTTGAATTCATGATTATCTGTAAGATATTCTAGTTCTTTAATTTCCTGAATCCTTTGAGCTAACTATTCCTTTTGATTTTCTTCTTGATATTCCAATTGGGAATAATTGTATGATAGTTGAAACTACTGCTAACAACAATTATTTTGAGCTTGATATTACCTTGGTTGGAATGCCTTGTTTGGTTGGCTTTCGTAGTTTGTCTAGTTTTCTTGATTCTAATTTCTAGGATTGAATCTATAGTAATTAGTGCTATGACCTCTTCTCCTGCATACATGACAATATCTATTATTCCATGGTCTTCATCCTTTTGAGGATGATGTAAAATTTCCCTGTGGAGTATCTTTTGAAACCAATGCATTGTTAGTCATTTCATCCTTCACTGTATTTTCCACCTCATATTCTTGAAGAATGTTAACTAGCTCATCAAATGATATATATTTACTTAGAACTTGTAAATATGTAACTAGATGTTTGTAGTTGTCTGGAAGAGCTCTCATGGTTACTTGAACAAGAAATTTAAATTTAACATCTTCTCCTAATATTAATAATTTTTCTTTAATATCCTCTACCTTTCTTAGGAATAGTTCTACACTTTCACCACTATTCATTTGCAGGGAATGTAATTGAGTTTGAATATTTAAGATAGTAGCTTTATTTTTCCATTCAAATATTTTTTCTAGGGTTTCCCAAGATTCTATAGATGTTCTTTCTAAACTAATATAAGGTTGTATTTCATCTATTATTGCAAAATTTATTACCATTAATACTTTTGCACCACTCTTTTTAAACTTTTGAATCTCTATATCACCTAAATTAGGTTTTTTTACTAGAGGAATAAGTAACTTGTTATAATTTTCTACAAATCTTGGTGGGTTCAACTATCACTCCTTGTCATCACTATAACCTCTAGTTGCATTGGGTAAACCTTTTACATAGCTGGATACATTGATGCAACATGCCCACTAGTACTACAAGGTTCGAGTTATTGGAACCCTAGTCTCCACGCTTATACAAAAGTGTTTTGACCGTTGAACCAAGCCCTCGGACCTATCACCTAAATTAGGTTTAGTAGTTATTCCTTTTACAATTTCCCAAAGCTTATCACCTATTAAAATTTCCTTGACTTTATTTTTCCATGAGGAGTAATTTGGATATTTAATTATGTAAGAATGAATTTATTTTTTGTCATGATGATCCTTGTTGGCTACCTTATATCTCCCTAATTTAGTTTGATAAGAAATTTCCAAAACCTAGTTTTTGTAGGACTCCTTATGTCTCCCTAGTGATTGGAATGTGCTATAAGTTTGATAAAGTGCTTAGCAAGTAATAGTTCACCTTTGCGTTGATTTTGTAATATTTTATAAGTAACAATAATCAACTCATATTTCACCTTACCTCTTATAATGAACTATGCACTTATTAATTTGAAGTTCTCTATGGTTGGATTTCTTTTATACCTTTAGTATGCGTATGAAACAAGTGTAAGTAAATAATTCAAAATCCTTTAAGTAAATAATGAACTTCCTTTTATATTCCTTAATATCCAATAGTATAACATTTCTAAATTCTAATAATCTATCATTGGTGTCGTATACCTTATATCCCCCTAATTTTGGAATTTTTTGAAAATAATGATATATGCAATAACAATAATTTGTTTCCAAGTAGAAAACCTTATATCTCCTATGATATTAATTACAACTATTGTATTTCAGCTAGTGTGATAATACTATTTAAGGATAAGAATATTAACCCCTTGATTTTCTCTAAAATCTATTAAGGTTGATTTTGCAAATAACTTTAAATACAAAAGATAATGATAATTTCAACCTTATATTATCCCTTATTACTCATCATGAAATAAAATTTATTAAACTATATAAAATAATACCTTAGTAAGGTTGATGATCGCCAAAAATACTTGAAATGTGTTGTATCCTCTTGCTAGTTTATGATAGGCTAGTGCACGTCCTCTTATGACAGTATTAAATGCACCTTTGACTCATTGACTTCAATATTTGAATACGCTTAGGCTTAGAATGCACTTCGGATCTCTCCAAGAGCACTCCTTTTTATGGTAGCTACAAACATACTATCATATTCTTGATGGTTGTTCCAAGTGGCATGAGGTATTACCAATATTCTTTTATCTCCTGCTTGAGTAGTGCTTATCTTTAAGGAGAGTTAGACCACATGGTGTAGGATGCATTCCTTATTGATGAGCATTTGGAAATTCTTGGACGTTAGAGAAATTATGGAAGGTGTTACTTAGATGGGCACATTTTGCTTGAGCATTTGAGATAGGATGAGTGTGTTACTTGGTTGAGCACTCTTCCTCTTTTACCGTGGATGTTAGTGTTTGAATATTCTATTACACTATTTAATCCTTGTCAAGACAAGTGTTTAATCCTTATTTGCATGCAATATTACCTTCAATATACTAACATATTAAGGCTTCTCGATGTATTATTTTCAACTATTTCAAGTTTTATTTTGCTTCCTCTGTGACAACAAATTGTGAGATGGATCCTCCCTTTCTCCAATGAATATGGATGATGTATTCCAACAAGGTTGGCTCTAGCTATAGATATTATCAAGCATTGCAATGGTGATCCCTCCTAGCTAGTGGTTCTTCCATGTTGGACCTTTGGTAAGACACTCCTTGTTATGCATAGCATCTATTATGTTGTCCTTTGTATTGTACACCTTGCAATGAGTGCTAGTTTCTTATGTAAGATTGTTGCTATTACGTGTTGTGTAGACATTGAGTTGGTGTCTTGATACACCTTGGTGATGTGGATATCAAGATCTATTCTCAAGCACCTTGAGTGTGATTTCACCTTGCTAGAAGTGGACATTGAGACACTTTAGAATGGCTCTCTACCCTGCTCAAACTTGAGTGATGTGGCTGCTTAGAGACCATGTCTTGCTACTTGTAATAGTATCTTTATGATACTCTTTATTTGTCTTTTTTTTTTTTATTTAAAGGATAAAGTTGGTGTTAATGTAATGAAAAACCCTTTACAGTATAATATTTTGCACCAAAGTTATATGTCTCCTATTGAAGCTTCTCTTTCTTCTTAAATATGACAACACTTTGCTCTATTCCTTGAGTGAAATATGTAATGTATCATTGCCTTATTTGCTAGACAACACTAACCTCTAACTCTTTACTTGGATAACTTTAGCACCAATAAATCCAAAATCTTAACCATGCAACTAATTTTAGAGGTTTAAATTTGCACTAATATTCACTTTAACTAAAAATCCTTAGTGAATTTTGAATAAGTAATATAGTGCAATAATAGTTTCTTCTTATAGTCTTGTAAATGAACTCTTGAAATATACACTAGTAATCTCTAAAACTTAATGTAGTCTTCTTTGTTTCAACTAAAAAATAGGAAGATATTTTTATTTCTAATGAAAAACATCCAAATCCTATTTAATGTGTAGGTAATAACCTTAAAATAAACTCTCTTCTACACTCCCTTGAAGAATTTTAAAATGAGTCCACTCCCTGCAGCTTTTAATCTAATATGGTGCTTAACGAATCTTAATAAAGCTAAAGTTAAAATAATGAACCTTTTGCACCCAAGTTGGTTACCTTTAATAAATTTGAATATGGTACATGTCTTGGTGATTTGGTTCACCAAATTGCTGCCCTTAACTGGATGAACTTGTAGATCTACTTGGTTGTTTGAAATAGATCTCTAACTCACCTTTTTGTAACTTTGAAAACTCTTTAACTTGCTATCTATTACCTTTAGTAGGTGACTTTGATTCTTCTTCAGGATGTATCCTAGAAAAATAAACCTTGATGTTGTTCTAATTTTTGCTCTTTCACAGTCAATATTCTCCACTGAAATATTATCCTTGAAACTAAAAAATTTGGTAGGAAACTCCTCCAAATTGTAGTTGAGTTTTTCTTCAAGAACCCTTCAGTATTTTATTGTAGATTCAGCAAATCCTTATCTCTGAAATGTTCCTTCTAGTTATCAAATTTAATATTCAAATATCTTGGATTTGGTAGGCTCCTTCAACCTCCTTGTCAAACTCAAAATTTAATATAGGACTTCTTCTAAAGAATCTAAAAGTCTTTAAAAATTCTAAATTTTGGCTACTTCCTTTTCAAATATTTCTTTGTTGGGCTTGTTGTCAAATGGTGATAATTGTACCAATTTCTTCACTATTAGGAACTTCTCCTTGGTAGTGAATTTCTCTAATGAGTTCTCCTAGGAACTCCTCCAATGGTCTTCTATGAACTCTGTAATAAGGCTCTCCAAGCCTCCTCATTGTTTCTCCTTGAGACCTATCCTAGTTCTTCAATATCGTAGCTCTTATGGTCTTCTAAATGAGATCTTTACTTCAACATTCTACAATAGAAGTTTTGGTAATGAGATATTCCTCTTGGATCTCTATAGTTTTCTGCTTCTATGATATAGAACATGATCTTGCTAGTCCTTATTTTGTAATCTGTAGGCTTCAATGGAGATCACCAACCTTCAATATTCTAGAATTGGGAGTTCTTTACTGAGACCTCTCATAGGTATTCTTCAACTTCTTTAGATAATTTCTTCAATCTGCAATGGAGATCACCAATCTCCTATCCTCTTATGGACTCTTCTCTAGAGTCTCTTGAATCAACAATAAAGCTACTATGTCATTTTCTTCTTTTGCACTCTGTAGGTCTACAATATATAGTAATGGGAATTTTTTTATAGGCCTCCAAGTCTCCAATATTCCATTTATTGCTTCTATTGCTAGGTTGATTCCAAGGAAGATATTCTTCCTAGCTCTATGTAGGAAGATTCCCAACTTTATTTGAATATCCTTTCCCTACAACAAAGTATTAGGACTATAATGGAACAAATTATAAATCTATATATAATCAGTCTTCACTAGAAGATTTGTCAAACTAGTGGAATCCTTTTTGAGTCCTAGTCTTCAAGAGTTTTTCAGCAATTTTGTGGAAAGACTAGCCAGATGAAATCTCAAAAATTCTATAAATAATATTTTTGGATTTCTCTCAATATCTCTTATGACTCTCCCTATATTCTAACTAATCTACCATGGCTCTGATACCACTGTTATATTTTTATAAGATGGTAGTATAGGAAATTAAATCATAAGATTCATGATAACTAATCTAAGATTACTATAAACTAAAGGCACAATAATATACAAGAATGTAATGAGATGAGCATCTTCAAATAACTCAGAAATATACCATTAATGAAATTGATGAAAATAGTACAATGGTATATAATGGAGGACATAAACACTCCATGAATAGATATGAAAGGACTACATTGTACCATACTACTAAACTATACCACACACTCTCTATATTTACTACTACATAGAAAACACTCACTATGAGGCCTTTATATAGGAATATAGATTACTTATCCCTTACTCTACCTATCTACCTGATGTACAAGTGGACTCCTTGTATATTTACATTTTGCACATTGAAACTTGTGCATTTATTATAATAATTGAAGTAACTAACTAAATTTACTCTAAAGTAAACTCCTACTCTAGTTATGTACCAAAGGTGGTACATTTACATGACCCAAATGATGTAATATACTCTCACTCCACAATGCCCAAAAAAACATTATCACCTCTGTATCCACATCTAATTTTATACATTTTATTTCATGAAGCTTATTATAATGTGCAGAATATTGTAGTACCAACATAATTACACCCAAACCTAAAGATTGTTGGATTGATAGTCAAGCAGGTGCATGTAAAATTTTATTTTTAATAAAGTAATTATTTTTATATTAAAACATTTTTTCATTTTTTTTTTCTATTTTTTGTACTTAAATGTATAGAAAAGCATCTTATTCTTCTCCAAGAAGGGATGTTGCAACAAGGGGTCATATGCAAGAAGCCATTAGAGATTCTATAACACAGTTAGAATCAATACCATTATTTAGAAGGTCTACAAAATATTTGAGGTCTTCTACTTCTCTTGTTTCTCATCCACCTCTACTTGCACGTTATGTGCAAAGTGATGTTGAATAAGTTAACGAACCCATGCATATAAGTAAAATTATTGTTTCAAACTTCAGTTCAAGTAATTCATTTAGTTAAAAATATAGTTAGTTTTATTGAATTTTTTTATATGTTTTCATAACAATGTTACACCAATCCATCATTTAAGATGGAATTTCCTTTATAGACTGAAGTGGCCCAATAGGTCACATCTTCATCTAGTAAGTGTAATTAACTTAAATTATTATGTATTTAGTTAATTAAAGTTTAATGCATCACTTTTGACAAAAAAAATTAACAAAATTTTATTGTAAAATTTTTAGGGGCATCATGGCAATTATCCCAAATAATACAGCATATGATGTCATCATCACATCCACCATAGCTACAATTTATTAGAGATTAATGTATACATTGAAAGTGATTTTTTTCTACAAGGGTTTAGGGAAAACTAAGCCTGACTTTGTCAGATTTTCCTAATATTTTTTTTGGAAATATTTTAGGTCTACATGGAGTTTTAAAATTAGATAGTCCTCCATTTTATGAGGATTATCTTTTATAGGGCAGTATTCCATAGTTTTTTAAAGTGACTAATGTGCTTCAAGATACACATAAAGAAGCACAACAAAATGATGAATTTGTTGCCATTCCCTAGACCTCATCCCCTCCCCTTCAAACTAGTCACTTTCTTCCTCTAATTGAGGATGAGATGTTGAATTTTTCTAAAGATAAGGAAATAAATGCCCGATAAAAAAATTAAAAAGAGATGATATTTTTCTTTGGTGGAAAATAAACTAGAAAAGCTTGATGCTTTGCTACATAAAGCTAAATTTGGTAAAGTGAAGACAACCTATTTGTACAATGATGACATTTTAGATATTTTTTTGAATAGGTTAGAGAACATTAATGTTGAAGCCTAGGCATATTCTAACCATTGGGTTATTGACAAGAAAAAAGTTGAATTTTTTGAATCTACAAAGGATGTAGTTGAGGTAAGTTAGTAATTTTAATTCTTTTGTGTTTTTTCTATACAGTTATCAATAGATATACTTTTTTTTTATCTTTTGCAATCCAATTTTGATAACTTATAGAAAAAGATGAAAAACATGCATATTTATATAAACGGTGCAAAGAAAAACCTGTAAGGTGCTATAAAATTAAAATAAAGTTTCATATTACAATAAAATATAATAACGCTTTTAGGAGGATCACAAAGGAACATAATTTATATATTTAGTTTTTTCTTAAGAAAAAGAAGAAAAAATTGCTTTCAATGTCAAAATATCCCGTGAAATAAAAATGGGCATTGTTGGGAAGTTTGGAGACAACAAAGGAAGACTTGATGAGAATTGGTCAACTGCAAGGGCAAACTATTGAGCAAAGACATGAGGGAAGACAACCTCAAACTCAAGGAAAGCCCAAAACTACCTCAAGACACTAAACTCAATATTAAAAAAATGAACACATAGTTCACTAGTTAATTGTAAATTTTGTTGTATTACAATCAACAATTTTGTAAAATATAATATCTTTTCAAATTAATAAAAAACCATTTCCAAAATTTGTGTATATATTTTTTAATTATTGTATCCATGTATATTTGTGTATTTGTTTAAAACTGATGATAATGCAATTATGTTTACTATTGGGGTTTAAATTTACAAAGTAGATATTTGTTATTGGTTTAAAGTTGACTGCTCGATTTAGTATAGTTATTTTTAAAATAGATATACCTAGGGGTACTTTAAATGTACATTAAAAAAATATCCAAAAACTCAGTTGAGCCATATATCTCTTTCTACATTACATGCAAGACTTTCTATAATACAAAATTTTACAAAGGATACATGCATGCATGGGTTTAAATTTATTCAAAGCCAACCCTTTTTTACTATGCTGAATCGAGAAAAACAAGCCTATGATATAAAACATAAAATTTTATGAATGTAGACATATAATCCAATAACAAGGCTATGATATAAAACATTAAATTTTATGAACAAGACTATGATATAAAACATAAAATTTTATGAGCAAGGCTATGATATAAAACATAAAATTTTATGAACATACTATTTTTTATATTTTTAGTAAACCAGAAAAACAATTTTTATAACCCAATAGACAACAATTGATAATAAATATTGTCAAATATATCAAAATTTTTAAATCTTAAAAATATTACAATGGAGGAAGTTGAAACAAACTCTTCTCAACTTGTCCAAAATAACTTATATGCATAGTTGATCTTTGCGTCTCCATAATTTGATCATTGTAAGTATCATTATCCTTATTATCATATGTATTAGCGATATCTCTTCTATCTACTAGATATTTCAATATGCCAAAGTTCTATCATGAGGATATTTGTTCAGCTTATAAGATGACACATATATTCTCTATTAGTTTTTTAATTTTTTCTACATCTTGTTATGAACTTTAGATTTCACAAAAGATAGTGCACTAAAAACCTTTTCATCTTCTATAGATCCCAAAATCAATGTTTGACATAATTCATATAAATAAAAATATTTATCAATCATATCTTGTAAGAAAATATTGGGATACAATTTTTTTGATAACGTTAAATAAAACCTAGCTCATGAGGGTTAGTCAAAAACAAAATTTGATCAACTATTATTAATCCAAAATGACCTGATTGTTATGTTTTAAATTTTTATATTGAGAATACAATTGATTTCAATACCACTGACTTCAATACATTTAGTGAAATGTTTAACAAGAGTACTCATATATTTTATAAACAATTCACTTATATTATTGAAATCAATATAAGGATCTTAGAACATGGGGTTAAACATACCCATGGTATTAAACAACTCGTCTCTTTGAAAACTCTCTTATTTATCTTGTCAAGGTTTTTGATAGTTTTCTTAATTTAATATTTATATTGTGTAAAACTACATCAAATCCATTGTATGTCATGGGTATTTATTCCACATCATCTATAATTATATGTGAATATTTTTCAAAACAATATAAAGGTATATATTTTAAATAAACATTAATACAAAGATGATTGATGATGTTGAACTTTAAAAAGCTTTTTGGATCATTGACGTTTGTTAAAGTTCTTCAACTATCAAACAAAGGATCTATAAAATTATCTCCAAACAAGTATAACCTATCAATATGTGGACATATTTATTTTCTCATTGTGATAAAATCAACAATATAAATAGATATTTCTTGTGTAAGTTTAACCAAAGTATTCATTTTTTGCAACATTCGAATAATACCACATACTATGAGAAGTGTTTCCAAGTCAGTCATATGGTATAGCAAATATTTTACCTTATCAATTACCCTATGATTTGCATATATAAAACCTTCTAAGGATTGATATTCATTAAAAACTCTAAATGAAGGTTGAAACAATGAAATCCACCTAGTATCTACATATTTTAATATTTTTTACCTTCGATAACCCTAGTGCAAACTATTAAAACTCTGCAAACCTCTTTGGACTGCATAAAAATAAGCATGTATTTCACAGATAAGTTCTTCCACTCTCACAACATTTTCAAATGTGCTCACAATTTTGTATGCAATATTCATTCTATAAGACATGCAATGAATGAAGATCAAATATGGGGTAATTGATGTCTGGAGTTGAACACAAAGACCATTTATGTGTTCTTTCATTATAGAAGCACTATCAACTTTGATACATATTAACTTAGTGGCTATTTCTATATCATATATTACCATGATATCCTTTAAACTAGTTACAACAATATTGTAAAGGTTTTTCACATTACAATTTTCCACCATATTCTATAGTGCTAGTAAAGGAGGTTGTCTTAAATGATTTTAGATTGTGTAAATAAGCATGTAAATCCAATATGTGTTATCAACAATAATTACCTCATCAATTTATAGTGAAATAAATTTGATATGTTTTACTTTCTCTCTTAGGTCCTCCTTCCCAACCATTGACAAATATTTTATCATTTTTTAACCACTTCGATATGACCAATGGGCACTAGGAAGGTTATGCACATAAACTAGTTAAAATAGATGCTTAAAATCAATAAAATCATATATAGGTCTATATTTTTTAAGAATAGTATATACAACAACAAACTATAAACTTTTTGAAGCTAAAGTGGTCATATATTTTTTTTGAAATTGAGCTTGAACTATTTCACCATTCTCAACAAGAGTTTTTTGTTTCATTTATTTTTCATATTCTTGTACATATCTGACATGTACTCATTTTGATTCATCCTTCCACCTAATTGTTTTTTATTTTCATCACTTTCTTTTACTGTCACATAAAATTTTCCACAATTTTTTAATCCAACTTAAGTTGCATCTTATGATCCTTTCTTATTTTTCAACTACAAACGATGCATATACATTTTGTTGGCATATTATAATTTTTCTTCAGCTTAACTAGCTCAATAAAGGGATATGTTGATGACCATTCAAGTTAAAATATCATTTCACTAGTCCACCTAATTAACTTTCTACATTTAGGTTTTTGACTAGAAGAGTCCCCAAAAATTGTCATTTTATTAAAATGATCATTTTCTTTTTTGGTTAACGTCTTAGTTTTAGGAATCTCTTGCTTTTCATTGTTAAGAAAACTTTTATGTGGAGGCATCTCATCCTTAGGATTATCTTCAAGTGAAGGCATATTAGGGTCATGTGGGTGAAAATTTACACCATCCATCCACTCTTTCTTTTTTGAGATGATGCTTTTCAAGGGTTCATCAAGTTTTGAATAACTAGTGGTTAGGTGAAAGATAGAGGTGATAGGAGTAGTGATGGGCAGCTAGAAGTAACAGGTGAATGAAAGTTTATTCAAGGAAGTGGGGTAGATAATAGAGTAGTTGGATGTTTAGGCCCTAAATTTGGATGGTGGTATCCAAAAGACCCATCCATTCATTAGTAAGATATTTCAACCATTCATTATCATATATCCCTACCCACAAGGAAGATGAGTCCCCCTCACCTATTTTTGGGTGGGACTTTGGAGTGAATATTGGGTGAAGCTTTTAGGAAATGCCCACCCTCTTTTATGATGTCTCCACAAGCGAAGAGTTGTTATTCAACAAGATAAGTGATGCAACTACCCAAAATTTGGATTTTTACCATCATATAAAAATTCAAATGGGAGGTTTTAATTGCTTTAGCGACATGATACCGACTGTGTAAAGTTTTTGATGTGAAATATGCTACAACATAATTAATATCGATCATTCATCACCTAAAAAAGGATTTTTGGGGTAAAGTAGATGGGAATTAAAGAACTAGGTAGAAATTATAGAATTATCAAGGGCCCATATTAATGTAGAAGTGCCTATCACCTCTTCAGATAGCCTTCATCATCCCAAGAAGTAGGGTACCATTTGAGCACTAGTTTGCTTCAACACTATCTTCCCGCCTAACACCATTAATGCTTATATTTTAAATTCATTGTAATTTTTCTACAAATAGTGGAATGCCAACCATTTCTAATGGTAGCTCTTTGTCCATTACAATTCCCATGTAATACTTATCATTGCTATGTGAATACAAGAATACTACTATTTGGTTTCCAATCTTGTTCTTACATTTTGTGTTAAATGTGAATGCTTATTTCTACTTTGGCTACTTGAGTGATTCTTATTTAATTTTGCTAAACTATATTTCATGGGTTTTACTTGATGGTTTTGGAATTTGCATCTATAATTATATTGAGGTTTTATCTTTGCAAATGTTGGTTGGATGGGAGTGCTCTAATTTTGAATCCCGGTTTTCATGCACCCGTCCTCCTATCCTAGAATTCACTTTCAGCCCACTATGCCAGTTGCTAAGTGAACCTGGTTGGGTGGCATGTTAGGTAGTATGCTTGTACTCACTATTGGTGATATTTATGGCATGTATCTTGATGCGGTCATAATCCATCCTTATGAGTTCTGGCTATGGCCTCCATTTTATTTTCTTTACTCTTTCCCTATTCATGGCGTAGGTAGATAGGACCCCCATAAGAAATCAAGCTTCTTTAAATATTGACTACCTAGACATACCCATTTCAAGTTCCACAATGGTGGTTGTTCGATATTAGCATCGATCCACACCCTTGGTGCTAGATCTCCTATTAATAGTTTTTGGTGACTCAGCTAGGGACTCATAAAGTCTTAATATTTTAGGAAATCAATTTTTGGTGATACTTTGATTTATCCATATTCTCTTAAATCACCTGATGACTCCTCTACATAGTATATGATATCATATGACTAGTTTTCCCATTCAATGCATTAAAAAATTTAAATATCCTAGAGGACTCAAGATTTAATGAGTAGTCTTGACCTCACTAGTAGAGAAAGTATGCTCATTTGGTGACTCTAACTCTAAATAAAGGACCATAATTCCTGAAGACCAGTGCCACAATGTCTCAACAATGCTATACCTGATGGGATGACCCTAGTACACTAAACCTCCATTGTTGCCATGAGATTCCCAAATGTTCCCTGAAAACCTTAACAAAATACAACGACACTTGTTAGGAAAAACTTCAGATTTTATGCCTGTAAGAGGAAGCACAATAACAAAAAATAGAAAACACAAGTAAACATAGAGATTTATGTTGAAATATGTAATTTGTAGGAAAAACCACGAGGCAATGGCAACTTCTCCTTTTATTATTTTTAGAAAAATTTACATTCATATTTTTTTAATATTTTCAAAAACATTACATATGCAAGGGATCACATCCCTTTTATAGAGCATAAGGAAGACTCCAAACTGTTCATTTCCTCTCCCGATGCAAGCCTCCAAAAACTATTCATTTTAGCTCCCAAGGAAGTTGCGTAAACCTATTCATATTCTATGTTAAGATGTATATCCTAGACATATGTTGTATAAACTTCTAGCAATGTTGCCTAGACATCTAGTATCCTAGATATCTATAGCCTAGATGTCTAGTACTGCTGCCTAGATGTCTAGTACTGTTGCCTAGATATCTAGAAGCCTGGACATCTATTGCCTATACATCTAGTAATGCTACCTAGACGTCTATAAGTGATGCCTAGACATATAGCAATCTAGACATCTACTACCTAGATGTCTAGTACTACTGCTTATATGTATAGTAGCCTAGACATACACTACCTAGACATCTAGTACTACTACCTAGACATTTGGAAGTGCTACCTAGATGTCTATTAGCCTAGACATCTACTGCCTAGATTTCTAGTATTGATGCCTAGATGTCTGCTGCCTAGACGTATAGCAACAGTCTCTGCTAGAAAAAATTGTATAATTACTTAATTTCCTAACATTCTCCCACTTTAAGTCAGTATTTAGGATTTCTTCTACCAAATATTTTTATCCAGTGCCAATTTCCCAATGCTGCCCTTGTTACTTTTTTAGCAAGCACAAAGAAGTTTTGCACCACTCAAAATTCTCGACCTTGATCAACTTTGTATGCATTTCTATAGGATTCACTTCAGTGTCACTTTCCTACAATAGGATCCTACCTTTTTCAACCACATTTTTGATAAAGTGGTACTTGAGATTAATGTGTTTTTTGTGATCATGAAATGTTGGTGTAGCACCCTAAAATTGGCACGGTTAAAACCCTAGTAAAAAGATAAAAGAAAAAAATTTGAATTTCAACCCCAAACTGGTCGTTAAACCGCCTGTTACCTGCTTTCCCAAATTTGTGTGCCATTTTTAGGATTTGTTTTTACCGTTGGACGATATCATCATAGATTAGATGAAATCGTACTCGATCTGATGAATTCTTCTAGAATAGAATGTCCAGACGATTTTGTCCCAAAATCAAATTTTCATAATTAGCTTCTATTTCAACATTCTCTCCAACTTGGGCAGAAGCGTGTCTGCACAGTTGGAGATTTCCCTGTTGGAGATCTCCCAGATTGGGATGATCCCCAACCTCCTAAACCTCTTCCTAATCCTATATAAACTAGGATTTTTCTAGTTTATCCCCCTGATTCTCCCTGAACCCCCTAAACCCCTTAGTTGACAGATTTCATCGCAGAGTTAGTTCCTCATTCCCTCGCACTACTGTTTGTATTATGTATTTTGAATTTTCTTGTAGGAACTCTATTATTTTTTAGTCGAAGCTAGCTCGGATCGTCTCGAACGATCTTGGATAATTACAGACGATTTTGTCGAGGATCGCAAATGATCTCGTACGATTGGAGGCGATCCTGACTGTAGTCCAGATTGGGGGTATCCAGAGTCTAGAGTTTGCATATTCTTAGCTTTCTCTGCATTATTCATATTGTATTTCTACACTGTCTTAAGTTATTATGTTTTTTGCATCTTGGAGTTCACCTCATTTAGCATAATCACATGATAAAGTTAAAATCAATCATTAAATCCACTACATTTCCTTATTTGTTATTAGAATTTATTATTTAGGCATGTTTGCTGTTATTTCTATTATTATCCTTTGCTTTTGTACTTGCATATTTGGTATTTTGTGTCTATTTTTGTGATTGCAGGTTTTTGATGAATTCATCTAATGAATTCATCAAATTTCAGATGATTCTATCTGATTTCATATGACCTTCTATGATTTGGGATGATCCTGTGAAATATCAGACGATTACGTACGAATTGAGATGATCTGAACTGCTAAAATATTTAGAATCTTCATCATACATCCATAATCAGGTATGACACCTTCTAGCTAGCATATTCTCTGTTATTAGCATTCATTTCTATTTTTTGTATTCATTTAAATTAGCATTGGCATATAGAATAGTTTAGATTCATATTGGCCAAACCTAGGAGTTGAATGATCAAGTATAAAAATGAACACATCAAACTCATTGTCAACCTAGGCGTGGAAACTACCATTCAAAAGTTTCCTGGTGAACCCACCATTCGTCAAAAATTCACCCTTATACCCCTCCCTTGAGAGGCGGGACCTTCCAAGGGCCTCTCAGTCCGAGGTATTGTCCCATCCTTTTCACATCCCCCTTCCGGACGCGGATCCTATAGCCTGAAGGTAAGGGTGCGAAAAATTTGGAGCGATACATTTTGGTGAACCCGATGTGAAACAGAAACCTTTTGAAAACAAAACCTTTTTGAAAATAAAAATAATAAAAAAATCAAAACATAAATGCATTTAGACTCAAAAAGAATTGCATGTCATATTTAGATGGTAGACTATAATAAAATACGAGCTATCACCATTAATGTTGAAAATCAATTAGCAGCTATAGAGATTACTTCTGTGCTTAGAGTACCTCAAACAAATAGGGTTCAACCTTTGTGGGACGAACTTGATAGGAGATTGAATCTCATTTCATCTAGAGCAACCAAACTTAGGCAAATCAAGAGGTTTGTCCTAGATAGAATCTTGGATCCCAATCAAGTGATTTTGTATCATGAACTTTAGAGAGCTTGCCATAGGTGGTTAGTAGATAAAAGAGCCCTTGTGTCTTCTGAGTTGTATACCTTTCAGGAATACCTTAAGAATGCATCCATAGTACATTAGTTTCTAGCTCGTATAGAGGATAAAGAAGTTGATCTTACGGATAGAAAGAGATGGAATAGAGCTCCCAGAGCTGTGTTATATCGAGAGTATTGCCATGAGATTTATTTTTACAAAATAGAATCGAAAACAGATAATATCACCATAGCACACTTTGTTGACTTCCTGAAAAACAATTTCCAATTTGAAGAGAAGCATTTCATGACTCCTGATGAACTTGATCCCATCAATGATATCTATAAACTATTTATAGAAAACTAAGCTATTATTTTATTATTGTTATTTCTTGTATTTAGTGTGTTGTTTATTGTCTTTATAAGCATAAAAACAAAAACAAAAACAAACAAAAAATCATAACAAAAAAAAAAAATCAAAACATTTGTTTTTTAAGCATTATAGTAGGTATATAATTAAAATATATACCTCCCAAGATCTGTTGCACATATATTAATATATGTTTGCTAAAACCTAAATTTAGGCGTAATGACTAGACTCAGGAATGGAAAAAAATTTGAAGTAGAAGAAGATTGGTTAAGAAAACCAATAAATAACCCAAATGCCCTTCTTGAAGATCCAATTCAGGAAGAAGGAACCTTAAACCAATAATAATAATAATTTGTGGACGCAAATGAACAAAAATAAAATGATAGAGAGGAAGGATCCTCATCTCCTAAAATAACTCCAAAAGGAGCTGTTACTTTTGAGAACATGGAACATTTCTGGAAATTCCTCAATACTAATATTGGCACTCTTAATAGAGCAGTTCATATTGATAAATATCAAATTAGTGACACTCAAGCGACTCTAGAAGATATATATCACACACGCACTAATCCTTTGTCCTTTTTTGATCAAGAGAGTGATCAAGCTGGACCGTCCAATTTGGACATGGCTACTATAATCTAGAACATGCAACAACAACAGGTTACCCAACCACCTAGAGTGCCTGTTACCAAGCCAAGGGTTATTCCCACACAAAAGAAACCTTCATTCACTACTCTATTTCGCCAAGCTATTGATCAATATACCTCAAATCAACAAAAGCCTAAAACAAAACCAAATACCAATTTCCAACAATCTAGGATACAACATAATGCTACAACAAATCTTCTTCATAATACTCTTCCTGCCAACCATTTGCATAACAATAATATAGCATCTAATCCTTATGTCCCGCCTTCCTACGGTCACAAATCCCATACTCATGTACCACCAAACCAATATAATGGACAAACTGGTAATTTGGAAGCCATGGTGAAACAGTTAGTCTCTTGCATGGACCAGATAGATCTCTACCGTCCCTCGTACAATTATCGAGAGATGTGTAGTCAACCTCTAGATCCTATAGTTGTAGCACAACCATATCCCAAACACTTTCATATGCCTATCCTACCTATATATAAAGGAACTGAAGATCCCATAGAACATCTTCGTATTTTTAGGATAGCATGTCATGACATATCACATGATGATTTGCTATTACTAAAAATGTTCCCGAAAAGCTTAGGGGGGATGGCATTGGAGTGGTATTATCAACTACCCACTCATTCTTTGAGAAATTTTGAAGAGACTGTTGAGTCTTTTGTGCATCAATTTAGTGCCTATATCGAACGACATGTAACCATTAAATATTTGTACAACCTAAAACAAGACAAAGATGAGTGTTTTGTTGACTTCTTAGCTCGATGGAGACAGTTGATAGGAAAATTACACTTTGTGTTACCTTATCGAGAAATGTTAGATATTTTTATCAATATTTTACAAGAACAACTATCCTATGAATTATCAATTACTACCTTGACCACCTTCGATCAAGCTATAGATTTAGCTCGAAGGGTGGAAGATGCTCTCATTAGAAGAGGTCAACTCAAAAAGAAAGATGATGAGAAAACATCTAGAAATCAATATAAAAATAAACAAGTTGTGGGTGACGGAGTCACTAATAGCAGAAACATTGCTAATGTTAATATTGTGAAAACAATAGAGAAGTTTATATTGAAACCTCTTGATAAACCACCCCAAGAATTTACTAGGTTAAACCAACCTTTATCAACCATTCTCCCACAATTACTAGCACGAGGCTTGATCCAATTACTAGCTATCCAGGAACCTGATCCAACCATACCCGGATATAGAGCTGATTTACATTGTGATTTTCATAGAGGACCTGGACACGCTACCAACTCTTGTAAAATATTAAAACATAAAATACAATATCTGATTAATAATAATGATATGGAGGTGCAAGCCTTCCAACCTAAACAAAATCCTTCTAATAACGCTCAAAAGAACATTCCCCAAATTTAGAATCAGAATGCCAATCAATCATTGGACATATTTCAACATCCTTTACCAAAAAATGGTAAAGAGGTGGCCAATCAAATTGAGCATCACAATGTTCCTCCTCCTACCCGATATGTAGGGACTATTAGTGGACAATTACCTATTCATGATCCTCAAAACTTTGACACAACTTTATCCATAGTTACGACCAGACCTCTACATAATATTCGGATACTTGATCTTAGTGACACCGAATATGAGACTAAAAGTGACATGGAAATCACCTCAAATCAATCGAATAGTTCTAAAGATGAATCAGATCCTATTCAACCTATCACAAGTTCTATGGTTCCAGAAGAACCATTTCCTAAACAAGTCACTACTAGACCATCTTCTCACCAATTACTTTCTAATGAACAAGCCATAAATGCTATACCAAGACCTATTCATCACCCGCAAAATAATATTGTAGGAACCATCAAAGCTGTTACCAGACAATAGGCTCAAAACTCTCAATAGGATCAAACTCAGAACAATGGATTAGCTCCATTTGTTTTGAAAAATCCCAATAAAGGGAATTATGCACCTAATGTTCAACCTAAGCCTCCTTACAATATTAATGAACAATTATCCAATACTACAGCTAGAATTTACCTTTTGGACCTATTAAGATCTTCCTCTACCCATAGGGATGAATTAATACTCACATTAAGCCAAATGATGGTACCACAAAACATTCAACCTGAAGCCATGTCCAATACTATCATAACTCATGAAGTCGATTGCATTGATTTTTGGGATAGAGATATCCCGCAACATAGTTTACATAAGGATAACCCCTTGTATATTACTACCCTAATTGGAGATGTAGCCGTTAAACGAGTCTTGATTGATAATGGTCCATCTTTAAACATATGCACTTTTGACTTCTACCAACAATTTGGGTTTAGAAGTGACGAAAAAAAGAACTAATATGATTATAAAAGCCTTCAATGACGAGACACAAGAAACGTGTGGAGTCATTACTATACCCTCGCAAGTTGGTCATATAACTCTAGATACGACCATGTTTATTGTACATTGCCCTGCATCGTACAATATACTTTTGGGTCACCCTTGGATTAACGAGATGTGAGTAGTTCCATCCACTTTACATCAGTGTGTTAAATTTGAATTTAAAAACCAGTTGGTTACCATTCATGGTGATCCTAGACCCTTTGATATGTGTGCTTTGGTAGAACCTGTTGGAGTTCAATTTTGACCTGCCTTGTCATCCACACATCCTAATTTGTTGAGAAAAGTGCAGCAACAGGATTGTCATTGTTGTCAACACAATCAGCTAGATCATTTGATTTAGTGCAGCAACAGGAAGTTTAGATGCAGCAAACAGGAAGTTCAGAGATCTCTCAGAATATGTACAGTGTTTTTCCAAAAAGACCTAAGTGGCCCACATGCAAAAATTCAAAGAAAAATACAAGGAACATATTCAAAAAATAGGAAAACTGTCGCGATTTCGCGACATATTGGAGGAGAGAAAGTGCAAAGAAAAATGTCATGATTTCGTGACATATTGGAGGAGAGAGAAAGTACAGGGAAAAACTATCATGATTTCGCGACATACTGGAGGAGAGAGAAACAGCAGAGAAAACTATCACGATTTCATGACATGTTTGAAGCAGAGGCGCAAGCAGGTAAAACTATCATGATTTCGTGACATGTTGGAAGAGAAGAAGGCAAGTTGAAAAACTGTCATGATTTTGCGACATGTTCGAAGAGAAAGCACAAGCAGGAATAACTATCATGATTTCATGACATGTTAGAAGGGGAAGAGAAAGCAGGTTAAAGTGTCACGATTTCGCGACAAGTCAGAAGAGAAAGTGAAAGCAAGATAAAGTGTCGTGATTTCATGACGTGTTGCAGAAGAGAGAGTCCAAAGTGAGAACTGTCACGATTTCGCGACAAGTTCAAGGAGAGAAAGTAAAATGAAAAATGTCATGATTTTGTGACATGCTGCAGAGTTCGAAGTGAGAACTGTCATGATTTCATGACATGCTATAGAGTTCGAAGTGAGAACTGTCATGATTTCGTGACATGCTATAGAGGAAAGAGTTCAAAGTGAGAACTGTCACGATTTCATGACATGCAACAAAGGAAAGAGTTCAAAGTGAGAACTATCATGATTTTGTGACATGCTGCAGAGGAAAGAGTTCGAAGTGAGAACTATCATGATTTCACGACATGCTATAGAGGAAAGAGTTCGAAGTGAGAACTATCACGATTTCATGACATGCTGTAGAGGAAAGAGTTCGAAGTAAGAACTATCACGATTTCTGCAAAAGGTTGTGGAGAAAGCGTACGGATGCATAAAGTGTCATGATTTTATGACAAGATGAAGGGAAAGAGTATGGATGCAAAAAGTGTCATGATTTCATGACAGGTTGAAAAGAAAGCATACGGATGCAGAAAGTGTAGAGATTTCATGACAGGTTGAAGAGAAAGTGTACGGATGCAAAAAGTGTCACGATTTCATGACAGGTTGAAGAGAAAGCGTACGGATGTAGAAAGTGTCATGATTTCACGATAGAAATAGAATAGAAGACTTCGAAGGCACAAGTGTCATGATTTTGTGACAAAAGCAAAGAAGTGAAGTGCGAAAGCAAAAGTGTCATGATTTTGTGACAAAAGCAGAGAGCAAGTCTTCGGGAGCAAAACTATCGTGTTTTTGCAACAAAAGTAAAGTCAAAGGCTAAGCAGACAGAAGTGTCATGATATCACGATAGAAAGAAAGACAAAGGCTTCAAAGATAGAAGTGTCACGATATCACGATAGAAAGTAAAGTCAAAGGCTAAGCAGATAGAAGTGTCACGATATCGTGATAGAAAGAAAGACAAAGGCTTCAAAGACAGAAGTGTCGCGATATCATGACAGAAAGAAAGTCAGAGGCTACAAGAGGTAGAAGTGTCACGATATCGTGACAAAAGGAAAAAGGAATAGTACGGAGGCAAAAGTGTCACGATATTGCGACATGTTGTGTTTTCGCGGCAACAACTACAGAAGAGTTATAGGGAAAGTTGAAGCCGATGAAGACCGATGACAATCAAGGAGAATTAGGGTTTACAGCCGATGAAAGCTAGGGTTTACAGCTGACGATGATTAGGCTTTGCACTTGCATAATCAATCGACTAAAGTTAGAATTTTATCATGAAAATTTTGTTATAAAAGGAGGGCTATTTGGAGATTTGAAAGGTATCGAATTTGCGTGAATTAAGCCCGTAGTGCGTAGAGAGCGAGTCATGTCGAATCGAGCTAAGTGCGAAGCAAGAGCGCATAGAGAGCAAAAAAGTGCAAAGGGGCAGAAGCGATCATTTGATTGTATCAAAGCAAAGTGTGCGAGGCATTTGCATAGAAGTAGACTGTTCTAAAATAGATTGTGCGAAGCGATTGCATAGAAGCAGAGTGCATAGAAATAGCAGACTGTGTGCAAAAAGGGTGAAGGTATTTTTCTGTAAATTTCATAGATTCACTTGAAGTCCAAGTTGCAGCTTGGCATCAGGGGTTGGTGCTCCTTCCAGTAGGTGCTGGTAAATTAGGGGTTGTTGCTCCTTTCTATTGGTACAAAAAAATTGAGGGGTTGGTGCTCCTTCCAGTTGGTGCTTGGTAAATAGATTGTAAAGTTGTTGCTTTGCAAAGGCTGGATTTGGATGGTAGTCCAAGCAGTCATTTTTGAGGAGTAGCCACATTGGTGAACCTCGTTAAATCTTGTGTTGTGTGATGCTCTCTTGTTAACTTGTTGTATCTATTTTGAGTTTGCTTTATTTCAGCATTAAGAGTTGCAAATTTAAAGTTTTAAAAGAACACACTGATTCACCCCCCTCTTAGTGTCACTATGAGTATAACAATTGGTATCAGAGAAAGGTTCCTAAATAGGCTCAATCATCTAGGGTGATCTTGGAAGTGACGCAATGGCAGGTGGTGAAGGTTTCTCCTCAAACAAAGCACCATTGTTTGACGAAACTAATTATGCGTTCTAGAAAATCAGGATGCAGACATATCTCCGTGCTTTGGGATTTGATATCTGGAATGCAATAGTTAATGGTTACATAGCTCCCGCCATTGCTCCAACCGACAACACCGGTAAAAAGGCATTTGAAAATGACTCAAAAGCAAAAAATGCCATCATGTGTGGATTAGTGGACAGTGAGCTGGTCAAGATCATAAGTTGTGAATCAACAAAAGATGTATGGGACAAACTAGAGAATATTCATGAGGGAGACGACAAGATCAAGGAAGCCAAGCTTCAAACACATCGAGCTCAATTCGAATCATTAAAGATGACCAACGATGAGAACATAGAGGCTTTTATGTTGAGAGTTAATGGAATCACTAATTCGATCAGAGGTCTCGGCGAAGATATGGATGATGCTACTATCGTGAAAAAGGTATTAAGATCGCTTCCTCAAAGGTTTGATTCTAAAGTCTCAACCATAGAAGAAGCTAAAGATCTAAATCACTTTAGTATGGATGAGATGCATGGTTATTTGACTGCTTATGAAATGAGAATAGGAAGGTCTAATCCCACAGATAGAGAAGCAACGTTTAAAGCCCTAAAAGGTAAAGACACAAAACAAGAGTCTGAAGAAGAAGAGACATCAGATGAAATGGAAGCAAATTTTGTCAGAAAATTGAGAAAGAAAAAAGAAAAATATAGAGGAAAGCTACCATTTAAATGTTTCAACTATGGAGGCATTGGGCACTTTGCAACCAAATGTCCACTCAATGAGAAGAACAAGGGTGAGGAAGCATCGCACCAAGAAAGAAGTGACTGGAAGAAGAAAACAAACTTCAGAAAAGGCAACTTCAAAAAGAAAAGTTTCATCTCCAGGAATGCAAATTCTTCGAGAGGACAGCTCTAGTGAGGATTCTGAAGAAGAAACAGGTGAAGCTCTATTCATGGCATTTGAAGTAGAAAAATCAAAAGAGGTAGAAAAAAAAAAAGGGAAGGAATGAACTCTAAAGTATCTATTGAAAAACCTGAGGCTGAAGTAGATCTAGAAGGTGAGCTGGTCTCTGCACTTGTAGAATGGAAATCTGAGAAAAGAAAGAATAATAAACTTTCAAGAAAGCTTGAGGATGCGAACGACATCATAACCAGCTTAAAAATACAGACAGAAGAATACAAGAAAATGTCTGAAGATCTCAAAGTTCAGATAACCATGAAGATAGATTACTGCTGTAAACTAGAAGAAGAGAATGTTGGTCTACGAATGCAGATACAAGAGCTGGATCAAAAAATTAGCTGCCATCACAAACGTGAAGAAATTTCGATGAAGCTAGATAAAATTTTAAGTGATCAAAGACCTGCAGGCATCAAATTTGGTCTGGGCTTCGTTGAAGGAGAATCGTCAAATGGACCAAAATCCAGAAATGTAGAAACTGTAAGGAATGAAGATAAGAAACAGGATGATGAAAGAAAAACAACTCATGCAAAAGAAAGCAGTAATGCCAGGCCCGAAAGGAGAACTGACAATGATGGATTTACCAAGGTCACACATCAAAGGAGAAGAAGACCTATGGCTCCTACAACAACCTAGCAAAGACCATATTTCAGGTTCAATCATTTCTTTTTTGGTTTCTGTTTCAAATGTAATGGTTATGGGCATAAAATTGCAGACTGCAAGTATAATGTAGGACCAAGAAATTTCACTAGTAGAAATGCTTTTTCACCGCTAATAAATTATGCAGTAGAATGTTTTAACTGTCATAACTTTGGGCATATTGCAAGAAACTGTCATAGTACTTCTGTTTCAAATCAACCTCAGAAAAGAAAATTTCAACCAAATAGGACAAGACAAAATAGAAAACTTCTTGAAAGATATGCACAAGATACTAAAAAGGGAAAGTTCAAACTAGAGCCCAATACGGTAGTCAAAACAGAGTGGAAACAGAAAGAGCAGCTTAAGGAAGAAAAGGAATCCCTAATAGTACAAACAGCTTTCAAGGCATAGAATAAATGTGTACCATGGATACTTGACAGTGGATGCTCAAGTCATATGACAGGTGATAAACAAAAATTTGAAAAATTACGAAATATGAGGGTGGTTCTATAAAGTTTGGGAATAATGATGCAGCTAAGATAATCGAAAAAGGATCAGTTAAAATTAGTGATGGGAAAATTAAGTCGGAAGAAGTTTTGTTTGTGGATGGTTTGAAACACAACTTTGTTAAGTGTCAGTCAGATCTGTGATAAAGGACATGAAGTAGTATTCAAGAAGCGGGGTTGTGAAGTCAGAAAAACAAACAGTGGAAAATTGATAGCAACTGGATCAAGGACGTCTGGCAACCTGTACACACTCTCAAAAACTTTAGAAGGTACTTGTTTCATTGGATAGGAAGAAGAAAATTGGTTGTGGCACAAGAGGCTTGGACACATCAGTTTCGATAATCTGGTGAAAATCAGCTCGAAACAGGCAGTAAGAGATATTCCAACCATTAGAAAACCTTCAAATAGCATTTGTGCTTCATGTCAAAAGGGAAAGCAAACCAGAGTCTCATTCAAAACAAAAGAGTACCACACTAGCAAACCTTTGGAACTTATACATACAGATTTATGTGGACCCATGAGAACACAAAGCATAAATGGTGACAAATACTTTATGTTGTGTATTGATGATTATTCCAGAATGACATGGATATTTTTCTTAAAGAATAAAATAGAAGCTTTTGAAATGTTCAGATCTTTCAAACATCTAGTTGAGAATGAAACAGGAAAAAGGATCAAATGTTTAAGATCAGATAGAGGAGGAGAATTCATTTCAGATGAGTTTACAGAATACTATGAAAAACATGGTATCAGGAGACAATATTCAACAGCTAGAACACCCCAGTAGAATGGTGTGGTAGAAAGAAAGAACATAACAGTATAGGAAATGGCACACACTATGTTGGCTGAGAACAAAATAGCAAACAAATTTTGGAAAGAAGTAGTCCACACTGTAGTGTACATCCAAAATAGGTACATGCTGAGAACACATGAAAGCAAAACTCCTTATGAGTTGTGGTTCGGTAGAAAGGCAACAACAAAACACCTCAAAGTTTTTGGCTGTAAGTGTTACATCAGAAAAACTGAAGATAATCTTGGGAAGTTTGAAAATAGAGCAGATGAAGGTGTCTTCGTTGGCTATTCGTCAAAAAGCAAAGCTTACAAATGCTACAACAAGAGACTCAAGAAAATTGTGGATAGTGCCGATGTTAAATTTGATGAAGGTAGGGAACGAATAGTTAACTTTGAAGAAAACTACCCAATTTATGAAGAAGTCATTGAAGGAGATGAGGAAAATGAAACACAAAAAAAACCAACACTTGACTTAGATGACATAATTGATGACTCAGAGGTGGAAGAAAATAAGAAATTCAAAACAGGCAGCTGACAGAAAAATCATCCTAGAGATCAAATAATTGGAGATCCCATAGCTGGTGTTTAGACAAGAAGGAAAGTAGTAAGTAATTACTCTCTTTTATCCAGCATTGAGCCCAAAAATATAGCTAAGGCAAGTAAAGATGATAGCTGGATGAAGGCAATAAATGAAGAATTAGATCAGATTGAAAAGAACAAAACTTGGGAATTAGTACCTAGACCTGCAAATAAGAATGTAATCGGCACCAAATGGATATTTTGAAACAAATTGAATGAAGACGGACAAGTCGTTAGGAATAAAGCAAGACTGGTTTGTAAAGGTTATGCACAAGTTGAAGGCATTGATTTTGAGGAGACTTTTGCACCAGTGGCCAGACTAGAAGCAATCAGAATGTTTCTAGCCTTAGCAGTCTATAAGAATTTCAGAGTTTATCAGATGGATGTAAAATCAACTTTTTTAAATGGGAAACTTGAAGAAGAGGTTTATATTGAACAACCAGATGGTTTCCAAATTGGTGAAGATCCCAACCTTGTCTGCAAATTAAAGAAAGCTTTATATGGCTTAAAATAGGCACCTCGAGCATGGTATGCAAGGCTAGACAACTATCTCTCTCAACAGGGGTTTAAGAAAGGTATGGTGGATAGTAATCTGTATGTCAAAATAGAAGGTGGGCATCTCATTGTTCTTGTTGTATATGTAGATGATATCATATTTGGTAGCAACAAAGATGAATCATGTAAAGACTTAGAAAATAAGATGCAGAAAGAATTTGAAATGTCTATGATTGGTGAACTATCTTACTTTCTTGGGTTACAAGTTAATCAAAATGAGAAAGGCATATTTATTTCCCAAGTCAAATATGTGAAAGAGATGCTAAAAAGGTTCACAATGGAGGATTGTAAGCCAGTTAGCACTCCCATGATGACAGGCTACAATTTGAGCAAAGATGACAAATCTCCACCTGTTGATCAAACCATGTACAGATCAATGATTGGAAGCTTACTATATTTAATAGCTACCAGACCAGATATTTTGTAGGCAATCTGCATGGTAGCAAGATTTCAGGCCAATCCCAAAGAGACTCATGTGACAACAGTAAAAAGGATTCTTAGGTATCTCAAGGGTACTATGGAGTATGGGTTATGGTATCCGAAAGGTAAAGACTTCACCCTTATTTCATATTCAGATGCAGATTGGGCAGGATGTGTTGATGACAGGAAGAGTACCAGTGGAGGTGCATTCTATCTTGGTGATAGGTTGGTTGCTTGGCACAACAAGAAACAAGAGTCAATTTCTTTATCAACAGTTGAGGCAGAATATATTGCAGCAACAACATGTTGTACACAAGTTTTATGGATGAAACAAACTATGAAAGATCTTGGTATTAATTTTAGTGAGCCAATATCGATCAAGTGTGATAACACCGATGCAATTAACATCTCCAAGAATCCGGTAATGCATTCATGGACAAAACACATTGCTATCAGATATCATTTTTTGAAAGAGAAAGTTGTTGAAGGTGAGGTTAAGCTAGATTTTGTTCCAACTACAGAGCAAGTAGCAGATATCTTCACAAAACCATTACCCAAGGATGTTTTTGAATACCTTCGCAATAAATTGGGAGTGGTGACCCTTCCCAAGAAGTGACTAGCTATAGGGATCACATTCTTAGGGGGAGCATTGAAGTATTTGTTTATCTTCTTGCTCATGTTCTTGTTTATTACTAAGTGTAATAAATTTTGCCTAAGAATGTTGTGCTTGGACTCAGGGGGAGTCTGCAGTAGCCCTTTGGTATTATTGTCAAAGGGGGAGAAGAGCTACAGGAAGCTGCACATGTGTTGCCAACAATTCCAAAGGGGGAGATTGTTGAGCAAAGTGCAGCAACAGGATTGTCATTATTGTCAACACAATCAGCTAGATCATTTGATTCAATGCAGCAACAGGAAGTTCAGATGCAGCAAACAGGAAGTTCAGAGATCTCTCAGAATATGTACAGTGTTTTTCCAAAAAGACCTAAGTGGCCCACATGCAAAAATTCAAATAAAAATACAAGGAACATATTCAAAAAATAGGAAAACTGTCACGATTTCGCGACATATTGGAGGAGAGAGAAAGTGCAAAGAAAAATGTCATGATTTCGTGACATATTGGAGGAGAGAGAAAGTACAAGGAAAAACTGTCGCGATTTCATGACATACTAGAGGAGAGAGAAACAACAGAGAAAACTATCACGATTTCATGACATGTTCGAAGTAGAGGCGCAAGCAGGTAAAACTATCACGATTTCGTGACATGTTGGAAGAGAAGAAGGCAAGTTGAAAAATTGTCATGATTTCATGACATGTTCGAAGAGAAAGCACAAGCAGGAATAACTGTCATGATTTCGTGACATGTTAGAAGGGGAAGAGAAAGCAGGTTAAAGTGTCACAATTTTGCGACAAGTCAGAAGAGAAAGTGAAAGCAAGATAAAGTGTCACGATTTCGTGACGTGCTACAGAAGAGAGAGTTCGAAGTGAGAACTATCATGATTTCACGACAAGTTCGAGGAGAGAGAAAGTAAAATGAAAAGTGACATGCTGCAGAGTTTGAAGTGAGAACTGTCATGATTTTGCAACATGCTGTAAGAGTTCAAAGTGAGAACTGTCACGATTTCGTGACATGCTGCAGAGGAAAGAGTTCAAAGTGAGAACTGTCATGATTTCACGACATGCAGCAAAGGAAAGAGTTTGAAGTGAGAACTATCGTGATTTCGTGACATGCTGTAGAGGAAAGAGTTCAAAGTGAGAACTGTCATGATTTTGTGACATGCTGCAGAGGAAAGAGTTCGAAGTAAGAACTATCACGATTTCACGACATGCTGCAGAGGAAAGAGTTCGAAGTGAGAACTATCATGATTTTGTGACAGGTTGTGGAGGAAAGAGTTCGAAGTGCAGAAAGTGTCACAATTTCATGACAGGATGAAGAGAAAGCGTACGAATGTAGAAAGTGTCGTGATTTTGCTACAGGTTGAAGAGAAAGCATACGGATGTAGAAAGTGTCACGATTTCACGACAGGTTGAAGAGAAAGCGTACGGATGCAGAAAGTGTCATGATTTTGCGATAGGTTGAAGAGAAAGCGTACGGATGCATAAAGTGTCATGATTTCATGATAGAAATAGAATAGAAGACTTCGAAGGCACAAGTGTCACGATTTCATGACAAAAGCAAATAAGTGAAGTGCGAAAGCAAAAGTGTCACGATTTTGCGACAAAAGCAGAGAGCAAGTCTTTGAGAATAGAACTATCATGTTTTCACGACAAAAGTAAAGTCAAAGGCTAAGCAGATAGAAGTGTCGCGATATCATGACAAAAAGAAAGACAAAGGCTTCAAAGACAGAAGTGTCACGATATCACGATAGAAAGTAAAGTCAAAGGCTAAGCAGACAGAAGTGTCACGATATCGCGACAGAAAGAAAGACAAAGGCTTCGAAGATAGAAGTGTCACGATATCGCGACAGAAAGAAAGTTAGAGGCTACAAGAGGTAGAAGTGTCGCGATATCACGACAAAAGGAAAAAGGAACAGTACAGAGGCAAAAGTGTCACGATATCATGACATGTGTTTTCACGGCAATAGCTACAGAAGAGTTACAGGGAAAGTTGAAGCCGACGAAGACCGATGACAGCCAACGAGAATTAGGGTTTACAACCGATGAAAGCTAGGGTTTATAGTCGACGATGATTAGGATTTGCACTTGCATAATCAACCGACTAAAGTTAGAATTTTATCATGAAAATTTTGTTATAAAAGGAGGGCTGTTTGGAGATTTGAAATGTATCGAATTTGCATGAATTAAGCCCACAGTGTGCAGAGTGCAAGTCGTGTCGAATCAAGCTAAGTGGGAAGCAAGAGCACACAGAGAGCAAAAAAGTGCAAAGGGGCAGAAGTGATCGTTCGATTGTATCGAAGCATAGTGTACGAGGCATTTGTGTAGAAGCAGACTGTTCTGAAATAGATTGTGCCAAGCGATTGCAAAGAAGAAGTAGAGTGCACAGAAATAGCAGACTGTGTGCAAAAAGGGTGAAGGTATTTTTCTGTAAATTTCATAGATTCACTTGAAGTCCAAGTTGTAGCTTGGCATCAGGGGTTGGTGCTCCTTCCAGTAGGTGCTGGTGAATTAGGGGTTGTTGCTCCTTTTTTTTGGTACAAAAAAATTGAGGGGTTGGTGCTCCTTCCAGTTGGTGCTGGTAAATAGATTGTAAAGTTGTTGCTTTGCAAATGCTGGATTTGGATGGTAGTCCAAGCAGTCATTTTTTAGGAGTAGCCACATTGGTGAACCTCGTTAAATCTTGTGTTGTGTGATGCTCTCTTGTTAACTTACTGTATCTATTTTGAGTTTGCTTTATTTCAGCATTAAGAGTTGCAAATTTAAAGTTTTAAAAGAACACACTGATTCACCCCCCCTCTCAATGTCACTGTGAGTATAACATAATTCTTATCATTCATCCAAACATGTGAAACACACACCCATAACATCATCTACTCTTTCAACTACACCTATACATATAGCTCAACCATATTTTGAACAAACCACATTAGGACTTCGAAAATATCCTAAAACTACAACCAATGCTTCCTGTTTTACTCCTATATCTTCCATACCTATAGACTCACCCATCAATATCCCTATGGCATCTACATCCACTACATGCATCCTTTCCACATCCGACAATGTAGGAAATTTTCCTTCTACCTCTTATGCTCTCACTGATGAGATCTTACCCGATTTATCTACAATTTTTAAATCAGAAGAAGCCAACACTACCATGCAAACTTTCCTCATTTTAAATAAACTCCCACCCTCTCCTCTTACCTTGGGCCTCCCATAGCCTATGGGAAGTATCTACCAAGTCGGGAGTTGTGCTTTTATTTATAAAGGATATGATTGGGGAAGAATACCTAGAAACATTAAGACACATTGTGATGGATATGCTAGATGCTATTTTGCTAATGATTATCTTAAGGCTAAGCCCATAATGCTTAAATTGGGATATAAAGGGAAAGGTTTGGGACCTTTCCAAAATGGTGTGAAAGAACATTTTGAGGTAGAACCGTGGCCTGCCCACTGTGGTGTGGGCCTATTTTCTAGTAAATTCTAGCCCTTTCCATTTGAGGATGATGACCATCTCGTATGTTACCAAGATTATCTAGATAAACAAGATTCTTTGCATCTAAAGAATAATTTCTTTACCTACAATATGCTATCCATAGCTTACCCTGAAATGATTGTTGAATCTGATGATGAGTTGGAGGGAGATATCTTTCATGATGTTTCCATTGAGGAATTGTTATATAATGAATTTTATTTTGATAGCTCTATACCAAGTATAGCCCAGCTTGAAGCTACGACTCCTCAAGACGAATTATCCAAGCTAACCTTGGAATAATTACAAGAATTGGGTGTTTCACCCACCCCACTTAATTTTGAGAGATATTTATATATGGAAGTTGAAAATTCTATAAAAACTAACATTGGAACCGAACATAACCCTCACATAATCAATATTGGATCAGAATTAAGTCAAGAAAAACAAGATAAATACATTTCATTTCTTAAAGACAATGAAGATGTCTTTTCTTGGACATATGAAGACATGCCAGGTTTGGACCGTTCTGTAGTTATGCATCATCTAGTAGTCCATCCAAATGCTAAACCTGTTAAACAGAAACTTCAAAAAATGCATCCTAAAGTGGCCTTACTAGTCAAAGGAGAACTAGAAAAACTGTTGAAAGTAATTTTTATACAAGCCATTGATTATGTTGAATGGATCTCAATGTAGTTCCAGTAACTAAGAAAGAAGCCACTAAAGTTAGGGTTTGCATAGACTTCGGAGATATTAATGTTGCATGCCCTAAAGACGATTTCCCTCTTCCCAACATGGATCAGATCATTGACTTTACTTCTGGAATTGGAATGATATCCCTAATGACTTCCAAATTTATTTTTAATCAAATTATTTGTAGGTTTGGAATTCCTGCCAATCTCATTTCAGATAATGGAACTTGTTTCAAAAATAAATATGTTAAAAAATTATGTCAAAAATATAAAATTCAACATCGTTGGTCCACTTCGTACTACCCTCAGGGTAATGGCCAAGCAGAAGCATCTAATAAAACCTTAATCAAAATTCTCAAAAAATTGGTCAATAAATTCGGTTGAGACTGGCACATTTAGTTATATCCTGCTTTGTGGGGCTATCGAACTAGTGTTCGAACCCCCACTGGAACTTCACCTTTTGTCTTGGTTTATGGTGCTGAAACCGTTTTCCCATTTGAATTAGAATTTCCTTATTTAGCTCTACTACTTCAAGATACTAAAGTAGGTGATGAATATCATGCTGGCAAATTTAGTCAGCTAGAACTTCTAGATGAAAAGCGCATCAATGCTTTGGAGCATCTTTGTGCCTACCAAAACAAGCTTAAGAGAGCATATCTTAAGAAATTTCATCATCGATCCTTTGAGATCGACAACCTTGTCTTAAAAGAAAATCAAAAAAATACTAATGCAACTAAAAACCTTAAAGGTAAATTTGAGCCCAACTGGCTTGGACCATATGTCATCACTGCTAAATTTAGATCAAGAGCATACAAATTATCTACCTTAGATGGTAAAGAACTTAAAGAACCTATGAACATTATGCATCTTAAACATTACTATGCATAAAAATTGGTCATTTCATCATTGTATATATTTTTTTTGCATACTATTTCCTTTTAGTCACTTATTTAAAAAATTTCAAAAAACAATTATCTTGTATTTCTTTCAATTCATAACTTAAAATTAAAAACATCCAAATCATCAAAATCTTCAAAAAAACATCTTTTATTTTTGTACCTGTCAAATTGTGAAGTATTGTAGTTATATTTTCAGTTATTTTGGATAAATTAGCATTTATTTGGAATCCCACACTTTCACATTCACATGAATAAATATCTTGATTTTATTTGGTATGATTATTCATTTGTCTTATATCTGTTGTAATCACAATGACACTGAGAGGGGGGGTGAATCAGTGTGATCTTTAAAAATTCTAAAACATATAGTTTTAAATCCAACAGCAGTTTAAACTGATAAAAGAAATATCAAAATGCAGCAAGAAAGCATGACACACAACACAATAATTTAACGAGGTTCACCAATGTGGCTACTCCTCAAAATGACTGCTTGGACTACCATCCAAATCCAGCCAATGCAAAGCTACAACTTTACAATATCTTTTACCAGCACCAACTGGAAGGAGCACCAACCCCTTTGCTTTATCCGTTTCAAGCAGAATGGAGCACCGACTCCTAATTTACCAGCACCTACTGGAAAGAGGCACCAACCCCTTATGCCAAGCTACAACTTGGAAGACAATAATAAAAATTACAGAATAAAACTTTCACCTCATTTCTCACGATCTGCTATTTTTTGCATTCTGTCGTACTGCGCAAAATGATTCGCACTATCCGACCGCTTCTGTGTACTTCTTCGCACTCTCTGCTGCAATCAAATGATCGATCACTTCTACAGTCTACGCACTATCACTTCGGACTTAGAACACAACCTCTGCACATCGCGCTCTTAATTCATGAAGATTCGATATGCACACTTCACTTCGTCACAAAAGAAATATCACTTCAGCCTTAGCTCCAATCGAAATGACTCACTCTCTGCGCACTGCAAATTTCGCATACACACCTTATCTTCGCACAAGTCACTCTCCATCTTGAATTAGCCCTCCTTTTATAGAAGAAATCTTCAAGAACAATATTGAGACTGTAGTCGGCTTAAACCCTAAAGAGCGTCGGTTGTCAAACCCTTATGAATATCGGCTTCAAACCCTAATGAATGTCGGCTTAAAACCCTAATGATTGTCGGCTTCAAACCCTAATGAATTTCGGCTTCAAACCCTAATGAATGTCGACTTCAAACCCTAAAAATGTCAGCTTCAAAAGTCTATCTGGTTCTATGGCTTTCCTCGTGAAACACAAACATGTCACGATATCGTGACACCTTTTGCATCCGTACGCCTTCATGTCCTCGCTGTCGTGAAATCGTGACTCTTTTGCCCTTTGAAAGCTTTGCCACCATTCTTGTCATGAAATCATGACACTTCGAACTTTTGTTGACGTCATCCTCATTCTTGTCATGAAATCACGACGCTTTCGGCTTCCAGAGGCTTTTCTTGCAACCTGTCACGAAATCGTGACACTTTCAACTTTTTCGACGTCATCCTCATCTTTGTCATGAAATCATGATGCTTTCGGCTTCCAGAGGCTTTTCTTGCAATCTATCATGAAATCGTGACACTTTCACTTTTGCTGACGTCATCCTCATCTTTGTCATGAAATCATGACGCTTTCAGCTTTCATACAATTCTTGCTTCATGCGATAGCGAAATCGCTACAACATTGTGCCTTGTGCTTCCAACTTTGCTTCTACCGTGAAATTTTGACTTGTAAGGAAATCACTACACTTTTGTGCTTGTACTTTTGACTTGTAGCAAAATCGCTACATCTTTGAGTTTTGCACTTTTGACTTGTAGCGAAATCGCTACACCTTCATGTTGTGCACTTTTGACTTGTAGCGAAATCGCTACAGCTTTTCAACTCAACGCTTTCTCCTTGCTTCGGCCAGCAAAATTTTGACATGTAGCGAAATCGCTACAACTTTTCCACTTAACGCTTTCTCCTTGCTTTGGCCAGCAAAAATCCAACATGTAGCGAAATCGCTACAGTTTCTCGACTTAGCTTCTTGGCCTCCAACATGTCACGAAATCATGACAGTTTGCCTTGCGCCTTCTCTCTCCTCATTTTTGTCATGAAATCATGACATTTTCGGCTGCCTTCTCTCTCCTCATTTTTGTCATGAAATCATGACATTTTTGACTGTGCCTTCTCTCTCCTTCGACTTGTCGCGAAATCGCGACAGAAAACATGTCGCGATATCGCGACAGTTTTCTAACTTGTCTTTTTCTTTGAATTTTTGAAACTGGGTCATCTCTGTTTTCCAGGAAACTTTTGTCCTCTGCATCTGAATGACTCCTACACTGTCTGTCCACTGCATCATTAGATCTAACTCCTGTGTTGACAACAATGACAAACTTCTTGCAACACCTTGCTCAACAATCTCCCCCTTTGGAATTGTTGGCAACACCTGTGTACATTCCTGTAACTCTTCTCCCCATTTGTCAATAATACCAAAGGGCTGTTGCAGACTCCCCCTGAGTCCATCCTCACACTTCTCAGGCACAATTTGTTGCATCTAGCACAAATTATGATCATGAGCAAAAGAATAGTCAAATACTCAAATGCTCCCCCTGAGAAAGTGATCCCTGTAGCTAGTCACTTCTTAGGAAGTGTGACTACTCCTAATTTGCTTCGAAGGTACTCAAATACTTCCTTGGGCAAAGGTTTTGTAAAAATATCTGCTACTTGTTCTGTAGTTGGGACATAATCCAATTTAACTTCTCCCTTTTGCAACTTTCTCCTTCAAGAAATGATACCTTATAGCAATGTGCTTTGTCCGTGAGTGCATTACTGGATTCTTAGAGATGTTAATTGCACTTGTGTTATCACACTTTACTGATATTGGTTCACTGAAATTAATACCTAGATCTTTCAAAGTTTGTTTCATCCACAAGACTTGTGTACAACATGTTGCTGCTGCAATATATTCTGCCTCAGCTGTAGATAAAGAAACCGACTCTTGCTTCTTACTGTGCCATGCAACCAATCTGTCCCCCAAATAGAATGCACCTCCACTGGTACTCTTTCTGTCATCAACACATCCAGCCCAATCTGCATCTGAATATGATATAAGAGTGAAGTCTTTGCCTTTTGGATACCACAACCCATACTCCATGGTGCCCTTGAGATACCGAAAAATCCTTTTAACTACTGTCACATGAGTCTCTTTGGGATTGGCCTGAAATCTAGCTACCATGCAACCGCCTACTGAATATCGAGTCCAGTAGTCTGTTAAATATAGTAAACTTCCAATCATAGATCTATACATGGTTTGGTCTACAGGTGGAGATTTGTCTTCTTTACTCAATTTGTAGCTTGTTGTCATGGGAGTGCTTACTGGCTTACAGTCCTCCATAGTGAACCTCTTTAGCATTTATTTCACATATTTGATTTGGGAAATGAATATGCCTTTCTCATTTTGATTAACTTGTAGCCCAAGAAAGTAAGACAATTCACCAATCATAGACATTTCAAATTCATTCTCGCATCTTATTTGCTAAGTCTTTACAAGATTCATCTTTGTTGCTGCCAAATATGATATCATCTACATAGACAACTAGAACAATGAGATGCCCACCTTCTGTTTTCACATACGATTCATTGTCCACTAAACCTTTCTTGAATCCCTGTTGAGATAGATAGTTATCTAGCCTTGCATACCATGCCCGTGGTGCTTGTTTTAATCCATACAATGCTTTCTTTAATTTGTAGACAAGGTTAGGATCTTCACTAATTTGAAAGCCATCTGGTTGTTCAATATAGACCTCTTCTTCAAGTTTCCCATTTAAAAAGGCAGATTTTACATCCATCTGATAAACTCTGAAGTTCTTGTGGACTGCTAAGGCCAGAAACATTCTAATTGCTTCTAATCTGGCCACTTGGTGCAAAAGTCTCTTCAAAATCAATGCCTTCGACCTGTGCATACCCTTTACAAACCAGTCTTGCTTTGTTCCTAATGACCCGTCCGTCTTCATTTAATTTGTTTCGAAATATCCATTTGGTGCCGATTACATTCTTATTTGCGAGGTCTAGGTACTAATTCCCAAGTTCTGTTCTTTTCAATCTGATCTAACTCTTCATTTATTGCCTTCATCCAGCTATCATCTTTGCTTGCTTCATCTATGTTTTTGGGCTCAATGCTGGATAAAAGAGAGTAATTACTTATTACTTTCCTTCTTGTCTGAATGCCAGTTGTGGGATCTCCAATTATTTGGTCTCTAGGATGATTTTTCTGCCAGCTGCCTGTTTTGAATTTTCTATTTTCTTGCACCTCTGAGTCATCGGATAAGTTATCTGCATCAACCGTAGACGTATTTTCTGTTTCATGCACCTCATCTCCTTCAATGACTTCTTCATAGATTGGGTAGTTTTCTTCAAAGTTAACTATTTGTTTCCTCCCTTCATCGAATTTAACATCTGCACTGTCCACAATTTTCTTGAGTCTCTTGTTGTAGCATTTGTAAGCTTTGCTATTTGGAGAATAACCAACAAAAACACCTTCATCTGCTCTATCTTCAAACTTCCCAAGGTTGTCATCAGTTTTTCTGATGTAGCACTTACAGCCAAATACTTTGAGATGTTTTGTTGTTGCTTTTCTACCAAACCACAACTCATAAGGTGTTTTGCATTCATGAGTTCTTAACATATATCTGTTTTGGATGTATACTGCAGTGTGAACTGCTTCTTTCCAGAATCTATCTGCTATTTTATTTTCTGCCAGCATGGTGCGTGCCATTTCCTGTATAGTTCTATTCTTTCTCTCTACTACACCATTCTTCTGAGGAGTTCTAGCTGTTGAATATTGTCTCCTGATACCATATTTTTCATAGTATTCTATAAATTCATTCGAAATGAATTCTCCTCCTCTCGTCTGATCGTAAGCATTTGACCCTTTTTCCTGTTTCATTCTCAACTAGCTGTTTGAAAGTTCTGAACATTTCAAAAGCTTCTGTTTTATCTTTTAAGAAGAATATCCATGTCATTCTGGAATAATCATCGATACACAACATAAAGTATTTGTCGCCGTTTATGCTTTGAGTTCTCATGGGTCCACATAAGTCTCGTATGAATAAGTTCCAAAGGCCTCGCTAGTGTGGTATTCTTTTGTTTTAAATGAGACTCTGGTTTGCTTTCCCTTCGACATGAAGCACAAACATCTGTTTGAAGGTTTCTTAATGGTTGGAATATCTCTCACTACTTGTTTAGAGCTGATTTTCACCAAATTATCAAAACTTATGTGTCCAAGCCTCTTATGCCACAACCAGTTCTCTTCTTCTTGTCCAATGAAACACGTACCTTCTGAAGTTTCTGAGAGTGTGTACAGATTTCCAAACGTCCTTGAACCGGTTGCTATCAATTTCCCACTATTTATTTTTCTGACTTCACAACCCTGCTTCTTGAAGACTACTTCATGTCCTTTATCACAGATTTGACTCACACTTAACAGGTTATGTTTCAAACCATCCACAAATAAAACTTCTTCGACTTGATTTTCCCTTCACTAATTTTGATAGATCCTTTTCCTATTATTTTGGCTCCATCATTATTTCCAAACTTCACAGAGCCACCCTCATATTTCTGTAGTTTTTCAAATTTTTGTTTATCACCTGTCATATGACTTGAGCAACCACTATCAAGGATCCATGGTACACATTTATTCTGAGCTCTAAAAGCTGTCTGCACTATTAAAGATTCCTTTTCTTTCTTGAGCTATTCTTTTTATTTCCATTCTGTTTTAACTGTGGTATTGGGTTCTAGCTTGGATTTCCCCTTTTCAGAATCTTGCACATATCCTTCAGAAGAAATTCTATTTTGTTTTGCCCTATATGGTTGAATTCTTCTTTTTTGAGATTGATTTGAAATAGAAGTACTATGACAGTTTCTAGCAATATGCCCAAAGTTGTGACAATTAAAGCATTCTACTTGCATAACTCATTAGAGGAGCAAAAGTATTTCTACTAGTGAAACTTCTTGGACCTATATTATACTTGCAGTCAACAATTTTATGCCCATAACCATTACATTTAAAATAGAAACCATAGAAATAATGATTGAACCTGAAAGATGGTCTTTGCCAAGTTGTTGCAGGAGCCTTAGATCTTCTTTTCTTTTGATGTGTGACCTTGGTAAAGCCATCATTGTCAGTTCCTATTTCAGGACTGGCATTATTGCTTTCTTTTGCTCGATTTGTTTTTCTTTCAATAGCTTATTTCTTGTCTTTACCTTTTTCATATTCAACATTGCTTGCCTTTGGTCCATTTGATGATTCTCCTTCGAGTAAAGCCCAGACCGAATTTGATACCTGTGGGTCTTTGATCGCTTAGGATTTTGTCCAGCTTCATCGAACTTTCTTCACGTTTGAAATGACAGACTAATTTTTCGATCCAGCTCTTGTATCTGTATTCGAAGACCAACATTTTCTTCTTCCAATTTGCAACAGTAATCTATCTTCATGGTTACCTGTACTTCAAGATCTTCGAACATTTTCTTGTACTCTTCTGTCTATGTTTTTAGACTGGTTATAATGTCATTTGCATCCTCAAGCTTCCTTGACAGTTTTTTATTCTTTCTTTTCTCAGATTTCCATTCCATAAGAGCAGAGACTAGCTCACCTTCTAAATCAACTTCAGCCTCACCTTTTTCAATAGATACTTTAGAGTTCATACCTTCTCTCTTTTCTATGTTTTTCGCCTCTTCGATTCTTCTACTTCAAACGCCATAAAGAGAGCCTCACCTGTTCCTTCTTCAGAGTCTTCACTAGAGACTGTCCTCCTGAAGAATCTGCATTTCGGGAGATAAAACTTTTCTCTTTTGAAATTACCTTTTCTAAAGTTTGTTTTCTTCCTCCATTCACCTCTTTCTTGATGTGAAGTTTCTTCACCTTTGTTCTTGTCATTGAGAGGACATTTTGTAGCAAAGTGTCCAATGCCTCCACAATTGAAACATTTAAAAGGTAGCTTTCCTTTGTATTTTCCTTTTCCCTTTCTCAGTTTTTTGACAAAATTTGCTTCCATTTCATCTGATGCATCCTCTTCTTCTAGACTCTTGTTTTGTGCTTTTGCCTTTTAGGGCTTTGAAAGTTGCTTCTCTATCTGTGGGATTAGACCTTCCTATTCTCATTTCAAAAGCAGTCAAAGAACCATGCATCTCATCCATACTAAAATGATTTAGATCTTTGGCTTCTTCTATGGCAGAGACTTTAGAATCAAATCTAGGAGGGAGCGATCTTAATACCTTTTTCACGATAGCAGCATCGGTTAATTCTTCGTCGAGACCTCTGATTGAATTGGTGATCCCATTGACTCTTTGCATGAAAGTCTCTATGTTCTCATCATTGTCCATCTTTAAAGATTCGTATTGAGCTCGATGTGCTTGAAGCTTGGCCTCCTTGATCCTATCATCTCCTTCATGAATGTTCTCTAGTTTATCCCATATATCTTTTGCTGATTCACAATTTATGATCTTGACTAGCTCATTGTCCACTAGTCCACACATGATGGCATTTTTTGCTTTTGAATCATATTCAAATGCCTTTTTACCAGCAGTGTCTATTGGAGCGATGGTGGGAGCTTTGTAACCATTAACTACCACACCCCAGATGTCAAAACCCAAAGCACTGAGATATGTCTGCATTCTAATTTTCTAGAACGCATAATTAGTCCCATCAAACAATGGTGCTTTGTTCGAGGAGAAACCTTCACCACTTGCCATTGCGTCACTTCCAAGATCACCTTAGCTGTTTGAGCCTGTTCAAGTACTTGGCTCGATACCAATTGTTGTAATCACAATGACACTGAGAGGGGGTGAATCAGTGTGATCTTTAAAAATTCTAAAACATATAGTTTTAAATCCAGCAACAATTTAAAACTGATAAAAGAAATATCAAAATGCAGCAAGAAAGCATCACACATAACACAACAATTTAACGAGGTTCACCAATGTGGCTACTCCTCAAAAATGACTGCTTGGACTACCATCCAAATCCAGCCAATGCAAAGCTACAACTTTACAATATCTTTTACCAGCACCAACTGGAAGGAGCACCAACCCCTTAGCTTTATCTGCTTCAACAGAATGGAGCACCAACTCCTAATTTACCAAGCACCTACTGGAAAGAGGCACCAACCCCTTATGCCAAGCTACAACTTGGAAGACAATAATAAAAATTACAGAATAAAACTTTCACCTCATTTCTCACAGTCTGCTATTTTTTTGCATTCTGGTGCTTCTGCGTAAAACGATTCGCACTATCCGACCGCTTATCTATACTTCTTTGCACTCTCTACTGTAATCAGATGATCGATCACTTTTGCAATCTATGCACTATCACTTCGAACTTAGAACACAACCTCTACACATCGTGCTCTTAATTCATGAAGATTCGATATGCACACTTCACTTCGTCACAAAAGAAATATCACTTCAGCCTTAGCTCCAATCGAAATGACTCACTCTCTACGCACTTCAAATTTTGCATACACACGTTATCTTCACACATTCACTCTCCAACTTGAATTAGCCCTCCTTTTATAGAAGAAATCTTCAAGAACAATATCTTAAACCATAGTCGCTTAAACCCTAAAGAGCGTCGACTACAAACCCTTATGAATATCGGCTTCAAACCCTAATGAATGTCGGCTTCAAACCCTAATGATTGTCGGCTTCAAAACCCTAATGAATGTCGACTTCAAAACCCTAGAAAATGTCGGCTTCAAAACTCTATCTTGTTCTACACTTTCCTCTCGAAACACAAACATGTCACGATATCACGACACTTTTACATTCGTACGCCTTCATGTCCTTGTTGTCATGAAATCGTGACCCTTTTGGCCTTTGAAAGCTTTGCCATCGTTCTTGTCACGAAATCATGACACTTCAAACTTTTGCTGACGTCATCCTCATTCTTGTCATGAAATCATGACGCTTTCGGCTTCCAGAGGCTTTTCTTGCAACTTGTCACAAAATCGTGACACTTTCAGCTTTTGCTGACGTCATCCTCATCTTTGTCATGAAATCGTGACGCTTTCGGCTTCCTGCGGCTTTTCTTTCAACTTGTCATGAAATCGTGACACTTTTACTTTTCGACGTCATCCTCATCTTTGTCATGAAATCGTGATGCTTTTGGCTTCCGTACAATCCTTGCTTCATGCAGTAGCGAAATCGCTACAACTTTGTGCCTTGTGCTTCCAACTTTGCTTCTACATGAAATTATGACTTGTAGAGAAATCACTACACCTTTTGTGCCTTGTACTTTTCGACTTGTAGCAAAATCGCTACACCTTTGAGCTTTGCTTTTTGACTTGTAGCGAAATCGCTACACCTTTACATTGTGCACTTTTGACTTGTAGCGAAATCGCTACAGCTTTTCAACTCAACACTTTCTCCTTGCTTCGAATTTTGACATGTAGCGAAATCGCTACAACTTTTCAACTTAACGCTTTCTCCTTGCTTCGTCCAAAAATCAACATGTAGCGAAATCGCTACAGTTTCTCGACTTAGCTTCTTGGCCTCCAACATGTCGCGAAATCACGACAGTTTGCCTTGCACCTTCTCTCTCCTCATTTTTGTCATGAAATCATGACATTTTCGACTGTGCCTTCTCTCTCCTCATTTTTGTCATGAAATCATGACATTTTCATGCGCCTTCTCTCTCCTCCGACTTGTCACGAAATCACGACGAGCAAAACATGTCGCGATATCGTGACGCTTTTCTAACTTGTCTTTTTCTTCGAATTTTTGAAATCTTTTCAAAACTTTTGTCCTCTCGCATCCGAATGACTCCTACATCTGTCCATCCATTGCATCATTAGATCTAACTGCTTGTGTTGACAACAATGACAAACTTCTTGCAACACCTTGCTCAACAATCTCCCCCTTTGGAATTGTTGGCAACACCTGTGTACATTCCTCGTAACTCTTCTCCCCCTTTGTCAATAATACCAAAGGGCTGCTGCAGACTCCCCCGAGTCCATCCTCACACTTCTCAGGCACAATTTGTTGCATCTAGCACAAATTATGATCATGAGCAAAAGAATAGTCAAATACTCAAATGCTCCCCCTGAGAAAGTGATCCCTGTAGCTAGTCACTTCTTAGGAAGTGTGACTACTCCTAATTTGCTTCGAAGGTACTCAAATACTTCCTTGGGCAAAGGTTTTGTAAAAATATCTGCTACTTGTTCTGTAGTTGGGACATAATCCAATTTAACTTCTCCTTCTGCAACTTTCTCCTTCAAGAAATGATACCTTATAGCAATGTGCTTTGTCCGTGAGTGCATTACTGGATTCTTAGAGATGTTAATTGCACTGGTGTTATCACACTTTACTGATATTGGTTCACTAAAATTAATACCTAGATCTTTCAAAGTTTGTTTCATCCACAAGACTTGTGTGCAACATGTTGCTGCTGCAATATATTCTGCCTCAACTGTAGATAAAGAAACTGACTCTTGCTTCTTATTGTGCCATGCAACCAATCTGTCCCCCAAATAGAATGCACCTCCACTGGTACTCTTTCTGTCATCAACACATCCAGCCCAATCTGCATCTGAATATGATATAAGAGTGAAGTCTTTGCCTTTTGGATACCACAACCCATACTCCATGGTGCCCTTGAGATACCGAAAAATCCTTTTAAGTGTTGTCACATGAGTCTCTTTGGGATCGGCCTGAAATCTAGCTACCATGCAAACTGCCTACAGAATATCAGGTCTGGTAGCTGTTAAATATAGTAAACTTCCAATCATAGATCTGTACATGGTTTGGTCTATAGGTGGAGATTTGTCTTCTTTACTCAATTTGTAGCCTGTTGTCATGGGAGTGCTTACTGGCTTACAGTCCTCCATAGTGAACCTCTTTAGCATTTCTTTCACATATTTGATTTGGGAAATGAATATGCCTTTCTCATTTTGATTAACTTGTAGCCCAAGAAAGTAAGACAATTCACCAATCATAGACATTTCAAATTCATTCTGCATCTTATTTGCTAAGTCTTTACAAGATTCATCTTTGTTGTCTGCCAAATATGATATCATCTACATAGACAACTAGAACAATGAGATGCCCACCTTCTATTTTTACATACAGATTATTGTCCACTAAACCTTTCTTGAATCCCTGTTGAGAGAGATAGTTATCTAGCCTTGCATACCATGCCCGTGGTGCTTGTTTTAATCCATACAATGCTTTCTTTAATTTGCAGACAAGGTTAGGATCTTCACTAATTTGAAAGCCATCTGGTTGTTCAATATAGACCTCTTCTTCAAGTTTCCCATTTAAAAAGGCAGATTTTACATCCATCTGATAAACTCTGAAGTTCTTGTGGACTGCTAAGGCCAGAAACATTCTAATTGCTTCTAATCTGGCCACTTGGTGCAAAAGTCTCTTCAAAATCAATGCCTTCGACCTGTGCATATCCTTTACAAACCAGTCTTGCTTTGTTCCTAATGACCTGTCCGTCTTCATTTAATTTGTTCTGAAATATCCATTTGGTGCCGATTACATTCTTATTTGCAGGTCTAGGTACTAATTCCCAAGTTCTGTTCTTTTCAATCTGATCTAACTCTTCATTTATTGCCTTCATCCAGCTATCATCTTTGCTTGCTTCATCTATGTTTTTGGGCTCAATGTTGGATAAAAGAGAGTAATTACTTATTACTTTCCTTCTTGTCTGAATGCCAGCTGTGGGATCTCCAATTATTTGGTCTCTAGGATGATTTTTCTGCCAGCTGCCTGTTTTGAATTTTTTGTTTTCTTGCACCTCTGAGTCATCGGATAAGTTATCTGCATCAACCGTAGACTTATTTTCTGTTTCATTCACCTCATCTCCTTCAATGACTTCTTCATAGATTGGGTAGTTTTCTTCAAAGTTAACTATTTGTTTCCTCCCTTCATCGAATTTAACATCTGCACTGTCCACAATTTTCTTGAGTCTCTTGTTGTAGCATTTGTAAGCTTTGCTATTTGGAGAATACCCAACAAAAACACCTTCATCTGCTCTATCTTCAAACTTCCCAAGGTTGTCATCAGTTTTTCTGATGTAGCACTTACAGCCAAATACTTTGAGATGTTTTGCTGTTGCTTTTCTACCAAACCACAACTCATAAGGTGTTTTGCATTCATGAGTTCTTAACATATATCTGTTTTGAATGTATACTACAGTGTGAACTGCTTCTTTCCAGAATCTATCTGCTATTTTGTTTTCTGGCGACATGGTGCGTGCCATTTCTGTATAGTTCTGTTCTTTCTCTCTACTACACCATTCTACTGGGGAGTTCTAGCTGCTGAATATTGTCTCCTGATACCATATTTTTCATAGTATTCTATAAATTCATTCGAAATGAATTCTCCTCCTCTGTCTGATCGTAAGCATTTGACCCTTTTTCCTGTTTCATTCTCAACTAGCTGTTTGAAGGTTCTGAACATTTCAAAAGCTTCTGTTTTATCTTTTAGGAAGAATATCCATGTCATTCTGGAATAATCATCGATACACAACATAAAGTATTTGTCGCCATTTATGCTTTGAGTTCTCATGGGTCCACATAAGTCAGTATGAATAAGTTCCAAAGGCCTGCTAGTGTGGTATTCTTTTGTTTTGAATGAGACTCCGGTTTGCTTTCCCTTCTGACATGAAGCACAAACACTTTTTGAAGGTTTCTTAATGGTTGGAATATCTCTCACTGCTTGTTTAGAGCTGATTTTCACCAAATTATCAAAACTTATGTGTCCAAGCCTCTTATGCCACAACCAGTTCTCTTCTTCTTGTCCAATGAAACACGTACCTTCTAAGTTTCCGAGAGTGTGTACAGGTTGCCAGACGTCCTTGAACCAGTTGCTATCAATTTCCTGTTGTTTATTTTTTTGACTTCACAACCCTGCTTCTTGAAAACTACTTCATGTCCTTTATCACAGATTTGACTCACACTTAACAGGTTATGTTTCAAACCATCCACAAATAAAACTTCTTCTGACTTGATTTTCCCTTCACTAATTTTGACAGATCCTTTTCCTATTATTTTGGCTCCATCATTATTTCCAAACTTCACAGAGCCACCCTCATATTTCTGTAGTTTTTCAAATTTTTGTTTATCACCTGTCATATGACTTGAGCAACCACTGTCAAGGATCCACGGTACACATTTATTCTGAGCTCTAAAAGTTGTCTGCACTATTAAAGATTCCTTTTCTTCCCTGAGCTGTTCTTTTTGTTTCCATTCTGTTTTAACTGTGGTGTTGGGTTCTAGCTTGGATTTCCCCTTTTCAGAATCTTGCACATATCCTTCAGAAGAAATTCTATTTTGTTTTGCCCTATATGGTTGAATTCTTCTTTTTTGAGATTGATTTGAAACAGAAGTACTATGACAGTTTCTAGCAATATGCCCAAAGTTGTGACAATTAAAGCATTCTACTGCATAACTCATTAGAGGAGCAAAAGCATTTCTACTAGTGAAACTTCTTGGACCTATATTGTACTTGCAGTCAACAATTTTATGCCCATAACCATTACATTTAAAATAGAAACCATAGAAATAATGATTGAACCTGAAAGATGGTTTTTGCCAAGTTGTTGCAGGAGCCTTAGATCTTCTTTTCTTTTGATGTGTGACCTTGGTAAAGCCATCATTGTCAGTTCCTATTTCAGGACTGGCATTACTGCTTTCTTTTGCCTGATTTGTTTTTCTTTCAACAACTTGTTTCTTGTCTTTACCTTTTTCACATTCAACATTGCTTGCCTTTGGTCCATTTGATGATTCTCCTTCGATAAAGCCCGGACCGAATTTGATACCTGTGGGTCTTTGATCGCTTAGGATTTTGTCCAGCTTCATCGAACTTTCTTCACGCTTGAAATGACAACTAATTTTTTGATCCAACTCTTGTATCTGTATTCGAAGACCAACATTTTCTTCTTCCAATTTGCAACAATAATCTATCTTCATGGTTACCTGTACTTCAAGATCTTCGGACATTTTCTTGTACTCTTCTGTCTGTGTTTTTAGACTGGTTATAATGTCATTTGCATCCTCAAGCTTCCTTGACAGTTTTTTATTCTTTCTTTTCTCAGATTTCCATTCCATAAGAGCAGAGACCAGCTCACCTTCTAAATCAACTTCAGCCTCACCTTTTTCAATAGACACTTTAGAGTTCATTCCTTCTCTCTTTTCTGTGTTTTTTGCCTCTTCTGATTTTTCTACTTCAAATGCCATAAAGAGAGCCTCACCTGTTCCTTCTTCAGAGTCTTCACTAGAGATGTCCTCTGAAGAATCTGCATTTCGGGAGATAAAGCTTTTCTTTTTGAAATTGCCTTTTCTGAAGTTTGTTTTCTTCCTCCATTCACCTCTTTCTTGATGCGGAGTTTCTTCACCTTTGTTCTTGTCATTGAGAGGACATTTTGTAGCAAAGTGTCCAATGCCTCCACAATTGAAACATTTAAAAGGTAGCTTTCCTTTGTACTTTCCTTTTCCCTTTCTCGGTTTTTGACAAAATTTGCTTCCATTTCATCTGATGCATCCTCTTCTTCGACTCTTGTTTTGTGCTTTTGCCTTTTAGGGCTTTGAAAGTGGCTTCTCTATCTGTGGGATTAGACCTTCCTATTCTCATTTCAAAAGCAGTCAAAGAACCATGCATCTCATCCATACTAAAACGATTTAGATCTTTGGCTTCTTCTATGGCAGAGACTTTAGAATCAAATCTAGGAGGGAGCGATCTTAATACCTTTTTCACGATAGCAGCATCGGTTAATTCTTCGTCGAGACCTCTGATTGAATTGGTGATCCCATTGACTCTTTGCATGAAAGTCTCTATGTTCTCATCATTGTCCATATTTAAAGATTCGTATTGAGCTCGATGTGCTTGAAGCTTGGCCTCCTTGATCCTATCATCTCCTTCATGAATGTTCTCTAGTTTATCCCATATATCTTTTGTTGATTCACAATTTATGACCTTGACTAGCTCACTGTCCACTAGTCCACACATGATGGCATTTTTTGCTTTTGAATCATATTCAAATGCCTTTTTACCAGTAGTGTCTGTTGGAGCGGTGGCAGGAGCTTTGTAACCATTAACTACCGCACCCCAGATGTCAAAACCCAAAGCACTGAGATATGTCTACATTCTAATTTTCTAGAACGCATAATTAGTCCCATCAAACAATGGTGCTTTGTTCGAGGAGAAACCTTCACCACTTGCCATTGCGTAACTTCCAAGATCACCTTAGCTGTTTAAGCCTGTTCAAGTACTTGGCTCTGATACCAATTGTTGTAATCACAATGACACTGAGAGGGGGTGAATCAGTGTGATCTTTAAAAATTCTAAAACATATAGTTTTAAATCCGAAGCGATTTAAACTGATAAAAGAAATATTAAATGCAGCAAGAAAGCATCACACATAACACAAGCAATTTAACGAGGTTCACCAATGTGGCTACTCCTCAAAATGACTGCTTGGACTACCATCCAAATCCAGCCAATGCAAAGCTACAACTTTACAATATCTTTTACCAACACCAACTGGAAGGAGCACCAACCCCTTTGCTTTATCTGTTTTAAACAGAATGGAGCACCAACTCCTAATTTACCAACACCTACTGGAAAGAGGCACCAACCCCTTATGCCAAGCTACAACTTGGAAGACAATAATAAAAATTATAGAATAAAACTTTCACCTCATTTCTCATAGTCTGCTATTTTTCTACATTCTGCTGCTTCTACGCAAAACGATTCGCACTATCCGACCGCTTCTCTGTACTTCTTCGCACTCTCTACTGCAATCAGATGATCGATCACTTCTACAATCTATGCACTATCACTTTGGACTTAGAACACAACCTCTGCACATCGCGCTCTTAATTCATGAAGATTCGATATGCACACTTCACTTCATCACAAAAGAAATATCACTTCAGCCTTAGCTCAAATCGAAACGACTCACTCTCTATGCATTGCAAATTTTGCATACACATTATCTTCACACAAGTCACTCTCCATCTTGAATTAGCCCTCCTTTTATAGAAGAAATCTTCAAGAACAATATTGAGACTATAGTCGCTTAAACCCTAAAGAGCGTCGACTATCAAACCCTTATGAATATTGGCTTCAAACCCTAATGAATGTCGGCTTAAAACCCTAATGATTGTCGGCTTCAAACCCTAATGAATTGTCGACTTCAAACCCTAATGAATGTTGGCTTCAAAACCCTAATAGATATGTTGGCTTCAACAGTCTATCTAGTTCTACGGCTTTCCTCTCTAAACTCCAACATGTCACGATATCGTGACACCTTTTACATCCATACGCCTTCTTGCCCTTGCTATCATGAAATCATGACTCTTTTGGCCTTTGAAAGCTTTGCCATCGTTCTTGTCACGAAATCGTGACACTTCGAACTTTTGCTGACGTCATCCTCAATCTTGTCATGAAATCATGACGCTTTCGACTTCCAAAGGCTTTTCTTGCAACCTGTCACGAAATCATGACACTTTTAGCTTTTGCTGACGTCATCCTCATCTTTGTCATGAAATCACGACGCTTTCAGCTTCCAGAGGCTTTTCTTGCAACTTGTCACGAAATCGTGACACTTTCAGCTTTTTGACGTCATCCTCATCTTTGTCATAAAATCGTGACGCTTTCGCTTTCGTACAATCCTAGCTTCATGCAGTAGCGAAATCGCTACAACATTGTGCCTTGTGCTTCCAACTTTGCTTCTACCCATGAAATTATGACTTGCAAGGAAATCACTACACTTTTGTGCCTTGTACTTTCGACTTGTAGCATAATCGCTACATCTTTGAGTTCTGCACTTTTGACTGGTAGCGAAATCGCTACACCTTCACGTTGTGCACTTTTGACTTGTAGCGAAATCGCTACAGCTTTTCAACTCAACGCTTTCTCCTTGCTTCGGCCAGCGAAATTTTGACATGTAGCGAAATCGCTACAACTTTTCCACTTAACGCTTTCTCCTTGCTTCGGCCAGCAAAAATTCAACATGTAGCAAAATCGCTACAGTTTCTCGACTTAGCTTCTTGGCCTCCAACATGTCACGAAATCGTGACAGTTTGCCTTGCGCCTTCTCTCTCCTCCATTCTTGTCGCGAAATCATGACATTTTCGACTGTGCCTTCTCTCTCCTTCGACTTGTCACGAAATCATGACATTTTCGATTGCGCCTTCTCTCTCCTCCGACTTGTCGCGAAATCACGACAGAAAACATGTCGCGATATCGCGACAGTTTTCTAACTTGTCTTTTTCTTCGAATTTTTGAAACTGGGTCATCTTTGTTTTCCAGGAAACTTTTGTCCTCTGCATCTGAATGACTCCTACACTGTCTGTCCACTGCATCATTGGATCTAACTGCCTGTGTTGACAACAATGACAAACTTCTTGCAACACCTTGCTCAACAATATCAAAGTCCATAGTTGAATTAAAGAAAGTTTTGAGCATAGAGAAATGATCTCGTTATTTACTCGAACCAAGTATATATTTTCACATTAAAATGATTTCATTGCAAATTCGATATGATGCTACATAGTAGAAATAGTTTCCTGAGCGAAAAGTTTCCCCTGCTATCCTATCATGCACATGGTCTAGAATCTTTGAGAATTGACAAAAAGACAAGCTCACCCCTACCCAGAATAAAAATCCCTTGCTCTACAGCTAATCCAAGCAAGTATCCCTAGCATAGGAAGAAAAGAAAAGTTCAAGAAAAAGAGAAAAAGAAAAATGTTATTTTGTACCATCACAACAATATTTCAGCATTATCTCAGTATCAAGCAAAAATACAAAAAAAAAAAACAAAAAGAAAAAAAAAGAGAAGCAAAAGAGAAACGCAAAAGCAAAATGCAATAAAATCCTTTCCCTACCCCTTGAAAATAAAAGAAGGGTGAATGAGCTTGAATCCCTGGAATTCTCAATTATTCAAAAACTATGAGGTAAGCCCCATAACAGGTGGTTTGTGCCCAACCCGCTTGGCCTTGGGTAACTCCTAGCATGGTGATATGTATGTCACATTAGCAACCTTATTTTGTACAGACCTATGTCAGCTTATGGATTAGCTAGCTCTTGATAACCTAACTTACATAGTAGTTTGGTACGGTTACATGCATATAAATCATGGTCAACGAACATTCATTTGGTTAAGGCAAATTACTTGTATCACATTATCTTGCTCAAAATTGGTGAATGAACAATACAATCGCACACACATTTGTATTTGAGATATTTTGTATCATTATGATAAATCAATATCGGTAATGAACTCACATTTGCACATGAGGATTCCTTATAAATATACATTTCTCTTTGAGATAATTTAAAATGTTTCTGTAATTCTTTTCGGAATAATTTTACCCTTTTATTTCAGAATTCTTGTTTTCTATAAAAGCAATTATATAAATTTTCTCACAAAATCACAAAAATGATTTCAAACAACATGTTCATATTATTATGTTTATCAAAAGTCAAAAATTCATCTTGCAAAAACTAACAATCTATTTTCTTCTTTGGATTTCGTGACGATGGTATAAGTCTATACCTATAATTCTATGCCTAGCGCAAACCATTGTTCTAATTTTATTTTCCATTTATTTAAAAAAAATAAAAAAACAAATTCATAAACAACATATGACTTGCATCATTATGTTACACAATCATGCTTTACAAACAAACGAACACTTATTCTATTTCATGTCATTATGTTACAATTCAATTTTGCAACCATGGTATAAATTCTAACGAATTGTTCAAAATTTTATCACACTTAGGAATTTATGCCTAGAAAAATCATATTTATTTTTGTATCTCATGCATACTATTTTTATGAAAATCTAAAAACAAATCATCAAACCATCATTATCTCCATCATTACAACACAAAGTCTTAAGACAGTCTCTTAAGCACTCTTTTACTTTTAACAATATTTCTATATTGGGATTAGCTTGACGACCGAGTGAGCGGCGACTCCATGAAATGGTCTATAACAACGACAATGTCCTTTGTAATTATTGTTAGCAGTCTCTTTATTTTTTCATCAAATCACACCACAACAACCCATTTTTTACATCAGACTATTTCATTTAAAATCTTACAGCATGACATCAAATTATAATATTTCCAAACGACATAATTACATGAATCAAACAAGCAAACAATTCAAACATTGAAGCATCATAAAAACATATGAACAAGTCATATCATCAGAAACAAAACTATATATATATCAAAAAATTATATACATCATATCAAAACTGGATTGGTATGCCACAATCTATACCCTGGCATACTCAATCCTCTCAAAAATATCTATAAAATCTACAGTCTATAACACCTAGCCTCGATAAGCCCTCGAGCTCTCAACCTCATCTCTTCCCCCACCCTAACATGGAGGAGGTGGTCCCATAGAGGTCTAGGATGTATCTCACGTCGTTGTCGTCGATCGGGAGGATGTCCTCGCTGATCCCAGCCTGATTGGTTCTGCAATGTTGGCCGATAGCTACACCCTCTGGCCCTCTGGAACCAGCTGGAAGTATACACCCTGGTAGAATGTAGTCTGCATCATGGACCGCACTAGCTCATCTCTGCTCGCCCCTCTGCTCTGTTCCTTGAGCTGTGTAGTCTCATCCTACAGTGTTCGTACCTATGTCCTCAGCTAAGTAGCCTCATCCTATAGTGATTGCACCTGAGCTTAGAGGTGGGCAGCCTCAACCTGGAGAGCCACCATCTTGCTGCTCTCCCCTATGTCAACACCCTTGCCCTTATCAAGCGATGGTGGTCTCTCCCCCTGCTATGAAGGGAGTCTCTCCTCCCATCGCCCTATCTCCCGTGACCTTTTTGGAGCCCGTGCCATCCTCTGGTGTCTCTCCTGTGGGGACCACCGCTGCTCTCTCCCCCCATGACCCTGCACTATCTCAATAGTAGCCTACCATCGCCTCTCCATCTGGCACACCACAGCATGCATGGACCCTATGCCCTCGTCATCCAAGGAGGGTGGATGTTTGCATACCAGGCATTATAGCCATCCACAACCCTGGCATTGTCACCATCCACTAGCTATATGGGGGCATCATCCACGTCCTGACTCTAGAATCACTGCATATTTGGAGCCCCGCTTAGTGTAGTACTATCCTGAATAGTCTAGGAGTACTCGTAATCCCTAAGAGAAGGGATCCCCTATTGTAGACCGAACTGACATAGTACCCGATCGTAGCGGTGGAGCTCTATCGCTTCCCAATCCATCCTCAGCTAGCAAACTCACCTGATGCGAGCCAGCTCCTGCCCATCCTCTACCCACCCGAGGTGCTCTCGCCATGGACTCTAGGTGATCTAGTCTGGGATGAGTTCATCTAGCAACCTCTATGACATTGATAGATCTATCTGCCATTGTGACCCCCTTTGTAGCCACCAATAGAAAACCCGAGGCCTCTCCCAGTCAACCCTAGTTAATGAAAGCCCTATCGGCCTCTACACCACAATGTGCTTCCAGCACCAAACCTGTAGCAGCGATGTCAAGACCAAACATCAACCTCCCTTGTATATGACCCCATGCAAGATCCTATACAAGTGGCACAGTACAAAGCTGCCCCATGCAAATCTATACCCGTGGTCTCTCATGTCACGGACTATGTCTCAGAGCACCCATGGTAGTCTGCATCTACTCTGGTGGCACAGCAGTAAGCCACGGACAACTCCTGCCAAAACCTGAGTTAGCCTAGATGCCCCAAGCATCTATCGTAGCAACTCGATGTTCATTTCACCCTTCTCCAGGGCAAAGCTCAGGTCTCCAGTGAGCCTCATCATCACCTAACCCTGATTGGATGCAGGCATCATTAGCCGTCCCTATATGGGGATCCTCATGATCCTCCATACATCCTCTAGAGTGGAAGCCATCTCCCCTATCGATAGCTAGAAGCAGGACGACCCCGGATACCACCTCTCTACTAGGGCTGTCAGTAGCCTCATGTCAGTCGACACATGTGGCATCTCTGCCACATGCTGTAGACCAACCTGTGCTAGTCAGTCACGCTCTGCCTGGTCGAGCGCGGCTATGTCATATCTTAGCCTGCTGTATTTCCATTCCTAGATCTTTAGTAACCCTTTCTGCAAAACAAACAATAAAACAACAAAATCATTAATAACTCAATCATTCAAAACAACTTAAAATCAAGTTTAAGATGATATCGTCCACCATTGGATGATATCATCCCAAATTGGGCAACATCATCCTTTATGAGGATGAAATCATCTATGATTTCGTAACTTGGGAATCACCCCTTGTTGGACGAAATCGCCCCTAATTCATCGATTTTGCCCTAATATGAAATTGATGATATAGGGACGATTTCGATGAAATCGGGACGATTTTGTCTTGATGACGTCGACAGCCTAGAAACAGTCGTGATACCCCAAACAATCAAATTTAAATCAAAAAACTTGTACAAAGTTAAATCAAACCTAATCTACTAGGATTAGATCCTTACCCATAGCCTGCATCGGACCTCTTTCACTCTATGCACTGTCTCCACCATTTTTCTTCTCTATAGAGCTCTGGAACAGTAAAAAAATGAATTAGGGTTTTACCCTATTTTCTTAGTTTTATTTAAAAATCCACATTTTAATTTTTTCTTTTTTGCATTTTTACCTCAAACATTCAATTTTGGTAAAAACATGGAGGGGGCACCATAGTCAGCATTCGTACGATTCAACCAAGAATCGTCATCTAAAAAATTAAGTATATTTTTGCTTTCTCGTAAAACAAGAAAAACTCATCTTTAACGCATTTTCTTCGAAAAATTTGCTAAAGAGGGGGCAAAATGTAGCACCCTAAAATTGGCACGATTAAAACCCTAGTAAAAATATAAAAGATAAAATTTGAATTTCAACCCCAAATTGCCCGTTAAACCGCCTGTTACCCGCTTTCCCCATTTTTCGTGCCATTTTTAGGATTTGTTTTGACCGTTGGATGATATCATCGCAGATTAGACGAAATCCTCCCCAATTTGACGAATTTTTCTAGAATAGAACGTCCAGACGATTTCGTCCCAAAACCAAATTTTCATAATTAGCTTCTATTTCAACAACCTCTCCAACTTGGGCAGAAGCATGTCTGCGTAGTTGGAGATTTCCTTGTTGGAGATCTCCTAGATTGGGATGATCCCCAACCTCCTAAACCTCTTCCTAATCCTATATAAACTAGGATTTTTCTAGTTTATCCCACTGATTCTCCTTGAACCCCCTAAACCCCTTAGTTAATGGATTTCATTGCAAAGTTAGTTCCTCATTCCCTCGCACTACTGTTTGTATTCTGTATTTTGCATTTTCTTGTAGGAACTCTATTGTATTTCAGTCTAGCTCGGATCGTCTTGGACGATCTCGGACGATTACGGATGATTTTTTTGAGGAGCACAGATGATCTCGTACGATTGAATGTGATCCTGAATTTAGTCCAGATTGGGGGTAACCAAAGTCTAGAGTTTGCATCTTCTTAGCTTTCTCTGCATTTTTCATATTGTATTTCTGCACTGTCTTAAGTTATTATGTTTTTTGCATCTTGGAGTTCACCTCATTTAGCATAATCGCATGATAAAGTTAAAATCAATCATTAAATCCATTGCATTTCCTTATTTTTTATTGGAATCTATTATTTAGGCATGTTTGCTATTATTTCTACTAATATCCTTTGCTTCTGCACTTGCATATTGGTATTTTGTGTCTGTTTTTGTGATTGTAGGTTTCTGATGAATTTGTTAGATTTCAAATGATTTTGTTTGATTTTAGATGACCTTCTATGATTTGGGATGATCTTGTGAAATATCAGATGATTACGTATAAATTGAGACGATCTGAACTGCTACAAGATTCAGAATCTTTATTAGACATCCAGAATCAGGTATGACACCTTCTAGCTAGCATATTCTCTGTTATTAGCATTCATTTCTGTTTTTTGTATTCATTTAAATCAGCATTGGCATATAGAATAGTTTAGATTCATATTGGCCAAACCTATGAGTTGAATGATCAAGTATAAAAATGAACACATCAAACTCATTGTCAACCTAGGCATAGAAACTGCCATTCAAAATTTTCCTGGTGAACCCACCATCCATTGAAAATTCACCCTTATACCCCTTCCTTGAGAGGCAAGACCTTCCAAGGGCCTCTCGGTCCGACGTATTGTCCCATCCTTTTCACATCCCCCTTCCGGGCGTGGATCCTATAGCCTGAAGGTAAGGGTGCAAAAAATTTAGAGCGATACAATTGGATTATTCACTAGATGAATAGAACTATGGCTATCACAATACAACATAATTTTCTCTTGCATTACCTTGAAGTTACCCAACAATAACTCTAGCTAAATTGCATTTTTGTTGGCATGATTTGTAATATATTCTACTTTAGAGGTTGATAAAGCCACAACAAACTAAAACTTAGAATCCTAAATCACTTCTCTACCAGCAAGAGTGAAGGTATATCCTATAGTGGACTTTCTCCCATATCTATCTCCACCATAATCAAAATCCATGAAACCTTTAACTTGCAAATCTGTTGATCCAAAGTAAATGGCAACATCTGAAGTGGCTCTTAAATATCTAAATATCCACTTCACCGCATTCCAATACTCCTTACTAGGATTTTCCATGTAGCGGCTGACTACTCCCACTGCTTGGGCAATATCCGATCTGGTGCTCACCATGGCATACATGCGGCTTCCTACTGCTAATGAATATGATACATGAGATATGATTGTCTTCTCTTCTTTTATTATAGGACACTGGTTGGAAGACAACTTTAAGTGTGGAATAAGTGGGGTACTAACTAGTTTAGCATTATGCATATTAAAGCACTACATAATCTTTTCCACATATGACTTTTGAATTAACCAGATATTTCTTCCTTTTTTGTCCTTGTGTATCTTCATCCCTAAAATTTGGTTTGCCACTCATAAATCCTTAATTTCAAATGTCCTAGCCAATGAAGCCTTAAGATCAATGATTTTCTTCATGTTGGGACCTATAACCAACATATCATCAACATACAATAGGAAAATGATAAAACTATCATCATCAAACCTCTTATAGTATGTACAATGGTAAACTTCACTCCTACTTAAAACTTGGTTCTTCATGAAAGTTTCAAATTTCCTATACCACATCCTTGGTACCTATTTCAACCTGTATAGTGATTTCTTCAATCTGCAAACCAAATACTCTTTACCTCTTTCTTCATAACCCTCAGGCTGATCCATATATATCTCTTCCTTGATATCACCATACAAGAAAGCAGTCTTTACATCAAACTACTCTAATTCTAAATCATGTGTAGCTACAAGTGCAAGTAGAACTCTAATAGTAGTCATCTTCACAACTGGAGAGAAAATTTCATTAAAGTTGACACCTGACTTCTGCACATAGAATTCCAACAATCCATAATTGTTCTTATTCACTTTGTGCACCCACTTGTTTCCAAAAATATTTCTTCCATGTGGAAGATCCACAAGTTACCAAGTTTTATTCTTTTGAAGTGCCTTGATTTCCTCCTCCATGGATTTCCTCCACTTTTTTGCATTTTTAGACTCTCTAGCTTCCTAAAATGAACTAGGTTCACCATCATCAGTTAACAAATCAAAAGAGGACTGATACACATAAGAATACCTTTCTGGACACTTTTATGGATGTGTAGATCTTCTAACCCAATGATCTATAGATTGTGGCTCTTAGTCTTGTGACCATTGTGGTTACCCTACTTGTTGTTCTACTTACTATTCTACATGTTGATAAAAAACTTCAGCATGTTCATCTTCACTCAATTGTATTTCAATAGGTACAACATTAGAATTTTGTTGTACCTCCTTCCTTTGCATGGATTTTTCATCAAAAATTACATCTTAGCTAATAATTACCTTATGGGCAGTAGGATACCACAGTCTATACCCCTTCACTATGTCTCCATAGCCAAGAAAAACACATTTACTTGACTTTGGATCAAGATTGGACCCTTTTTCTTTTGGTACATGGGCAAATGCATCTCAGCCAAAGGTACGTAGATGAGAGTAATAAATTGGCTTACAAAACCAAACCTTCTCCAAAATCTATCCATCCAATGTAGCTTTATGTGACATGTTAATAATATAAAAACTGTATTAACAACCTCTACCTAGAATATTTTCTCCAACATAGCTGCACTAAGCATACTTCTTGCATGTTCCATGATTGTGTGATTCATCCGCTCAACCACACCATTTTTCTATATAGCGTATGGTATAGTCTTATGGTGCTTAATACTTTCTCGCATATAAAATTTATCAAATTCATTGGAGCAATATTCACCCCCATTATTTGACCTGATACATAAAATCAACTTGCCCAAACTCTTCTCTACCCGAGCTTTGAACTCTTTAAAAATCTGTAAATCTTCTGACTTATTATTCAAAAAATACACCCATACTCTCCTAGAATAATCATATATAAAAATCAAAAAATAGATGGTGTTATTCAAGAAATGAGTGGGTACTGGTCCAAATATATTCACATGTATAAGTTGCAGAAAATCAAAACTCTTACCAGGACTTGCAGTAAACCGAACCCTCTTATGTTTACTAAAAATACAGTACTCATATAAAACTAAATTACAATACTTAACCCCAGAAATCATACCTATTTCATGTAAAATTATTAGATATTTTTCACTCATATGGCCTAGGAATTGATGGCATAGCATTACTGCATACTGAAAAGAAGTTGCTACTGCTACATGATTTATCACCATATCATTGCATAAATGGTATAATGTCCCATAAGATTCTCCTTTTGCTACTACAAGAGCTCCTCTAGTAATCTTGTAGTAGTTTTTCCTAAAAGTGACAATATACCCTAGCTTATCCATCATTTTGATTGAGAGTAAATTCTTCCTCAAATCAGCCACATGTCGCACATCGCATAATATCCTGTCTATATCATCATCTAGTCTGATCCTTATATCCCCTCTCCCCATAATTTCTAAAGGATGATCATCACCAAAATAGAAATTTCCACCATAGTATGGTTGATATTTGTCAAACCAGTCTCTATAGGGAGACATGTGGAAAGATGCACCTGAGTCTAAAACCCAAGTATATAAAATAGATCTATTTTTACTGATACAAAAGACTTCACATGTTGTTATATCTCCTGAATCTACTGCACTGGCCTCAACTGATGGTTGATTTTGCTTTTCACCATTCTGTAATTGCAAATAGTCCTTCTTGGGGTGTTATGGCTTCCCACAATTCCAGAACTTCCCTTTCTGCTTACGCCCTTTAGACTTAGATCTAGACTATTTTCTACCTTGTTTATTCCCCTTGAGAGATCTACTTCTCGTAGATAGGGCTTCATTGATTGGGGGTTGTAGAGACATTTTCATCTCAACTCTTCTGCCAACAAAGTGACTACAACATCATACAATTTGAGATTTCCTAATGATGAATTACTAATGGTCATCACCATATGATCCCAAGTGTCTAGGAGAGAACAAAGTAGGATGATATCTCTATATTCATCCTCCATATTCACATTAATTGAAATCAATTTACTAATAAGAGTATTAAACTCATTCAAATGATATACGATGGATGAACTTTCATTCATCCTCAAGCTATACAACTAATTTTTAAGAAAAAAACCTTATTTCTTACTCATTTTGTTTCATACATTTTTTCAAGATTTTGTCAAAGGGCTTTCATGGTCTTCTCTTTGGCTACATTGAACAAGATGGAATTCACTAGGCAGAGATGAGTTATAAAAACCACCTTCCTATCAAGTGTTACCCACTCCTTGTATTTCATACCACTTGGTTTACTCCCAACCCCTTTCAAAGCTAGAACTTGGTCATTCTGAACTAGCGAATCCTCCAACTTCATCTTCCATGGAGCGAAGTTCCTACCATCAAATTTCTCAATATCGAACTTGGTTACATATTTTGTCATTTTTGTAGCTTCCACTCACACAAACCCTTGAGCTCTCATACCATATGTTAGGAAAAACTTCATATTTTACACCTGCAAGAGGAAGCACAATAACAAAAAATAGAAAACACAAGTGAACATAGAGATTTATGTAGAAACCTACAATGTATAGCAAAAACCATGGGGTAATGTCAACTTCTCCTTTTGTTATTTTTAGCAAATTTTACATTCATGTTTTTCCAACGTTTTCAACAACATTACATTTGCAATGGATCATATTCCTTTTATAGAGAATAAGGAAGACTCCAAACTATTGATTTCCTCTCTCGATGGAAGCCTCCAAAAATTATTCATTTCAGATCCTAAGGAAGTCACCTGAACCTATTCATATTCTATGTTAAGACGTCTATCATAGATGTCTTTTTTTTAGACATCTAGCATCACTGCCTAGACATCTAGCAACCTAGATGTCTATAGCCTATATGTATAGTACTATTTTCTAGATGTTTGGCACTACTACCTAGATGTCTAGAAGCTTGGACATCTACTAACTAGATGTCTAGTATTGCTACCTAGATGTTTGGTAGTGCTACCTAGATGTCTAGCAGCCTAGAAGTCTACTGCCTAGATGTCTAGTATTACTGCATAGACATTTAACAACCTAGATTTTTGCTACCTAGATGTCTAGTACTACTGCCTAGATGTTTAGAAGTATTTCCTAGACATATAGTAGTCTATATGTCTGCTACCTAGATTTTTAGCAGCTTAGAATTTTGCTACCTAGATGTCTAGTATTATTGCTTATATGTCAAGCAAAAGTCTCTACTAGAAAAAATTGTATAATTAATTTATTTTGTGACTCTGACTCTAAATAAATGATCAAAATTCCTAAAGACCAGTGCCACAATGGCTCAACAATCATATCCCTGATGGTATGACCCTAGTACACTAAACCTCCAATGTTGGCATGAGATTACCAAAGGTGCCCTAAAAACCTTAACAAAATAATGGCACTATGGGAACTACTCAAGAACACACCAAAGATGTTGTTGCACTAGCACCCCTCCATGTCATATCACATGAAGATATCATGATCAAAATCTTGGTCTTATATCTTGAAGGGAGGATAAATCCTAGACTTGCAAAAACGAAATAAATTTATACCCTATTTTATATCTAGAATCACACTGAGCAAGGGCCAATCCATATTCAGGAGGGCTTAGTCAAAAATAATATAGGTCTCAAGGAGGTCCCATCCATAAAATGGCCAATCAATGTACCCTTTTGGTATATGTGTACTTAGATTTTAGAGGCGTGCATGATAGGGATTCCACTGTAGGTAGATCCCAAGGAGTGGTGATACTAGATCTTGTTTCCAGATGAACCAATACTTGAGGAGGGCTCCTACATGGTGATATTTATTTCCACATTGATCATTAGTTTCATAAATACTATTATGCATGGTGACATTCCTAGTTGTGGCCACATTGTAGCTTGGAAAGATGATGGGAAATGCTAGAGAGACTATAAAATGTGGCTCAAGTATAGAATAATATGGTTTTATCATTGTAGATTCATTGGATAATTTCCAAGTCAAATCGGTGGTTACGACATGCCACTCGCATTACAATTTTGTGTAAGCAGGTCAACAACTAAATAAAAGTAAATAAAGCAAATGGTCAAATAAAATCATATTGTACCATGCTGACCTAGGGCAATAAGTACAAGTAGTTTTCAAAAGGAGCATCGATTTTGAAAGACTCCCTCTTACAGTTCTAGTTCTTCCTTGTGTTGTGTTGTCGTGACCCCATACCCAATGAATTAAGACTCTGGATTTAGATACCACCTCATGCAATCCTCATAAATATATCCACTATATTTTTTAGAGCGGCTCCCACTCTTAGATTATTTGGAAATACTAACCTATAAATAGCACCCTCAAAGGGTGAAATCAATATGTGTTGAGAAGCATGAAGCCAAGAATGAAGCTATGACTGAGGATTTTCTAGAAAAGTGATAATGAACAAATAAGATTTTTATGTGATTGCGTTATAAAGAGGTGTTGTATCTGGACTAACAAATGCTCCTAGCATTATATCTATTATTGAATCTATCATGGTCTTTTATGGGGTATATCTATGGGAATGTGATTTGTGGGGGTGTCCCATGGATTGCCTTCCCTTTCATTTATTTTATTTCTATGCATTATTTGATTCTTTCTCTTTCCTTTGTTCCCTATAACCACTAACTGATGAGATTAATGATCATTGTCTTCTTACTTCTATTATTTCCTATGTTTCCCTCTCTCCCCTCTTTTTCTCTTGTTCTATTTTCTTAGTTTTTCTTATTATTCTTGTGGTCCCCCTTCTGTTATTTCCTTTTACTTCATCTCACCTTGTTTTCCATTCACATATTGTCATATTCGTCCTTTGTCTTACAGTCTTCTTGGACTATTTTTGTTTTGTGTACCCTCACTATGCCCTCATTCTTCCACTCCTTGTGTGCATTTTGTGTGTTTCAAAAGCTTTTATTTTTGGGTTTCTTCTTTCTTGTAAGGGAAAACCTCCTATGAGTCGTCAGAAGTGTGGATGAAATTTTTCACCCTCCACCCACTCTTTTCTTTTTGAGATGATGTTTTTCAAGGTTTTACCAAGTTTTGAAGCACTAGTGGTCAAGATAAATATAGAGGTGATAGGAGCATTTATGGGTGGCTTCAAGCAGTAGGTTGGTGGAAGTTTGTTCAAGAAGGTAGGGCATATAATAGAGTAGGAGGACGTTTAGGCCCTGATTTAGGTGATGGTATCTAAAATAATTTCCCATTCGTCCGATCAATATTTCAACCAGACAGAAAGGGTAAAAATATCATAAATCCCTGCCACAAGGAATATGAAACCACTCACCCATTTTTGGGTGGAACTTTGGAGTGGATATTGGGAGGATATTTGAGGAAATTTTTTCCCTCTTTCATTATGTCTCCATGGATAGAGAGTTGTTATTCGACAAGACAAGTGACACAGTCGCTCGAAATCTGGACTCTTGCCATCATTTGAAAAATCAAAGGGAGAGGTATTAATTACTTCATCTACCTGGTACTGGATTCGTAAAGGTGTTGATGTGAAATATGTTTCAAGATAATTAATCCTGATCATTCATCACCTAATTGAAGGATCATCGACTATTTGAAGGGGCGGAGTAGATAGGAATTAAGGAGTTGGGTAGATATAATAGAATGATCAAGGGTCCAGATTAATGTATAAGCACCTACCACCTCTTAAAATAGCATTCGTAATCCCATGGAGAAGGGTACCAATTGAGAACTTATCTACTTCAACACTATCTTTCCACCTAATGCGATTAATACTTGTATTTTGAATTCATTGTAATTTTTCTATAAATAGTGGAATACCAACCATTCCTAAAGGTGGCTCTTTGGCCATTACAATTCTCATGTAATACTTATCATTTCTATGTGAATACAAGAATACTATTGTTTGGCTTCCAATATCATTCTTACATTTTATGTTAAATGTGAATGCTTATTTCTACTTTGACTACTTGAGTGATTCTCATTTAATTCTACTAAACTGCATTTCATGGGGTTTACTTGATGGTTCTAGAATTCACATCTACAATTAGTTAGAGGGTTTATTTCTATAAAAGTTGGTTGGACAGGAGCACTCTAATTTTGAATCCCATATTTCATGCACCTATCCCTCGATCCTAGAATTTGTTTTCAGCCCGCTACACCAATTGCTAAGTGAGAGCCCGGTTGGGTGATCTATTAGGTAGTATGCTTGTGTTCATTGTTTATGATGTTTAGGGTACATGCATCTTGATGTGATCATAACTTGTCCTTGTGAGAACTAGCTATGACTTCCCTTTTATTTCCTTTTTCCTTTCCCTGTTTGTAGTGTAGGTAGCTAGGACCCCCATAAGGAACCAACCTTCTCCGAAGATCGACCACCCAACCATCCCCCTTCTAGGTGCTGCAGTGGTATCCATTTAATTTTGGCATCGGTCTACGCCCTCGGTGCTAGATCTATATATTTTTTCCATACAAATGTGTTCTATGTCATGTTTTTTAATAACTTGCAAAATTTAATTATTTAGTAGGTAAAATATGTATGTACCTTAAGCTTGTGGAAATGTTGATGACTCATTTGATTTTTATATATGGTTAAAATATTTTACGATAGTATTTTTAACAGAATATTGGCTTCCCTTCATTTCATTGCCAAAAGGAGTCATTGTACCTATATAGGAAAAGTATTTTTATATTACAAAATAACATGATGTTGAAAAAAATAGAAAAATTTGTACAACTAGGATAAGGGAATTTGTGGTCTACTATTGATCATAGGAATTTTATTTCTTACAATGTTTTTCAACAATATTCGTGCTTTCTACAGCTCATCTCTACCCTTCATCGATCATCTCTGCTTGTCTCTGCTATCGATCGTCTCTACTTTTTTATTACTATAGATCATCTCTACTTTCTATCGATAGACTCTACTTGTCTCTACTAATCATCTTCACTTTCTATTGATTGTATCTAATTCTCTCTACTACCAATCATTTATGCTTTCTACTTATAATTTTTTATTTTCTCTACTATCAATCATTTTTTATTTTTGTCGATCAACTTTGTTTATTTTTGCTATTGATCATCTCTAATTTTTTCAATCATCTCTACTTTTATCTATTGCCAATAATATTCACTTTTCATTGCTATTGATTGTCTCTTTTTAGGTCGATCATCTCTACTTTTCTCTGCTACCGATCATTTTAGTTTTTTTTTTATCTTCTCTACTTTCCACTACTATTGATTATCTTTACTGTTCTCTGCTAATTATCATCTTTACCTTATCTTTTTACCGATCACCTCTACTTTTCTCTACTATCGTTTGTATTTTTTTTCTCTACTATCGATTCTCTCTACTTTTCTCTAGTATTGATTATCTTTACTTTCTTTACTACTAATTGTCTCTGATTTTCTCTACTATCATGTCTCTAGTTTTTGTGTATCATTTTTTGATGTAATAGTATCATTGTTGGGTTAGGTATATATTGGTGGTATAATTGGCCAATTTGGTAGTGTAAATAAAATTATTTAAAATTTCAAGGTAAAAATATCCATGATTAAGGTGGGAATGTTGGCAATTTAAAATTTTGGCGAATGGAGACCGATCAAATTTAAAAAAACTTAATATTCATAAATTAACGATGATTCATTGCTATGCATAATCTTGTTGCTAAATACGGGTAAAAAAACAAATTTGTGGGATTGGAAAACCATTACCATCCTTTTTTGGTTATTAGTTATTCTAGTGGTGTTATATGGATGTTAGGTGTAAGCTGGTAACACATTAAATTTTAGATGGAGATAAATAGAAGGAATTTTAAAGCAAAAAATTACAAATTATTTTAGAATTAAAGCATCAATTCCAAATGATATTTTACTTTCTAAACATTGACTTTTCCACTAGAAGTAGAATTTATGATAAGGCTATTGGGATACTTATAAAAATGCAAAGAAAGGAAGGTAACATGTTGCTAAAATAAGTAATAAAAGAAACACTAAAAAGAAGAAAAGACACAAATAAAATAAAACAATAAATGGACGGATAAATGGAACATTAAGTTTCATGTGGTGCCAAACTTCAAAAAATATTAAATGGTATGTGAGAGAAAAATTTAGACTTGTTATATGAACTGAAAATTTATGAAGGAAAAATAGTTATACATCAACAAGTCCAACCCAAACTGTGAACAAAACCAAAAGAAGTACATAAAAAATAATATTAAATGGAATAGAAAAATTATTATAGCCCAACTAGCATCTAGTTCACACCATCTAAGATGCAAAACTATGAGATGGATAATTCCTCAAGAGGCATGGTCAGAATGAATATGTGTCTTTTGCATCATAGTAGTGGATACCAAAAAATATTTTATCATGGATTGTGAAGCTTACAAAGACATCAGAATTGCATATGAGGACACTCTAAAAATAAACTCACTAATAAAACCTTTTGAAAATTTGAGAATAGAAAAAACATACTTCAAAAGATGATAAAAGGATGTCAAAATTTTCTACTTTGTTGGACAATTTTATTTCCTAGATATTATTAAACTTTGGAACTCTAAATAAGAGATCCAAGGTTTGAATTTAAAAGGGAGTAGGATTGTACACCATACCCTATCTTGTATTAAAGATCTTGGTCCCACAGCCTATTTTAGTATTGTGAAAATAACTAAAATCATTTCATTTCAAAAATAAAATTAATTTAAATTTTAAAATACAACCAAATATAATATTATAGCTAAAATACATTTAAAAAAAAAATATTTGTCATATTAATTTTCTACTCTCCTTCCATTCCTTTAGAGAGGAAAAATAAACAAACAAACTTGTCTCTATAAGAACACCCAACTTAATATGTCTTTGAATTCTTATCAAAGAAATCTAAATTCATATCATTAAAAAAATGGTGCATGTTATCTCCCATTATGCTTCTCATATTACTTTAAAAAAAAACTAAAACTTTGTATTTCACTCACATTTACAAGAAATTTGTTTACCCAACTTTGCATTTCACTCACATTCACAAGCAGACTATTTGTCTAATTTTGTATCTCACTCACATCTACAAGAAATCTATTTTCCTAACCCCTTTATGTTACAAAGATCCAAATAATAAACTACATACTAAAATGCTCGTGCATATTTCATACCAATCATACGTGGTATCCATAAAGAAGTATGATTTATTAACTTTAGCGAAGAAAAAGCAAATCAACTATCAATTCTATTATTATGATATGAAATAACATAATTTTTAATGGCTTCATGAAAACTATTGGTAAATTCAATATAATCTTTTGTATTCTTAACTTTTTTTAAAAGATCAAGAGAATCAAAAATAGTCTTTAGTCTTTGTTAACTTTCAAGCTAACATATCCTTCCAATAGTCAACCTAGTTAACTTTCTATGTTTAAGAATCTGAGTAGAAGAGTCCCCAAAAGTTATCATTTTATTAAAATTATCATTTTATTTTTTGGTTGGCGTGTTAGTTTTAGGAATCTCTTCAAGTGGTTGTTGCTTGGCATTGTTAAGAAAATTTTCATGTGGAGGCAGTTCATCCTCAAGAATATATTCAAGTGAAGGCATATTAGGGTCAATAATATTTTTTGCACACAAATGTGTGCTGTATCATTTTTTGTAATAAATTACAAAAATTAATTGTTTATTAGGTAATATGTGTATGTACCTTGATATTGTGTAGATGTTGATGGCTCACTTAATTGTGATATATGGCTAAAATATTTTAGGATAGTATTTTTAATGGAAGATTGGCTTCCCTTATTTTCATTGACACTAGGTGTCATTGTACCTATATAGGAAAAGTATTTTCATGTTATAAAATGAACATGATGTTGAAAAAATTTGAAAAAATTGTACAACAAGGATAAGAGAATTTGTGATCTACTATCAATCATAGGAATTTTATTTCTTACACCATTCATCAACACTATTCATGCTTTCTACAGCTCATATCTACTCTCTATCGATCATTTTTGCTTGTCTCTACTATCGATCGTCTCTACTTTTTTTTGCTTTCGAACATCTCTACTTTCTAATGATAGAATCTACTTGTCTCCGCTACTAATCATCTTTGGATCATCTCTAATTTTCTCTACTACCAATCATTTATGCTTTCTACCAATTGTCTTTGATTTTCTTTTCTATCAATCATCTTTACTTTTTGTCGATAGACTCTACTTGTCTTTACTATTGATCATCTCTAGTATTTTCAATCATCTATACTTTTATCTATTACCAATAGTCTTCACTTTTCTCTGCTATTAATCATCTCTTTTTTGTTGATCATCTCTATTTTTCTCTCCTATTGATTGTCTTAGTTTTTTGTTGATCATCTCTACTTTCCATTGCTATTGATCATCTTTACTTTTCTTTGTTGATTATCATCTTTGCATTTTATTTTTTTCGATCAACTCTAATTTTCTCTACCATCGATCGTATTTGTTTTTCTCCACTATAGATTATATCTACTTTTCTCTGATATCAATTATCTTTACTTTCTTTACTACTGATTGTTTCTGCTTTTCTCTATTATCAATTGTCTCTAGTTTTTGTGTATCATTTTTCGATGTAAGAGTATCATTGTCATGTTAGGTATATATATTGGTAGTATAATAGACCAATTTGGAAATGTAAATAAAATTATTTATAATTTCAAGGTAAAAAGGTCCATGATTTAGGTGGGAATATTGGCAATTTAAAATTTGGGTAAATTGGCCTCAGTCAAGGGTCCCCATATTCACTAATTTCAAATTTCAAAAATCTTCATATTCAAAAATTAATAATAATTCACCGCTATGCATAATCTTGTCGCTAAATATAGGCAAAAAAATAGAGTTTTGGGATTTTAAAACCATTAAGGTCCTATTTGGGTTATTAGTTATTCTAGTGGTTCTATATGGGTGTGAGGTATGGGTTGGTAACACATTAAATTTTATATGAAGATAAATAGAAAGAATTTAGAAGAAACCAATTACAAATCATTTTAGAATCAAAGCATCAATCCCAAATGATATTTTACTTGCTAAAACATGGACTTTTCCACTAGAAGTAGAAGTTATGATAAGGCTATTGGGGTACATAAAAAATAGAAAGAAAGGAAGGTAACATGTTGCTAAAATAGGTAATCAAAGAAACACTAAATATAATAAAAGACATAAATGAAATAAAACAACAAATCGATGGATAAATGGAACATTAAATTTCATGAGGTGCCAAACTCCAACAAATATTAAATGATATGTGAGAGAAAAATTTAGACTTGCTATATGAACTGAAAATTTATGAAGGAAAAATAGTTATACATCAACAAGTCCAACCCAAAATGTGAACACAACCAAAAGAAGTACATAAAAAAATATATTAAATGGAAGATAAAAATGTTTATATCCCAAATAGCATCTAGCTCACACCATCTAAGATGCAAAAGTGAGAGATGGATAATTTCTCAAGAGGCATGGTCAAAATGAATATGTGTCTTTTGCATCATAGTAATGGAGATCGAAAAATATTTTGTCATGAAATGTGAAGCTTACAAAGACATCATTATTGCATATGACACTCTAAAATAAAATCAATAATAAAACCTTTTGAAGAATTGAGAATAGAGAAAATAAGGAGACTTTTTATTGAAATCAACAATAGAAAAAGCATACTTCAAAAGATGATAAAAGGATGTTGAACTTTTCTACTTTGTTGGACAATTTTCTTTCTTAGATATTATTAAACTTTGGAAATCTAAATAAGAGGTCCAATTTTTGAATTTAAAAGGGAGTACGATTGTACATCATACCATATATTGTATCAAAGCTCTTGGTCCCATAGCTTATTTTGGTATTGTGAACATAAGTAAAATCATTTCATTTCAAAAATTAAATTAAATTTCAATTTAAAATACAACCAAATATTTTATTATAGCTAGAATATATTTTAAAACAATTCTTTGTCATATTAATTTTCTACTCTCCTTCCATTCCTTTAGAGAGGAAAAACAAACAAATAAACTTGTCTCTATAAGAACACCCAACTTAATATGTCTTTGAATTCTTATCAAATAAATCTAAATTCATATCATTTAAAAAATGGTGCATGTTATCTCCCAATTATGCTTCTCATATTACTTTTAAAAAAACTAAAACTTTGCATTTCACTCACATTTACAAGAAATATGTTTACCCAAATTTGCATTTACTCACATTCACAAGCAGAATATTTGTCTAATTTTGTATCTCACTCACATCTACAAGCAATCTATTTGCCTAATCCCTTTACGTTACAAAGATCCAACTTGTGCATCTTTCACACCAATCATACGTGGCATCCATAAAGAAGTATGATTTATTAGCTTTAGAGAAGAACAAGCAAATCAACTATCAATTTTATTATTATGATATTAAATAACATAATTTTTAATGGCTTCATGGGAATTGTTGGTAAATTCAATATAACCTTTTGTATTCATAACTTTTTTAAAAATATCAAGAGAATAAAAAACATTCTTTAGTCTTTCTTAACTTTCAAACTAATATGTCCTTCCAATAGTCCACCTAGTTAAATTTCTACGTTTAATTTTCTAAGTAGAAGAGTACCCAAAAGTTATCATTTTACCAAAATGATCATTTTATTTTTTGGTTACCGTGTTAGTTTTAGGAATATCTTAAAGTGGTTTTAGCTTTGCATTATTAATAAAATTTTCATGTGGAGGCATCTCATCCTCAATAATATATTCAAGTGAATGCATATTAGGGTCAATAATATTTTTTGCATACAAATGTACTATATCATTTTTTTGTCATAAATTACAAAAATTAATTGTTTAGTAGGTAATATGTGTATGTACCTTGAGATTGTGTATATTTTGATGGCTCACTTGATTTTGATATATGGCTAAAATATTTTAGGATAGGATTTTTAATAGAAGATTGACTTCCCTTCTTTTCATTGGTAGTAGACATCATTGTACCTATATGGGAAAAGTATTTTCATGTTATAAAATGAACATTATGTTGAAAAAAATTGAAAAATTTGTACAACAAGGATAAGGGAATTTGTGGTCTACTATAAATCATAGGAATTTTATTTCTTACACCATTTTTCAACACTATTTGTGCTTTCTGCAGCTCACATCTACTCTCTATCGATCATCTTTGCTTGTCTCTAATATCAATTGTCTCTACATTTTTGTTGTTGTTTATCATATCTACTTTCTACTGATAGAATCTACTACTAATCATCTCTAGATCATCTCTAATTTTCTCTACTACCAATCATTTATGCTTTCTACCGATCATCTTTGATTTTCTCTACTATTAATCATCTTGAATTTTTGTCGATAGACTCTACTTGTCTTTGCTATTGATCATCTCTAGTTTTTTAAATCATATGTACTTTTCTCTATTACCAATAGTATGCACTTTTCTCTGCTATTGATCATCTTTTTTTTTTTATCATCTCTACTTTTCTCTATTATATATCATCTTAGTTTTTTTTTATCGTCTCTACTTTCCATTGCTATTTATCATCTTTACTTTTCTCTGCTAACGATCATCTTTGCCTTTTATTTTTGTCGATCACCTCTAATTTTCTTTGCTATCGATCCTATTTGTTTTTCTCTACTATATATTATCTCTACTTTTCTCTAATATCAATTATCTTTACCTTATTTACTACTTATTGTCTCTGCTTTTCTCTACTATCAACCGTCTCTAGTTTTTGTGTATCATTTTTCGATGTAAGAGTATCATTGTATGTTAGGTATATATATTGGTGGTATGATAGACCATTTTGGCGGTGTAAATAAAATTATTTATAATTTCAAGGTAAAAAGGTCCATGATTTAGGTGGGAATATTGACAATTTAAAATTTGGGCAAATGGGCCTCGATCAAGGGTCCCCATATTCACTAATTTCAAATTTCAAGAATCCTCACATTCACAAATTAATAATGATTCACTACTATGCATAATCCTGTTGCTAAATATAGGCAAAAAATAGATTTTTGGGATTGGAAAACCATTAGGGTTCTTTTTTGGTTATTAGTTATTCTAGTGGTGCTATATGGGTGTGAGGTGTGGGTTGGTAACACATTAAATTTTATGTGGATATAAATAGAAAGAATCTAAAAGAAACCAATTACAAATCATTTTAGATTCAAAGCATCAATCCCAAATGATATTTTACTTGCTAAAACATGGACTTTTCCACTATAAGTAGATGTTATGATAAGGCTATTGGGGTACTTTAAAAATATAAAAAAATGAAGGTAACATGTTGCTAAAATAGATAATCAAAGAAACACTAAATATAAGAAAAGACACAAATGAAATAAAACACCAAATGGATGGATAAATGGAACATTAAATTTCATGAGGTGCCAAACTCCAACAAATATTAAATGGTATGTGAGAGAAAAATTTAGACTTGTTATATGGAATGAAAATTTATGAAGGAAAAATAGTTATACATCAACAAGTCCAATCCAAATTGTGAACACAACCAAAAGAAGTACATAAAAACAAATATTAAATAAAAGAGAAAACTACTTATATCCCAACTAGCATCTAGTTCACACCATCTAAGATGCAAAACTGGGTGATGGATAATTCCTCAAGAGGCATGGTCAGAATGATATGTATCTTTTGCATCATAGTAGTGGAGACCGAAAAATATTTCATCATGGATTGTGAAGCTTAAAAAACATCAAATTGCATATGAGGACACTCTAAAAATAAACTCATTGTTAAAACCTTTTGAAAATTTGAGAATAGAAAAATAAGGAAACTTCTCATCAAAATAATAGAAAAAATATACTTCAAAAGATGATAAAATGATGTTGAACTTTACTACTTGGACAATTTTCTTTCTTAGATAATATTAAACTTTGGAACTCTAAATAAGAGGTCCAAGGTTTGAATTTAAAAGGAAGTAGGATTGTACACCATACCCTATCATGTATCAAAGCCCTTGGTCCCACAACCTATTTTGATCTAGTGAACATAACTAAATCATTTCATTTCAAAAATAAAATTAATTTTAAATTTAAAATATAACCAAATATAAAATTATAACTAGATTATATTTAAAAATATATATCCCTTGTCATATTAATTTTCTACTCTCCTCCATTCCTTTAGACAGGAAAAACAAAAAAACTTTTCTCTATAAAAAACATCGATTTAATATATATATTTTTTATTCTTATCAAAAACAAAATCTAAATTTATATCATTAAAAAAATTGGTACATGTTATTTTCCAATTATACTTTTCATCTTACTTTTTAAAAAAATTAAAACTTTGTATTTCACTCGCATTTACAAGTAATCTATTTACCCAACTTTGAGTGAAATTCACAAGGAGGTTGTTTGTCTAATTTTGTATCTCACTCACATCTACAAGTAATCTATATGATTAATCCCTTTACGTCACAAAGATCCAAATAATAAAACTACATATTAAAATGCTCGTGCATCTTTCATGTCGATCATACGTGGTATCCACCAAAGAAGTCTTATTTATTAATTTTAGTGAACAAACGATGATGATGATCTTCCAAACTCAAAATGTCTCAACCTGTCGTTATGTGTTAACTTTGAAGACAAGCAAATCAGCTATCCATTCTATTATTATGATAACCTTCACATAACCTCAAAGGAAAATGCCTTCACAGAAGTTGTTGATAAATTGAATATAACCTTTTGTGTTCGCTCAAAGAATCGGCAAACAATTTAAGAATCCAACTGTCGAAGAAAAAAAGTAGATGAGGTGGAGGGACTTTTTTCGCAGGACTGTTTAAACTTTCGAAATCGTTTCGGTCATATCTAACTCATCCGAATTCAGATTGAGCTAAAATTGTGAGGGTAGGTGCTTGAAAAGCCCTAAAACGTCTCCACCAATGTTCATATCATTTATAGCAACACAGATCCTAGAGAATCCCTATGTGTGAACGATATATTTGGCAAGCGGCTATGCGAGGGTTTCATCTGGGTTGAGTGCAAGCAGCTCCAGAGGTTGGTTTTTAGGGCCTTCGGGCCCTAGCGGCCAATATTTTTGTGGTTTATGCTCAATATTTTAGTAGGAAATGTTGCAGGGGATCCAAGATGGGTTAGAAATTTGTCTTTCAACAGATCATACTGTGAACTTGAGTGACAACGACTTCCAATTTGCTGCACAAAAGAAAAGTGAAAACCATACCTTTCCACGACGTCTAGGGCAAGGATTAAAGAGATCATGAAACAAGTTTCAAGTAGTTGATCAAAAAATGGCTCATATCTCAAGTGAATCTGGTGCTAAGGTGCACCCACAAAATAATTCTATTGTGAAAACCCCTATCAAGGGTAAGAATTTCGAAGACTCAACCCCAAAAATAAATTTTAGGGATGCCCTCCATGGTGGATAGCCTCAGCCCAATGCTAATATCAATCTTAGGGCTTCCCATAAACCTCTAAGAATGCCTAATATTGATCCTAGGAAAATGGAGTCAGGATGTCTTAAAGCAGCTGATGGAACTCCTATTGTTAAGCTTGATATGGGTAACATTCAAACTGACATTGAAGATTTGGAAAAAAGAGGACTAATTTGTCGGTTCGTGGGTTTTCGTCCGAGTCTATCTGCTTTCAAAGTCTGGGCTGCAAAAAGTTGGAAAACTAAAGGTGAGTTACAAATCTCTATTTATCCAAATGGTTATTTTCTTGTTTTATTTGCTAATAATGAAGATAGAGAGAAAACTTTTCAAGGGGTCCTTGGTTTTTTGGAAGGGCAGGGCTTTTCATGAAGCCCTGGCATACTAAATTTAAAGCCGAAGAAGAGATGCCTTCTATAGCTCCCGTGTGGGTTAGACTCTTTGGCCTCCCTATTGAATTTTGGAATCCTACTATTTTTTCTTCAATTGGAAACTCTTTAGGAACTTTTATGATGATTGCTGATTGTACTCAAAATTTTGAACATATTATTTATGCTCGGATTTGTGTTTTAATGGATTTTGACAAACCCCTACCTAAAAATATCACATTACAATTTGGGGAAGACACTTGGGAGCAAGTAGTGGACTATGAGAACATTCCTTTTCGTTGTAGAATTTGCCATGAATATGGTCATTTGGCTAGTGCTTGCCCAAATAAAATTCCTGATCAAAAGAAAGAAGATATAAACTCAACAGGTTTCCAAATACCTAAGAAGAAGAACACTCAGAAAAACCAGTTATGAAGGATCAATCAAAGTCATCTGCTAATATGTTTGAAATCCTTTCCACAAATGATGTCCCAAGTGAGGAAGAGGAAATAATGGAAACTAAAATCTTAGAAACACAATTTAAATATGAAGGGAAGAACTCGGAGACAAACCAACAAATCAAAGGTTTTCAATAGAAAAAAAAGGGAGAAAATTTACACAAGAAAAACAATGTTTCAAATGTCAAAACTTTAAATAATGCAGGTCCCAATATAGACTCCGTTGAACCATCTAGTAAAATTTTGGCTATGTACGAGCATTCTTCAAGGTTAGAAGCCATCTCAGATTCAATTGGAATAAGTCAAGAAACAGGAAAAAAAAAATTGAAGATGGATTCTAATCAAAAAGCAGGTCGCAAGACCAATCAATATCATATGGTAAAAGAAGGTGAAAAGCTTGTAGAGGAAGGTAAGATTAATGCCCTTCCCAAATTTTTTAGCCCTAGTATTAATGAAGATCATCACTTGGAATATTAGAGGACTCAAAGGGAGTCTTTCAAAACAAAATGAAATTAGAAGAATGATTCAGATAAATCATCCACATCTTGTTTTCCTTCAAGAAACAAAGATGTCAATGGAGGATATGGACTCAATTGCCAGTAAAATTTGGCCAGCTGGAAAAGTGGTTTCCCTCAGTTCCCAAGGGACTTTTGGTGGCATTGCTTGTCTTTGGGACCCAAAAGAGGTAGTTATTCACCATATGGTTGGCATTTGGGGTTTGTTGGCTATAGCTATTCAAAGTAGACATTCCAACCAAATTATGCTCTGCATTATTGTTTATGCTTCGACTTCTTTGGAGGAAAAAAGAAGATAGTGGAAGGATATTACTCATATTATCTCTCATTTTCCTAAAGCTTGGATCTTGATTGGAGGAGATTTCAATACCATCCTCTCTCTGGATGAGAAAAGGGGGGAAATAGAAATTTGGATAAAAGCATTGACCTCATGAGAGAATATATTGCAAACCTCCATCTTATGGATATCCAACTAGATAATGGCCTTTTGACTTGGTCTAATAGAAGGTAAGGCTTAGCTTGTATAATGGAGAGATTGGATAGGTTTTTTCTCTCTGAAAATTTCTTAATCCATGGTCACATTCCTAAAGTGAAGACTCTTAATAATGATGGTTCGGATCATTGGCTAGTCATGGTGGAAATGTGGAAATCTAATGTGAGTTTCTCTCCTTTTTGTTTTCAATTAATGTGGCTTAGAGACATTTCCTTCAGACCTCATGTGCAACAATGGTGGAAGGAAGGTAAACCTAGGCAGGCCTTCTCAGTAATTCCCAACTTCCAAAGGTATTAGGCAAGGTGACCCGCTATCCCCTTATTTATTCATCATTCTTGTTGAATGCTTGGGTAGGACTATAACCAAAAAGAGGGAAAACAAAACCCTTGAGGGAGTTACCATTGCTCATGGAGCTAGACCTATCTCTCATCTTCAATTTGTGGATGACTCTACTCTTTTAGGTAAAGATACAGTTAAGGAAGCTTCTAATATTAAGCAAATCATTAGCTATTTTTCTAAGGCTCTTGGGCGGTTGATCAATGAAGACAAATCTAAAGTTATTTTCTTTCACTCGCTCTGCTAGATAAGAATCCATGGTCTTGGATAAATTAATATATAATAAGACCTCCCTTCCAATCACTTATTTAGGTATTCCCATAAATATTCAAAGGCAAAAAAATAAAGATTGGAATTGGTTGTTGGACAAAGTCAAGAAGAAAATTGGAAAGTGGACCAACATGTGGCTTTCTTCTGGGGGTAGAATCACCTTGGTAAAATCAGTCCTTCAAGCTATTCCTATTTATGTTTCTTCCGTTTTGAATATCCCAAAGGTTGTTCTTCGAGAATTGGATCAAATCAGTCATCGTTTCCTTTGGAGTGGTACTAAGGAGAAAAGAAAATGGGCCTTGGTGAAATGGGATACTTTATGTCTTCCTAAGAATGAAGGGGGGTTAGGATTTCGGTCTTCTATTAATAACAACAAAGTTTTAGTTGCTAAATTATATTGGAGGATGTTGCATAACCCCAATGCTCTTTGGGCCAATAATCTTCGTGCTAAATATGCTGAGAACAAAAGTCCTGAAGACCTTGTTCGCTATCAACTTCCTACCAAAGGTTCTCCCATTTTAGCAGTTCTTAAGACTGGTGAGGATTTGATAAAGAAAAATTTATTTTGGATCATTCATAATGGTCAACATGCAAATTTTTGGACAGATTCTTGGGATGGTCACAAGCCTTTGATAACTTAGTTTCCCGATTGGAGGCCTTGGATGGAGGAGCTTCACCGAGCTAATTGGATAAAGGTGGCTAATTACTATCGGTACCATACTGGTAATTCAAATGTTGGTAGATATTGGATCCCTATTGAGGACTGGCCTATTCAAATCCTAGAAAGGCAAAGACAAGATATCCAAGGCATCCTTCATATGAGATCCCTCTCTTGGTCCCATGAAAAAGATTGTTTTGGATGGAACAACACTACTAAGGGTGAGTATTCAGTTGCTCAAGGTTATTTGACCTTATGCCATAATAATCCCAACCATTCTTTTGACATATTTTCTCGATTGTGGGCTCAAAAGCTCTGGCCTAAGGTGAGGTTCTTTAATTGGATTTTATTGCATCGTAGGGTGCTTATTGGTGAGCAACTTATGAAGCGTGGTTTTCATGGCCCTTTTAGATGTGAAATGTGTGAAGAGAATGTAGAAACTCTCAACCATATTTTTATTGAGTGTACTTTAGCCTCTGAGCTATGGAGGAGAATGACCACTTTACTTGGCTTATAGTGGTCCAATTTTTTTACTTTTGAACAACTTTGGAGGGATTGGCCTAATCAAGAGGGTGTTGATCATTTTATTAGGCAGTTAGTTTGGATGGGTTCTACCATTCTTCTTTGGAATATTTGGAATGAAAGGAACAACCAAATTTTTAATCAAGATAGGAAGGATATTCACTATATTTGGCAAAAGACCATAGCCAACTTAGTTGAATCAGTCCATCAACTCCTTAATCACCCCCAAAACTCCCACCAAAGATGGGATCAAGTGATGCAAATATTGAAGATTAAATCTTCTAAGGGCAACCAACTTAAAGGGAATGTGAGTATTAGTAATATGGATAGGACAAGAAATTGGCAACCTCCTCCTAAGGATTTTGGAAAAGTCAATACTGATGGAGCCTCTAGAGGGAACCCTGGAAAAGCCAGTGTGGGAGGAATTGGTAGACTTTCAGATGGCTCCCTGGTTTTTACTTTTGCTAAGAATTTGGGTATTCTTTCCAATAACCTTGCTGAGGGGTATGGTATCCTCAGAGGCCTTCAGGAGGCTACTAAGGTTGGATGGGAAAAGGTGTTAGTTGAGTCCGACTCTCAACTTATGATTAATCTCTTGAAGACTCCTTCTAAGAATCATAAGGTGGATTGGAGAATAAAAAGAATTATTGAGAAGATTCAATTAATCCAGATGGGATTTTTGAAAGTTGATTACAATCATGTGGTCAGAGATCAAAACAAGAGTGTTGATGCTTTAGCTAATTGGGCTTTGGACAAAGGTGATCTTACTTGTTATGGCCACCCTCCTAGATGGTGGGCTTCTCAAATTAGGGAAGCTCTTTTTTCTATCATTTCTTTGGATGGCTCCAGTTCTGAAGGTACCTAGTTTCTTCTTGTTTTTTTTTTTTGCTTCTCTTTGGTTCATTCAGTTTTTTTAGTTCCCTAGCTCATTCTATTATTTCTTTTGTTTCCTCTGTTGATTCTTGCCTTAATAGTCTTCTGGTCTAGATAGGTCATTGTTATGTTCAATTTTTTTTTTCTTTTTTGTTTTTTTTTTTGTTTAGTTTTTTAAGGTGGGTGGGTTCTTTTGTTTTGTTTTGTTTTTGTGTTCTTTGTGTTTTTTTTTTTGTTCTTGTGTTTTTGTTGTTTTGTGTTTTTTTTTATGTTTTTTGTTATTGTTCTTGTGTTTTTTTCGTTCTTGTTCTTGGGTTTCTCTTTGTTTGTGTTAATTCGTGTTTTTATGTGTGAGTGTTTTCTATGTTTTTTGTTTTTGTTTATTGTATGTTGTTGGTTGTTTTTTATTTTTATTTTTATTTTATTTTTTAATTTTTTAGGTTTTGGTTGTGTTTATTTTTCATGTTTTTTTTTGGGTTATGTCTTTGTAGTGTTTTGTTGTTTTTGTCTTGTTTGTGTTTTGTTATGTGGTTCTTGTGTTTTTCTATGTGGTTCGTGTTGTGGTTTATTTTATCTTATTGTGCGTGTTTGGTTGTGCTTTTGTTTTTGACACACTCAAGGAGCATGTTTTTTATTTTATTTTATTATTTTTGTAATTTTTTTTAAATAAAGGGGTAAAAATTTATTGATAAAAAGTTTGGATTACAGAGTACAACTGAGCTTCCAACCAGGACTCAAATAAACATCCAAACAGGCTAAAACCACTAGACTAGAATGACACCCAAAAAAGACAACAAGAACAAACCACATTAAGTTTGTACATCCTTGTGGATCAACTCCCACAGGCGTTGAGAGTCCCCAGACGAGAGACTCCCAATTATCGATACTCCAAGGATCCAGCAGCTCAGAAGCCCTTTTGGCCAGGTAATCAGCAACCACATTCCATTCCATTGGAATGTGCATAAAGGATATAAATTTAAACTCTTCACTCATTCTGAGAATCTAAATGGCTACATAGACCAACTGCAAATTAACTTCACCCTTTTACTGTTTAAAATATTAATCACAATTTGAGAGTCAGACTTGCAGATAATTCTATACCAGCCAAGAGAAAACCCCCTTCGCAAGGCCTTAAGAATTGTAAGAGCTTCCATAAAATTGTTGGAGTGAACACCTTTATAAATGGAAAAGAAAAAATAGACACCACTAGTAGAATCTCTCCCAACACCGCCAATGCCAGCATGTCCAGGATTACCCCTGGATGATCCATCAGTATTAATTTTTAAAACTCCTCTATGGGGTGGCCTCCACTTACCATCTCTCCTAACCTTCTTGCTGATCTGAGGAACCCTAATAGGGCTAGAATAGTTCACACCATCCCCAAAGAGACCAAGGGCTTGCTATACCTTCTTCTCCCTAGAATCCAAAAGAGGGTCCACATCACATTTGCTATGGATGGTTTCCTAAACCATATATAGGATCCTTTGCCAGATTTGTTGAATAGCCAAATAACTTCCCTGAAATATGTGTCGATTCTGTTTGAGCCAAATTTACCAGATGATGCAAGAAGGTCCCAAATTCCAAGCCACCCAAAGGAAGGTGGCCTTGGTCAGAGGTCTACCCAGACTATTCCAAAACTCCACCAGGGACAACACATGAAAACATGGATGGTTCTAGGCGCTCCAACGGTGCCAAATGTCTCTGGAAAAGGAGAATTTGAAAAATAAATTAGAAGAGTCATCCTCATTATTACTGTAAAGGACACAAACAGAGGGACCCTGAAATCCCCTCTTCCTCACATTATCCCAAGTGAAGCATTTATTATGAGCTACCAACCAAAGAAAGAAGTTACATTTTGGCCAGGAAAATTTTTTCCACACCTTTTTCCACCAAGTGAGGAAGACTCCCATACTTATACTTATCAAGAACCTGATAACCATAGGCTACCGAGTAGGTTCCCTTAGGATCAGGGTTCCAAGACAGAATATCTTTACCCCTCAATGAAGAACAAGGCCTCCCCATAAGAATAAGAGTAAGCACCTCTCTGTCCTTGGCCAGTACCCCCTAGGGCCATTCTTGTAGATCTTTCCACCTACACATCTCCTTATTTCCAAAAGACTGGATTTTTTTAAAGTCCTCCACACGAGACCAGCCTGCTTCCAAGAAAAAAATGCTTAGAGAATGTAACCTAGGATATTGATTCAAGATAGGAGGGTGGCCATCCCAAGAATCCTCCCAAAAATAGTATTTGATCCCTGATTGCAAATCTAGAACAAACTATTCTTGATTAAATTAGCTCCTCTTTTCAGAGTGTCCCATATAACAAAACCTTTCCCAACCAAGCTGACTCTAGGGATATCAACCTCAGAAATACCTCTCAAGTATTTACAAGATAATATTTTAGCCCAAATCTGATCTTGAGAGGTACACCATCTCCAATAAAGTTTTGCATCCAAAGCCTACCCAAAAAGAGTTGTCTATCACAACCCAAGGCCTCCCTCTTGCATCGGCCTACATATAGAATCCCACCTAACCAAACTCCACTTAGATTCATCCATGTCCTTGATGAAGTGAGAGGGAGTTATTTGTACAAAAAATCTATAAATGGGTAAAGCTTGAACAATAGATTTTAAAAGCAACACTCTACCTGTAGTGGATAGCCATTTGAAAGTCTAGTGATTCACCTTCCTTCTAAACTTATCAAGCATAGACTGCCAAGAAGATCTAGGTAGAGGATGAGATGAAATTGGAATACCAAGATAAATGAAGGGGGAGTCCCAACCTAGAATCTTAGAATGTGAGAAATCCTAGCTTGAATAAGAGGAGGGGTATTGAAGAAGAAAATAGAAGACTTGTCCTCATTAATCAACCGTCCAGAAGCACCAAGATATATGTCAAGAGACTGTCTAATATTGACAGCGTCCCTGATAGTGGCAACTCCCAACAAAGCGGTATCATCAACAAATTGAAGGTGGGAAAGAGGTGGCAAACTACTATCCCACTTCCACCCCTGAATGAGATCCTGCATGACTTGAGACTTGAGCGATCTTCCAAACCCTTCCGCCATAATGATAAACAAATAAGGAGATAAAGGATATCCTTGCCTCAATACCCTTGAGGCCTCAAACAAATCTTATGGATCATTATTAACAAGAACAGATAATGAGGAAGAAACATAGCTCATCACCCATCTATTCCATTCCTCCTAAAATAAAAAAGAAGCAAGAACTTTCTGAAGAAAGGACCATCTGACCCGATCATAGGCTTTGGCCATGTCCAACTTAATGAACATAGTTTTCTCCTTAGAAGTTTTCATCGAGTTAATAGCTTATGTAGCAATAACAACCCCATCCAAGATTTGTCGGCCAGCAACAAACCCTCCTTGCTCCTCAGAGATGATTTTGCTCAACCATATCTTCAGCCTCTTAGCAATAATTTTTATGATGATCTTATACACAACATCACAAAGAGCAATAGGCCTGAACATATCCAAGGAAGTTGCTCCCTCTTTTTTGGGTATAAGCACCACAAAGGTAGCATTTAGAGCCCTTAGCATCTGTTTGTTCTTTTGGGACTCATGGACCACCTCCAAAAGATCAAATTTGATTAAATTCCAAAACTCCTGATAAAACTCAATCGGGAATCCATCTAGACCTGGGGCATTTCCTTTTTTCATCTTGAATACAACATTTTCCAACTCCTTAAGGGAAATTAGACCCATCACATGCTCATTCATATCTCTAGAAAAAATTGCTGAATACATTTTAGAATAGGCTTTTCATTATCATCATTTGATAAGGATTCCTCGTTGAAGAGAGAGGAAAAATACCTCTTAGTCTCTTATGAAATATCCCTGAAAGAAGAGAGCAGGGAACCCTAAGAATTCACAAGAGAGGTAATCAGGTTACCATTACGACGAGCCTTAAATTAGTTATAAAAGAAGGTTGTGTTCATATCCCCTTCCTGAAGCCAATCTACTTGAGCTTTTTGTTTCCAAAAAATTTCTTCCCTCAGTTCCCATTCAGCAAGGTCTTTCGCAGCCTCAAATTCCTCAACAAGAAGCTCCTTCGTGAATCCCTGATCTCTAATATTCCTTGAAGCTTCTTCCATCCTCCTAAGAGCTGCCAGCTTAGCCAAGGAAATATTCCCAAAATTTAGTCTATTCCATCTCTTCAATTTATGTTTTACAAATTGTAGTCACTTCATAAAGGAATACATAGCGGTGCCATGAGGAGGTTTGCTAGTGGTTCACCAACCTCGCATGAAATCATGAAGCTTAGTATCATGAAGCCACATAAGTTGAAACTTAAAGGAGGGATTCTTTTTTAGCCCTAACTCTAAAGCAGAGAGATTTATAGGCCAATGATTAGATCCCCTAACCTCTAGAATCATAGAACTAGCACTTTTATTATTACCCATCCAATAACTGGATATCAAAAACCTATCCAGTCTCTCTGAGATGGAAGCTTCCCTATACCTTCTATTGTGCCAAGTAAAGATCCCATTATCTGGCTTGATGTAAACCAAGTTTAGGGCCTGGATATGACCACTGAAGACAGAAGAAAAAGGCTCAAGACGGTCCACCCCACCATGTTTCTCCTCTAGACAAGTGATAGAGTTGAAGTCTCCAGCCAAAATCCATGGGTACAGGGGAACCAAACTTCTCACAAAGCAAATGTGCTTCGACAAATTTACTTTACCATTGTAATCAATAGAAGCATACACATTTGTAAGTAGGATGGTTTCACCAGATTCATTATCATGCCCGACCATTGAAATAGACCATTTGCTGGAAATCCAAGTAAGAGGGGATATCTTAACCGGATCCCATAAACAAGCGACACCACCAACATATCCACATGCACCAATACACTGGCATTACCCCCTTCTCCACAACTTGGGAGTAATATTGAACATACTATCAACAGCCAATTTAGTCTCCTGAATAAACACCACATCCGTAGAATGCACACAAACCAAATCACGAACAACTTTTTATCTAGGGATGTTGTTCAACCCCCTTACATTCCATGAGAGGATAATCATTTTTGGGGGTTATAAAAATGGGAGTCCAATATTCTCACCAAGCCTAACTCCACCAAAGTCTCCCCCATTAACTTAATTTTATTCTGGTCCTTCTTTTGACCCACCTTCATAGTCTTATCTGAAAATTTTTTTTAATTATTTTTTGTTGCAATCCCAACACCGTAGGAGTTTTGCAGTACAAGGATGACTGCATCAGTGCCTGAGTAGGAGAGGGCATAACTAAAACTGTACAACTTTCCAAAATAGTTTCCCTTATAGGGCTAGACCCATCCATGTCCCCCATACTCAGATCCAAAGCCCTTTGTTCTTCATTTAAACCCTCTAGATCTGATTCCTTAAGTCCCCCCTTAAGAAGAGACATCTGATTTGACCTTGTTATATTTGCATTAGGTAGCGACATTTCATGTATCTCCATGCATTGATCAAGATAATCTAATATTTCAAAATGGTTAAGTAGAGCATCTGACTGGCTATCCTTAAGGTCTTTGTTTGTCCTTCGCCCTCTATTTTCGGGATTTTACTGGAACAAAAAGTTCCTTATCCCATTCCCCTTCCTTTATCGGGGCTTTTCCTTTATCCAAAATTTGTCCAGACCGAGAGGGCCCAGGATTTGAAGCCATAGGCGAGACAAACTTAGGGCATTTTCTTTGCAGGTGGCCATATTCACGGTAAATCCGACAATGAAATGAAAGAGCTTCATAGTCAAGTTTTTGAACCCATGTAGTTGATCCAAATTATATTTCAATAGAATCTGGAATAGGATTATTTAAGTCAATTTCAACACAAATACGAGCAACAAAGATTACCTTTTTATCCATTGTCTGTTGTGATGGTCCAACTGGCTTCCCAAGTAGAAGGGCAATCTTATGCAAGATATCAGTTCTCCAGAATTCCAACGGGAGCCATGGAAGTCGCACCCATATTGGAACCCGTGACGATTGCTCCTCTAATGGGTTGAAACCCACATGCCAGGGTTTAAGAAAGATTCCGAATTGGTTATAGAAATAAGGACCCCCTTTAAATGCTTTGTTACGATCTACAATACAAGAAAAAACCACCATAAAATAGTTGTTCGCACTCAGCATCACCTCCACATCGCCTTCAGGATTCCAAGTTTTCCTGACCCAAGCCTCCACAAAGGGGAGAGAAATTCGGATGCCCAAAATTTTTCCAATAAGGGCATGTTTGGTTAGATACTCCACATCTTGCGCCACCGAGTCTGGTTGAACCACTAGAACTGGTCTGGCTTCACATCGTTCCAAACATCCATTGTTCTTTAACAAGCGGTTCCCGACATGTACTGGAAAATCTTGTTCCTTCTAGTCATTTTCAGATGAAAAACATCACGAGCATGCACTCTCTGTGTCGGACCCGATGCCATCACGACATTCCTCCAATTTTTAAGACCTTCGAAGTTGTTGCCATCCCCACGGAGTAGTTTTTCTTCATCAAACCCTAGCAGAGTAGTTGTTCCTCATCAAACCCTAGCAGAGCTCCAAAGTCATATAATTTTGATCAACTACACTTGGCTCCTTGCCTGACATAGACTTCTATCTTATTATTTTTGTTGTTATTTACTTATTTATTACTTATTTATTTACTTATTTCTAAATTGGTTTTGTGTGTTTGTTTGCTCATTGAGTATGTCAAAAGTGGTAGGCCAGGTCTAAGTCCTGGACGTTTTAGACGGAATGGATACCCCTGCCTCCTTGGATCTTACCTGAAAGTGGCATCCATTTTGGAATGTTTTCCACAAATAAAAAAATAAAAAAATAAAAAATAAAAAAAATAAAAAATAAAAAATAAAAAAATTGACGGTTATAACTTTTACCCTATCAAAATGAAAACTAAAAATAATAAAAATATCTGTTTTAAAAATATTAAAAAAAAACTGTTGAAGACCATTGTTAACTATTATTCCTAATTAATCAAAATTAACGTGGAAAGCGCGTCTGCTAATTTGTTTCTATCGGTATTCAAATACCATATTAATTAATTAAAAAAAAAAGTTTAGCGTAGTGTCTATCTTTGAATAAGTCGTTGTTCGTAGTATACATGTATTCAAAGTCCACACCCCGCAGTGGGTGGATGCAGAAATTTTAGAACGTACTACTGCCACTTTTAATTTACTGCAAAATTGACCTTACCAAATCCTCGCAGGGAACACGCTATACATCATCTGCGTACACACGACTTATAAGCTATCTGGATAACCCAAAGGAACTGAACGAATACTGAGAAGGAGATGTCTGGTCAGCAGAGAGGGCTGGTGGAATGATTTTATTTGCATAGGAAAACTGAAAGCTCTGTTGCAGAGGGGGCTCTGGGACCTCCTTTTCTCCCTCCAACATCTGCACTACCGTTCCCATGGAAGGCCTGCTGTGGAAATCCTCTTGAATGCACAGAAACCCTATTTTCAACACCCTGATAGCTTGGCTCCTGTCAAGCTCGTCCTCAACTTTCGGGTCAATGACTTCCATCTCCCTGCCACTGCATGCCATGGAGAGCGCCCATGCAGGAAAGTAACACTTTTCAGAATCCACCACATGCAGACTGTAATTCTTGCGCCCTCCTATAATCTCGAGCAACACCATCCCAAAACTGTAAACATCACTTTTTTCAGTGATTGCGCACTCTAGCAACCACTCCGGAGCAAGGTAGCCCGGTGTGCCTCTCATGTCGGTCACCACACGGCTCTCCATCCTGGTCATCAGCGTCGCCATCCCGAAGTCGGAGACCTTCGCCACGAAATTGTCGTCGAGAAGAATGTTTTGGGGCTTCACATCCAAGTGAATGATCTTGTATCTGCATTCCTGGTGCAGGTACGCCAGGCCTCTGGCTGTGCCCAGCACTATGTTGAATCGGATAGGCCATGTTAAGGACCTTTTCTTGTTCTCGTCGAAGAGCCATTGGTCCAGAGATCCGTTGGCCATGTGTTCATAGACGAGGATTCTGTGAGACTTCTGAGCGCAGAACCCGAGCAACTGGACCAGATTCCAGTGGTGAATAACGCTCAGTATCGCAACCTCTGAATAAAATTCCTTTTCTCCTTGCCTTGCGATCTCCAGCTTCTTTACGGCCACCTTGGTGCCGTTCCCCAGCAGGCCCTCGTACACCGTTCCGAACCCGCCGGAGCCGAGAACTCTACTGAAACGGCGAGTTATTTTCTGGATTTCATTGAACGAGAATTTTTTTGCAGTCAAATCTGGAATGCTGGACATCACTCGGTGGCCGTCTGTTGCGGGGTTAGTGCTTTCTGGCTTTGAATTTCTGCAGGCTTTGAAAGGAAAAAAGCAAGCTATAACCAGACCAACTATAAACAAGCAGACTGCAACCACAATTACCGTTTTCTTGTGGGAATTGCCGGAAGGCTGTGAATTCTTGACTAAATCCGTGCCTTGCACTTTTATAAATGCAAAGTGATTTAAATTCGCGGTCTGTGCGAGTGTTCCCACCGGAGAAGAGACCGCAAAGCAAGAATTGGATTCGGCCAAATAGAAGGAAGCCTTGCACGAACAATTCTTCAAGCAGAAATCCGAGCAATCTTCCTTGGTAGACATATTCACAGGAACGGCGTACCGATTGCGGTAATACTCGAACCCTGCCAAAGCAAACATCTGCCAGCCTCCAACTATATTTGAACAGTTCGGACTATGTAGTAGTCCACAATCCCCGTTGGAATCTCTGCTCAGATGATGGGTGTCGTTCATGGGGCATGTGCACGTTTCCGCTTCTGTACAAACTCCATATTTTCCACACGAGCTTGGCAACTGGCACTTGCTCATGGCTTGGTATAGCGGGCTCGCGACTCCAGACGCATAGCCTCTCAAATTTCCGTCGTAATCCAGCCTGACGAACACAAAATACGTGGACAAATTCGAATTCGTCTCGTTTTTGATGGATTGGAGGTAATAATACGGGCTAAGAGACGATCCATTGCAAAGATCGGACGTGTTCTCGAAATTTAACCCCATCTTCGGCCACTGGATGGACACGTTAAAGGAACTGTTAGAGCACGACGGGCCTAGATAATCCAGGGTGCGGGCACTGTTGTTGTACACGTTCCACAACCAGTAAATCTCCGGTTCCAGATTCGTATCGTTGACATAAAGTCCCAGGCCTCCAGGCTCCACTTTGAGAGAATATGTTCCGAAGGTGAGATTATAAGGAGACGATCTGCTCTGGAGCTTGTCCCCCACGCGGAAGTATTGGCCCAACAACAGAGTATCGGTGGGGTGATCACTGCTGCTCCAAAGGGGGGCGCTGGCGTTGTTGAGCACCTCCAGCACGCCACCGCCGAGCAGTCTCCCCCCTTGTATGCCTTCTCCCGCGGTGCCAGTAGACCACACGGTTCTGCTGCCCGATCCGCCTGGGTTCGAGTCCAAGAGAACCATGTTCCCGTCTGGTTGCAGCCGCAGCACGGCGTTCTGTGACACGGACTCGGCGCTGTTGGCGGTCCACACGACCTCCCCCTTGGCCTGGATGATCGTTCCGGACACCACCACCGACAAGAAGTACTCGTTTGAGCTCGCTTCGACGAAGCAGAGGAAGGACCAGGCGTCTATGGTGGTATAAAAGCTCTGGTAGACGATGTGAGTAATAAGCAGCGCCGTGGCATTGTTTTCGTTCTCGAGAGTGAGGGAACCCACGAGCGTCCGCGCGTCTGCGATGGACCATGTCGTGTTGGTGCTGAAGTTTCCGTCCGGATCCGAGTCTTCGCCTGATTGTGCATCGACACAGCAAAGAAATAGCAGCAACCACGGGAAGATGAAACCGGTTCCTGCTGATCTCTTCCTTTCCCGTCTCATCCTAACGTGAAGGGATTTTTTTCTTTTTCCCTACTGCTACGACGAACTCCTGCAGCGGCGTATCGTAATAACCAAGGGTCAAGTTGTATGAATACCTAAACATTCGAGATCCTTCCATTAGTCAACACGCGGCGGGCACCAAGGCCCCAAACAACCGTGTTGGATCCGACTAAGAAAACTGTACTCGTCATCATACCCTCCTTGTCTATATATTTTTGCAAAGCAGGTAGAAGACTTTCACATAAGACGTATCAAACCCGCCGACCACATTACAAGCCCACATACCACAATTACATCGAAAGTCTCCTCTCTCTTGGAAATCTCCTTCTAGGTGTCATTAGAGACGAGGTTCTTTTAAGTCCAAAACATTACTCAATAATTAAATATGTTGCAGATACTATGCCAAACGGAAATTCCCCGAAAGAATCATTCAAATGTCAAACTTCCATACCCTAAATAAAATGCCAACTTTTTCAAGAAAGCTGTCGGAAAGATGACCCCACTTTCAAAGCCACTTTGATTATTTTTTAGAGACCATTTTCATCAAAGACAAAACTATATAATCACCAGCGAAGATATTGTTAAATTGATTTTTTTTTTCACACGCATTACGCCTTCGCTACGCCATAAACTATTTTAGTTGAGAACATTTCAACAAACGAGAAATTTTGGAAAAATTAATAAGAATAACTTTTATAAATATTTTAGGATTGGTAAGTGTTAGTTTTGATGGACACTTGTTGAGAAGAGACCTGGGTTCAAACCTGAATCAGGCACTAGTGTTAGTCTTGATGGACACTTGCTGAGAAGAGACCTGGGTTCAAACCTTGGTGGTACCAGTTTGCAAAGGTAGTAATCTGCTTTGAATCCTCTGAGTGCGTGCCAAACCGACAACGATGGTACGAATCCCGAGCAACTGATGGTCCCCATCTCATGCCGGGTCAACAATTAACTTGACGGAAAAGTTTGATGGTTAAAAGTTACTATGGGTTGAACCCTACTATACCAGTTACTAAAAATAGTGGCTCTAACCAACTCTCTTATGTAAAATAATAATAAAAAAAAACTTTCATAAATATTCTACCGACAAATCTATTTCAATTTAACGTGTGAAAGTCTAACCCAAATGTTGACAATTGCCGAAGGCACTTTTCATTACCCCATTTCCATTAGTCAACTTAATAGCTATCCAAAAAAAACAAGATGATGAAATCGCTCGCTAGAATGATGACGTCAACACAACTGTGTAAAACATCTTCTAAATCAGCGTGGATTGAGAAGATGGGGTTGAAATGTTTCACTATCCTTGCTGTATTCCCTAATGGCATTGGAGAAGAACATGTGAAAAGAAAGCCACCAGTTTGACACGAAAACAATATTTTTTTTAACAAGTTTATTTACACTGCGTGTATATATTTTATGGTTTGAAATTGTTTTTTAAAAGTCTAAAGTTTAAATTACTAAGATGTTTTAGAGATCAAGTGGTATTAGTTGAATTGGTTAGATTCTTTAATATTTAAAGAGGAGACCAAGGTTCAAATTTTACCGAGAGATACATTGATAATATCTAATCTTTGTTGTAATACCACTAAATGGTAATGATATAATATAAGTGGGGCAGCCTCCAAGGACTAGGTGGATTGGTAAGTGTTTGTCTGGCCAAGCACTTACCAAGAAGAGACCTGGGTTTAAACATTGGAGGTGCCATTTAGCAAAGGTAGTATTCTGATCTGAATCCTCTAAGTGAGCACTAGACTGATGACAACGATATGAACCCCAAGCGATCGATGGTCTTCATCTCACGCCAAGTCTTCAAGTGATTTACCTTCAAGACGAATTGAATTGCTATCATCTCAATTCCCTAAGAAAGCCATACAACTGGAGTGCTCCAAGGGATGGAGATGTACAATTACCAATAATGGTCAAATCATAGTTGTATTGGTATTTTCCCTTTCACTTTTGTAAAATTTTTACAAAACCCAAAGTAAGTCCTCTTGGTCAAGTGACTCATCGCTTTCATCACTCTCCATATCCTGACCGACTCGTCACTTGAGGGGGTAGTCATACATCATAGAATTCATAATCAAAGTCAATAATTAAACACTCAATCATGCAAATTGCATTCATCCAAGAATCATTGCCAAAGACAATCATGCCCTTGCTTGGGGCAAACAAGCAGCAAAAATTTCAACCAAACAAATACTTGGTATTCTTGAAACATGATGTTTGTAGATCCCTGTGCCTACTCCATGGTTGAAAATTTTACCAAAAACTCAAGTTCTTCAACTTGTTGGAAGCAATGATTCAAAGATGCATGCTCTTTCCATGATTGGGGCATCTAACATTAATTAGATCAATGAACACCATCAACCCTCAATTTGACTTTAGGTCATCTATTTTTGCTTTGCATTGTGCTTTCACACAACACATCCTAAAAAGGGGTATCTATAGACACCTAAAACATGTCATATTGAGGAGACTACCTATATGGACACCTTTTAAGGCCATATGATCCACCTTGGGTAGCCTTAGGCCTTAACAGTGGTTCTCACCACTCAAATAGGAAGGACCTTCCCTTTGCAACAGTGACTGTATCACCCCAATATGACCCCCAACTATGGTCCTCTCACCCCAAGATGGCCCGCAGTCATGATCGTCTCACCTTGAGATGATCGCATAAGAAGCAAGTTCCCGTGCTACAATTCAAATGGTAACACGCTAGCCAAACACAATGGTTTCTTCAATTCAACCATTTCTTGGATTCTCTAGCAAGCTTTGGACTCCCATTAAGAAGTTTATTTAAATGTGCTTAGCCTCCATTAAAAAAGTTTGAATCCAAGTTTTATGCATCGAGGTGCTATCAGATTGAATAACCAGAGAGTTCTCACTCTCATAAGCGATGAAGTGCTGCCAAAATTCGACCATGGAGCTTCTAAGTATGTCAATGGATCATCTCAAAGGTTGAAGATACAATTAGTGCTTCTTGTGTCATACAACACCCTTGCTTCAGTAAAACTCCTACCATTAAGTTATTCCTCATGAGCGCACCAAGAACGTCAACTTATCCATAGATCAAATCCAGCGTCGCCTCGCATTTGCCACAAGAAATTCACTCGTAGTTTAGCGGCCATATCACCCTGAGATGACCTATAGGCATGATCATATCATCCCGAGATGACTAGAACGAAAGACCATCCCGCACAGAGATGATCTCCTGGCAGAGATTTGTTTTTCATATTTTCTTGCTTTCATTATATTTAGCAGCATTTTAATTACTTCCTAGCATAGTTAGATTTTATTTTCATGAATTGTTTATCATTACTAGGGGCTTTATCTTGGAAGGCTCTTTATATGCTTTTTATGCTCTTTAGATTTGTTTGTGTGTTGATTTTAGGTCTTTACAATGGAGAAAATGGCATAAATATTCATCCATCATCATCATACATTGTGGAGGTCATGGGAAACCCTCTCCAAATTAGTTTGTGATATGCAAAGAGATCTTGTGTACTACATCTAAAATGGTTGTATGTATAATAAATTGTATCAAAGATTGGTAGTGATTCTTCGGAGGGGATCTCCTTTGTAACCTCTTTGTAAAAGAATAAGATATTATCAATAAAAGGGAACCATCCATTATTTCTTTATTATCTCCTTTATTTGTGTGCTTACATTTGATTTGCTGCATTTCAATATTTCATTTCTTTTCTTGGATGTATGGTCTCTTTCAATATTCTTCAATTGGCCTTCTCTTTCTCTACATCCTCTAATGTAAAAGGTTATGGGACCCTTCAAAACCTTACCTTTTCACCATTAATAAAAAAAATTGATGCTCAAACTAAATATTATAATATTTTTAATACAAAACATGCCATTTCAATGTCTAAACCAAGGTAAAAATAAGTAGTCAAATATATAATTTAAATAGAAAAGAATAGGTCAATTATAAATGATAATAATGATCACTTATTTTTAAAGCATTACTTCATCAATAAGACAAACTTCCTATATGTGTTATGTAGTAACCATTTCTAACATATATTAAGCATTTAAACAATAGGCCAATGTGTTGTGTAGTAACCATTTCTAACATAGATTAAGCATAAAAACAATAGTTATAATTGTTTTTGTGCATGAATATTCACCTATCTAAATTAGCAACTACCACATAAAGATTTTTAATATGGTTTTGAATTCATTCTAATTTCTAATTGTTGGAACTCATAATATTTTTCAAAAATAGAAAAAAGCAAGACATTTACTCAAATCTTATACGAAAAGGAAAAGGAAGACAAAAGAGATTTGGCGCACCCATAAACATCATAAATAATCATCATCTATAGATGCTATTGCATAACAATATGATAATTGAAATGAGGATTGTGAGAGGGGTATTTATAGAAATTTTAAAAACTATTACATCATAAATTTTAACGTAATTTGACATAACAAGAGGATTTTAGGTTAATTATAAGTCATAAATAGGGTTTAACGATAACAAGGTTAACCACAACCTATAGGCCTTACATAATAACATATTACAAAATAATTAATACATCATACAATGAAATACCCTAGGCCTATCTGATGCATTGCACAATGTCAGATCTTGGCCATGAATTAAATTATAATTTTAACACCTCTCATAATATAAATTAAGGGGTTAAGGGGAGGAGGAATTAGTAACAGAGTTATCATCCCCCATAATGGATGTTATAGTGTAGCTCTACATTTTGAGGTAAATTCATCTAGATCCCTCCCATCATCTAAAATTTACTATTACAAAAATATTTCCTACACCAAATTCTCCTTAGGTTGGACTATAGTCATGATTGCCATTATTAGACACTCTTGCACATAGCCACACAGAACTTCTACTAGGACTTCAAATGAAGAAGAAAAATCATATTTACCATCTCTTTTAAATATAAGTTGTTTCTTCCATTTTTGCATAAGGTGTGTTTTGAAGGCATGGATTTTTAAGTCACTACACACATCACCCTATTTGAAGACTTCCTTTGGCCACCTAATTTTTGTCACCAAAAGAGGCTTTACATAGGCTTTCTTAAAAAAGAGTTAAAATATACTTTCAAAAATACTTGGACAAAAAAAATATATCACGAAGCATTAGATCTTCATGAAGAAGTCGAATCAATCACACAAAGAAGAGATATTGACTATAGCACATCCTGAATCCTTTTCGTATAAACCTTTAAAAGACTCAAAATCTACTACAACTATCACAAATCCATCTATATCTCCCAAACAATTAGGCCAAAGATTATGATCTGATCAAGTACCATAATTTCATCCATTAAGGTGAGTAACTAGGGCTTTATAGTCCATATTACATAATTTGACCCGTAACACTATAGGAGGTCCATGAACTGATGACACCCGTGTGTAGAGATAAAAAAAAATTATGTGATATAAAAAATATAGTATAAAAATGCTTTCATATGGAAACTTTATGGTCTTAAAAATATTTTCCCTAATGGACCCCCCCAAAAAAAAATTAAAGGCTCTAACCTTAGGGTTGCAAGCACCAATATCAAGCTACCACTTGGTGAAATATAATTCACTAGAACATTCCAATCTCTTTTAACCACTTTAGATCCTCTAATCTTTTTAGACTTTGATGCTTACCTTATTTTGATTGGATGAATCAATTTAATTATGCAAGCATTAGGTAGATATGGCACAAAAAATAGGCATTGACTACCATATGGGCAAAAACCTCCAGGACAATTTAATGGACATATAAATACATAGAAAGGATTTAAACTAATGTCTATTTGGTGTTAAATACAATGCCCTAGCCAACTCTTCATCACTACACTTGAGAGGGGAAGTTTTCTACCATGTATAGGGATCCTTCCCTTTCGTTTATGGCAATAAAAAAATGGTACCTACAATTTGAAACAGAGACCTATTATCCCAAAAATCATGTTGGTTGTCCATCTATAATGTGCAACAATATTGATGGACCTTGGACTCATGTAAATTATGAGAAACTTAATGCATAGACTAAACCACAATTCCATGCTAACTATTAGGTATAATCATAGTAAACCAAAGAATAGTATGTCTTCCATGTGCTTCCATGGTTGACCAAAGAGTGCCCCCTTGAGAATATAACTTGGCATGGCAGCAAAGTGTCTTTAGCCTTGTTCTCTTGGCTCCAATGGTTGCCCTACAATATGGTTCAAGGCATGTCCCATATTAGTGAATAAGGGAATAGTGTGCCTCAAGGTCAATGAGTTCTAATACAAATCCACAAGGAGGAAAATGTAGCATATTTAAATTTGATTTTTTGTAAGAAACATATAATCTAATGGCAACTATCATAACTATTCTTCAAAGGACAATTTTGGAGTAAAAAACTAGGTTTTTTCTAACATTTCTTCGAGTAGAGGATTCTAAATATAGAATATGAAAAAAGATATTTGCATAAAATCATCCTAAGATTTAGAAGAAAAATCCAAGGCACTAAATTTTCTTCTCTATGTAACCAAGCAATATAGCTCGATCGTCAATCTAATACCATGTTGGAATTCACAATATTTTCTAGAAATGAATGAAAGCAAGATATTTACTCAAATATTACACATGAAAGAAAAGAACAAAATAAGTAGGCAACAAATAATCACTATCCATAGATAATATTGCATAAAACTCCAAGGATTTAAATAAGTACTTTGAACCTAAGGAGGATGAACCAAAGCCCACCAAGGCTGAGGAGGAAAATAAGGAGGAAGAATTTGTTGAGGACGAGGGTTTACTTCCTCGGCTCCACCCTGCTCCTTTTTGATATTTTCTGTTGTGTAAGATTTTTTGTGCGTTTACACAATTTCCAGTCTACAGGTTTTTTTTTTCTGTCTAGTTATGTTATGGACTTGTGGGTTCCCCTTTTGTTCTAAGGCTACGTCCTCGTTTACTCTCTGTTAAGGCTTTAGTTACTTCATGGCCGAGGCTGGGTCCTCTTCTTTGGCCTTTTACGTTTTTTTAGTCCTTTCTGGGTTATTCAACTCTATCTCAAACTTGGATCTGTTTCTCTTCTGCTTATGTAAAAGGTTCAGGGATCCTTAAAACCCTTTTTTTGCAATATAATACATTTACTTAGCAAAAAAAAAAAAGTACTTTGAAGGGGTTACTTATAGCAATGTCAAAACCCCAATTCCATCATAAAGTATAACATAAAAAGAGAGCTTTAGGTTAATTACAAGTCATACATAGCGTTTAACCATAAAAATGTTAACCACAACCGATAGGGATTACACAATAAAGTATTATAAAATAGTTAACACATTGTACAATGAAATACACTTAGTCCTACCTAATACATCATACAATGTCAACCTTTGGTCATGAATCAAATTATAATTTTAACACTAATATTATTGTTATTTTCTCTCCACAAGTTAATCCATGCATGTCATCACCTCTATAATTTTCTAATCTAGATCTTCATAACTTCTTTGTGTGTTTTATGAAGAATATATCACTACATACAATTGTAACCACAAGTTATAACATAAGCAATAAATATAAAATTGCATAAAATTAAGTTTATTAATATAAATATTTATGCAGTCAACTTTCTAGAAATGCATGAGCATGAAATTTTTGATATGGTTCCAAACTATATTAAGGTTTTTCTCAAATTTAAGAAAGATATTGACATGTATGGACCATGCTAAAAAGGACTTGGGATACATAATTTACAATAGTCCTAAAAGGTATACATATGATGGTCTCTAGGACATGATAGATAGGGTGTGAGTGATCCAAAATTATTCTTGCTATCTAGTTTTCCTTTAATGGGTAGTTTACATTGCAAACCCCTCCATGTAAGAAATATTAATGAAGAATCAATTGTACATTTGTATATATTCTAGTTGAGGTAAATCAGTTGATATTCCACAAAAATGTTAAACCTTTAAAATAGAGGTATGTCTAGAATATATGTTAGAAATATAAACATTATTGATATGTTGGCCATGTAATCATGTCTAATATTTTAAAAGTATATATTCCAGTTAAGTGAAATATTTATTAAAATATTAACAAGGATTCAATCTTAAAAAAGTTGTATTAGTGGTTTATTTGTAGTGGATAGTTTAGATCCTTCTTTATAGAACATGTGTCCTTTCACCTATAGAGATTTGAGATCACAAAATATCTATGAATTTTTTGATAACTTTGTCTTGAATGTTTTTTATCTAAGTCTTGACTTCAAACTAAGAGGGATCCATCCTACCTAACTTTTTATTTCAACCATATATTAGAGATAATGAAGCTTAGTCCATGTCTAATAGAGTCACCTTTCCAATGAATATTCTTAATTATTTCTTATTTTGCTTACTAATTCCTATAAATTAAAAGGGAGTCCTTTCTCTTAATTTATTTTATATTTAGGATACTATCATCCAATTCCACTTCCATCCAAGCAACAAAACTACACACTTCATTGACGTGAAATGTGACTAGTAGTTTCTATGAATATGTTCATGTAGAACATGTTGAAAACCATTTAACAATAAAATATTTATCACTAGTTAAAGGATTGATATTTTCAAAACTACCTTTATTGATAGGAGTATACAATTTTTTCAAGAAACAATAAATATGATTTTAGTTCCATCCCATTTAGTCAACATAATATCCCTTGCTATTTGAATTAGCTTGAATCTATCTTTGTAATGACCCTCTCTTGGAAGACATTTTTTGGTTGGATTTATGTTAGGATATGCATGATGGATGTTTTGTTGCAGCTAGATACCTTTTTCTAACCAAAGGAATGATTGACAAATTGATGTTCAATTTTTGCAAAACATGGATTTTAATGATAAAGTATGATGTTGCTAACATATTTGCATTTATGCAAGATCAAGTTGTCTTATGAAATGGCATATTCTTAGTAGAAGAGCATCCGGATAACTGCTCTCTTTTCACATAAGTGACTTAGCATAATTTGCACATAAGGAATAGATCAAATTTTGCTTGCATGGTTACTGATTACAAACTTTAGTGGTTATGATTTAAGTCTTATTATGTTCTTAAATATAATATCTTTTGAGAAAAAGAATGAAGGAAATTTTTGGTAAAGCATAATTAATGAGGTTGATTTCATTATTTTTAATTATAAGACAATATCTATTTGGGTTGGCTTTTCCTTTTATTAGATTAATGTGTAATTAAAAGGATAATTGTTGCTAAGTTTGGGAGACACGGAACCTAGTGTAGATGTGAGAGCAAGGGGAGAGAAATTTATGTTATTCTTAGTTGAGAGCCCATGTTGAGACTTCTAAAATATAAGGTGATGGATTAGTGGAGAAGTGAGGGCTCTACGGTTTTGTTTGTGATGCCCAAGAAAACTAGGGGAGAAGAGGAGGAAGGTGGTTGTTGTTCTTGGAGTGCACTGGGAGGAAAAATGAGAGTTGCATATGCTTTATGGAGAGAGTTTGGAGTGGTGATGCTAATAAAAAGGACTTAGTTTACTACAATCGACCATCGATCACAGGTAGACATGCACTTAATAAGATATTATCTTGACTTACTTATTAATGGTAGTGGAAGAGGTTCTAATGCTTTAGATAGGAGTATTAGTATTTTATAACAATGATAATAGTCCCTTCATTGCACTCGCTATTCCAACGATTGGTGTGCGTTTGACCTATGAGTTAATTTATTTTAGAAAAACCTTGGAGTTGGCTTGGTCGAGCTAACAAGTTGATGGTATGTTTTACTTTGACAAGACTCTCCCTATGGTGTAGTAGTCCATCTGGTCATTGTGTTGGATGTTGGAGAAGTGTTTTCTGTGTGAACTATCCAACCTGTAACTTTGCATGTGTTACTCATTATATATTTTTGGGAAGCAATGGATTGAGAAGTCTAGAAACCCTTTTGACTTAACTAGAGGTTTTTAAATATTCCTCTTAGATATAGCACCCGAGATAAGGGTGATGTTCTTGTTAATGAAGAGACAGGAATTACTTTTGGGTTCTTGTTGAGATCTATGTGTTTTGGAGGTGTGTCCAAGACAAGAAACTCTTTGGAATAACCTATTATATTTTCTTACTGATGTTCTTGTTGGGTTGGGAGATTGTTACTCTTATATGCCTAATAAATATTAGTTACTATGAAGAGTTGTCTTTAATGCTAGAACGACTTCCCTTGAGAACATTTTGGAAGTCACAAGTTGATTTTTTTGTGAGTACATAGGGATTGATGGTATAGATGTGGAGTCCCTCTGTAGGTTGGGCATGGCCAAATTGAATTTGTGATTCCTCTTAAGCTGGTAGTAATTCCCTTTGTTGATGAATGCTTTATTTCTATCACCAATTACCTTTGTAGAGTAATGTTGCTACCATTACGTTGGCTGAGTCCATCATCCTTAAATTCAGAATTTGTTCTCTTATGCTAAGGAAGGAAATTTGTGTTTGTAGCCATGCATTGCTTGGGAAACTAAGAATGCTAAAAATATTTTATGAAATGGTTATATGTTTCTGGTTTCTTTATGAGGGATAGCATAAATGAATTTATGAAGTGGATATGCATTCTAGATTTCTATATGTTAGATAGCATAAATGATTTTATGAAATGGTTATATGTTACCTATTTCTTTATGAGGGATAGAATAAATGAATTTATGAAGTGAATATATGTTCCATATTTCTATATGCTAAATAGCATAAATAATTTTATGAAATGGTTATATGCTAGTTATTTCTTTATGAGGGATAGCATAAATAAATTTATGAAGTGGATATGCATTCCAGATTTCTATATGTTGGATAGCATAAATAATTTTGTGAAATGGTTATATGTTACCTGTTTATTTATGAGGGATAGCATAAATAAATTTATGAAGTGGATATGCATTCCAAATTTCTATATGTTGGATAACATAAATGATTTTGTGAAATGGTTATATGTTACTTGTTTCTTTATGAGGGATAGCATAAATGAATTTATGAAGTGGATGTGCATTCCAGATTCTATATGTTAGATAGCATAAATGATTTTATGAAACAAATATTTTTTCCAGTTCTATTTTTGCTTGGTTAGTCTAAGAGAGTTTATATGATGGCTATCATGGATTAGGGAAAAATTGATTGTGCCTATATTAGAGTAAGAACCCCAAATTGGGTGGAACCAAATTGGTCTTACTTGGTAGACAATATCCACTCGACTTATAGCTATTTTACTCTTAAATAAAAGACATATTTTGGCTAAGAGATATTTCTAGGACATGATGCAAGATTTTTTACTAGGTTGCCTTTGGGCGCTTTTCGAGTGAGATCTACGTAACCCAAATCTATCATGACAACAAGATTGGAGATGGGAACAAGTTTCCAAGATGTAGATATCACGATGAATTTATGTGATGATGGACTATCTCATAAAGGGGAGCTAGAATGATATGATAGGATTTCATTTAATTAAGATTTCGGATAATATGGGTTGTCCATTTACAATGTAAAGAAATAGCTTGATTAATGAAATAATGGTGGAATGTTTTTGAGGCTAGTTTTTCCCATGAGGTTTCTCCAAGGATAAATCATGTGTTGATATGGTTGTGTGATTTATATTTTATTCAAATGTTAATTTATTAATTACATTAGATGTGTTTCCTTTGCAAACTTCTTAAGGAGTTGATCGATATGTAAGGGAAGTAAAGGAAAATAGAATTGTTATGTTACTTGGTAAAAGATAAACTATGGGAAGCTTAATATTGTACTATTTTAAGTATTATTTGTATTAAATATTATAAGGTGTTTGGCAACTAAAACCTTATATTGGTAAGTAAATGGAGTAAACAAATTTATTCAAAGGGATGTGGGCAACTTAAATTATGTCCCTTAGAGATAAAAGTATGGATGATAATTATTAACTTTTAGAGATGAATAAACCTTGTGGTAACAAGTAATAAATAGTTTAAGGTAAGGTTAATTAGGTATTCATAATTGCACATCATAAATGAGTTTGATGGGTGTGCTTTGGTTAGCAAGTTGAGAGTTCTCAATTAAAAAAAAAAACTATAGAATTATTCAAACTCATCATAAGTATTTTTATGAGTGAATTCAGATAGGAAGTTGAATACCCACCTTGACCCTTAGTAGTTGGAATTGACTTGTTCTAACAAATCTAAAGGTGTTATATAAAAAGGAATTGTCAAGGTAATTAAAGAATTGATTAGCTCATATTTTAGATGAGAGGGATAGTCAAGTATTATACACTCTAACCCTTCTTAGATAGACATGAGTAGTAAATGGTATTCTTTTAGAGTGCTTCTTTTGATGGAATGAAAGGAAAGATAAGTTAGCTTGAGTGGCCAACAAGAGAGATAAAATTTACACCTAATACATCTGTACATCTAGACATACTGATGATGTAGGTATGAATTTACCTTGATTAAGTTAAATAATTAAGTTAGGGGTTTACCTTGTAACTAAGACTTTCCTATAAAAAATTTAGGTAAAAACAGGTTGTGACAATCTTTTTTTAGAGGGAAACCAACATAAGAATAATATAAATTATTAACAAAAATTTCATGTTTATAACTTAGAATATTCTTTCAATAGATAATTGCTTCATTACCAATTATTTAATTTACATTAGATAAGTACCCAATTCCCTATATCCAAAAGACCCATGTGTATAAAAAAAGAAATTCATAGGTTCTTGCTTACTTTTTAGTGCTTAATTTACTTCTAATTATCTAAATTCGACTCCAGTATTTCATATCCTTTAATATAAATAAAATAATTTTGTTGTCACTAAGTTTATACTATACGGAATCATAATAAAGTTGAAGCACATACATGGTACTTTTATTTTTTAATTTAGAATTTTACAAGAATGGGTGGAGTTATTTAAAATTTGAGTTCATGATTACCCTTGAACTATACAAGGATATAAACTTATTTATATTACAAGATTATGTCTTGATAAATCAAGGACTTAGCAATTAATACATAAAAGAAAAAGGTCTAAGGGCATCCTCACTAAATGGAATGTTAGTAAGTAAAACATTAGGAAAAAAAAACCATTAATGTCCAACTAAGTAGAAGTATATTTAGGAAGCATAATAATATTGTGTATTATTTTATGGTCAAATACAAACCAATTCTAACATTTATAATATGTGTTTTAATATTATTCCTATGGAACTTGGTGGAAGTGTGGGCTAATAATTTGATTTAGTATTTGATATGATGAGACCCATAAATACCTCATTTTTGTCATGTTTTGAACATCTAAATACTGCTTTAAAATCAAATATGATATTATTTTATGCCAATTATGTGATTAAATGCATTATTTGTTAAGTGTTTGCATGATTTAATGTATAGAAGCACTATACCCTATTTTGACTATTTTTCAGCATCTTTTACTTTGTTTTTGCATGATTAGTTAGTGAAAAGTATATCATGAAGTTTGTAGCAAATAAAGTGTGATGTGATTTATGGTTGCATAAAACAATTTGAATTATTTCCCGCTCTAAATACAAACTGGTAAGTTGTCTTGGCACCAAATCCACCTTTCTGCTAAAAACAGGACATTCCAGCTGTAGCAACAGTCTCATACAAATTCCAGCCACCTATCATGATTAAAGAAGGCATGGAATTTGTTAGAAGAAGCCGATAGGAATGATGGGGAACTATTAAGGTAAATATAAGAAGAATCTTGAGCCACCTAGAAGCATTTCCAAGCCATCCAAATGAAGGCAACAGGACATAAAAGTGAAATTGTAGATACAGCTGGAAACAACATGTAAAAACCAGAATTGCACAACTATGAAGGAGGTCATACACCTAGTCAAGAGAGGCACGTGCAAGTGGTTTCAATATGTCTAAAAAGGTAAGGAAGACCATATGCACATTTGAACATGCTCCTATCCAACCAAAATTGGTGGTAACAGTTCAAATCTATTACTCTGCCTTATATTCCAGAGCTGCTCTAGAATGAAGGCAGAATTGAACTATTTAGAAAAAAAAGGTAGAAATGCATCCTTTTTGGAAGGAAGGGAGAAGAATCAGGTGAGGACAGGTGTTCCAAATATTCTTGCACTATTCTTGAACCATTCCACCAACTGGAGGATGCGAACAAAAAGGCAACAGTAGAATATGTCTTAAATTAGACTAGGTCTTTGAAATAAAGTAGGCACATTAGAAGTGGACAACACAGAGGTGTTAATTTTGTATTTGAAAAATATTCGTGTAAAAAGTAGTATATATAGAAGCTCCCTCATTGGTTGAGCTAGGTCCACATAGAGAGTTTAGGAGAAGTCAATCAGTCAGAAAGCAAAAGTTCTTTGTAACCGTTATGATTTAAACATTTGAATAAAAAGTGCAGTCTTTTCTTCATCCATATGAAACTGTGATTCATGCATGATTAGTTCTTAAGTCTTGGAGTAGATATTCTTCCCTCTAGACCAAGGAGCAAGGGCCCACTCTAAGGACCATAAGGAAGGAGCAAAAAGTGCAGGTTTTGACTAATTCTATTTTTGTAACATTTTTGTCAAATTCCTATTTTTCACTCATGCAATTGTACTAACTTTTGTTTTAGCATAGTTTATTTGATGATGCAAAGTGTGATGTGTACTAGAATAATTTCAACTAGTTGACCCCTATTTTTGAACATGTTTTAAATACCCTATTTTCTATAATTCCATTTCTACAACAGTTTTTGACCAGTTTTTCTAGCAACATTTGTTGATCAGTTTTTACAACAATTTTTGATAGTTTTTAGTATTGTGAAATTTAGCATGATGATTTCAATTAAGAATTTTTCTTTTCAAGTCATTTCCATTAGAAAAATTAAATAGGATTTTCAATTCTACAAACTTTCAATTCTGCAAACCTTCAATTCTACAACTGTAGTTAGAATTATCAATTTTCTGCAACTGTAGCATTTAGATTCAATTTTTGTAATTTCTATTCAGCAAGTTAAATTAGTTTCATTTCTACAAATTAGGATTAAAAGTGAACTTAAAAACCCCACAAACATCTGTTTCACCAAATAAGCTTGCAACCAAATGATCTGAACTATGATTTGTTGAAACCTCCTATCGTAGATAGCCTTGGACACCGCCCTAGATTTGACAAATCATAAGATTTAAATGATGATAATAATGACACTCATCATTTTTGGTACTATTTTTAGGGACATAGGTGTTGTTAGTAGGTAACACAGTCAAACCAATTGTCATTTTGTGAGTTGTGAACTTTAGAGTGAAAATCTTAAAAACAACTTGCATGAGAAACAGTTGCAAAAACTAAAAATTGCATTTCAGAACATTTAGAAAACAAGCATGAATGAATAGGCTAAGGGACGAGCAAGGGAGATTCATCAAGTCTAGCCCCTTACCTATCATAGGTAGGTGATACTCATGCCAAGGTGGTGAATTGCCTACATTTGAACTTCCTAAAGTGGTTGAAATAAAACCACCAACTCCATCATCAAGAAGTGTAGGATCCCTTGAACAAGAAATCTTAGAGGAACCATCTGCTAGTACTCCTCCACCTACTCTTGTGTCCATACCATCAAGACAATTTAGAAAAATCTATACCAAGTGTTGGAACGATATCATGGCAGATATGCAAGAACAACAAGATAGGAATAATAATGTTCATAATCAAGAAGATAATCCTCCTCCTTCTAGGACTTTCGAATACCCCATTCGATTGAATCCTACACAAAATTCTCCTATGAAAACAATCTCACCTTCAGTACTTCCAAACTTTAGGGGGGTTGTATCTGAATATCCTGACCAATTCTTGTTTGAGTTTAAGGTTGTGTGTCAGACTTATGATTATGTAAATGATAACCAAAAGCTTAAAGTATTTCCTTCTACACTCAAAGATGTAGCTTTACGCTGGTTTATGAGTCTAGAACTTGAATCAATTTGAACTTGGGAACAAATGGAGAGTGTATTCTTGGATAAATACCAAGAATATTGTAGGGTAAGAAACAAAAAAGATGAATTATTTTGAATCAAGCAAGAAGAGGATGAGAATTTAGAAGATTATCTTGATAGGTTTGCTTTCATACAAAAGAGATGTGGGCCTGTAGAACCAGAATGTGTAAGGCCATATTTTTGAGAGGATTACAAGATGATTCTAGGGAAGTATTGGATTTAATGGGCAAGGGAGATGTGAACACCCTTGACATTGATGAGATTTTGGAATTATGCAGAAACTACTCCCACACAAGGCAAAGAAGATGAAAGTGGAGTACTAATAGTAGTGAGATAAAAGAGCTAATGGAGGAAATGACCAACATGAAAACTGATATTCTTGTGCAATTAAATGCCACATTAGGGGAGAGAAATGCAAAATCTAACTCTACACCACCCCTAGCTATCTATTGCCCAAGATGCAGAAATAAGCATGCTCTGCAAGAGTGTCCCTTGAACAAAACCTCTATTTCAGCTATTTGTAGCATTTGTTCAAAGGAACATATCACTGATAAATACCATTTGCTTCCACAACTCAAAAATATCTTGGAAACACAGACTGAAGAACTCAATTTCATTGGGAAAAAATAGGGAGGAAATTTTTCACAATACCAACATGCCCCACATTTTCCCACAAATTGGGGATAGAATCCTTGGAATATGCCATGGGGTTATTCAGAACCACCCCAACAGTATTGGAATCATTCTCCTTGGACATCTCCTCAATATTGGTCACAATATGGATGGATGAATCCACCATGGAACCAGACCAATCCACCTTGGATGCAAAACCAACAACATGGACAAAGATGGGGACAACAGTATCCATCATATCAAGGGCAGCAAAGATATCAAGGACAAACACAAAATTTGCTGCCTGCTCCTACTCAAAAATTTTCTCAAGGGAGATCTCAACAACAACAACAATCACAATAGGTAAAACAACCACCACTTCCAGCCCAACCTGTGGCTAATCCAAATAACACAAGATAAGCAACCCCTATCTACATAGTTGAATCTGATGAAAATACTATAGTCAATGTTATTGACTGTAGCAACATCCAGTTGCGCTCAAGAAAGACCTTACCTGAGCCTATTTCACCCATTATTGAAGATATAACAATTGAAAAACATGAATCCTCTAGTCCAGAAACATAGAAATCAACCCTAGATAAAGGAGAAGAAAAAATAGAAAATCTGCAAAAAGAAGAAATACCATATCCTGAAAGGTTTAAGAGTTCTGAAAATACTCCTAAATTAGATTTAGTAAAAGAGCTCAAAAAGTTGACTATTTCACTTCCTTTATTGCAAGCAATTAAGGATGTGCCTCTAATAAACAAAATATTTAGGATTTGTGCATAAAATGATTAGGCATAAAAAAGAAGTCTTTTCCCAAGACTATGCAAGTAGAAGGAAAATTGGCTGATCTACTTTCTGGGAAGCTTGTCCCACCAAAGTATAGTGACCCAGGAAGTCCAATGATCACTATAACTATCGGATCAATGCCTATTTCTAATGTCTTGGTTGATTTAGGAGTTGCTATCAATGTAATGACCAAAGACATAATGCAAAAGTTATAGTTAAACAATATGCATCCTACATCTACTATTCTAGAGATGGTTGATAGATCTATTGCCAAACCAGAAGGAATCATTGAGGATATTCTTATAACAATTTCTTCATGGGAATACCCTATTGATTTTCTGGTATTGCAGCCTCACAATGCTACTAATGGTTATCCCATTATCTTAGGTAGGCCTTGGCTTGCTACTGCAGCTACTTTCATAGACTGTAGATCAAGAGAAATGACTATCTCCAATGGCATTGATTTGAAAAATATTTCTTTGTACCCACCTGCCAAACCTTCAACAAAATTTTTAGGTCAATTATGGTATCCTGATTCTGATGAAGAACAGGAAGAAACTATCTCCACATTAGCCATAGTGGTAATAAAAGAACATATTGAAGAGATAAATTCACATGAAAGAGATATTTTTGAAAATGAAACTATCCTAGTGGATACATTGCATGAACAAGGGCTTGAGGATGAACCAATCATTGTTCATCACTTTTTATGGAATAAGGAGGATTAGACATCTGAAAACATTTCACCCATTCCATTGCAGAAAATTTCCTTCACACTACCACATGGATGGCATCATCATCTTCTTTCCTCTTTCCATTATCCTATGCAAGAGTTGATTCCATCAGGGATTACTATTGGAATAGAGACAAGAGTCTTTCATACTCTTCAACCACACCACTTTCCATTGAACTCTTTAATCAATAAATATGAAAGAGTTAATTCTATCCACCCAAGAATAAAACAAATTGAAGTGCAACCAGGAAAATTTTTGAACATTAATAGTTGGTTGACTGATGAACAAGAAGCAAAATTGTTTGTTGTCTTAAAACAACATGTTCAAGCCTTTTCTTGGGACTATAAAGATATGTCAGGAATTCATCCTGATGTATGCACTCATAGGATATACACTGAAGATGTCAAACCTATGAGACAACCCCAAAGACGTTTGAATCCTACTCTAAGAGACATTGTTAAGGAAGAAATAGAAAAACTTTTGGAAGTAGGATTCATATATCCAATTTTAGATAGCCAATGGGTCTCTCCATTGGTTATTGTACCAAATAAAAATGGAAAATTGAGAGTATGTGTAGACTACCAAGAGCTAAACAAAGTCACACATAGAGACCATTTTCCATTACCATTCATAGATCAGGTGTTAGATACACTCGCAGGGAAGAAGCATTTTTATTTTCTTGATGGTTTTAGTGGGTATAACCAGATACAGGTTGCACCTAAAGACCAAGAGAAAACCACCTTTACTTGCCCATGGGGAATATTTTCTTATAGGGTTTTTCCCTTTGGACTGTGTAACACCCCAACAACTTTCCAATGAGTTGTTTTGGCCATTTTTTTATTTAACCATAGAAAACGTAGAAATTTACATGGATGATTTCACAGTTTGTGGAGAAACCTTTGATGTTACTTTAGAATGTCTTGATAAGGTTCTAACTCACTATGAAACTTACCATTTGTCCTTGAATCCTGATAAGTGCTTTATGATGATGGAGGAAGGGATTGTCCTTGGTCACCACATATCTTCTAATGGGATCAAGGTTGATCCTAAGAAGGTTGAAATCATCAAGAACCTTCCTCCTCCCAAAACCCAAACCGATGTCAGGAGTTTCTTAGGACACATTGGATTTTATCGTAGATTCATTCTGAATTTTAGTACAATAGCAAATCCCATGTTTGCATTATTGACCAAATATTCTGAATTTAACTAGACTAAAAAATGTCAAGAATCTTTTGAGGCTTTGAAAGAAAAACTAACTACTCCACCTGTGTTACGAGGTCCTAATTGGGGATTGCCATTTCATATCCAAATTGATGCCTCCAATACTGCAATTGGAGCAGCATTAGGGTAGATAGAGGATGGGGAACATTATGCCATCTACTACATAAGCAAAAACTTGATTGGAGTAGAAAAAACTACACTACTACTAAAAAGGAATTTTTAGCAGTAGTGTATGCCATCAATAAATTCCATCACTATATCACAGGTTATCAAGTATTCATTCATACTGATCATTCAACCATCAAATACTTGATGAACAAACCCATGGTTAGTGCAAGAATCATTCGTTGGTTATTACTATTACAAGAATTTGATATTACAATAGTAAATAAACTAGGGAAAGCAAATGTAGTAGCTGATTTTCTATCAAGGCTGAATAATACAAGGGTAGAGGAGTTAGTTGAGGATACTTTTCTAGATGAGAAACTATTTGCTATATCAGTACAATCACCTTGGTTTGCAGATACAACTAACTTTTTGGTAACAGGGAAAATTCCTTCACATTTCACTGCCAAACAAAAGAAGCAATTGGTAAGGCAAATTTCATCTTTCAAATGGATAAAAGGTCTACTTTTCAAGTGTGGTCCTGACCATATTTTACGTAGATGCATTCGAAAGGATGAGGTGTATGATATCCTCCATGCTTGTCACGATGAACCATTAGGAGGACATTATTCGATAAAAGGTACAGTTCACAAGATTTTAGGTGCAAGTTATTATTGGCCATCACTTCATAAAGATGTAAAAAGGTATATTCACTATTGTGATGCATGTTAGTGAATGGGGAAACCCACACACACAAATAAAATACCTCTACAACCTCAAGTGGTTTTAGAACCATTTGAGAAATGGGGGTTAGATTTTGTGGGACCCATTGACCCACCATCTCAAGGAAAGGTGCATATCTTGGTATGCATTGATTATGTGACAAAGTGGGCTGAGGTGCATACCTTTAAGCATGCTCATGAAGAGAAGGTTGTTGATTTCCTATACACTCAAATTTTTTAGAGATTTGGAGCTCCAAGATCTATCACCACTGATCATGGGCCCCAATTTGCATCAAAGGTAATTATAGATTTTACTAAACTCTATGAAATTAAGCATAGAAAATCATCACCCTATCACCCACAAGCAAATGGTCAAGTTGAAGTAACAAATAGGGAGTTAGAAAGAATATTTGACCAAAATAGTAGACTCACATAGGAGAAATTGGCTTAATAAACTACTAGAAGTAGTTTGGGCATACAATACAACATGGAAATCCACCACGGGTTTCACACCTTATGAACTGGTTTATGGTAAGAAACCTCTTCTTCCTATTGAATTTGAGTTACTAATACTTTGTACATCTTTGGAAGTTGGTATTGACTTGTCATAGGTACAGATGGACAGGATCCTACAACTGAATGCATTGGATGAACTTTGGTTGGATGCATTGCACCAAACAGAGGTGATCCAACAATAGTGAAAGTTGTGGCATGATAGTCACATTCAGCCAAGGAATTTTGAGCAAGGAGATTGGGCATTGTTGTTTGATTCTCGTTATGAGGATTTTCTTGGGAAGCTGCAGACAAGGTGGCTTGGGCCATATCTGATTGAAGAAGTGTTCAATAATGGAGCAGTCCATATTTCTCCCATCGATGATTCAAGGAGAAAGTTAGTGGTAAATGGACATCACCTTCGGGTATACCATAAGCCATTGACTAAAGAAGACTTTTTAAAGTAGATCGCATAGTTGGAAGTACATATATCAGAAGAGACACTCTCTTCTAACACAGATTCAACATGAATTTTGAAAAACAATTGAAAAAGAAAAAAAATAGAAAACAAAAAAAGGAAATAATATTGATTGTGAAATTCCTTCATGGGCACAATTTCGAGAAAATTGTGAAATTCCTTCATGGGCACAACCAAGACAAACAAAAAAATGAAAAAAAGAGGAAAAAAATGAATAATCCAATAGTGAAAACCTTTTTGAAGGTGCTATTGAATTAGACTTACATGAAAACCGGTTTCTAACATGTTTGTCTTTCTGATCTATCCATCATTTGATCCACCATTGTATAAATCTCACCAACTACACATAGGTTTTATTTTTTATTCTAGATGCTCAGCTAACAATCATCACAAGCAGCAATTTGAAAGTGCATGATCAATTTTTAGGACAACCAGGTATGTGTTTCTTGCATTTTTTTCATCGTAGGCATTTAGCATGTATTGTATGATAATCCATGTTTGGCATAAAAATTCATAAATTTGGAAAGTACAAAAAGATATCCTCTCCAAAAAACCAAAAAATACCCTATTTTGCTCTTGGTTGAATGAGAATTCAAATCCTATTGCAAAGAAAACAAAGCTTCAAAATGAAAAACTACACATTCTAGTGTAATGTATGAGAAAAAACATAGAGCTTAAGAATGAAGTTTAGCTCTAGAATGAAAACTTCACATTCTCTCGTTTGTATGAGAAAAACAACACAGAGCTCTAGAATGAAGTTTAACTCTGGAATGAAAGTTTTATATTCTATCGTTTGTATGGGAAGGACAACACAAAGCTCTAGAATGAAGTTTAGCTCTAGAAAAAAGTTTTAAAATTTGAAATAAGATGGCAGCATGAAAATTCAAATTGCTTGGCATGCATGTTCAGAATAAATTCAAATTGGCATGCTCGTGTGATAAAAAAATACACATGGCATAGGGCATAAACTAACCATCATGAATTTTGGCATAATTTTTATACATACATGGCAATGATCAACAAGGCATCGAGCAGTGGGTTTCACATCGTCCAAGTGTGCCTAGTTTTCATCACCCGATCTAGACCCATGTGATCCAGGTACTTCGATATGCGTGATCATGTGAATCAAGGAGAGGGGCATCCACGATTTTTAAAAGAAGATTCAAAGTGATTAAAATTTTATCATCCACATCAACTGATAGTTTAGGCACATGCATTGTAATCTAGAAATTTACCAGCCCATCATCTTTCACTCGTGCACAAAATCAAAATTCAAACTTCCAATGAAATGATGTTCACCATGTGTCCGACAGTTGCATGGAAATATTTACATATTCTGCACCACCTTTCAGAGCCAAACCCTATATTTCAAAGATACTCATTCCTGAGCTCTGTAATCACCAACACTTGTAAGATCAAACCACGTTAATGTTCTAAAGAAAAAAACTACATTGTGTCACAAAGTAAAAATTTTTAAGGCAAAAATAGTTGAGCACAGAAACCAACATCTAAGGAATCTACAGAAGAATTTTATGAAGTTTGAAGATAAAATGGGGAAGAGCAGAACCAGATAATCTAGAAGAGTTCAAAAAATATCCTGAAATGGTGAGAATTTTTCAGCAAGCAGGTTTAATGGCATTTTTGGAGAAATTCGATGACCATTCGGAAGGGATTGGTAGCAAAGTTCACTCACACTCTTTAAAATAGCAAGGCAACCATCAAGGACATGAGAATTGAGGTAACTCCCTTGGTTTTAAGTAGAATTGTTGAATTGCCTTTGCAAGGGTTAGAAATCACCAAAGCCAATAGGAATACACTTTCAAAAATTGTTCAAACATTCTCTATAGCAGGAGATATAAAACCTATTATGCAAATGAATAATAACATCTGTAAGGGGGTAAAGAGAAACAATATTCAGAAACCCTAGGATGAAGTTGTAGTCTGGGTTATCAAATTCTTGACCTGTGAGGGATAATATGTTGTACTGTTAGGGCACCATATGAAAATACTCCGCCATCTGAGGCATGGTAACCAACACCCTGAAGTGAAAATCAATATCCCTCTATACTTGCATCAAGAATTGCACAATATGGCCAAGAGGTATCAACAGGGCAAGGGATCCCCTAGACACCATGGGCTTATAAATATTATCTACAAATATCATTTCAGGGGAAACCCTCAGAGTTTCAATAGGTTCTTTGCCCCCTGGAATGAGCATATTGTTGAAGAGGAAGAACCAAGATCATTGTAGGCAGGAAAATCCATATTCCAAAAAAAGAAGCAAGAATAAATTTTGGATTTGCACAGTCTTGAATAAAATGTACAATTGGTGTAATTGTACAATTGGCAAGTAAAACGTACAATTTGGTATAAATTGTACAAGTGGAAAGTAAAACGTACAATTGGGTGAAATTGTACAAATTAGAAAATAAATTAAAAAATAAATAAATGTAAAATGCATGTGAAATGAAATTAAATGTAAATACATGCAAATGAAATATAATTTGATGAAAATCAAATTAAACCTTAGTAAACATTAAATTATTGTTATTAATGTGAGTTACGGGTAGTTGTAACTAATGAACTGTTCGAGGAAACCGGTTTGGAATGGCTTGGACAACCATTATAAGCCCATCATTCAAATTTTTGTGTTGTTGGTTGATGGTTGTGTTGTTGATGATTTTTTATGGATTGTTATTGTCCATGGTTGCCCATTCATGTGCAGTTCATGGATTTAAGAGAAGGATTTAATAACTTAGTTTATGTTGTAACATACACTCCCTATGTACAGTAATAAGAATAATATAAATCTCCATTTTAATTAGATTTGTGTATGCATGTGTGGAAATCAGAGTGCAATATCAATAATTATATTTTTGGTGGAGTTTTATTGGTATTGCATGTATTTTGGATTCTAGATCTGTGGTAGAAGTGCATTTTTAGAAAATGTACAACCATCCATGTGCTATTGTTTGAAATACAAAAGTAAAGAGAAAATAGGATTAATGGTTGTTATCTATTATTGGAAATGATATTTGTGTGATTAATATGTAAATGGGTATTTTTTCAAAGTTAAGTTATTGGTCATAACTAGGGTTTTTACCAAACCGTAGAAGTAGCATACCAAACTATACAAGGGTTTGTATATTCACACGGTTGATGAGTTTTGGCCTAAAATTATATTTATAAGCATTCTCTAGGTAGATCAATGTATTTACAAATGAATAAGTGCAAAGTGATTGGGACTTGAGCAATTCTGATGTTGTTGGAGAAAATGTACAAGTGCACAGTTGTAACCGTACAAGTGTACATTTTGGATTTGTATAGTCTTCAGTTGTATTTTTTAGGAATTGTACAGCTGTGAACCATACAACTGTATATATTGGACTAGATTAAGTAAAATTAGTTGGAATCCATATTAAAATATTTTATCACACCCCACTCTAGGAATACTACACTCCACTTGTGCTACAATCACAAGCAGAGGAGGAAGATGAAGGAGAAATAGAGTCTTCTGATGAAGAAGCAGATAAGGCAAAAACCCCTAAAAATAATGTAGATGAGAGAATTACATCTTAATTTGAAGGAACTCCCTCATCCCCTCCTTATCCACCAGCTGCTAGGACCAAAGCACAGAGAAAAAGTAAAAATGAACCTTAACCTGCAAAGTAGAGGAAAAAAAATAAAGTGACTTTTTTGTGAAGAAGTCACAGAGATTTTTGCTCAAAAAATTATACATTTAGATCTTGAAGTAATTGGTTCTCAAGATAAAGTAGCAAATTCCTTGGAGGATGAAGAAGTAGACTCTAACTTTTCCATCAAAACTATAGAAATATCTTTTACAGGAATTGAGCAGGTTAAGGAACCATTAGTTGGATGTAAATTAAGGAGGTCTTCGAGATTGCAGGGACATGTTGTTGCAGAGGAGCAGGTTGAGGAACTAGAGGTTGAAATCCCAACTCAACCACCTTCACCACATCCTTTGAGAAGAAGCCTTAGGAAAATACAACAAGGTACAACTACAGCTGTAGATAATATACCTACAACACCATCTAGTCATAGAGGAAGGAGAAAACTGATAGTCTAGCAAGATGAAGATGAAGTGATTGAGGAAACTCTAGCCCAAGAATAGGAAATTTTATTTCCAAAACCCTTTAATTAAGAACAAGAGTCATTTGTAGGGGTTGGAGAAGTTGGAGAGCCAAGCTCGAAACCTGATATAGATCAACCCATCTACTTTTAAAAAATTGAGGAGTACGAAGAATATGAGCCAGACGACCATGTCAAAGATGCTAGATTAATCATAAGAACTCGAAAAACATGGATGGAAAAAGGATAAGCAATAATTAAATAAAAATATGAATATATCAAACAACCATTGCAAGAAATAGAAGAGATGAGAATGAAACTGGCACCATTTGAGGCATTACCTGAAAATTTAGATTCTGGAAAATAAATCATAGATATTCTACTTGCATTGGTAGGGAAGATTCTAGAGGAAGAAACACAAGTTGAAACCCCACATTTACCTCATAGACCTGAGGAGGATACCCTAGAAGATACACTTGATCATTTAGTTTTTATTATTTCTACAATTTCATAGCAACATAAAACACAAGAACCAACACCCGAACAAGGGAATGGATAAGGGATTATTGGTGCCATGGAAAGCTTACACACTCTAGAGATGGACCCATAATAGTGAAGAACATAAGCTTATACTGAGAGGGGGGTTGAACAGTATAAGACCACTTTTTACTTTTCTTTCCTAATAAATATTATGAAATGTATAGATAGCAATATCAATAGCAATAATCAAAGAAATGCATAAATCACCACACACAATAGAGAGACCAAATTTATGTGGTTAACCCAATGTAGGCTACTCCACAAAGAAAATATTTTACTGAAAATTTCTCAATCAATATCTTGGGAATCCTTTCTCTATTACAATTTTTATGGAACTTTATCTAAAGGAGACAACAATCCCCTTAATCAAGGTTGTGGATCTCTATCCATAGGATAACTCATTTCTCTTCTTTCTCTAGCTGGTGATCTTCTAGAAGAACTGTTACCCCCACTGCTCTAGCTAATGGATATATATCCATTGAAGACACCTGTCCTCACTACCTTGTATAATGGATCTCTATCCACTTGATACTATCGTAGTATATACTCTATCACCTCCAAATATCTATCTTAAATCTATACTAAACACAGTCCTTCAATCTAGCACAAATCTTCTCAATATCTATCTCTAGTCTAGCGCAAACCTATCCTCAAATGTGCACCAAACTCTATCCTCTAATTTGTACTAAACACAATCCTTCAGTCTAGCACAAATATGTTCTCAATATCTATCCTCAATCCTTAACTCAAAGCTTGAATCAATCTCAAATCAACTCTACTGGATCTACCCTAAACCTTAACTCAAGATTTGAACAAATCAATCAATTCTACTCTCATGTCTTCTCAAAGACTTGTCTCAAATCTGCCTTGCAAGATTCCATAAAATCTCACACTAATCTGTCCACAAGTCCTCTCTATAACTTGTCCAAATCTACTCAATAATTCCTCACAAGAACTTATCCAAATCTTCTCTCAATCTGTATTATAAGCTTCCACAAAATCTTACCCAAATCTGTCCACAAGTCTTCTCAAAGACTTACCTCAAATATACTAAAAAATTCCATACTAGAACTTGTCCAATATCATAGAAACATAAAGATAATTTTTAGAGACTCAATATGCTCTATACTCATCACAATTCTCAATCACTTTCAATCACTCTTTCAGAAACATACAGAGAATTGTTAGAGACTCAATATGCTTCACATTCACCTCAATGCTCAATCAATTTCAATAACTCTTTTAGAAACATACAGAGAATTTTTAGAGACTCAATATGCTTCACATTCACCTCAATGCTCAATCACTTTCTCAAATCAATTCAGAATATATAATAGTTTTTTTTATAGAACTTGAAAAATCACTTCACACATCCACTTGACTAGGCTCACCCAAATCTACTCAACCAATCACTCAATGAAACAATCCTTGCTTACAAACCCTAGTCCAAGCATATGAACACTCACCCAAAATGTTTCCAACAATTCTTATCAACCAGTATAACATAACTATGATACTCATGTTCTTTTCAAACCCTAGTTCAAGTTCTTCACTTAACCAATGGCTTCAACAACAATGCTTATCAAACAATCTCACATAACAATGATACTCATGTTATTTTTAAATCCTAGTTCAGGTTCTTAGCTTAACCAATGGCTTCAACAAAAATGCTTATCAAACAAGGTTTTAAAAACTCTTTATTCTAGAAAACCTTGAAGCATTAACTCAACACACTCAATAAGAAAACCTAATTAAGTACTTTTCACTCCAAACTTGTTTTCCAAAAAACCAACCAATCAACTCAATTATGGAAAAATGTGCCCATACCTTTTTCTTGATGATGAAGGAACCTCATAAATATTCCACAACCACAAACACTTCTTTTCCAAGCTCAAAGAAGTTATAAGATGATAAACTCTCTCAAAGGTACAATGCAAATATCAAAACATACATACACCTTGTCACTCCATCTTAAATAAAGTATTCATAAACATATACAAAAATAATTGACCAAATACACCTTATAATCTCCTAGTTAAAATAATATCCAACATAAAAAATAATGTCAATACAATCACCTTTTCAAAATAACTCAATGGTTCTTCTAAAAGTACTCTGACTGGTACTATTTTGCAGAGCATCCCAGTTTATTTTCTGTTTGTCTTCAAAATACCTACAACAGCTACCTCAAAGATAGAGTAAATTCAAAAAAAAATTCTATGGACTAGAGTAGAAAACAAACAAATAATCCATCTGGTTGTTTGGGAAAAGGTCTGCAAACCCAAAAACAAAGGAGGAATAGGGCTTAGGAGAATTCATTCTCTCAACACCGCTCTTATTGCTAAGCAAGCTTGGAGATTGATTTCAAGAGAACAAAGTGAGTGGATCTCCATAGTCAAAAGGAAGTGCCTCCAGAACAGTAACTTCCTCAGCGAGGACATTCCAAGCAGGGGGTCAGATTTTTGGAACTCTTTAATTAGTACTAAGAACTTCATTAATAAAGGAATAAAATGGAAAATAGGAGAAGGGACTAATATTGACTTCTGGAATGACAAATGGATTACTCAAGAACCCTCCTTAACGATCCAATTCTAGCCAAAATTAAACCCTTTACAGATGTTAGGATAGGACTTAAGGTTTATGATTTCCTCAATGATCAAGGTAGGAGCCCAAGATGGACCCTCATTTCCAACCATGCTTTTTCTATTGAGTCCAATTTTTTGAACTCTCTCCTCTCTTCCACTATTATTCCTTCTTCTAACAGGGAGGACCAGCTTATTTGGGAACCTACTGAAATTGGAGAATTTTTGTAAAATTAACTTATCTTCTCCTCCTTGACCATGAGGATCAATTACTTCCTTTTGAATGTGTTTGGATCAAGCATCTAATTCCTAAAATATCCTTTTTTTATGGCTTGCCATCCAAGATAAAATCCTTACCATTGACCTTCTTATGAAAAAAGTATTACCCATACCTAATAGATGCTACCTTTGCCACTCTGCCTCAAAATCCACCTCTCATCTCTTCCTCCATTGCCCTGTTTCTTCCACTATCCTTGATTCTATTTTCCAATCCTTCCACATCTAGTGGGTTAAACCCTGCTCCATAAATGACCTTTTCATCCATTTGCCTTCCCCCTTCCATGAACCTTACCTCAAGTTCTTTTGGAAGGTTTCCCTTCATCATTTCCTCTAGTAGTTTTGGCTCGAAAGAAACATTAGAGTCTTCTCTGGCAAGCCCAAGGTCCCTAAGCTCATTTACTATAAAATTTTGGCCTTTTCTTTGGAAAATACCTCTCTCATTCCCCCAGATTCTAAAACTTCTTCCAAAGCTAACTCTGACCTAGGTCTAGAGTTGGGTTTACCTTTAGATGAGCTTCGTCCTCCTACCAACATCCACCCTGAGTCTATTTATAAACCTCATCTGTTAGGATGGTACAAAATCAATTTTTATGGAGCTGCTATAGGTAATCCTGGAAAGGCTAGGGCTAGAGAGGTCTTGAGAAACCACAAAGGAGAAATCATCTTAGCCTTTACAGAAGGGCTGGGTGACTAGACTAATCATGTAGTTGAGGCCAAAATCATGTGGAGAGGTTTATGTTACACCAAGAACTACTGCGCAAGACTTATAGTTGAAGGCTATTCCCTCAACATTATCATCTACCTCAAGAACAAAAATTGCAGACCTTCATGGAGATTCAGAGAGTACATTGAGGAAGCTAGGATCTTAGTCCTCAATTTGTAAGAAGTTATATTTCAACACACATTTAGAGAATCTAATATGGTTGCAAATAAGCTAGATAACATTGGGGTCAACATGGCCAATCCTCAAACTTGGCATGACAACATCCCAGAGGAAGTTCAGGTACTTGTAGATCAAGAGACACAATAAATCAGCCTTCCTTAGTAGGAGGTCCTTCCTTAGGATAGTCAACCTTATCCTCATGAATAAATTCATAGGGCCAGCTATTAATGCCAAGATCCATGTGGCCATTCCTATTCTTTTTGGTCTTTGGTTTTTTATTCCCATCATTCGTAAGGGTTATTGCCACTTCATCATCCACATGGCCCACTACACTCCTTGTAACCTTCCACCTATCCCCACCACCTCCCACTGCTACCACTCATCTTCCCTATGGCTAGGCCATGTCATATTCCACTACCCCCACCACATTCCCCCCCATTTCTTTTGCTGCCACATTTTTATCCCCCTTTGGGTCTCTTTATTTGGAATTTACGATAATTTAATTGTCAAACTTTGGCACTATCATTTCAACCCTTGCAGGTCTTGAGTTGCGGTTTCCAACACAGATAGTGAAAATATAGCTAGAGATGATTTTTGTTCCACTAATTCACACAAAATATGGAGCTAGAACCTCACCTCCTATGGTGTGAACATCTCCATTCACCGATCCACTATAGATACCCATGATGAAGGCATTTCCCACACTCATAGTGGCATGATGTGGCAGAATTATATGATACATACTATGGCTAACAGTTAAGATAGGCTACATTCACATACATCAAAGTACTTCACTTTTTAGATTGGGACGTATGCCTTTCCTTACTGGTCCTCCTCCAATTCTCTCGACGGTTTTTCTTTTCAATGGTAGGTTTCCTAAGCCCACCTTTTGCATTGATTCGTGTCTCTACATGAGGTGGTTGCCTCGTCATCCATGTAATTTCACCACTTGTCATGAGTTACCTTTCACCAAATTTCATGCCTAATCTTCCCCTCCCAAGCCTCGTATGGTTATTTTACACCTCACTGCCCCCCCCATCTCCATATCCACCTCCTTTTAAACCCTATCACTTTACCTTTCACCAACTCATGGCCCCCCATTGTTGCTCAGTATTTTTTTCCTTGTTTGCATTTTTCTAGTCGTTCCCCCATCCCCACCATGTCTAGCAATTTCATGGTGCCCGATTCCATCATCTGTGATGATATCACAAAAAAGGTTCTCCAGGACAGACAAGTTTTACCTTTCTTCCTCATGTTTTTTAGAAATGACCTTAAAATCAACATTGCCTTCCTTGAGACCTGGGATAATGGGGTTGTCTCAGTCCAAGGTAGAAACTTCATGGTTGATGTCCACATTTTAGCAACTATTACTGTCCAGAACCCTGTAGGTTGTTCCATTCACCACCACAAGCATAACTAGGAGGTTGAATTAGTATAATTTCAAGGGAATGACAAAATCCTCAAAAAATCCAAGAGTCCTGGCATTTTTAGAAGTGACTTCAATTCATCGTAGGATTCTATAATGAAACCAATCATGGAGTTCATTACAGTAGACAACCCTGACATAGCCTTCAAGACTTATCATCTAGATTTCATCAATAATTTTAGAGAAATCAACCCCCTCAACATTCCCTTGTTCCTCCTCAATTCCTTGAACCATGCCATTCCCAACTGTAGGGATGAAAAAACCATGACCTCCCTCGACATTAGGGTTTTTTAAAATTCATATATACTTAAATCCTAGCCACTAGCCCTATGCCTAACCCTGTCATGGCTAGCTCTGCTAAATCCCCTGTGGCCAAAATTCCCCTTGCGAAGAGGAATACAAATGCCATGCTAAATGTTGCCAAATTAAGGGCAAGAAAAAGTATTAGTTTCGACAATATCGAGGAACTAGTAAGGAAGTCTGATAGGATCTAAAACATGGCCACTAGGGGGAGTGTCATCGAAATTTCAAATCATGAGGAAGAACTGCAAGACGAAAACAAATAGCTGAAGGACTTCATCATTGCCTCCACCACGACAATGATGAATTCAATGGTGAATTGCATTCTGGACATCAGATAAGGACTTCAGATGCTATTCTATGGTGGCCGACCTAATTAGGAAGTGGAGGAAGTATTTGAAGTAGACAAGGTCACAGTGAAGACCGAACCCAAGGATGACAATATTGAGGACACTGAGAAGGACGATACCAAGGAAGAGGAGAAGACCTCAGATGAGGAATAATTTCCACCTATTTTTTTTTCCCATGATTACCTAGTTTGGTTTGGACTTTACTAGTTTTTTGTCTATATGTCTTTCCTGCATGGTAATACACCTGCAATCTATTATAGCTTTTTGTCTAAAGATGTTATCTTCTCTAGTTATTTCCTCAAGTCCAAGGTAGGGTCCTCATTTTTAAGTTATGTCTATAATGTTTGGAATTCCAAGTCTGAGGCTGCGTCCTCATATTTTGCTTATGTTACTACAGACTCTGCTACAGTCTTTAAGCACTTATATTACTATGACTATGCCATTTTGGCTGATTTTGTAAATAGGTTGAGGGATCCTTTAAAACCCTATTAGCAATATAAAGTACCTTATTTATAAAAAAAAACTCAATGGCAATAAATCCTCTCAAAAACTAACCAACACTTTAATCCACTTATTTCTCCAATTACTCAAAATAATGACCAAATAAAATACCTTTTCTTTACCCCTTTTAACTCCCTATAATCTTATGTCAAACCTGAGTCATTATAAAATATAGCAAAAATTTATTACCTCTGCCTTGGTGAGACTCGAACCTTTGACATAGCCTCCCTATGCATCCTAGCCACGGTCTTGGTTGTCGCGTGTGCTAGGCACTCATTTAGGAAGAAAAAAGCACCATGTGCTCTATATTCCTCCCCTTTTGTGCCTAAGACAAAAAACCACACCGCTTTCTTTGACGCTTCAAATACAACACACCAAAATACTGCTTCTGCAAATCGATCATAGGTCAATCCGTTCCAAAATGCCTTAGCCCTCGACCACTTGCCACTAGGCCACATTGCCTAGGTGGATATAGTATTTTAGCCCTCGACGATATTATCCCCTTTCACTGGTGCCTAAGACAAGAACCTTGTCTTCTTCCTCGCATAAATTCTCTTCAAAACATGCTTGCGTCCTTTTCTTGTTTGAACAAAGGATGATTCGAATGCCACTAAGGCATATAGTTTATATATCATTTGCTACCTTTAAACTTGAACGTCATCATAAATTTAATTGCCTTGCAACCCTAAACTTAGGGTAATTATAATTTAATTAATAATAACATTATTATAATTAATTTAATAACCATAGGTTAATTAAATTAACTTACAAATTAATATATAATGAAATTATAATTAAATATAATTTATTTAACTCCCATAGGTCTATCCAATTAGTTTTAAATAAAAGACCATTTATTTTTCCATCATGGTTTTTAATAAAAAACCCTTCTACTTATGCTTCCACATAATATTAAAAATATTATGAAGATATTTTACCATTAACCTTTGCATTGTTCCTTTTGACCTTTTGACATCAACGGTAGCTTATTCATTGACATTAATGACCACTTCGTTCCTTGATATCAATGACAAATTTGACTCAAAATGTCCAACAATCTCCTCCTTTGTCATTGATGGTAACCCAAATTATTTTTACCAAAAACTTAACATTTTCTTTGTTCTGATCCTCTTGAGATATTGTCCCTCGTGGATCAATGCTCTTTTCAAATGTATCCTCTTTACTCAAATACCAAATATCTCTTCCTTACTCAAATCTCTCCCCCTTTGACATCAATGGCAAAGGGTCGCCTTTGGGTCTCGGAGCTAAGAATGAGTTTCTTAGCTTAGCCCCTCCCCCACCTCCTCTTGAGGTGGTTAATTTTGGGGTGGGAGTATTTCTACTCCTAGTAAGCCCTGGTATTTACCTTTATCTTCTTTTATTCTTATCTGATCCTTCTGATTCCTTTGACTATTCCTTTACATGTCCATGTTCTTGTTCCTATCCATGTCCATTTTCCTATTCCTGTTCCTATTCCTATTATTTTTCATGTTCATATCCATATTCATGTTCCTTTTCTTGTTCATATCCATATACCTTTTTCTATTCTTGTTCCTATTCCTATTCATACTTGATTCTAGAATATCTACTCTACACCACTTTGTTATATGTCCATAATTATTGCACTTATAACACTTAATGTTATTATTCCTTGGAGGTGTAAATGTCTTAGGATTTCTCCTAGTGAAGCCATATACTTTTCTGTCATGAACCCTATAACTGATTGCCTTGTGACCAAACTGATTACATGAGTAGCAATACCCATGGAAAAGTTGTTTGTTTCTGAAAATCCCATTTTCCTATATTTCATATATCCTACAATGTGAATCCATGTGCCCAAACCTGTGACATGAGAAACATCTTCCATTGAATTTTCCTTATCTTGACCTCATTGGTATCTTAGTCTCTTTTAACCTATTCTGATTGTTGTTCCATTTTTTTCTTCTTTGTGCATTATTCTTGTCCTTGTTGATATTTTTGTTGTCCAACTCATCCTCATATGTCTCACTTTATCTAACACTATCTTCTTCTAAAGTTTCTTCTCCTTCAGAACTTGAGGTTGACTTATCTTCTTGTTTATTTTGAGTCTGTTCAAAACCAAGACCTATTTTTTTTGTTGACCTTATTTGTACCTTGATCATCTTATCCACAATATTTGAGCTCTTTTCAAACTTTTTTAGCTTACTCTTGGACTTTTATAAATATTCCCTTAGTAGGGCTACTTCTTGTTCTAACCTTTCACATTCTAAGATCTTTGCTTCTAACTTATCCTTAAAATTCTTTGTCTTAGCCTTTGATTTGTCTAGACCCTTTATAAGCATTCTTCTCTCTTCATCACATTCTTGAAATTGAAACTCAAGTTTAGAGTTTTTCTTTCTTACCTTCTTTAATGTGTCAAGAGCATAAATAAGTTCTCCCTTGAGATCATATCCTTCTTTATCTGATTATTCCTCTATTTGTTTGCCTTTGTATACATATTTATTTTATTTTGACTTGTCTTCTGTAGGATCACCTTCTTCTTCTTCTTCTAGTGCCATTAGAATATTATATTATGGTCCTTCAAGTGTATCCTCATATTCATCATCACTGAAACTATAACCATTCCTTGTACAACTATCTTCAAGATGTCCAAAGTTACCACATCTAAAAAACTTGAGAATTATTGGTGACCTTTTCTTGACCTCTTTTTTTTCAATAATAAATAGGACTTCATATTTATCATTTTTTGAGAAACTATTATCACTATCACTTGAGTACTTAATTTCCTTATTTGTATAGTAGCTCCTCTTTTGACTTTGAAATAACTTATTTCCTTGTCTGCTTTGTCCATCCTTGCTTTTCTTTTAGTACCTGTATCTTTCTGAATCCCTGTTTTTGTGATCTTGTTTTTCTTCATCATTGTTTTTTTAGCTTCTTGAAAATCAGTTTCATAGTGACCATACTTTCTACAATTGAAACATTTAACATATTTTGTATTTTTAAATATTCTTGAATATTTATTCCTTTTGCCATAATTTGCTTCTTCATCACTAGATGACTCATTGATTGATTCTAACTTCTTACTCTTTGTATTCTTGATTGCTTTGAAGGTTGCTTCCTTCTGGAGATTAGGTTATTTTATTATTAAATCAAAAGCTGTAAGGATACCAAGAAACATATCTCTTTTCAAAGAATCACCATCCTTTGATTCTTCTATAGTAGAAACCTTTTCACTAATTTTTTTTGGAAGAGATCTTAAGATCTTACCACAAACATCTGATTCTTCAACCTTAAGTCCAAGTCATTGCATAGCATTAACAACCTCATCAACTTGAATTAGATAAGTACAAATGTTTTCCTCATCCTTAATTATTAACTCTTCAAGTTGTCCTTTAAGATTTCGTATCTTTACTTTCTTGACACCTTTTTCTCCTTCATATATACTTTCCAAATTATCCCACATTCCTTTTGCATCTTGACAATGCATAAATTTTATAGACTTTGTTCTATGCAAACTTCTCAAATTTACATTCACTTATTTTGAATTATAATGTTGTAGAAGCTTACCTTCCTTATATGTAGGTGGATCAACTAAGGGATCATATCCATTTTCAATTGCTTTCCAAATTTTATTGCCAAGTGCCATCAAGTAAATCTTCATTCTCATACTCCAATATATATAATCACTTCCATAAAATATTGGTGCCGAATTATCTGATGATCCATTATTAGAATCCATTGTGTTCTTATAGGCTTTTCCTTAAAGCTGTTAAACTCTTCCAAAGGAACACACTCTGATACCAATTTAAGAACATAAGCTTATACTGAGAGGGGGTCAATAGTATAAGATCACTTTCTACTTTTCTTTCCTAATCAATATTATGCAATGTATATATAACAATATCAATAGTAGTAATCAAAGCAATGCACAAATCACCACACACAATAGAGACACCAAATTTATATGGTTCACCCAATGTGGGCTACTCCATGGAGAAAATATTTTACTAAAAATTTCTCAATCAATCTCTTGGGAATCCTTTCTCTATTACAATTTTTATGGACCTCTATACAAAGAAGACACCAATCCCCTTAATCGAGTTCATGGATATCTATCGATAAGAGAAATCCTTTCTCCTCTTGCTTTGGCTGATGATCTTCTAGAAGAACGGTTTCCCCCACTGCTCTGGCTAATGGATCTCTATCCATTGAAGATACCTATCCTCACTACCCTAGATAATGGATCTCTATCCACTAGATACTATCATCCTATGTACTTTGTCAGCTCCAAATATTTATCTCAAATCTATACTAAACATAATCCTTCGGTCTAGCACAAATTTGCTCAATCTCTATCTTTATTATGGCATAAACATGTCCTCAAATATGCACAAAACTCTATCCTCTAATTTTTACTAGACACAGTCCTTCAGTCTAGCACAAATCTATTCTCAATATCTATCCTCAAGCCTTAACTCAAAGCTTGAATCAATCTAAAATAAACTCTACTGGATTTGCCCCAAATATTAACTCAAGGTTTGAACAAATCAATCAATACTGCTCTCAAGTCTTCTCAAAGACTTATCTCAAATCTACCTTGCAAGATTTCATAAAATATCACACTAATCTATCCACAAGTCCTCTCTAGAATTTGTCCAAATCTGCTCAATAAGTCCTCACAAGAACTTATCCAAAATTGCTCTCAATCTGTATTGTAAGCTTCCACAAAAGCTTACCCAAATCTTTCCACAAGTCTTCTCAAAGACTTACCTCAAATATGCTCAAAAAGTCCACACTAGAACTTGTCCAATCTCATAAAAATATAAAGAGAATTGTTAAAGACTCAATATGCTCTATACTCATCACAATGCTCAATCACTTTCAATCACTCTTTTAGAAACATATAGAGAATTATTAGAGACTCAATATGCTTCACATTCACCTCAATTCTCAATCACTTTCAATCACTCTTTCAAAAACATATAGAGAATTGTTAGAGACTCAATATGCTTCACATTCACCTCAATGCTTAATCACTTTCTAAAATCAATTCAGAATATAGAATACTTTGTTTTATAGAACTTGAACAATCACTTCATACATACACTTGACTAGGCTCACCTAAATCTACTCAACCAATCACACAATGAAACAATACTTGCTTACAAACCCTAGTCCAAGCATATGAATACTCACTCAAAATGTTTCCAACAATGCTTATCAACTAATCTCACATAACAATGATACTCATTTTCTTTTCAAATCCTAGTTCAAGTTCTTCACTTAACCAATGGCCTCAACAATAATGCTTATCAAATAATATCACATAACAATGATACTCATGTTATTTTCAAACCCTTATTCAGGTTATTCACTTAACCAATGGCTTCAACAACAATGCTTATCAAACAAGTTTTAACAACAACTATTTATTCCAAAAAAACTTGAAGCATTAACTCAACACACTCAATAAGGAAACCTAATTAAGTCCTTTTCACTCCAAACTTGTTTTCCAAAAAACCAACCAATCAACTCAACTATGGAAGAATGTACCCATACCTTTTTATTGATGATGAAGGAACCTCAAAAATTTGCCACAACCACAAACACTTCTTTTCCAAGCTCAAAGAAGTTATAAGATGATAAAATTTCTCAAAGTTACAATGCAAATATCAAAACATACATACACCTTGTCATTCCATCATAAAGAAATCATTCATCAACATATACAAAAATAATTGACTAAATACACCTTATAATCTCCCAGTCAAAATAATATCCAACATAAAAAATAATGTCAATACAATCACCTTTTCAAAATAACTCAATGGCAAAAAATCCTCTCAAAATATAACCAACACTTTAATCCACTTATTTCTCCAATTACTCAAAATAATGACCAAATAAAATACCTTTTATTTACCCCTTTTAACTCCCTATAATCTTATGTCAAACCTTAGGCATTATAAAATATAACAAAAATTGATTACCTTTGCCTTGGTGAGACTCAAACCTTTGACGTTGCCTCCCCATGAATCCTAGTCACGGTATTGGCTGTCGTGTGTGGTAGGTGCTCATTTAGGAAACAAAGAGCACCACATGCTCTATATTCCTTCCCTTTTGCACCTAAGCCAAAAAACCACGTGTCACTTCCTTCAACGCTTCAAACACAACACACCAATATGCTGCTATCGTGAATCGATCGTAGGTCACTCCGTGCCCAAATGCCTTAGCCCTCGACCACTTGCCACTAGGCCATGCTGCCTATGTGGATAGCATACCTTCTTCCTTGCACGAATTGTCTTCAACACACGCTTACCTCTTTTCTTGTTCGAACGAAGGATGATTTGAATGCCACTAAGGCATATAGTTTATATATCATTTTCCACATTTAAACTTGAATGTCGGCACAAATTTAATTTCCTTGCAACCCTAACCTTAGGGTAATTATAATTTAATTAATAATAACATTATTATAATTAACTTATAATTAATTTAATAACAATAAGTTAATAAAATTTACTTACAAATTTATATAAGTTGCGATCATAGCGGAACTCTGTATTTCTTGCATCTGATCTCTGACATTTTATATTTTTTGATATCAGGTGCAAATCACAAGTTTGATATGTGGTATCATTGTTGTCCCGTGGCTTCAAAACGCGGGTTGTAGTCTGAACCGCACATCAGACCTACGGCTCACAACAGACATAATAGACAGAAGGTAGTCAAAGCTTGATTAGATGAGAACCTGAGGTAGGCCCCATTTTTCACTCTATACTTTTTGTTCTATACCAGTGACTTTGTTTGATATAATGTTCCTAGCTTCTCCCATAATATATTTGTTGTGGTCTCTATAGATACATTTAACAATACCAAATAAGATAAGAACAATCTGATAGAGCTCCTTGACTTCCTATTGATTTTTATCCAATCCTCATCTTTCATCGATGTTGGTTTTGTTCCTAAGACCATAATCCACTGATCTCTATCGACCAACAGATCCTTCATCTTGATTTTCCACAACTCAAAATTTTGTCCATTAATTTTTTCAATATTTATTTGTGTGCTTCCCATATTTTTGATTTATGTGTCAGCAACTATTTTTGCCTTGTGAAAAGGTCCTTGGTGGACTCACGCTTCTCAGGTAGAAGATCTATAGGTATTTTTAAATGGACTATTTAACTGACCTATAAATCATAACACTAAATTTTTGATACTCATAATGAAATTATAATTAAATATAATTTATTTAACTCCCATAGGTCTATCCAATTGGTTTTAAATAAAAGACCATTTATTTTACCATCATGGGTTTTAATAAAAAACCCTTCTACTTATGCTTCCACATAATATTAAAAATATTATGAAGCTCTTTTGCCATTAACCTTTGCATTGTTCCTTTTGACCTTTTGACATCAATGATAGCTTATTCCTTGACATCAATGACCACTTCGTTCCTTGACATCAATGACAAATTTGAATCAAAATGTCCAAAAAATATAATCTACAGTCATATTTTTCATAGGAATCCATTTCAACACTTTTGGATGTAACTCTCAAACATCCAGGGCTTGTTTTGAAACATCCTACAGAAATATAGTTTCATTTCGAAGTAGCTCTGGAACATCTAGAAATTGTGCCAGAAGACCTTGAAAGTGTTGCATAACAACAAATAAAGTAAGGTACATTATATAATGAGGTTATTTAAGCTCAAATCACCCCACCACAAGTAAGTATACCACCTCAGGCATATCCAAATGAAAATGTTGACAATTCTATTTTTAAGGTGAAAATAGTAGAGATAGGAGCTCAAGTTGACATGTTGCCCAAAAATCCATCGATAGTGCATCCACCTATAATTAATCCATTGGGAAAATATAACAAGGATATTGCAAAGTGGATAGCATGCTGCCAAACCTTAGAATCATGCATTGTAGCCCTAAAACCCCTAAAAAAGCATAATAAAATACATGTAGAAAATGCTAATTTGAAAGAAAAGGTGCAAAATTTATACCAGATTATAGAAGGTTTGATACAATGTAGAAGGTATTCTAGGATTTATAGCTTGATCCTCCGAGAATGCTTCTTCATATGGTAGGTAAAGGGTATTTATTTTGGGCTCACTTATAATTTGGATACTGCCCCTAATTTTCTAGAGGCATATTTACACAGCCCTGAAGAATAGAAAAACCTAGTGTATGAGTTCTTCTTACACAAGTATATCATGTAAGAGGATGTATAATTTTTACCTCATATTTACACAAGGGATATCCAACTCTGATCCTTTATCTCCACTTTGAAAAAATAGCTATATTGGGATCAAGAGAAAAGAAGGAATAAGGAAGAGCTTGGGTTACTCTTGTGGCATATTCAACCTAACCATAGAGCACTGACAAATCAAAATTAACCATGATGAACGACTTGGATATTAGACATAGGTATCTACTCAATATGAAGGATAACATGGTTTACGGTCAACAGTTTTGCATGGAAATTTTTTTAAATGCCTTGTTAGCTTGTAAATTTAGATGTGGAGAATTGTCTATATCCTTGTAGAGAAAGGAGCCAATGTCACCTACTAACCTATTATGGTCACATAGGAGGGCAGAGGTAGTAATGCATACAATCCTAACATTGAAACATTAATGGATAGGGTTGAAATTTAGGCCACCAACTATAATTACTTCTATGCCTTACTACTTTGATTCTGATCCACAACCCGATGAAGAATTTTAGAAATGGTTATTAGAGTTGAAGTGCAAAGGATACTATACTAGCAAACATAAATTTTGGGAAAATTGGTACCAAGAGTTGGACCTTAGTGCATCGGTGGCCCACCAAAATGTATGAGGGCATGCATCAGGTTAAGTTGGGGGGAATGCTAAGGCCTATAAATACCTCATTTTTGTCATGTTTTGAACATCTAAATACCGCCTAAAAATCAAATATGATATTATTTTATTCCAATTATGTGATTAAATGCATTATTTTTTAAGTGTTTGCATGATTTAATGTATAGGAGCACTATACCATGTTTTGACTGTTTTTAACATCTTTTACTCTATTTTTGCATGATTAGTTAGTAAAAAGTATATCATGAAGTTTGTAGTAAATAGAGTGTGTTGTAATTTATAGTTGTATAATACAATTTGAAAAATTTCCCACTCTAATATAAACTGGTAAGATATTATGGTGCAAAATCTACCTTTCTACTAAAAATAGGATATTCCGATTGTAACAACAGCCTCATACAAATTCCAGCCACCTGTCATGAAAAAGGGTGGCATAGAATTTATTAAAAACAACCAATAGGAATGATGGGAACTGTTAAAGTAAACATGGCAAAAAATTTGAGCCACCTAGCAGCATTTTAAAACCATCCAAATGAGGCAACAAGACATAAAAAGTAAAACTATAGATACAGCTGGAAACATGTAAAAAACAAAATTGCACAAGTATGAAGAAGGTCATATAACTTGTAAATAAGGGCATATGTAAGTGATTTCATTATGTCTAAAAAGGCAAGGGAAGAACATATGTACGTTTGAACATAATCCTATCCAACCGTAATTAGTGGTAATAGTTCAAAACTATTACTCTGCTTTATATTCCGGAGTTGCTTCGAAATGAAGGCATAATTGAACCGTTTAGACAAAAAAATGTATAAATACACCCTTTTTGGAAGGAAGGGAGAAGAATCAGGTGATGACAGCTATTCCAAATATTCTTACACTATTATTGAACCATTCCACCAATTGTAGGATGCAAACAACAAGGCAACAAGAAAATCTATCTTAAATTAGACTAGGTATTTAGACACATTAGAAGTGGACAATCATAGAGGTCTCAATTTTCTATGTGCAAAATATTTATGTAAAATGTAGTATGTATAGAAGCTCCCACATTGGTTTATCTAGGTCCACATAGAGAATTTAGAAAAATTAATCAGTTATAAGGAGACGTTCTTTTGTAATCGTTATGATTTAAACATTTGAATAAAAAGTGCAGTATTTTCTTCAGCCATATGAAACTATGATTTATGCATGATTAGATATTAAGTCTTGGAGTAATATATTCTTCCATATGTACCAAGGATCACGGGCCCACTCTGAGCACAAAAATGAAGGAGCAAAAAGTGCAAGTTTTGACTAGTTCTATTTTTGCAATATTTTTGTCAAATTCCTATTTTTCACTCATGTAACTGTACTAACTTTTATTTAGCATAGTTTATCTGATGATGCAAAGTGTGATGTGTACTAGAATAATTATAACCAGTTGAACCCTAATTTTGAACATGTTTAAAACACTCTATTTTATGTAATTCCATTTCTACAACAGTTTTTGACGAATTTTTTAAGCAACATTCGTTGATTAGTTTTTTCAGCAATTTTTGATAGTATTCAGTATTGTGAAATTTAGCATGATGATTTCAATTAAGAATTTTTATTTTTTAAGTTATTTACATTAGCAAAAGTAAATATTCTTTTCAATTCTACAAAATTTCAATTCTACAAACCTTAAATTCTCTAACTATAATTAGAATTATCAATTTCCCACAACTGTAGCATTTAGATTTTATTTCTACAATTTCTACTCAGCAAGTTAAATTAATTTCATTATAAAAACTAGGATTAAAAGTAAACTTAGAAACCCCACAAATATCTATTTAACAAAATAATATTGCAACCAAATGATCTGAATTGTGATTTTCTGAAACCTCCTATCATAGATAGCCTTGGATACTGCCCTAGATTTGACAAATCATAATATTTAAATGATGACAATAATGAAACTCATAATTTTTGGCATATTTGTTGGGGATATAGGTGTTTTTAGTAGGTAAAATAGTCAAAACAATAATAATTTTTGTGAGTTGTGAGCTTTAGAGCAAAAGTCTTGAAAAAAATAACTTGCATGAGAAATAGTTGTAAAAACTGAAAATTATATTTTAGATTATTTAGAAAACAAGCATGAATGAATAGGATAAGGGATGAGCAAGGGATATTCATTAATTCTAGCCCCTTACCTATCATAGGTAGGCGATACTCATGCCAAGGTAGTGAATTGCCTATATTTGAACTTCTTCAAGTGGTTGAAAGAAAACCACCAACTCCATCATCAAGAAGTGTAGATCCCCTGAAAAAGAAATCTTAGAGGAACATATTCTAGTAATCCTCCACCTACTCTTGTGTCCGTACCATCAGGACAATTTAGAAAAATCTATACCAGGTTTTGGAATGACTTCATGGCAGATATGCAAGAACAACAAGCTAGAAATAGTGATGTTCATAATCAAGAAGATAATCCTCCTCCTTCTAGGACTTTCGAATACCCCATTCAATTGAATCCTATAGAAAATTATTCTATGAAAACAATCTCACCTTTAGTACTTCCAAACTTTAGGGGGGTTGTATCTGAAGATCTTGACCAATTCTTGTTTGATTTTAAGGTTGTGTTTTAGACTTATGATTATGTAAACGACAACCAAAAGTTTAAAGTATTTCCTTCTACACTCAAAGATGTAGCTTTATGTTGGTTTATGAGTCTAGAACCTGAATCAATTTGAAATTGGGACAAAATGGGAGTGTATTCTTGGATAAATACCAAGAATATTAAAGGTTAAGAAATAAAAAAGATGAATTATTTTGAATTAAGCAAGAAGAGAATGAGAATTTAGAAGATTATATTGATAGGTTTGCTTTTATACAAAAGAGATGTGGCCCTGTAGAACCAAAAATGTGTAAGACCGTATTCTTGAGAGGATTACAAGATGATTCTAGGGAAGTATAGGACTTAATGGGCAAGGGAAATGTGAACACCCTTGATATTGATGAGATTTTAGAATTATGCAGAAACTACTCCCACACAAGGCAAAGAAGATAGAAGTGGAGTACTAATAGCAGTGAGATCAAAGAGCTAATGAAGGAAATGACCAACATTAAAATTGATATTCTTGTGCAATTAAATGCCACGTTAGGGGAGAGAAATGCAAAATCTAACTCTACACCAACCCTAGCTATCTATTGCACAAGATGTAGAAATAAGCATGCTCTACAAGAGTGTCCCTTAAACAAAACCTCTATTTCAGCTATTTGTAGCATTTTTTCAAAGGAACATATCACTAATAAATGTCATTTGCTTCCACAGCTCAAAAATATCTTGGAAACACAGACTGAAGAACTCAATTTCATTGGGCAAAAATAGGGAGGAAAATTTTCACAATACCAACATGCCCCACTTTTTCCCATAAATTAGGGATAAAATCCTTGGAATATGCCATGGGGTTATTCAGAACCACCCCAACCAGGGTTATGCATAAGCGTGAAATATCGTAAATTGACTTTATTTAAGATTTTCAAGATTTTAAATTGGCTAATTTTGGATCCTTTCACTGGGGCCCATTCACCCGAAATTTATAGGGTGGAATTTTTTTTGCGATAAATTCATCCATCATTGATAATCATGAACCTGATTTTATTTTAATTCACTGACCTCAAATTACATATGAATTTTATTTTCCTACCCAATTCACCTTTAAATTATAAATGATTTTATATTTCCCTCCCAAATCGCCTTCAAATTATAAATGATTTTATTTTTCCCGCCCAAATCGCCTCATATACTACCCGTATATATACTATAATGGATACCAATAAACATACATCAAAATTAATCTAACTCAAAAATAGCTCTAAAAAAATAAAAATTTGATAAGGTTACAGAGGAGTATTTTTCGAAATAAGACCATCAGTTGCAAAGGAGTAGCGATCGATGCAAGACAATTGGTATAATTCGATCGGTTGTAGAGTCATGTCTGTAAGTATAATCTGATCGGTTGTAGAGTCATTTCTGTTGGCATAAGTCAATCGATTGTAGAGCCATCTCTGTCGGTTGTAGAGGTGTCGATCAGCATCAACCTATCAGTTCTAAGAATTTTTGATCGGTATTTATCTATCGATTATAGAGGTGCCGATCAACATTAGTCAAACGGTTGTAGGATTATGTTGATCAGTATTAGTCGGTCGATTGTAGGGGTGTCAATCATAATTCATCTATTGATTGCAATAAATTTTTATCGATATTTACCTATCAGTTGCAAGGACTATTGATAAAAAATTTTCAATCAATTGTAGAGGTGCCGATTGACACTAGTTTATCAGTTGTAGGACTGTGTTGATCGATATTAGTCGATCGGTTATAGTTTTGTTGACTAGAATTTATTGATCAATTGAATATTTGTCTGTCGATATGTAGGGACATTCGATTGACATTTGTCTACCAGTTCTAGAGGTGTCAATCGGTATCAGTATATCGGTTGTAGGGACGTGTCAATTGGAATTTGTCTATAAATTGTAGGGATGTGTGATCGGTATTTATCTATCAGTTGTAGAGGTGTTAGTTGGCATAAACCTATAGGTTGCAGGGAATATCAATCGATATAAGTCAATAAATTTTAGGGAATTATCAGTCAGCATAAGCCTATCTGTTACAGAGCAATTTCTATCAACACAAGGTTGCAAAGATGCATTGATAAGCCTAGGTCGATCGATTGCTGAGAAGAGACTATCAATAAAAGCTGATCGGTTGTAGAGGATTCAAGACTAAAAATCGATAGATTATTCTTATTCCATTGTTATTTTTTCCAATTCTCTTTTCTATAGTTTCATAGGCACTATAGGTGAACTATAGATAACTATGGTAGACAACTATCAATGTCATCTAGTTGTGTGTCAGGAGTATTTCTCTTGTTAGAGACTGCTTCTTATCTCTTAGAGTATGTTTCATAGGTAGTATAGAAGCACTATCTGCAACTGTGGTCGATAAGTATCCATGTCATGTTGTGTATTAGGAGTATTTTCTTTTCAGAATGCTTCTTGTCTTTCAGATGTCATTGTATAGGGCATCATAGGTTCGTCTTGAGAGATGTTTGCTATTTTCTTTCAATTTCATATATATTGCCTAACATTTGAAGTTTTTTTTTATAGATACAATGTCACCTATTGAATATGGAAATAAGGAAGGCCAATCTTCTTATAAAAATACAATTCTAAAATATTTTACACAAATATCAAAATGCAATGAGGCATCAATCTCTACATATTCTACACAACTTGCATGTACAAACACCTTTTACCATAAATTTTTTGATATTTCTATTCTTCTTAAATGTAAAACCTTTCTATATTAATATATAAATGGTTTTCTTCTTATCTACCTCTTTTTAAACGCGTTGTAAAATTGTATTATGTTAATTCTTTAAAATAGTACCTTTTTTACTTCAAAACACTAAACATTGAATGTAGTAAACATTGTCAACTCTAATGTGTGTTTGCTCAAAGATATTCTAGCAGATGATATGGGAACACATGATAATTTTCCTAATAACGACATTCAACAACCAATTCATGATATTTTAAATTTAGCTACATCAACCAAAAAAGAAAATGACAGTACGATTAAAATTCAGACCTTTGGGGAATCTTGTAGTCAAAAATCTAAATGTCAAAAGATAAGCAAATGGACTATTGGAAGGGAATTTAAAAATTAATGGGCATGGTTATACCCATTTATTAAGCAATATGAGAAACTGAATGTGTGTAAATGTATTATTTGTACATGGAAGTTGGGAAAGGATCATTTATTACAAAATAAGAAAGACACAATAGAAAAATACTGTGGGAAATTTTATATAAAATAAATACGAAATGATGGAATAATTAATATATTTCATAGGTGGAAGGATGCAACAAAATGTGTGCATGTGAGATATGCACTTGAATATGAAAAATCAATGAAACAAAAATAAAATCTCATTGAGAAGGATGGAACAATCGAGGCACAATTTCAAAAAATTAATACGACTGTATTAGCCTCAAAGAAATTGTAGTTTGCTATTGTATATAGTATTCTAAAAAAAAGTCGAACCATGTCTAATTTTGCTGATTTTAAGAAAATACTTCAACTAACCAATGTACAAAACCTTACCAGTTCACATTGGTCAGATTGAAGTGGTTGGAAAATAGTAAAATATTTATCATTGGTTGAGAAGGAAGACCTGAGAGAGAATGTGAAACAAGCCAAATTTATTTCACTTTCCATTGATGGGGTAACAACTGTTGACACCACATATTGGATTTGCATACATGTTTACACATTCAAAAATCATTTGAGACAACCTCATTTACTAGCACTATATAAGATGATTGAAATTTGTAATACAAAAAACATTTATAATGTTTTTGTAACCAGTTTAAAGGATATTTTTAGAATGGATGAAAAGGAAATTTCCATAAAGTTAATTTGTGTTGGAGCTGATGGTGCAACTACAATGCAAGGACAAAGGAATGGTCTTTGTGTTAGGCTTCAAACTTCCATCGCTCCATATGTGATTCCTATTCATTGCATGGCTCATCGAATGAATATTGTATACAAAATTGTGAGCACTTTTGATAATATATCCAGAGTGGAAGAACTCATCCATGAAATACACTCATACTTTTTATGTAGTCCAAAAATGTTTGTAGAGTTTCAACAGTTTTATCTAGGTGTAACTGAAGGCAAAAAAATATTAAAAGATGTGGAAACCTGGTGGATTTCACTATTTGTTCCTACAAAAAAGGTATTTTCAAAATATCAATCCTTGGTTGGGTTTATGTATGTACATCATAGGGATGTTGACAAGACAAAATATTTACTTTTTCATATGTCTAACTTGGAAACTCTTTCACATTATGTGGTATTCTACCAATGTTACAAGAAATGAATACAATGATTAAACTTGCACAGGAAAGGGGAATTTATATTATAGATTTCATGAGGATGAGAAAACAAATATGTATGATTATTGATAGGATTTATTTATTCAAAAAATATTTTGAGGATCCCAAGTTTGATAGTTGGAATATGTTAATTAATTTCAATGAATCGAACAACTTTTTAAAGTTCAAAATCAATGATAATATTTGTATTGTTATCCATGGAAAGTTGATTCTTGTATATCATTTTGAAAAGCTATTAAATACACTAACAAATGATGTTGAACAAGTTCCCGTTACACATTCTAGATTCGATGAGGTTTTGGATAGCACTAAGAATAAATTGAAAATAATTGCAAATGCATTAACAAGTGAAATAAGAGATCGTTTTAAGAGAGATGAGACACTTGAGGCCATGGTTGTTGTTAATCCTAATTTATGGAATCCTTGTGGTGACCATAGTAGTAGAAGTGAGTTTTTTGTAAAATATATGGGTAATATTATGACACATTTCTCTAAAAGTATGGAAATAAATGACATTGAAATCAATGGTATTCTAAACAAAGATATTTTGAGACATCAATCAACCAATTTTGGAATAACAATGGATAATAAAATTGCATAATTCAAAAATCCACATGATACTAGTTCAATCACGTGTTTCTGATAAAAATTATATCGAAGTAGTGTCTTACAAGATACTATGAGTGAATACTTTATTTTATATGAATTATGTCAGACAATGATTTTGGGATTTATTGAAGACGAAAGGGTTTTCAATGCATTAAATTTTGTTAAATCAAAAGTTCATAAGAATTTGGAAAAAAAAATGGAAAATTATTTGAGAATGTATGTGTCATCGTATGATGTGGGTAAGTTTCCCTATGACAGAGCGTTGACAAATTGGAAGTCCCTAGAAGAAATAAGAGGTCTCTCTAATAATGTTGATAATGACAAAAATGATTCAGCTAAGAGTGATGATGAGATTATGGAAACACAAAATTCATAAATGATTCTTGGTTATTTTGGAGAAGTCGATAAATCTTTGTATCAGCTTCCAGAAATTTAAAAATTATAATGATTATATGACAAATTCATATAATCTAAGATTTTTTGGATTTAAAATCATTTTGTAAAATTTTAGTGATTTGAATAAATTCATATTATCAATTATTTTAGAGTTTTTGATATCATTTATAAATGTCAATGATTTGAAAAATTTCATATTATCAAATATTTTTCGTATTTGATTTGTTGTAAAATTTTAGTGATTTGAAAAAATCATATAATCATTCAATTTTCAATTACTATGCATGTTTGTTTTTTAATGATATGGATTGTCTATGTTTTCAAAATTTATGATTTAAGCTATAACTTTGAGTAATTTAAAATTTTGAATTCATGTATACGTAATGATGTTATGTTATTGAACTAATTGTATATGTTGACAAAACATAGTTATTTTTCCTTTGACTTTAAATGCATGTATGTATGTATCATTAGTTTCATAAGTTGTATGATGTGACAAAATATAGTGATTTTTTATGTTTTATGCTTTGTCATTGAGTAAACCTTGTATAAATACATAACTAGTAAAAATTTCTCTACGTATGTATGAAAATGCATGTAGCATATTACTCTAGATATGGAAAATGAAAATTTAAACCCATTCATAGATATATCCATTGTAAACTCACTTTGAAATATAAAAACAATATAACATAATATAAATTACTATATTCATTTTTATATAACTATAATGACTAACTATGAATGCATTGAAGATTGAAACCCATGCATAGATATATCCTTAGTAAACTCACTTTGAAATATAAAAATAATATAGCATAATATAAATGACCATATTCATTTTTATACAACAACTATAATGACTATGAATGCACTAAAAATTGAAACCCATGCATAGATACATACTTCGTAAACTCACTTTGAAATAAAAAATAATATAGCATAATACAAATGACCATACACATTTTTATACAACAACTAGAATGACTATGAATGCATTGAAAATTGAAACCCATGCATAGATATATCCTTTGTAAACTCACTTGAAATATAAAAATAATATAGCATAATAGAAATGAAAATACTCACTTTTATACTATAACAAGAATGAATATGAATAAAATGAAATTTAAACACATGCATAGATATATTGTTCGTAAACTCATTTAAAAATTGAAATATAAAACAACATAGCATAATATAGGAAATTAAAATTTAACCATTTCATTAATATCTCCTTTGTAAACTAACATTGAATATGAAAACAATATAGCATAATAAAAAAATAAAACACTTTTCTATATAATAGCAAGAATGACTTTGAATAAACTAAAAATTTAAATCCATGCACAGATATATCCTTCGTAAAATCATTTGAAAATTGAAATATAAAAACAACATAGTAGAATCCACAAGACGATACTCATTTTTATATCACAACATTAATAACTTTGAATAACATGTAAATCTATACCTATGCATACATATTCTCTATGTAAACTCAAACATATTTGAAACACCATAATACTTAAGAGATGAAAATAACACCCAATTATAAATGTAAATAGTGTAATAGTAAAATAATAAAAGCAAGTATCTTATTTTCAAATGAAAACATATGAAACGTCTTAAAATTATCTTTCGAAATATCAAGTTTTAAAATTCAATTTTTCACTTCATAATATTTTCCCCCTTCCTCCACTCCTTTTGCCTTCTCAATGTCTTCCACAGTCTCCATAGAAATGGCTCCTCCATCATATTTCCCATGTTTAGATCCTTTTTCCTCATCCACTACTTCCACGATTTCCACATTCTACATTCCAATGAATCTTTTATTGGGATGGGTAACAGTACTATCAATTGCTCCAAAATTGATAAGGATCTTCTCAACATTTTGCATTCCATCGAGAAGGGTGTTTTCTTCTTTGTCAACATCTTCAGATGTTGGTCCTTGAACTTCTTTACCCTTCTCCTTTAGAAGAACATCAGGATCCAATCCATTGTGGATAATTATTTTCTTAAAAATGTTTTTTTGTCAAACTGATTCTCATGCTATTTTTTCATTGCCATTGAAGCGTTTAAGAACTCCTTTGCCATCATGAGATAGTCATGCAGGTTTTGAACCTGCTTCTTGAGATTTTCATACTTTACCTGCAAAAATGAAAAATAGTTAATTAACATGAAAAGATAATTACATTTTAGAAAAGAGAACAACAAAATTTTGAACACAAAAATGATTAAGTCAAACCTCATTAACATTATTTATAGCTACATCAACAACAACCTTTTTCTTATCACTTGCCCATTCATTGTAATAAGCTTGGGCCTCACCATTTATGTTCTTCAATCTGTTCATCATAAACTTTAAAATTTCATCTATGTATGATGTATTCACCTTCAAAATTCCAAATTTTACTTGTAGTAGAGCCTCCATATTTTTAGGTTTATTTTCAGCAACAATTTTTTTTTCTTTTTTTGAAAAATTATTGTATCGAGCATTAATTTCCTTTATCAACACCTTGGCCCGATACTCCCATTTTTTAATTTATGTTATATCTGGAAGTAGTAAATCCTTAATTGTAGATTCAACATTATCAAAAACCAAATATTTTTTTAAAATATTTAATCTTTCATCCTCTTGTCGAGGAGGAGCCTGACGGGTGCTTGTTTCCCTTGGAGGAGATTTGCTTGAACATTTTGCACCTTCATTTCCTTTGTCTTGAAGCAATTATGATAGTTGAAAAGTAGTGGGTGAGTTATCTTGCAAAAAGAAATATTTATCAAGTGGAACTTCATCTAATCTAGCACAAGAATCTTCTGGTATATCCTTAAAAGTAAAATTAACAATAGAAATATGACCGAATCCTGAAAAGTCTTTGATGCTTCTTTCTCTAATTTTTTTTGTGTTGCTTCTCTCTATGGCCTAGATGAAATAATGTGTTTTCCAACTAGGAAGTATTGACCTCACATTTGAGTTTGGCATTGTGGAGGAGGGGGTGACATTTGTTGATTTTGTTGAAAAAATTGTTGTAAGGGACCTTAAAACATAAAAATAAAAATTAGTTATAAAATTTGTGAAGGTAGAAAACAAAAACTAGTTATAAAATTAAATTATGAAAATTGGTTGCAAACTTTGTTATAATACTTATTGGCAGAAGAAAAAACATCTTGCATAGCAGTTGCTACAAATGGAATGTGGGCATGCTGTACATCTAAAAAAATAATAATTAAAAACAGTAATTTTTTTGTAAAAATTTGTTTTGGTAGTAATTAAAACTTACTCCCTGAAGATGAAACCTCTTGCACAACTACGGTCGTTTTTACTGGATGTGCAACCGTAGGTGGAGGTTGTCGATGATCAGGAGAACTAGATATTCTATGTTTCCTTGTTGATCTTCTCCTTGGAGGTGGTGTTGTTTCCTCCATACGTGTTTCAGAGTCTCCTGATTCCTCTAGATTATAACCTCTAACAACATCCCACTTTGAAGAGGAAGAGGATGCCATTTTGTGTGTTTGGTATAAAATGTCAAAATTACAAAAAGACAAACAATGGAAAAATAAAAAAAATTACTTAAATATTAACAAAAAATACCTGAAATTGTTGTTCTATCATGGCTAAAATGACTAGGGTTGCATGCCAAGATTTTGGTACTGGATTGGTTAGCAAATTATAAAAATATTCATAAAATACAATAATATAATTGCATGTGATAACTGTCGATGAGGATGAAGCGTGGATTTTCATGTTCTCAATTTCTAATCTGATCTGATGTGAGACATAGGTGGACCAGTAAAATTTTTGGTGTGCAATGCAATGGACCAAATATGCTAAGGACCACATCAAAATTTTTGTTTGCCTTTCTTGAAGAACAAGTCTGGCAAGGAAGAATTCACAACATGCTTGAAGAAATTTATTTTCAATTGCCAGTATAGTCAAACCCCTTCTGGAATTGGTGGACGTAATTACAAAAAATAAAATCAGTAATTGTACACCAGTGACAAGAATTTAAATTCAATTAAATAAAAAAATAGTTACACCTTCAAAATATTTTGACTACACTTTGAAGTTGGTCTCCAAGTAGAGTTTGTCCTCATTAGTTAATTGGTAATTGGAAGTAACAAGCTCAACACTAGTGTGTGGAAATGTTGTCAATCTAGCGACATCTATGGCTGTGAAAGAAAGAATGATGTTTTTATTGTCGATGACAAGATTTACCTTACCTGAATCCATATTATAAGTTGCAATGATCCTCTCCAATATTTTAATGTTTGTGTTGAAATGTAGCATTGAAACTAGACCCTAAAGACCACAGTTCGTGACCTAAGACATGTCATAACCCGGTGTTGATAAAATTTCTAAAATCAAGGGGTAAACCAGATTTTTATAATTAACTTTAAACATTCCAAGGGTTGTAGGGGATGCCATAGGGTGTATGGGTATGGATAAGAAGATATAGTGGAAAAGAGTTCAAACGGGAGAAAAAGGGTTAAAAATTGCTTAAAAATTAAGGTAAAATGTTAAAATCAAGATAAAAAGGGAGGAATATGTTAATATTACATTAAAATGAGAGGAAAAGGGGTAAGAATGCGTTAAAACGAGAGGAAAATATTTAAAACTACGATAGAAAAGGTGAAAAATGACTATTAATCCTTTTATATAGACTTTTCTATATGCAATCAGCTCCTGGATGAGTGACACATGTCCTTTGCATGCAATAATTTAACGAATGTATGACACGTGGTACAGATGCACCATTGCTACCAACTCGGAACTCGATAATGTTGCAGCACATCGACACGCTTGTAATCGATTGGCATACAACTGATCATCATGCCTACATTTGATCAGCATAACTGCAGTCGATTGTCATGTCTCAAGTTGGTCGTCATATCTGTAACTGATCATCATGCTTGCAGTCGATTGTCATGCCTACAATCGATTGATATTTCTATATCCAATTGTCATGCCTGTAACCGATTATCATACCTACAGTCGATCGATATTCTTGTAGTTGATCATCATACCTACAACCAATCATCATACCTACAACTGATCATCATGCCTACAATCGATCGTCATACCTGCAGCTGATCGACATTATTACAGTCGATCATCATACCTATAGTCAATCATCATGCTTGTAGCCGATCGGTATTCCTATAGTCGATCGTCATACCTTCAGTCGATCATCATACCTACAGTCGATCATCATGCCTGCAGTCAATCATCATGCCTACAGCTGATCGACATTCCTGCAACCGATCGTTATACCTACAGTCGATTGTCATGCCTATAGTCGATCGTCATGCCTGCAACTAATTAGCATTCCTAAATCTGATCGTCATTCTTGCAGTCAATCGTCATGCCATTGGTCATCATGTCAGCCTAAAGTATTTTATATTGGCCTGAATATTTTAAGCATACCATACATTTTTAGATTTTGCAAACCGATATTAATAGCCCCCAACACAGAAAAATTAACCATGGTTTGAAAATTTTTGGAGAAAAATTAATGAAATTTTCCATAATTTGAAATTTTTTGGAGATAAATAAATGCAATTCGCCATGTATACTTTTATAAATTTTGCTAGGATTCCAATACAATTCACATTGATTTTATAAATAGATTTTGGGGTCGACCCCTTATGTATAAGCCTGACCCCAATAGTCTTGGAATCATCCTCCTTGGACATCTCCTCAATATTATTCATAATATGGATGGATGAATCCACCATGGAACCAGAACAATCCACCTTGGATGCAAAACCAACAACATGGACAAAGATGGGAAAAATAGTATCCATCATATCAAGGGCAACAGAGATATCAAGGACAAACACAAAATTTGTTGCTTTCTCATACTCATAATGTTTCTCAAGGGATATATCAAATATAATAACAATCACAACACGTAAAACAACCACCACTTCCAGTCCAACCTGTGGCTAATACAAATAATATAAGATAGGAAACCCCTATCTACATAGCTGAATATGATGAAAATATTGTTGTCGATGTTATTGACGATAGCAACATCGAGTTGCACTTAAGAAAGACCTTATATGAGCTTATTACACCCACTATTGAAGAGATAAAAATTGAAAAACACAAATCCTCTAGTCTAGAAACACAAAAATCAGCCCTAGATAAAGGAGAAGAAAAAAAATCTGCAAAAAGAAGAAATACCATATTTTGAAAGTTTTAAGAGTTTTGAAAATATTCCTGAATCATATTTAGTAAACGAGCTCAAAATTTTGATTATTTCACTTCCTTTATTGTAAGCAATTAAGGATGAGCTTCTAATCAACAAAACTATTCAGGATTTGTACATAAAATGATCAGGCAAAAAAATAAGTTTTTTCCCAAGAATTTGCAAGTAGAAGGAAAAGTGGTTGATCTACTTTCTAGTAAGCTTGTCCCACCAAAATATAGTGATCCAGGAAGACTAGTTATCACTATAAATATCAGATCAATGTCTATTTTATCTTGGTTTATTTAGGAGTTGCTATCAATGTAATGACAAAAGACACAATGCAAAAGTTACAATTAAACAATATGCATACTACATCTGTTGTTCTAGAGATGGTTGATAGATCTGTTGCCAAACCAGAAGGAATCATTAAGTATATTATTGTAACAATTTATTCATGGGAATACCCTATTGATTTTATTGTATTGCAGCCTTGCAATGCTACTAATGCTTATCCCATTATCTTAGGTAGACCTTGTATTGTTACTATAGCTACTTTCATAGACTATAGATTAGGAGAAATGACTATCTCCAATGACATTGATTTGAAAAATATTTATTTTTACCCACCTGCCAAAAATTCAAAAAAAAATTTAGGTTGATTATTGTATGTTGATTCTGATGAAGAACATAAAGAAACTATCTCCACATTAGCCATAGTGGTAATCAAAGAAAATATTGAAGAGATAAATTCACATGAAAGAGAGAATTTTGAAAATGAAACTATCATAGTGGATACACTGCATGAACAAGGGCTTTAGGATGAACCAATCATTGTTCATCACTTATTGTAGAATTTTGAGGGCCAGACATCTAAACACCTTTCACCCATTTCATTGCAAGAAAGTTCCTTCACACTGCCACATGGATGACATCATCATATTATTTCCTCTTTCCATTGTTCTATGCAAGAGTTTATTCCATAAAGGATTACTATTGGAACAGATACAAGAGTCTTTCATATTCTTCAATCACACCACTCTCCATTGAACTCTTTAATATAAAAATATGAAATAGTTAATTCTGTCCACCTAGGAATAAAATAAATTGAAGTGCAATGAGGAAAATTTTTGAACATTAATAGATGGTTGACTGATGGACAAGAATGAAAGTTATTTATTATCTTAAAACAACATGTTCAAGCCTTTGCTTGGGACTATAAAGATATATCAAGAATTCATCCTTATGTATGCACTCATAGGATATACACTGAAGATGTCAAACCTATGAGACAACACCAAAAACATTTAAATATTGCTCTAAGAGACATTGTTAAGGAAGAAATAGAAATATTTTAAAAGTGGGATTCACATATCCAATTTATGATAGTTGATGGGTCTCTCCATGTTATTTTACCAAATAAAAATGGAAATTGTAGACTACTGAGAGCTAAAAAAAGTCACACAGAGAGATCATTTATTATTATCATTCACATATTAGATGTTAGATACACTTGCATGGAAGAAGAATTTATATTTTCTTGATGGTTTCAATGGGTATAACCAGATACAAGTTGCACCTAAATACCAAGAGAAAATCACCTTTAATTACCCATGGGGAACATTTTCTTATAGGGTTTTTCCATTTGGACTATGTAACACCCCAGCAACAATCCAGCGAGTTGTTTTGGCCATTTTTTTTATTTTACCATAGAAAACTTAGAGATTTACCTAGATGGTTTTACAATATGTGGAGAAACCTTTGATGTTACTTTAGAATGTCTTAATAAGGTTCTTACTCACTGTGAAACTTACCATTTATCCTTGAATCCTGAAAAGTGCTTTATAATGATAGAGGAAGGGATTGTCTTTGGTCACCACATATCTTCTAATGGGATCAAGGTTGATCCTAAGAAGGTTGAAATCATCAAGATCCTTCCTCCTCCAAAAATCCAAATATATGTCAATATTTTCTTAGAACACATTGGCTTTTATCGTAGATTCATTCTGAATTTTAGTATAATAGAAAATCCCATGTTTGCATTATTGACCAAATATTCTAAATTTAACTGGATGAAAAATATCAAGAATATTTGAGGCTTTGAAAGAAAAGCTAACTACTCCACCTATGTTACGATGTCCTAATTGGGTATTTCCATTTTATATCCAAATTTATGCCTCCAATACTGCAATTGGAGCATCATTAGGGTAGATAGAGGATGGGGAACATTATGCCATCTACTATATAAGAAAAAACTTTATTAGAGTAGGAAAAAACTACACTACTACTGAAAAGGAATTTTTAGCAGTAATGTATACCATCAATAAATTTTGTCACTATATCATAGGTTTCAAGCATTCATTCATACATATAATTTAACCCTAAAATACTTGATTAAAAAACCCATGGTTAGTGCAAGAATCATTCATTGGTTATTACTATTACAAGAGTTTGATATTACAATAGTAAATACACCAGGCAAAGCAAATGTAGTAAATGATTTCATATCAAAACTGAATAATACATGGGAAGAGGAGTTAGTTGAGGATACTTTTCCAGATGAGAAACTATTTGCTATATAATTACAATCACCTTGGTTTGTAGATACAACTATCTTTTTGGTGATAGGGAAAATTCCTTCACATTTTACTACCAAACAAACGATGCAATTGGTAAGGTAAAGTTCATATTTCAAATGGATATATGTTATACTTTTGAAGTGTGGTCCTGACCATGTTTTACACAGACGCATTTGAAAGGATGAGGTGTATGATATCCTCAATGCTTGTCATGATGAACCATCAAGAGGACATTATTGGGTAAAAGGTAAAGTTTACAAGATTTTAGGTGCAGTTTATTATTGGTCATTGCTTCCTAAAGATGTGAAAAGGTATATTCACTATTGTTATGCATGTCAATGAATGGGGAAACCCACACATAAATAAAATATATCTATAAGCTCAAGTGGTTTTAGAACCATTTGTGAAATGGGTGTTAGATTTTGTGGGACCCATTGACCCACCATCTCAAGGAAAGGTGAATATCTTGGTATGCACGAATTATGTGACTAAGTGGGTTGAGGCATGTGCCTTTAAGTATGCTTGTGAAGAGAAGGTTATTGATTTCCTATACACTAAATTTTTTTTTAAATTTGGAGCTCCAAGATCTATCACCACTGATCGGGCCCTAATTTGCATCAAACGTAATTGAAGGTTTTAATGAATTCTATGATATTAGGCATAGAAAATCATCACCCTATCACCCACAAGAAATTGATTAGATTAACAAACAGGGAGTTAGAAATAATTATGACCAAAATAGTAGACTCACATAGGAGAAATTGGCTTAATAAAATACCAGAATAATTTGAGGCATACAATACAACATGGAAATCCACCATGGGTTTCACACCTTATGAACTAGTTTATGGTAAGAAATATCTTCTTCCTATTAATTTTGAGTTACTGACACTTCATACATATTTGGAAGTCAATATCAAATTTTTGTAGGTACATATGGATAGGATACTGCAACTAAATGTGTTGGATGAACTTTGGTTGGATGCATTGCACCAAACGGAGCTGATCTAACAACAACAAAAGTTGTGGCACGAGTCACATGCAGTCAAGCAAGTTTGAGGAAGGATATTGTGCATTGTTTTTTATTCTTGTTATGAGGATTTTCCTAGGAAGCTACAGATAATATGGCTTGGGCCATATTTTATTGAAGAAGTGTTCGATAATAGAGTAGTTTATCTTTCTCCTAGTTTATATTTCTCCCATTGATGATTCAAGGGTAAGGTTAGCGGTAAATGGACATCGTCTTTAGGTATACCATAAGCCACTAACTAAATAAGACTTTGTAAAGCATATCTCATAGTTGAAAGTACATATATCAGAGGAGACACTCTCTTCTGACATAGATTCAACATGAATTTTGAAAAACAATTGAAAAACGAAAAAAATAGAAAACAAAAAAAAGGGACATAATCTTAATTGTGAAATTCCTTCATGGTCACAATTTCACAAAAATTGTGAAATTCCTCCATGGTCACAACCAAGACAAACTAGAAAAAATGAAAAAAAAAAGAGAAAACAAAAAAGAGAAAAAAAAAGAATAATCCAATAGTAAAAACCTTTTTGAAGGTGTTATTGAATTAAACTTACATGAAAACCAATTTCTGGCATGTTTGTATTTTTGATCTATCCATCATTTGATCCACCATTGTATAAATCTCACCAACTACACATAGGTTTTGTTTTTTATTCTAGATGCTCAGCTAGAAATCATCACAAGTAGCAATTTGAAAGTGCATAATCAATTTTTAGGACATCCAAGTATGTGTTTCTTGCATTTTTTTCATCATAGGTATTTACCATGCATTGTATGATAATCCATGTTTGGATTAAAAATTTATAAATCTAGAAAGTACAAAAAGATATCCTCTCCAAAATACCAAAAAATACCCTATTTTACTCTTGGTTAAATGAGAATTTAGATCTGGTTCCAAAGAAAACAGAGCTTCAAAATTAAAAAAGCACATTCTCGCATAATATATGAGAAAAACTATAGAGCTCCGAAATGAAAATTTCACATTCTACCGTTTGTATGAGAAAAATAGTACAGAGCTCTGGAATGAAGTTTAGCTCCATTATTAGAAGTTCACATTCTACCATTTGTATGGGATGGACAATACAGAGCTCCGAAATGAAGTCTAAAAATTTGAAATAAGGTGACAACATGAAAAGTCAAATTGCTTGGCATGCACATGCGGAATAAATTCAAATTAGCATGCTTGTGCGACAAAAAAAAACTCCATGTGACACAGGCCATAAACCAACCCTCATGAATTTGGGTATGATTTTTCAAACATACATGATCAATAGGGCATTGACTAGCAGGTTTCACTGCATCCAAGTGTGCCTAGTTTTCATCACCCGATCTGGATCCATGTGATCCAAGTACTCTAACATGTGCAATCACGTGAATCAAGGAGAGGGTTATCCATGATTTTTGAAAGAAGCTTCAAAGTGATTAAAATATAACCATCCACATTAGCTGATAGATAAGGTACATGCATTATAATATGGAAATTCACCAGTCTACCATATTTTCACTTGTGCGCAAAATCAAAATTCAAAATTCCAACGAAATGATGTTTGCCATGTGTCCATAAGTTGAATGGAAATATTTGCATATTTTACACCACCTTCCAGAGCCAAACCTTGTATTCTAAAGATACTCATTCTTGAGCTATGTAATCACCAATGCTTGTAGGATTGAACCACGACAATGTTTTGAAGAAAAAAACCACATTATATCATAAAGTAAAAATTCTCAAGGTGAAACTAGTTGAGAACATAAACCAGTGTCTGAGGAATCTAGAATAGAATTTGATGAAGTTAAAGATATAATGGGGCAAAAAAATAAAGCAAAACTAGATGATCTAGAAGAGTTCAAAAAATATCCTAAAATGGTGAGAATTCTTTAGCAAGTAGGTCTAATGGCATTTTTGGATAAATTTTATGACAATTCGGAGGGTTTTTGGTAGCAGAGTTTGCTCGCACTCTTCGAAATAGCAGGGCAACCATCAATGACATAAGAATTGAGGTAATTCTCTTGGTTTTTAGTAGAATTATTGAATTACATTTTCACGCGTTAGAAATCACCAAATCTATTAGGAATACACTTTCAAAAATTATTCAAACATTCTCTGCAGTAGGAGATGTAAAACCTATTATGCAAATTAATAATAACATCTATAAGAGAGAAAAAAAAAAACAATATTTAAAAACCCTAGGATGAAGTTGTAGTCTAGGCTATCAAATTCATGACTTGTGAGGGACAATATGATGTATTTTTAGGACATAATATGAAAATACTCTACCATTTGAGGTATGGTAACCAACACCCTAAAGTGAAAATCAATATCCCTCTATACCTACATCAAGAGTTGCACAATATGGCTAAGAGGTATCAATAGGGAAAGGTATCCCTTAAACACCGTGGGTTTATAAAGCTTATCTGTAATATAATTTTAGGGGAAACCCTCAAATTTTCAACAAGTTCTTTGCCTCCTAGAATGAGTATATTGTTGAAGAGGAAGAACCAAGATCACAAGCAGAGGAGGAATATGTTGGAGAAGTAGAGTCCTCTTATGAATAAGTAGATATGGTAGAAACCCCTAAAAGTAATATAGATGAGAGGATTACACTTGCATCTGAAGGAACTCCCTCATCCCCTCCTGGTCTACCAAATGCTAGGACCAAAGCACAGAGAAAAATGAAAAATTAACCTAAACCTATAGAGCAGAGAAAAACAAAGAAAGTGACTTTCTATGAAGAAGTCACAAAGATTTCTACTCAAAAATTTGCACGGTTAGAGCCTAAAGAAATTGGGTCATAAGCTAAAGTAGCAAATTCCTTGGAGGATGAAGAAGTAGACTTTGAATTTTATATCAAAACTATAGAAACATCTTCTGTAGGAATTGAGTAGGTTAAGGAACCATCAGTTCAATGAAAATTAAAGAGGTCTTCCAGATTTAAAGGACATGCTATTGTAGAGGAGCAAGTTGAGGAACCAGAGGTTGAAATCCCAACTCAACCACCTTCACCCCCTCCTCTAATAAGAAGCCTCAGGAAAAGATACCAAGGTACAACTACAACTGTAGATAATATACCTACAACACCATACAGTCATAGAAGGAGAAAATTGATACTCCAACAAGATGAAGATGAAGTGACTAAGAAAAATCTAGTCCAAGAACATAAAATTTTATTTCTATAACCCTTTAATCAAGAACATGAGTCATTTGTAGGGTTTTGAGAAGTTGGAGAGTCAATCTCACCACCTGATACATACCTACCCACCTACTCTTCAATAACTAAGGAGTACAAATAATATGAGTTAGATGACCATGTCAAAGCTGCCATACTAATCATAAGGACTCAACAAACATGGATTAAAAAATGAGATGCAATAATAAAAAAAAGATGAATATATCAACCAATTGTTGCAATAAATAGAAGAGTTGAGAAGGAAAATGACACCATTTGAGGCATTACCTAAAAATTTAGATTCTGAAAAAGAAATGGCAAAGATTCTACTTGCATTGGTAGGGCATATTCTAGAGGAAGAAACACAAGTTGAAACCCCACAATTACCTCACATACCTGAGGAGGATACCTTGGAAGATGCACCTGATCATTTTGTTTTTATTACTACTACAATTTCATAGCAACATACAACACAAGAACCAACACCTGAACAAGGGATGGATAAGGGATTATTCATACTGTGGAAATATTAAACACTCTATAGATGGACCCACAATAGAATTTGTAATCATATTTTGCACAAGAATCCATTTCAAAACTTTTAGACGTAGCTCTAGAACATTTTAGGTTCACTCTGAAACATCCTACAGAAACACAGGTTCATTCCAGAGCAACTCTGGAACATCCAAAAACTATGTTAGAAGACCCTAAAAGTTTTGCAGAATAATAAATAAAACAAAGCACATCATAGAGTGAGGTTCCTGAAGCTCAAATCACCCCACCACAAGTAAGTATACCACCTCAGGTAGATCCAAATAAAATGTTAATAGTTTTGTTTTTACGGTGAAAATAGTATAGATAGGAGTTCAAGTTGACCTGTTGCCAAAAAATCCATCGATAGTGCATCCACCTGAGATTATTCCATTGGAAAAATATAACGAGGATATTTCAAATTGGATAGCATGCTACCAGACATTAGAATCACACATTGTAGTCTTGAAACCCCTAAAAAAATAGAAAGAAGCACAGGCTGCAAAAAATGTTGATTTGAACTAAAAGGTGCAAAAGTTATGCTAGATTATAGAAGATTTGATACAATGCAAAAGGCCTTCTAGGATTTACAACTTGATCCTCCAAGAATTCTTCTTCAAATGGTAGGTAATGCATATTTTTTTGGGGCTCACTTATAATTTAGATTCTACTCCTAATTTTCTAGAGGTATATTTACACAACCCTGAAGAACAGAAAACCTGGTGTGTGAGTTCTTCTTACACAAGTATATCATGCCAGAGGATGTACAATTTTTACCTCATATTTACATAGGGGACATACAACTTTGATCCTTTATCTCCACTTTGAACAACCAATTGTATTGGGATTAGGAGAAAAGGAGGAATAAGGAAATAGAATTAGAGATTGGGTTATTGTTAAGCCATATTCAACCTAACCACAGAGCACTCACAAATTAGCATTTTACGATGATGAACAACTTGGAGATCAGATGCACGTATTTACTCAATCTGAAGGATAACATGGTTTACTGTCAATAGTTTTGCATGGAAAATTTTGTAAATGCTTTGTCAGATTATAAAGTTAGATGGGGATAATTGCCTATCTCCTTGTAGAAAAAGGAGCCAATATCACCTACTAACCTATTATGGTCACATAGGAGGATAAAGGTAGTAATGCAGACAATCATGACATTGAAACATCAAAGGATAGGGTTGAGATTTAGGCCACCAACTATAATTACTTTTGTGCCTTACTACTTTGATTTTGATATATATCCCGGTGAATAATTTTAGAAATGGTTATTTGAACTGAAGCACTGCAGAGGATACTATACTAGAAAACTTAACTTTTGGGGAATTTGGTGCCAAGAGTTGGACCTTAGGGCATCGGTAGCCCACCAAAATGCATGAGGGCATGCATCAGGTTAAGTTGGGAGAATTATGAGGCCTAGGAATACCTCATTTTGTCATGTTTTGAACATCTAAATACTGCCTAAAAATCAAATATGGTATTATTTTATGTCAATTATGTGATTAAATGCATTATTTGTTAAGTGTTTGCATGATTTAATGTATAGGAGCACTATACCCTATTTTGATTGTTTTTAAGCATCTTTTACTCTATTTTTGCATGATTAGTTAGTGAAAAGTATATCATGAAGTTTGTAGCAAATAGAGTGTGTTGTGATTTATAGTTGCATAATACAATCTGACTAATTTCCTGCTCTAATATAAATTGGTAAGGTGATTTGGTGTAAAATCTAACTTTCTGCTGAAAATAGGTTATTCTAGTTGTAACAACAGCCTCATGCAAATTCCAGCCATCTATCATGAAAAAGGGTGGCATGGAATTTGTTAAAATTATCCAATAGGAATTATGGGTAACTGTTAAAGTAAACATGAAAAAACTTTTGAGCCACCTAGCAGAATTTTTAAACCATCCAAATGAGGCAATAGTACATAAAAAGTGAAACTATAAATACAGTTGGAAACAACATGTAAAAATAGAATTGCAAAAATATAAAGGTCATATACTTGGTCAATAAGGGCACGCGTAAGTGGTTTCAATATTTCTAAAAATGCAAGGGAAGATCATATGTATGTTTGAACATGATCCTATCCAACTAGAATTTGTGGTAACAGTTCAAAACTATTACTCTACCTTATCTTCCAGAGCTGCTATAGAATGAAGGTAGAATTGAACTATTTAGACAAAAAAGGTAGAAATACGTCCTTTTTGGAAGTAAGGGAGAAGAATTAGGTGAGTATAGGTTTTCCAAATATTCTTGCACTATTATTTAACCATTCCACTAGCTGGAGGATGAAAACAACAAGGCAACAATAGAATCTATCTTAAATTAGACCAGGTCTTTAGACACATTAGAAGCGAACAAACATAGAGGTGTCAATTTTGTATGTGCAAAATATGTATGTAAAATATAGTATATATAGAAGCTACCACATTTTTTGAGCTAGGTATACATAGATATTTTAGAAAAATTAATCAATCAGAAGCAAACGTTCTTTTGTAACCGTTATGATTTAAACATTTGAATAAAAAGTGTAGTATTTTCTTCAACCATATGAAACTATGACTCATGCATGATTAGCTCTTAAGTATTGAAGTAATATATTATTCCCTCTACACCAATTATCAAGGGACCACTCTAAGGACCAGAATAAAGGAGCAAAAAGTGTAGGTTTTGACTAGTTCTATTTTTGCAACATTTTTGTCAAATTCCTGTTTTTCACTCATGCAACTATACTAACTTTTGTTTAGCATAGTTTATCTAATGATGTAAAGTGTGTTATGCACTAGAATAATTGCAACTGGTTGAACCTTATTTTTTAACATGTTTTAAACACACTATTTTTTGTAATTCTATTTTTGCAGCAGATTTTGACTAGTTTTTCCAACATTTGTTGATAAAAAAATTCAACCATTTTTGACAGTTTTCAGTATTGTTAAATTTAGCATGATGATTTCAATTAAGCATTTTTCTTTTCAAGTCATTTCCATTAGAAAAATTAAATAGGATTTTCAATTATTTAAACTTTCAATTCTACAAACCTTCAATTGTGCAACTATAGTTAGAATTATCAATTTTCTACAACTATAGCATTTAGATTCAATTTCTGCAATTTCTATTTAGCAAGTTAAATTAATTTAATTTCTGAAAATTAGGATTAAAAGTGAAATTAAAAACCCCAAAAATATTTGTTTCACAAAATAAGCTTGCAACCAAATGATTTGAAATGTGATTTATTGAAACATCCTATCATAGACAGCCTTGGACACAACCCTGGATTTGACAAATCATAAGGTTTAAATGATGGCAATAATGGCACTCATCATGATGCATGTATTTTTATATTATATGTATGGATATTTTGTTAATATAACATGGCAATCTTAATCTAATATTTTACATTTGCATTGAAACTTATCTACATGTTACCATTGGTTTTTAGGGAATTAGAACCTAACATAAGGGTGACACTATCATCAATAACTATTGTCGGTACATGAGGTTGTGTTATCACTATATTAGTCTACCACTAATAGAAAGAGAAAAATTAGTACTACTTAGTGCTAATGTTTATTATTTATTTATTGGATGTCATCATGTTTTTTTTTGGTAAGTTATATATTAAAAGTGGGTTTTTATCAAGGATTCCAAAACCTGATTACAAAGGATCAGATTGCAACATGATACATCAGAATGAATCAAAAGGAAACATTAGAGGAACACAAACAAGAAAAGGGATGTGCCATCCTAAATGCCAAAGGAATGCACAATCCTTTGCTCCAAATAAATATGACTTCCTACGTACCAAAGGAAAAACGAATAGGAAGGGAAATCCCGCCAGAGAACCAAATTTGAATCAAATGGCGCCAATCAATAATTTAAAGGAAACCAAGTGCGGGAGAAAGCACCAAACCGCCCCATACACTAAAAACCAAATTGAAAATTTTCCAAGGATAGGAAAAGGAAACAAGGCCAAGATTTTAAATTTTGAAACAACCCAAGGGCGGGAAAACCAGAAACCACCCTTGGGAAACAGGCTTGAGAGAAAACAACTTCCCACGTAGGGGAAAACCAGGAAGAAATAGAAAATCCACCATGAACAAAGGGGTGGATCAGTGAAGCAGAATGAATCATACAAGGAGAGTGCAAGATTAAGAAACCTGAAAAGACCACTCCTTGAAATCCTTTAAAAAATGAAACAACATAAAGAGGAAAATTATAGGCTACGAAATCTTCATGTAGTGGAACAACAACCTGGAGGATGGTGCATCAGTGGAACAGAAACAAGAGGAACTTCCCAGGTTATGAAGTCCTCAAGAAGGAAAAAGGAAGTATTCAAGAAATAATGATCCAACATAGGAAACATCAGTAGTGGAACAACACATCAGAAGAAAAGGCAAGAAAGTGCCACAGGAATTCAAGGAGGAGTCACGAGGAGGCACATCTGCCAAAATAAGAACCCAAAATAAAAAGAAGCAGCCAAGCATACCTAAAAACCTTCAACACCAAATATTCAAGAACGTAGAGAAGGAAAACCTGCAAGGAACCAACAACAAGAGAAGCAAAGGACCATCCATGAAGCCACAAAAGGAACTGAGAACCTTCAGGAACCAATACCACGAACCCAAAGAGTAGAGTCACAGTAGAAAGTACGTGGTAAACCCCAAAAAATTAAAGGATGTTGTGCAAAATTGCTCATGTCACCATGTTACAAAGAATTAAACTTGCACCATCATCTATTACAAGTGAATACTAGTGTGAAGGGGGACCTATGTAAGTCTGACTTGCTTAGATCATAAAAACTATACTAATATTTTTCATAAAGAAATGAACAAAATATAGGATCCTCTTGCACCAAAATAGGTTGCATAAACACATCTAGATAGAAATGAACTTCCCAAAAATCACCACACTATGAGAAGCATATCAATATTCAAAAAATATGAAAGAGAAATTCAAAGGTAAAATTATTCATAAGGCAAGTGGATTTATTTAGAATTAAAAATTCAAAAAGAAAAAGTTAGTCCCAAACTTAAAGGTAAATATTAGAATAAAAGTCAACCATGATGAAATAATCTAAGAAAAATTACATTAGGTATATGTGGTGATAAATCACTACAATTTAGTTATATTGGATGCATAAGATGATGAAGTTCTTGAGCCTAAAACTATGGGGGCACAATTCATGCCAACCTAAGAGGGTTCCGTATTAGAATTCACCAAGTATATATCTCCAAAGGGTAAGGACATGTGTGGAAACCTTCAATCTATGTGGGACAGTTGATCACCTAATAAGAATATGGCCTACAATGAGCAATTCAAAGCCTTTTTTGTGATATCTAAGCTAGGACTTGGTATTTATAAATTTTTATGAGCTTTTTAAATAATAACTAATAATACTCCATTATAGGAGGATCAATCCAAACTTCATATATGGAAGAATCAGAAGAGCTCACTATCATTTACATTGGTTTGGGTAAGTGGCTTTTGACACCTCATGCATCATTTTCCCACCAAATATTCAAGAATATCCTTAATGGTGTAGAATGGAAAAGAGGAAACCAACAACTAGGGGAAGAAGAGGGATCCTTGAGATCACTCTATGATGATGGAAGTCAAAATAAATATACTTCCCCACATTCATCAAAAAGGGAACCACTAAGATGAAAGCATCTCTACCTCAACATAAAAACTATTTGAATTATTAACATATTTGCACACATGAAAATACCTTGGGGAAAATACCCTTGGCCATAGAGCAAAAATTGGTATGGAAAAAAGGGGGAAGGAATTGCAAAGCATAATGAAGATAAAACATTAAAGGCATAAAAAAGGAAAGAATAATTGAGATTTTTTGATTGGAATAAAGGTGAAAAAGAAGAAAGTCCAATGGAGTGGCTTGTTGACACTCTTAAAATACCCAAGGATAAGGGGTAAGAAAATTTCTCGATCAGACAAACAAGAAAACCCCAATGATGTGGGCAAAATGCTAAGGATTTTTTTTGAATTAGTAGGCAATTCTAGAAGTAGACGAATGTACCAATACTAAGAGGAAGGTAGGTGAGCAAATAGATTCCCAAGAAGAGTGAATGAAGAAAGATAGTGCATCATTATTAAGAAAATATGGACTATCTACTAGGAATACTTTGACTCTACAAATCAAGTAAAGGTAGGTAAACCATTACAAAAGATAAATCGGGACCTTCAACCATTATAGTTGTATACTAACATAAACAATGGCCAAAGGCAACCTCATTAAATATTCAAAATTACTAAGAAAAGATAACAAAAAGTTAATTTATTCTAAAAATTTTGGAGGGGATATTTCCCTAATGTAAATCTATAAATAGTTGTAGTTTAAGTTGTAAAAAGGATTGGTAAGTTTGCAACTGTATTCTTTTGTAAGCTTTCCCTTCATTTGTTTTTGTAAAAATAGTCAGCTCTTGAGTGGACTATGGGAAATTTTGAAACCCCACTTTTGGCACAGTCTTTGTAAAATATTTCTTCCATATATATAGACGGGATCCTATGTCAAATTTTTTGTATATCCATTTGTGGCCTCCTACTGACCTATTTATATGTGTATATATTTGTTTGTAATATTTTATCTATTATTGTATTTTATTGAGTGTATGTGTGTGAGGGACCTATGTATGTTTTTGACTAGTCACATATTTGGATCTCCAATGGAACTCATCTTCTTACACATGCATATACCTAATAACTCTCATATGTGCTTCACTGTGTCAAAGAGAGGAAGTGTTCACCACTAGCTTAGTGGATATTTTGATGCATCACCGCATTTTATTTTGTGGAGTTATTATTATTTTAATCTCTAGCATCCTTTTTTCCTTTGTTGAGCATAATGTACCTTGAATATCACATCCTAACAAGGATCTAGCCTTGTAAAAAAAATCTTAGAGGCCCTTGATTAAGCTGAATCTTATGCTCTCAATCATGACCCTCCTATGTTACTCTTGGTAAGGCATGATTGCCCCACTAGGGGTAATCAAATATGATAATAGTTTAGTGAAATGCTTTATGGAACTCTAATGATACATCATTAGTCCAAAAATAGCAGCGAGGAGTAGGGCTTAGACTTGGTGAGGGTTTTTATTTGTTATCGCTTATTAAAGCACATATTTACTCACTTGGTGACTCTATTCTAGAATGAACACCAAAATAAGTTGATGTTATAAATACTAGACCAAATTTTGGGTGAATACCTTAGTCTACCTACCTTTTAGAAGCACAAGCTTGTATTCACCTAGAAACTCCACCCTCAAAAAGAAATCAAAAAGTAGCTAGATGAAGAATCTATGACTAGATTTTTGCATCCACAAATTATGATAAAATTTGTTGCCACCACTTGTAACCATTTTGCAAATAAGGAAAGCTACAATACATAACATGGCTACTCCAACTCCACCATCACCCTCTAGGATGTTCCCTTTCTAAAATAATAGAGGTCTTTTATCACCACCAACACCAAATGAGATATGGGAGAAAATAATCCAATCCACTTTGAAGTTGCTCACATATTTCACAAGGGAAGATCTCACCTCCCCCATCAAGCACCTTAACCATGTGGTGAGCCTATGCATGATCTATAACATATCATAAAAAAACATGGCTTTGAGGCTATTGGCCACATTCTTTAGAGGAAAATCCCAAGAATGGTATATAACACTCCAACTTGAATTGATCACCCATTAGGACTAGCTTGACAATATTTTTATGGAAATATGTAGAGAAAATGCAGATGGAGTATCACTCCTACAATAACTAGCAACAATAAAAAGAACTCCCATAGAGGTAGTAGAGGACTTCAACCTCATATTTCATAAATCTTGGCATAGAATACCTAAGTAGATGCATCACCCACTAGGCATGGCACTCATATACTATTTAAAAGCCTTGTATTATAAGATTTTAATGATGATTAAAGTTAGAGGAAACTCCATATTAGAAGCCTATTAATTGGCCATTCAATTTGAGCATGATTTGATTCATATTGGAAGGTTGGACCCTAGGCTTACCATACCTCTATACCCCAATTTTCAATCTCTAACTACCACTATTCAACCAATGACCTCTCAATAATTCTCTCATTCATCATTAGTTGTTGCATCCTCATAAAATCCAACCCCAAGGTACTTACATTAATATCTAATGAAATGTTAGCTATAAGGAGGGAACATAATTCCCTGAGATACCCCTATTATAGCAACTACATATTCCCCTTCCCATTGGGAAAGCAAGGTTATAAAAACCCATCTAATGGATATCCTAGGCCTTAGTTAGAGAGAATCAATAAAATTGTCAAACCCAAGCACAACATCAAAAAATAGTCTCGATGATCACTTGTCTACAAAAAAATTTCCTAGTCATGCTATGGAGTTAGCTCCCATAGTAAATAATTATGTACAGGATCCTACCTCATAGTACTAACCATATTTCAAAATATCCCTCAGCTAAGACAATGTAGGAGAAACATCACAATTTTTTTCCATCGTAACACATGAGATGATTCCACCCTAGGAATACATTTCATACTTAAATGATAAAATTTAGACACAAAAGCACATCTCTATGCATTCCACCATGAAACCTGACTATGTTTCATAAGAACAAATATTAGTGGCATGGGATGAAGAGGAAATTTAGGCAATATCTGATAAAATGGGAAACATAATGGCTGAAAGACCTTAGGTCTGACTAGATTATCTATCAAGGTCTAAGAAGTTGGAAATGGAGTACAAGGAGAAGAGAAATTCATCAACCCCTAGAAATCAACACAAGTCAACCTAGTTAGAACAAATTTTAGCTATAATACCTCAATGGTTAAGGAGACCTATACCTTATACTATCCCAATATCCAAGTGGTATAAAGGCCTAAGGCAACTAGATTACGGTAGCCAAATATGGCTTGGGACTATTGATAGCCACACTACCAAAAGTTTTGTTGTTCATTGATCATAACGCCATAGTGACCCCAAGGCAAAAATCATCATCATTAGAACCAACCAAAAATAGTCAACTAATTTAAGAGAGACCATGTTTAGTATCTCTAGGATATTTCAACCTAGTAGATCACTTAAAAAAATCCATTGTATCGGTCCTAGTTTGGAAAATCTTATCCATTCTAGGGCAGAAAGAGCACTTGCAAAAATCCCTAGAAGAAGAAGTGAATAAATGCAAGCAACCTTAAGGTATGATAATATTGTAAATCTCATCCCCTAGACCTAGTAGATTTAAAACCCTCCATTCTATCTAACCATTGTCTACCAAGATAGGATAATCCATTATTATATTATAAATTTTAGGGTACATATGTTTGTTATGCCAAAAGAAATAGTTGTAACACCCTAAACTAAACCAACCCAAGAGAGAGATAATAAGTTTTTCTAAAAGTGTTTACAAGATATCATAATTGTTTTATAACATAAAGGCATAACCATATTTTGAGACTTAGTCACTGTAGACGATTCTCAAATTGATGGGAGTGGCTAATATCCTATAGTTTTGGGGTTCATCTTTATAAAAATCCATGGTTTGAGAGGATGCCACAGTGGTCACCCCATATTTCTTATACTCTCCTTAGGTATAAGATAATTTTACCACTACATAGGGATTATCCCTTTTCAATATTTAGAAAAAGGGGACACCATTTCTCTAACCATACATAAGTTCATATATGTAGGTTATCTTTGGCATAATTACTTAAAGCCTAATTATCTCATCTCCATAATGATATAACTAGTGTATTTGTGATTAATTACCACACCTTTACAATGGACTAATTAAGGCTATTACCACTACACATGATAATACACATGGTCACATGATCCTCCTATTCAAGGTGCCATCACTTGCTTCAACCTACGTTATTGCATCTACATAATATTTCCCTAGGTATTGGGTTCATCTAATTTAGGAGAATATAACACGGCTACCAAATTTTATGCCCTCTCCTTCAAAAGACCCTCCCTTAATAAACCCATAAATGCATTAATTATTTTTCTAGAAAAAAGACAAAAACTCTCTCTTAGAAATGAAAAGAATCAGTCAAGTTTTAAACATAATAACTCAAAATTTTCCATTATGCCATTACAAAATTTATTTTCCATTTTTATTTTTAATAATAAATGAATATGAACAACTAAAATTCCAATATTCAATATTTTTTTCACTAATACCAATATACAATAGATGGAATTCCACAATAATCATGAATTCTAAATTCACAATACATATTTAAATAAAAAATGAAGATTTCTTTGTATACAAGGAGATCATTACATATCTACATGTCATTTATATATGTAGATATGTAATTATATCCTTGTAGATATGTAGAATATAGTCTAAAGATATCATGGGTGTATTGGTAAGGATATCATTACATTTGTATTAAATATGCGAACTAGTCGAGTATGAGAACAAAATGGTCTTCTGTGTTGAGTGACACACTCAAGGCCATCTCAGGGTTTAGTACCCAATACTCAAACCTCCCAAGGATTTGAGAAAGAAGGAAAATAGCTAGCATTTTAAGTCTTCAATTAGGGACCATATGAAATCCACTTTGATGTTCAAGAAAGCTAATCATAAATAAATTTAGAATAGTGATAGGTAACCTCATCATGCTCTCTCTGTTTAAGAGAATCAATCAGGTCAAACTCCAAAGGATATATCCAAAGGAAAACAAGTGGTGAACCCTTACCAACAAACCACTCAGGAAAATATATGCCTCTTGTTTGCCTTCTCTAATCATTTTATCATCCTATCTAAATCTAATATATTTGACTTTGATGATAGAGATGAATTTATTTTTCTTGAGTCTATCCCTTTCTCTCATGATGTTTACCTCTATGTCCAGAATCACTCACTAACTAGATCAGGACCCTCACATCCTCCCCCTCACCATCGTATCCTAAAATTCCTTGAGCAACATGGGATCAACCCTTTCAAAACAATTCTTACCAACCTAGATATACATAGTTCTGATGAACTATACAACCAAAACCAATATAAATATCACCCTCCCCCTAAAGGTTTTAGTCCCAAGCACACTAAAAGCTTAAATAAGGCTTCCATCGATGTTAGAAGTGACAAAAAATGGGAAGATCCCCCATATTGGAGCAAAGGAAAAAAGTGATCGAAGATGAAATTTAAAATGGCACTCAGGCAACCCTATTCGTAGATGTGTTTGTGTAGGCGCACGATGAAGTAAAAAGAATCAAACTTCCCTTGCAATAGGGCAAAGAAGAAAATAATGTTTCCATAAAAAATTCAAAATGAAGATCCTCTCATGGAATGTGAGGGACCTCAATGGTCATGCCAAGTAAATATTGATTGCTACCGTGAGGAAAGAAGTAAAACTCATCATTTTTATCATGTAGTAAACCAAACTTGATGACACCGTAATTGAGAAGATTGCAAGATGTATATGGAAAAATAATGAGTTTACCACAAGTTTAGCTCATGGTTCTTTAGGACGATTCCTCTATTTTTAAAACCCCTCCAAGGTTGAGGGGAGACTTGTTTCCTCTAACAGAATTACCAATGTTCTCTTCTTTAGTAAATATACCAACACTAGTTGGGTCCTATCAAATATTTATGCTCCCAACACCCCTCATGGTAGGGTAAATTTATGGAATACTCAACCAAATTAGGACCATCTTCTCCAATCATCCTTGGATCCTCACTGGAGACTTCAATTCCCCACTGTATTCATCTTATAAGAATGGTGGAAATATCATCTCACCCAAAAAATATGAATATTTCAATGATTTTATCGATAATAATGAATTAATGGACGTTCAACTCAAGGGAACCAAATTCACATGGAGCAACAAGAGGATTGGAGATCATCACATTCAACTCAGGCTTGACAAGTTCCTTATTTACAAGGAGGTCATCCTCTTTCTTGGGGATACCACATTCTAATCCTTTCCTTAAATAGGATCATATCATAATCCCTTAGTATTTTAAGGTCTCAAGCCACTGGTATTTATGGCCCCCTTTCATTTCAAGGCTATGTGGATTCAACACCCTGACCTCATGGAACAAATTGCAGAATGGTGGAACCAAAGCTTTTTAGGACCAGTCATTGTCCAAGTAGCAAAAAAACTTTGCTTTATCCAAAACAATCTCAAGGTGTGGAATAAAGAAGTATTTGGCAACAGTTTCGATAATAAACATACCATCAAGGATAGACTTCAGATCATTAAAAATCAATTTCAACTAGGAGCGAAGAAAGAAGACTTTTAGTTGACAACCATAATATCCTAGCAAAGGAGAAAATATTCAGGATGTAAAAGTCCAGAGTACTTTATCTCAAGGAAGTATATTCTAACACCAAATTCTTCCATGTTTCAACCCTAAGATATAGGAGCTCCAACACAATTAAGGAATTAATCAAAAGTGATGGGTCCATCACCTCCAACATTCATGAGATCAAGTTTGAAGTGGTAAATAATTTTAAATTCATTCTTGGATTTCAAACCCCTTATTCTAACCAATCCCATGAGTCTCTGCTTGACCATATTCCCAACCTCATAACTCCCAAAATGAATACCCATCTCAACCAAAGTTTTTTCCATGATGAAATCAAACAAGCTCTATTCTCCATGCAACCTGATAGCTCAATGCCCTAATGGTTTCTCTCCTTATTTTTTACAAACCTTCTAGAATACTGTTGAAAATGATGTCTACAAGGCTATTCAAGATGTCCAGTAGACAAATTCCATCCCTAGGGATGTAAATTCAACCTTCCTTGCCTTAATTACCAAAGGTATTTTTTGTAGATCTACTTCCTACTTCCAGCCTATACTCCTTTGTAATGTGCTTTATAAAATTATAACCAAAGTCATAGCCAACATAATGAAAGGTTTTCTCCCTCTCATCATTGATCCCTATCAAGGCAACACTATACCAAGTAGAACCATTACTAATGGATTAATAACCATCCATGAACTTATTCATTCTATCTCCCAAAGCAAAAATCATGGTTTCTTCCTTAAACTTGACATGAAAAAAGCCTTTGATAGGGTATCTTGTGATTTCCTCTTTGCTATCCTCCAAATTTTTGGTTTCCACCTTGAATGGATTAACCTCATCAAAACTTGCATCACAACTGCATGGTTCTTGATCATTGTCAATGGGTCTACTGCAGGCTACTATATGAGTTCTAGAGGGCTAAGGCAAAATGATCCTTTATCCCCATTGTTATTCATTACCTTTTCTGGGTCCTTAGGAACCATATCAAGCATCAAATATACCTCCTTCCTAAGACCAGTTACCCACCAATAATTCAGTGATGATACTATTTTGGCTACCCTTACATCCATTGTTGAAGCTAAAAGTATCAAATTTATTCTTAACATTTATGAAGATGTTACGATCCAAAAGGTAAACTATATTAAAATCAAAATCTATTTCATTGAAACCCCTCTAGCTAGGCAGTCCAAGATAGTTCATATTCTTAAATGCTTTATAGCTGATCTCCACACTTTGTACCTTGGCCTCCCTCTTTTTGTAGGTATTCCAAGCAATACCATGTGGAATAATATCCTTGAAAGACTCCAAAAATTATTACTAGATGGAAGGGTGCCATCCTTCACCAAGTCACCAAATATACCCTCATATTGGCCTACCTCCAAAGTATACTTGTTTATTTCCTATCCATTTTTAAAGCTCCCATAGCTGTGTGTACTAAAATTGAGCACATCCTGAAAATATTTCTATGGTCGGGTTTGAACAATAAAAGAAGGTTACTTTGGTATCCTAGGATAGATTTTGCTCTACTGATGTCCAAGGAGGCCTTAGCTTCAGGAGGATAAATAATATGAATATGGCCCTCATAGCAAAGTAAGAATGGAAGATATTCACCAATGCTAACATCGAGTGGGTATCAATAGTAAAAATAAAATACCTCCAACACCATAGTTTTATGGATGAAGGAGTTTCACAACCCAATTATACCTTCTAGATTTTGATTCTCCAATCTAGATCCATTATCCAAAAAGGAGCTAGATGGAAACTTGGATATGGTCAGTCTATCAAATTCTAGTTAGATCCATGGGACTGTAGTCATCCCATTATTGATAATCCTAACCTCACCATTTTAAAACATATTATTGATCATCTCTTTGGTAGCAAAGTTTCCAACTTCATCTTGCATTCCCATGGCCATCCATCTTGGAAACCCATACCATCTGCCAATATCACCAGAGATCACCTACCAGAAGCTAGGGCCCTATCCTACCTACTCAATCCATGTGTTATTACCTTAGCATGACCACTTGATCATCCCATATAAAAATATTGTAATAGTGGCCTCTTTACTATCAAATATACCTATATTCTACAAGAAACTACCCATGCCTATTCAATCTCAGTTAATCTCATTTTGTAGAAAAATGTCATTCCTAAATACAAAATTCTCTTCTGGTTGAATCTAAACCATAAATCAAAAGTGGTGTCATCCTTCCTAACTACTACTACCTATGCTCATTTGGGTGGGAATCCACCCATAACCTGTTCATTGAGTGCAAATTCTATGTAACAAACCTAAGTTTTCTCCTATCTACCTTCACTATTGGTTGGGTATGACCCAATTATCTTGTGTACTTATTTATTCAATGGCCTAATCCCTTTTGCAATACTAGGATCAAGTCCCTATGGACCTTATGCAACCATTATTTTCTTTGTAAGGTGTGGCTCAAGCAAAATAATAGAGACTTTTCTAACCTTTCCAAGGATCCCATTTATGTTGGCATGAAAATGCTCTGTTTTGCTATTAAAAAAACTCAACTCATCCTTTGTTCTCAAGATCCTAATATTGGTATTGAGGCCAACATTGCTATTTATCTTAACCTATCCTTAGGGATTTCTAAACCTTCATCTCAAATTAGTAGCAGAGCTAATGCTAAATGGATTACCCCACTTATAGGATGGCCAAAGTTAAATTTTGATGGATATTCTAAAGGCAATCTCGAAAGAGTTGGAGGAGGTGGTGTTGTCTGAGATCATAGTGGTAAAATTATCAATACTTTTATAAAACACTTAGGCATCCAAACCAATCATGTTGTAAAATCCAAAGCTCTCTTCTAGGGCCTAACCATTGCTATCAACCTCCAGTGTAGGTTCATAGTTGAAGGTGACTCTTTGAACGTTATAAATTACACCAAAAGGGATAAAATCCCAATGTAAAGAGTTAGCATCATCATATCTGATGTCAAAATACTCCATCATCATCATCCTAAAACTAATATTCAACATGTCTTTAGGGAATCTAATCAAGTGATCGACTCTCTGGCTAATTTGGGATCCAATAATGAGTTCCTCACCATTTGGGATAATGACTTTCCCTAACCCCTCATTGATACCTTTATTCATGATTTTCTGCCATCCCTTTGAAGCCTTGCTTTTGGTCACTAGGGTTGGGTGCATTACCTTTGGTCTAACTCAGGTTTCCTTGCTCATGATTGATCTACACTAGTTATTCATAATTACAACCTAGATGTTGACTTGGTGGGTCATCTTACCTAATCCTTTTCACCCCCTTCTCTACCATATGGCCACCTACTATCCTCAAATCCACATCACCTACCTTATTATCCATATTAATTGCTCATTTTCCCTCTCCCGTATGGCCACGTCCATCCCTCCAACCCCCATCGATAGACCTGTGTTTAATGACCAATCCCAGGCCCTTATAGTTTTTATCATCAATACCTCCTTTAATTGAAGCATTTTGATTGCCACCCTTGATTGCAATCATTTCCAAGACATTATTTTATCCAACACTACTAACATGAATGATGAATTAAACCTTCCTTGTGGGTATCTTTCTCATATGAAGAGAGTTCATCACACCATGGCACACAAAACAATCTCTTCCACTATCCAATACATGCAATGATGATAAAATTATTTTTAATACAAAACCTTTGGTATTCTTGATGCCTTTAAATCAAAAGACTAGAATGGTTTGTTTCATTACCCACTCATAATAATTTTTCCTTTGTTCTTATTCTACCTTTGTCTCATAGCTCTCCTTGAGCCTAAGATCCTCAAAATTGACCTTGTAATCGAAGGTATCCTTGGGTCCCACAGCTTCATCCTATTCCTAAAAAAGTTTAGTGGCAACGATGAAGACGTGTCCAATTACATTTTCTAATCATAGAATAAAGGAAAAATTGCCATCCATGGTATAGAGTTATGGGTTTTCCAATCGATGAGTGCACCATCAAGTAGGATAGGCACTCTTTCATAGTGGAAACAAATAATTTCATTGACAAAGGTAAAATTATTATTTGGAAAAATAGTGGTATAGTGAGAAATTCCCTACATTCTCTTTGGGACCTAGTTATGGTACCTATCATGTAGTACCTTAGTGTTGATAATGTCAATCTCTCTCTACGTATTTTACATCTCACATTTTTAAATCACCTTAGGGACATTAATTTTATCAACATTCCTTATTATGTATATAACTCCATCAAGATTTCCATTGACAATGTAAGAAATAGGAATTCAACCTAACCAGTCCACTAGGGTCTACATCTCATCCTGTATAAACATACCCTTGAAGAATATACCAAAACAATTGTCATATCCTATAAACCCTTTAATCCTCCCAAGGATAGTGCCAACCAAACTACCCCTACTCATGAAGTGCATAGTGATGAATATGATCCTAATTTTGTCTCCCCTAAACCAAATTTGAAGACCCCTATTTTTGCAAAGACCCCTAGATCTTTGAAGCAAGATTCTGAGTATTTTGGGTTTGATTTTAGGCATCGATATCTCAGATAGCTCAAATTTCAAGAAATATCAACTAAGGCTTGATGTGTTAACCACTTCAATAATGTGAATACTAAAAGGACCCCCTCAAAAGTATCGCCTAAATAAAATTCTGATGATGGAAATTTTCTTGAGCATATCTCTACCATTGTGCTTTAGAACTCCATCCTCAACCATGTTCCTAGCTATGTATCCAACCTTTCTACTATCACCAACACTGCCAAGGCTGCTTAGATGATCTACCACCAAGCTGTGAAAACTTTGTATGAGCTCCACGACAAACTCATATAGTTGTTCAAGAATGAATATGACACCACCAAAGTCCAAGTGGATGTTACCAGTGATTTATTATCTTTTCTCCTTGTTTGTAATCGAACCCTTCTGGTTCTTTTTATCCTAGGTTTTTCCCACAATTTTTTATGCCTGTGTTGGAGGGATCTTCCCTATGGATGACCTAGTTTTGCATCCTATGTGTATTTTGATTTTTTTGCCCTAGGTAAGTCCCATGGCTTTGTTTCCTATGTGTATTTTTGTAAAAAGGTTTTGGGGGCCTTTCAAAACCCATTTATCAATCTACTAAAAAAATATGTAAGAGGTACATTGTTCTTCATATTCTACTCATCCAAGAGGAATAAATCAAGGTGATTTAGCAAAGGCTCAAGGAAGTAGTTGATTACCAAAGGAGCTATGTGAATATGAAAATACCACCAAGAAAATTCTCTATGGGGGATAAATTCGTTTTAAGGATGTGACTAAATAAAAGTGCCATCAAGTCAACTAAGTTGGATCCTTATTTTATTGGGCCATGAAATAATTTATAGGATTAGTCCAGTAGTCTATTGGCTCGCTTTACCACCCATTTTGTCAAAAATCCATGATACTTTCCACATATCTCTACTTAGAAAATATGTTGTTGATCCCTCTCATGTGTGGAATGTATCTAATTTACAAATGGTATATCCCACAACTATTGAAGTATGATCTATCACGATTTTAGGGGTTCGCTTCAAAATGTTGAGAAATCATACCTTAGATCAATGTGAGGTCCAATGGACCATTTTTTCAATAATTGTGCTACCTGGGAGGATGTTGATATAATGAGACAACAATTTCCATTTATTTTGAATAAAATATCTTATTTTTAGAAAACACAAGGTATTGTGTTTAGTCCTGGGGGGTATGTAATGGCCCATCAGTGTAGGACCTTGTTGTTTAATTGATGTAATGGTGTGTTGATAATTAATGCATGATTATATTTTTTTCTATTAATATGAGTTGATAGTTATACTTTATGCTTACTTGAGTTGGATTATGTTATTTATAAATCATGATATTGTTGATGAATTTTGTGGTTGCAAGACTAGGTACTCTCATGGATGTTTTGGTATGGGAAAACCACAAAATTTGAGAGAAGTGTAAAATGGGAGATGATGGATGTTTAGTATAATAGCCCATAAGGATAAAATGATCATGTTAAAAAATTTGTATTTGTGTATATTGGCTCAAATTCATCATCAGGAAAGGAGGTTACTATAAAAGCAAAAGAGTCCTTACCCCTGTAGTTATCATGATACCTCTTGCTTAGGGAATAGTAATGTTTGTGCATTATATATATCCTTGCTTAGTATTGGATACATCTTAGTTCAGGTCAATCATGTGAGGATAGATTTTGATAAAAGCCCTTGTGTTGCTCACGATCTTAATTTATCATTAAGATGCATTAATACTTGTGTTTCGAAATATAGAACTTAATTTGTTAATGATTTAACAATTAAGGTATTAATAATAATGGTAAAATTATTAACACGTAAAAATATTATATACTAATGTTAACAATTAATATTAGCATTAAACAAAATAAATTCATAATAGTATTAATTAATTTAATACTATGAAATGGGTAAATAATTTAATTACTAGTACCTTTGCTAAAATAGTATTAGTAAATTAATATTAACCTTATCAAATTAATACTTTATAAAAGGGTATAGACACCTAGCCACTTGTCATCCATCCATGTTTCCCAATATCCACCACCCATTATATATATATATATATATATATATATATATATATATATATATATATATATATATATATGTGTGTGTGTGTGTGTGTGTGTGTGTGTGTGTGTGTGTGTGTGTGTGTGTGTGTGTATTTTTAATATATATTTAAATATTAATATTTTATATATTATATTTATATATATTTAATATAGACATATATATGTGTGTGTGTGTGTGTGTGTGTGTGTGAATTAATCCTAGCCCTTTGCCACGTTTTAATCTCATCCATCCATCTACCTTAATCCATGCCACTTGACCAAATTTAATATCCACCCTTCCTCATGTTTTAATATTAACCGCTCAAATTGTGTCATCAAAAACCTAAGGGTTGAATTCCAAATTGACTATAAATGCTTATTATATGATTTTTTCTTATGTATTGCTTACTTCACCATTGGTATCAATGTGATAGATATCATCTTTAGATTGTTCTTTAACTTCATTAAACAATTACCTGCTCATGTGTGTAGTTCTCATTGGCACCATCAATTTTATTATGTAAATTTCTCTACTAGTTAGTTGTGATTATAAAACAAGTTCTCTTAAGTATACTTTCTTGATTTTCTATGATATCAAAAATCAGCCCATGTTTTAAGTATAACAAGAAAGAATTGTCAAATTAGAATGTATAGGTCGATCATTTTACTAGAGTAGAAACGTAATATTAAAAAATTAGGAAGTATTATTTTTTATTATTCAATTAAACTAAATAATTTGTACAACATGAGAAATTATTTTCCTTCCTATGAGTTTTTTTTTATATTACTTACACAACTTGTGGCACGTGAGTCTTGGAGAAAAATGGAAATAAGAAATATTATTCATTAACCTTACGAAACTTAGAAATTACAATGCTTAAATAGGGTTTATTTAACAACCTTAGGGAATATAGGAGAAGTTAGGAAATGAAAAAAAAATAGGAAGGAAAGGAGGAAGGGAAATTGATGTCGAATACCTTTCTTCCCATGCCGTCCAATATGCCCAGTCAGCTGCCGTCCAAGGAGGTAAAAAGGTAAGGTCCAAAGCTTACCATTGTAAACAAATTTTTTACCTTTTTATACTGCTTTAATTTCCAACATTCCTCCCCTTAAATTTGAGAGGACTGACTATACAGTCTCTCAACTTTATATATTGAGCTTTAGCTATACCTTTGGTGAAGATTTCTACAATATTATCCAAAGTGTTACAATATTGAAGTTCAATTATCTGTTGTTGCACCATATCTCGAATGAAGTGATACTTCATATAAAAATTCTTTGATCTGCTATGGTGGACTGGATTGTATGCCAACTGAATGACACTTATTTTATCACAATACAGTTGAGTTGGACCACTTTGAAATTCTCCAATATCTTCAAGAACTTTTCTTAACCATAGGGCTTGAGTACCAGCATGTGTGATGGCTATATACTCAGCCTTAGTCGATGAAAATGCTACAACAGTTTGTTTCTTGGAACTCCATGTAATTAGTCCTGATCCTAGACTAAAACAATTTCTTGTTGTATATTTTCTGTCATCTATATTGCTGCCCCAATCATTGTCACTGAAGCCAACTAATTTCACATAATTACATTTTTGGTAATGGATTCCAAAATCCAATGTACATTTTACATATCTTAATATTATTTTAGTTTCTTGTAGATGCAGCTCAGATGGACTAGCCATAAACCTTGAAACTAGAGAAACAACATATTGAATATCGGGCCTTGTGTTGGTGAGAAACATCAGACTCCCAACCATGCTTCGGTAAGTGGTCATGTCAACCTTTGATGCTCCATCGTCCTTGCTCAATTGGATCCCATGTCCAGTTGGAGTTGCAACTGATTTGCACTACTCCATGGAAAATTTCTTGATCATGTCTCGAGCATACTTGTGTTGACATATGAAGATCCCTTTATTTGATTGATACACTTCCATACCTAGGAAGTATCGCATTAAACCAAGATCTTTCATCTCAAACTGTTTCATCATGGAGTTTTTGAACTCCATATTCATTTTATTTATACTACCCATAAATATTAGATCACCACATACAACTAAACTATGAGAATGTCTACTCTATGATTTAGGTAGTACAAAGTTGGTTCACTTTTGCTTCTTGTGAATCCATACTCACTGAAATAGCCATCAATGCGTGAGTACCAAGCTCTTGATGCTTGCTTGAGGTCATAAAGTGCTTTCTTCAATTTGTAAATAAGGTTCTCCTTTCCCTATTTTTGAAAACCTTGAGGTTGTTGAACATAATCCTCTTATATCAAGTATCCGTTTAGAAAAGCACTTTTCACATCCATGTGTTGAGCATTCCATCCTTTATGGGCTGCTAAGGAAAGAACTGATCTGATTATTTCTTTTCGTGCAACAGGAGCAAAGGTTTCCTCATAGTCAATGCCAAATTTTTGAGTAAAACCTTTTGCTACTAGTATCGCCTTATGCCTCTCAATTCTTCCATCAACATTGTACTTGGTCTTGTAGACCCATTTACACCCAACACATTATTTTCCTTTGGGTAGATTTACTAGCTCCCATGTATCATTATTGTTTATAGAGGTTATTTCCTCTTTCATGGCTTCTTGCCATACATTTTGAGTACATGCCTTCTCATAGCTAGCTAGTTCTAGCTGTGTACTAGCCAATAAAGCATAATTGACTACATCTCCCCTAGGATCATGGGAGTCATCATATCCATACAATTGTAAATTTTCAAGTTGCTACAAAACTGAATTCATCTCACTAGCTTGGATTCTAGTGAATATTCTTTGGAAATTTTGATCCAGCATTTGAAAATATGGATGATGTTGTAATGTTCTTTTGCCTCTCGATGGAGAGTATTTGTCAATGTCCATCGATGAAGAACTTATTGATCTCTATGGAGAAGGAATTGGAGTGGTGGTTGAAATACTTGATGTATTGCTCCTGTATGGGCTTGGAGGGGGTGGTGTGCCTTTGATTTTCTTTGGAGACACCTGTTGTACCTATGAAGAACTTACATCTTGGGACTCATCATCAAAAAAATTCTTTAATGACCCCATTCTCCCCCTTCATAAAAAATTACATCCCTGGATAGTATAACTTTATGAGTCTTGGGATTGTAGAGTCTATATGCCTTTGTAGACTCACAATACCCTACAAATATACAAGCTTGACTTTTTGGATCAAGCTTCTTCCTTTTCTCATTAGGAATGTGTGCATATGCTAAATAACCAAACACTTTGAAGTGATTTACATTAGGTTTCTTTTCATACCACCTTTAATAAGGAGTGACACCATCTAAACTAGAAGTAGGACTTCTATTTAGAATATATACACTATTTCTTACAGCCTCTACCCAATATTTATGAGTTAGATGCCTAGTATGAAGCATTGATATCGCCATTTCAACTATGATGTGGTTATTTCTCTTGGCCACACCATTCTATTGTGGGGTATAGGCAGTGGTGAATTGCATTTTAATCCCACTTGCTTTACAATTTTCAATAATTATTTTAAGGAGTATTAACCTCCTTGATATGTCATAAGACATTTACATAATTCCCACTTTGATTATCTACATTGTTTCTAAAATCTATGAAAAAATCAAAAGCTTCATATTTATGTTTCAAAAAATAAATCCATCACACTCTAGAGAAGTCATCTATGCAAGTGAGAAAATAAGAATAGTTTCTAACACTCTGTGTTTGCATTGGTCCATAGATGTCGAAATGTACTAACTAAAGTGGATAGATAGCTCTCCATGTTTGTCCTTTTGGAAAATTTGACCTTGAGTGCTTTCCCAAAGCACATACTTCACAGACCTCATTTTGTTCATTGATTTTGGGAAGTTCTTTCACCATAGCTTGAGAAGTTAGAAGTTTCAAGCTAGCAGAATTAAGGTGACTATATCGCAAGTGTCAAAGCACACTTGGATTTGTTATAGCTACATTTGTAGTTTGAGCTCCTCCTGGCTCATTAAATTTTAGAGGGAATAACTTGTTCTTGGTCATGGGGACCTGTGTGATGACACGATTACAATTATTTTTATCAAAAATGATACATTGTCCTTCATCAAATACAAACTTGTAATTGTTTTCCAGCATTTGTCCAACACTTGGCAAATTTTTTTGGAGCTTTGGAGTGTAAGAGATGTCATGCACTTTCTTTAGTCCTTCTTTGGTTGGAACCTCCATGGCTCCAATACCCTCTACTTGCAATGTATTATCATCCCCTAACTTGATTTAGGATTTATAAGTGGAATATAGAGTAGCAAATAAATGTTCTTTGCCACTCATGTGGTTTGAACAGCCAGTATCCAAAATCCATGTGTCATTTAGATTCTGTTCTGATTGTCCATATGAAAGAAAAATATTAGAGGTATAATCTTCTTATCCATAATTACCATATTGACTACTACTACCTTATGAATATTTTGACCAATAGTCGAGAGCGAAGTGACCTGGCTTGCCATAGTTGAAACAAGTTGATTTTTACTTGTCACTTCCTCGCCCTTGATTTCCACTTTGTCCTTGATTTCCTCCTTGATTTTGATTTCCACATATTTTCTTATTGCCTCCTCTGTACGAGTTGCCTCCTTTTTTGGAATCGCCTCCTCTGTTTTGGTTGCCTCCTCTATTTTGATTGCCTCCTCTATAGTTGCCTCTGCCTCTACCTCTTTTTTACCTCTACCTTGACCTCTTCCCTGTCATCTTCCATTATTTTCATTGGAAGTGAAGGCCTTATCATCGCCTCCGTAGCTAGTTGAAGGAGTTTCAAGAAACCTCTCTTCATGTGACATTAACGATCCGATTAATGCATCGAATGTTAAAATGGAAAGATCTTTGAATTCTTCTATAATTATGGCAATATGGTTCTATTTTTGTGTAAGTTTTTGCAACACTTTTGTTACAATTGTCTCAAGATTTATTTCTTTGCCTAGTGTAACCATTTTATCCACAATTGCTTTTACTCTAACACAATAATCACCGACATTTTCATCATCTTTCCTTCGAATATTTTCAAAATATCTCTTCAGTTTTTGAAGCCTTACCTGATTCACTTGATTACTACCCTGAAATCCATCACTCAATGCTTTCCATGAAACTTGTGTAGTTGTAAAAGTGGCAATTCTAGGAAATATGCTTTTCTCCAATGTAGCTTGGAGATGAGAAAGAGCAAAAGAGTTGCTATTTTTCTATTCTTTTTGTTTTTTCTTGTCTGTGACACTTAGTGTTGTCTAGTCTGAGGGTTCTGTGTAGCCCTCGTCTATTATGTCCCATAAACCTCTTCCTATGAGCAAGGTCTTCATATTTATAGACCAATACTCATATTCATAATCGTTAAATTATGGTATAGGTAAGCTATTGTGTGAGGCCATATTTACCAAAAAAACTCTCTTTATTTCACGGTTACAATAAAGTACTTTGCTATTTCAAAGAAGTAAAGAAGAAGAAGGAAGAAAGAAAAGATTACAAATTTAAGTCAAATCTGAATTGTTCTACTCTATCATTCACTGCTTATTCCTCTTGATGTGGGGATGCTATCTCTTGATTCACAAAATTATCTTCTACTTCTTCTTCATCGTCACTTATCAATATTATTTTCGATAATTATGGTTCTAATATTTCCACTGAAATATTGTAGTGTGTATACTATGGTTTTTGTGGTGCAACTTGTATGGATTTTGATTGTTCAAATTGAATCCTAAATGAGTAGTCTTCAAATTCTACCTCGTACTCTGAGTTAGGATGACTTTGATGTGTTATCACTGCATTTTGAAGTTGGCTAAACACAATGTTGAGCCCATAACCTCTTACTTTTTCATCAAACCTCTCTACACCTTCTCTTGCTAAAATTGCACATAAGGCATGATAACAACCATTTGGTCTTATCATCAATGCCTATTTACAATTTTACAATTTGATCCTTGGTATCTTTTACAAAAAAAAACTAAGCCTCTTAGGCTTATTACACAAGAGTTCTACAGTTTGTGATTCCTTGAATCAAGTAAAAAAAAAAATAAGTACCCTTTGATTACAATAATTGTCTCTTAGACAATATTTTCCTTTCTTTTATAATATTAAAAAAACTATATTACTATTTAATAAATTAAAAAATAATTGCCCTAATTTTTTTTAAAGAAGCAATTATATTTAATATATTAAATATAATATAAGTAGTTTTACTAATATAAAAAAAATAAAAGAACTTATATAAAAAAAATTTATGGTCTGTAGGAATCGAACTCGCGACCTCTTGGAATAAAAAAATCTCACTAACCAACTCGGCCACCATTGACGATGAGAACCAAAGGGAATGAATACAATTTTATGCTATTTCGGATCTGATTTTTAATTAAAAAAAATTCAAAGCTTTTTTCGTCGCTGGGTTTCGAACCCATGACCTGCAGGAAGGCGAGCGCCTTACGACTGGCTCCTCGAGCCAGTCGAGTTGTGTGGCTCAGTGGGAATGCAAGGGAAGCTTGCATTCCTTGTTATTCTCATGGCCACGATGAAAGAATTTTTTTTTTGGGACTTTTAGTCCCACATCGACCATGAGAGTGCGTTTGAGGTGTTTGAAAACCTCAATGCTCGCATAGTCACTTTATTGCCTTCGGTAAATCAGTTACCACCCTTATGCCTCCTTTAGCCTATTGCATGTTGCCATGTTGCTTGTCGCCTCCTTCTACCATGTAACCCTTCATCCACCATGTTTTCGATTCTCTTCCTACCACGTAATCAGATCTATGTTGGTTCTGTGTCGTTCGGTCTACGTTGGCCTTGCTCTCCTCTCGCCACATGGCACTCTTTGGTTGTTTTATCCTAGGTTTCTCCTCCTCCTCATGTGCTCGTTGTGTGGGACTTCTCCAGACCTCACCTCGGTTCATGATTTGTGGGCCTTCTTTGACCTCACCTTGGATCGTGTGTTGTGGGCCCAACTTGACCTTTCCTGCCATAGTGCTCGTGCTGCTGGTTCCTCCACCTTGATCTTCGAGCCCTCTTCGGCCTCAGATCTGATACCAGATGTGGCATGTGAGTCTTGGAGAAAAATAGAAATAAGAAATATTATTCATTAACCTTACGAAACTTAGAAATTACAATGCTTAAATAGGGTTGATTTAACAACCTTAGGGAATATAGGAGAAGTTAGGAAATGAAGAAAAAATAGGGATGAAAGGAGGAAGGGAAATTTATGTCGAATACCTTTTCGCCCATGCCGTCCAATATGCCCAGTCAGCTGTCGTCCAAGGAGGTAAAAAGGTAAGGTCAAAATCTTACCGTTGTAAACAATTTTTTTACCTTTTTATACTGCTTTAATTTCCAACACAACTAGAATAACTTGTGTATCTAATAACATTTCAATCTAGAATTGGACTACTAATTACATGTTTTTGCTTTTTGTTTGAGCTCATCATATTCAACATATCAATTGTCCTTATCCAAAACTACTATGAAGTTTTTCATAACACACTTCCATTATATATTATCCTAAAATACACATAGCACATTGGCTTGGTGAACATAATATTAATATTGACAATAAATGCACAATCATAGATACAGACACCATGATAGATGGCTTGATAAGTGAAACCCACTTCAACCACCTACTTTTATCTAATCCACGTCCACCTCACTATTCTTGGAACTCAACAAGAAGAGCCAATGCAAAATTATCCATTTACCTTTGCCTAAGCAGAGACATTATAAATAATACAAAGGTAGTGTTATATTACAAATTTAAAAGATGAGATGTATCCACATTTGTATATTTTTATATACCTAGAATAATATTTGTTGCTTCTGATCAATAAGAAACTTTTCCTTGTCATGAAAAAAAAGGTTGCTTCTCATCCCCAATGTATCTCAAACTAGTCTCCATTCCTATTCCTAATTCCTATTACCACTTTGTCCTTCTAGTATTATTCTTTTTTATTATTATCATTGTCTATAACAGTGTTGCTCTCATATGCACAACAAGTTTGAGATAACATGTCCATAACACTCAACACAATTAGGGGTCACACTCACAATGTTGTTGGCACTCATAATATTATTATTTATTTATTTTGTTTTTATTTTTAGATAAATTACTAAAATATTCATAGTTTGTTTTTTAACATAATTTAAGGCACGAGATAAATAAGATTTTTTTTATTTTGATAAATAAATATTTGATATTTTAATTATTGTACATGAGGTCATACATCATCTTCATTTCATAAAAAGGAAACCAGATTAATTAATAATGATATTAATTAATCAATTTATAATGAAATCAACTAATTTATATTTTAGTATAAATTAATCCAAGGGAATATATGTTTCTTGTGTAGCAAAATAACTATAATTGAGTGAAATAAGCACGGTATTATCTCATTTATAACTAATAGGCATTGAAATAATAATTTGAAGTCTATCATAGAACTAAGATCTTGCATTGTTGTTGAATGATTTTATTACATGATGCTTGTTAGGCTTACATATATGTTCAAAGAGTTATCCCGATACCTATACTTATGAACAAAATCACGATGGATAAAATACCTATCAAGTAGAAGATATTAAAAAATAACATTAGACTTAGTTACTATTATGTATTAATGTATTAAAATATAATGTTTGTATTTTGAGATGAGAAAACTTAAAGGTGTCATGTGTAGAAGTTATGCTATGTAATGATTACAATGAGGGAATGGATATCCTTGTAAAAATTCGTGATGTATTGTCATGAATTTATTAATATTGTTCAAAAGTGGAAGATGAATTATTGCTTTTCTTCTATGTTAAGTTTCTTTTGAAACAATTTGTCACAAGTGAGATAGATTATTTGTATTTATTAAAAATTATGATGGATTAATAGGAGAAAGTAATTAATGAAATTTTGTTATGATTTCTAGATGTTGTTTTATTTCCTTTCATGTAAATAAATGAAATACCTAATTTTTAGTGTTATGTAGGAATGAAATACATAATTTCTCTAGTCTTTATAAGTATGCTATTTTGATGTTAGTATTGAAATTTTGGTATTATTTATTATAGAACTTTAGTTTTTTTAGATAGAAAAATATGTTAAATAAGACATTGGGTTGAGAGGGGGGTATATTTTGGGCATGAATTGCTAAGTTCCATATTAGGTAACCCTAGAGTTGAGTTGCACCCAATCCTAGTTGAGTTTGTGGGTAGAAAAATCAACTAGGTAATTTTGGTGAATGTATTTGACAAACCCTAGAGGTGAGGCTTCGATGATCCTAGTAGTGAGTATTAAGATGGTCATTTACACTAATCAAAGTAGTATAGTGGTGGTACCTTGTGGGTAGGCAAGTGTGACCATGATTATATTAGGTGAGTTATAATGGTATTAGTTTCATGGGTAAATAGAACTAACTAATAACTAAGGCATTATGCCATAATAATCCTACATAGATGCTAGTATGTAGGGTTACAAAATAGGCATTACCTTAAGATATATAGGTATTAAAGGGAAAGCCTACACCATGTTCTAGTTATCTCATATAGGGTATTATAGGGAAATGGGGGGACCACTTATTGAATATTTTCTAACAATGAGGTTAGAAGAGTGAACCTAAAGAATAATAGGAAGTTGGCCACTCTTGTCCACTTGAGTATCGACTACAGTAACAAAGAACTCAATATGGTTATGCCTTAGCAATATTGAATTTATTAGGTATTCTTAGTGATTTAATTAATCCTTGTAAAGCTCTCTCCCTAAGTTTGAGAAAGAGGATCTTTACATCTAAAGATTTTACATGTTTTAAACAATTTAAGCAACTAGTAGAAACAAAAATTGGAAGATCAATCAATAATATTCTCTCAAATAAGGGTTATGAGTTCCTATAAAAATAATTTAAATAATTTATAAGACTAAATGGTATAAAAATACAACTCACCACAACTTATTCACTCCAAAAAAATGATATAGTAGAAATAATAAATTGTTCCATTATGGAAATGATACATTGCATGCTAAAAAAAAAAAAATATTGATCATCAATATTGGGTAGAAGCTATTAAAACTATATTTTATATAAAAAATAGATCAACCACAAGAATACTTAGAATTATTATTCTTGAAGAAATCTAGTCAGGACAAAAACCTTTAGTAGAAGATTTGAGAATTTTTGATGTAAAGCATACGTGCACATTCCAAAGCAGAAGAGAATAAAATTATATAATAAGAAACCATGTGTGGGATATTTCTTGTCTATGATGATGATTCAAAAATATATATAGTAATTGAAGAAATCACATAGAAAATATATGTGATCAAAGATGTGGTTTTTGATGAAGAAAAAAAAATCCTTGTTGAATTTCCAAAGGTCAATAAAGTCCTATTTTGGATATTTTATCAAATAAAGAAGAATATTCAAGTGAAGAATCAAAGTAAAAAATATTTAATGAACCAATTGAAAACTAAAAATTCATAATATTCCCACAAAAAATATATGTAAAATGCTATATAAATATACTTAAGGACTCAAAGCTAGAACATTTGCTACATATTACCACTACAAGACCCCAAACTTGTAGTATGACAAGAACAAATATGGGTTTAATGAGTTTAGTAATATAACCTAAAACTACAAAAGCCACTATAAGATAACTAGAATGGAGAATAGCTATAGAATTATAATATGTAGCACTAATGAAGAATAAAACATGATATTTAGTTGATTATCACATGGAAAGAAAATAGTAGGATGTAAATGGTTCTATAAGATACAATACAAGGTAGATGGTTCTCTTGAAAAATACAAGGCATGACTACTTGTAAAAGGTTATACTTAAACAAAAGGAATTGAATATGAAGAAACATTTGCGCCTACAACAAGAATGACTATTATTCACACAATATATGCATTAGTAGCACAACTCGGTTGGAATCCACATCATAGATGGATGTTAATGGTGATCTTGAAGAAGAGGTATACATGATTTAGCCAGAAGGATTTATTCTCAAGGGACATGAAAAAAATGTTTTACAAATAAAAATAAAATATTATATGGATTAAAACAAACCCCTAGAGCATGGTACATTAAAATTATTGATCATCTACTACAACACAATTTCAAAAAAAGTGCATCAGATTCAAATATTTATACAAAAAATATTGGGTCAGAGAGAATATTTATTGTGGTATATGTTGATGATATAGTAATCATAGGAAGTTCAAAGACACTGATATATGAGGTTAAGAATGATCTAGAAAAGGATTTTTAAGATAGATCTAGGACTTCTCAACTATTATCTTGGTCTAGAAACTTGTTAAAAAGATAATAACATCAAAATAACTTAGACAAAGTATCCAAAATTATTACTTGAAAATACATAATGATAAAATATAATCCTAAATATACTCCAATGGAGTAAGGGCTACAAGTACCAAAGATATGATGAGTCACTACTAACTTCTTCTATTATGTATCAAAAACTAATTGAGAGTCTTTAATAACAAATAATAGTCGTAATTTTGTTTTTGCTATAAATTATCTCTCTAGGTGTATACAAGAGCCTAGGGAAATTTATTGGATATATATGAAGAGAATACTACAATATATCAGCAAAACCATAGAATATAGCTTAGAATACGAAAGAAATGATAATTTTTACTCACAAGGATATTCAAATTCTATCTATGTTGGATCTATACATGACCAAAAATCAACATCATGCTATGTGTTCCTACTTACAGGGATATTCATATTCTAACTATATTGGATATATAGATGAAAAAAAATCAACATTAGGCTATGTGTTCCATCTTGGGTCATGTTGGTCACGAATCTGCCTAGTATAAAATCTATGTTTTGTGCACCCTAGACTCATGCAACATTGAAAGGTTAGAGGAAAGAAATGTCCTCTGGGCCAATATCTAGAGAGGGCTAGCACACTTTCTAATATACTATAGTTTAAATCTTACGGTAATAGGAAAGGAATGGAGATGAAATAGAAGTAGAAACCATAGGATGAGAAATTATAGTCACCAACTGCTTGAGAATAAGGGAAGAAAGAGAAAACGTACCTTTGGGCTCCGACACCATTTGAGCCAATGAGGATGAAGGTGGTTGTGACATGCGTTCCTTTTCTACTTGGTCATTTTGTTCTATTGCAATTTCCTCCTCAATATTTATAATCTCAACATTTTGACCCACTAGCTTTGTCTGAACCAACGGTATGGCTTCTAACACTTCTATCTATTCAGGTAAAACAACATGAGGAGGGTTTGATAAAACTATGCCAATCCTTGGTTTCTTGGAAATATTTATAATGGGTAGCTTTTCACGCTTAATTTTTTCCTAATGCTACAATTACTCCTGTGGAAATTGTCCTATTTTCTCTTCTACAAGTGGTGCCTTTTGAGCCACATATTTCTCTTTTTTGGTTGCACTCTCCTCACTGTTGGATTTTTGAAAACATTGAGGTACAATACCAGTGAAAGTGACCAACTAATAACTAGTGTAAAACTCATCATAAATATCTAAAAATATTTCATCCATCACTAGGCCATATGGTGACCCAATTTTTCCTTGATGGACCCTCATAATCCACCAGTTAGTAATGTTCTCTTTAGACTAGTTAGGAAGTTGGTCCTTCATCTAACTAAAAAACCCTAGAGGAAGAATATAATGCTTATGCATTATAGGGTTTTACTTGGCCTCCATCTCATAAAATCCATGCCATGGTCAGAGTGACATCATATTTTCCACGTGCCATTCCAAGTTGTGTCCCTCCAGATTATTTTAGCGTCGCTCAATGTCTTGCCTGGGACAACAGTGAAAACTCTTGGTCTTAGTTAGCACCATGAAGTGACCAAAATGATTGTACTTCATCACTGTGGCAACTCCACCATACCAATGTCGTAGAGGGCTTAAATAATCAGCTAATTTGTTTCCACCTGGTTTACCTCAATACCTCTGAAGTGAAAAAGCATAATACACATGGTTTTTTTTCTCGTCTTACCCCATAAACATTGTTGATAAAGTCATTCTGGTGAAAAAATTCCAATGCAAAAAGGTGTCCCATGGCAAAATATGGAAGAAGAAATGGCTTGCCAATATAGCCAAAAATGTGCAGAGCAATGCCTTGTGTTAACAAAAATATGTCGCCATTATCCCCTAAGATGATTTCCTCACTCATCGCCCTTGGTACCCTCTCACATTTGCCAAAAATTAGCTCCAGGGTAGGGCCCACAAACATGTGGTTGAAATTATAAAATGATTATTTTCTCGACAAGCTAAAGGTCCACAAATACTTTGGCAGTATCCTATTTTCTCTATCAACCTGCTTAACTGCTATGAAGGAAATTTTTTGATACATGTGAAAGAATAAATACCATATTAATAATGATGTGTGGCTGAACACCATGGTTATTTCACTCTGTATTTTCTCCATCTAGGTATGTATCCTTCTGAAAATGTAATTAGCTCAATAAAATAAAATTGGGTTTGTCCTTACCGTCATTACAATAGGGGCATAGAATTTGACCAGAGAAATACACTACACCAAGGATGTCTACCACTTGTGTACTATTGAATCAGTTAGGAGGCCCACAATCCAAGCCTCCATAGAAAATAAATCCAGACTCTTGAATTCTGTTAATGGCTTCAATAAAGTCTTGAAAATGCTTTTTGGGGTGAAATTAATTTTCACCTATTGAATACATGCTTTCAGGATGAAATCAATTGTTAGGGGTAGAATAAGATCACAAAATCTCTCTCTCTCTCTCTCTCTCTCTCTCTCTCTCTCTCTCTCTCTCTCTCTCTCTTAGGTAGAGTGTTGTCTTCAAGGATCCTCTTTAAAATTCTCAACAATTTCTTATTTATAGATTCGGCCAAACTGTTCCCCAGCAGATAGTAGTTAGAATATATTTTCATATAAATTCCATACTTGCAAATTCACTTATTTTAGTTCCAATTAAGTAGATCCCATTATCTATCACAAATGCATCAGGGATTCCAAAGTAGGTAATTAACCCCTCCAAAAAAGAAATAAATGTGGTCTGATCTGCTTTCTTAGTTGGAATTGCCTCTGCCCATCTGGTGAAATATTCTATTACAATCAGAATATAATTGTGTTGGGTAGAATAATTAGGATCAATAACCTCGATAAAGTCTAAGCCCTATTTTTGAAACAATGCTTTTACTTATATGGGATGCAGGGGTAAACATGCCTTCCTACTTCTATCAACATATCTCTGGTAGTTGTCACAGTTTTGATTGACTTTGAATGCATCTAAGAAAAGAGTAGGCCATAAATAGCCTTCTTTGAGGATCTTAAGTGCCATGGGCATTCTCGCATAATGACTTCTTGATATACTGGAGTGAAACTCCTCTAGAATACTTTGTTTTTATGTCTCCTTTACACATTTGAGAAGGACTCCATCAATATTTTTGTGGAACAAGCCACTTGGCAACAACACATACTTGAAGGCTTACAATATAAATATCCTTCTCTGTGAGGATTTGAGGTGTGATGGATATATACTCCAGTTAAAATATTCTATAATGTCCTTTGTCCAATCATGATCAACCAAAGCTTGATTGGTGAGATTATTCTCACTTAGTGTACTATCAGTCCTGAGATCAATTGATTGAGAGGTGGCGCTCTTAGCAAGCTCTTGGTAGAGTGCTCAACCAAGAACCAGTTTAGTTGGTTGAATCTCTATATCAAACTATTGGATTTTGGAAACCCAGTTGGCTCTCTTATCACCAAGTTCACCCTAAATAATGAAACTTCTGATATCTGGATGAATGACATAAGCAATTATCTTACTCTACAAAAAAAAGTGCCAAAATTTATTTAGAGATTTCATAACCATATATACTTGCTTCTCAATAAAATCATACTTCTCCTTGTGTGGCTAGATGAATTGGCTCAAGAAAGCAATTGGTTGTTCATCTCCATCATCTTTCTTTTTGTGTGAGCACAGTTGAAGTATATAGCTGATCTATAGCAAGAGATAATGGTATTTTAGTGATTCTTGATTCAAATTATGGAAATCCATGCACAAGCAAATGTATTTGTTCTTCTTCTGCACTGGGACCATATTCACCACCCAATTTGAATGCTTGATAGGATATATGATTTTTACCTCCAACATATTTAATAACTCTACCTTCATTAGTACCTCAATCTTTAGATTAACAGGCTGATGTTTCTATCTAAAGGGTTTTACATCTTCCTGCAACTCTATGGTATGCTGGATTATATATTTATTGTAGCCTTTAAGATCATGATAGCTCCAGATGATAATATCTAGGAACTCATAACATAACTTATTAATTTGTTTGAGATATTTTGGAGAGCAATTTGTCCCAACTTTGATTATCTTATCAGGTTCAAATTTTAGATTGGTATACTCCTTCTCATCCACTTTGATTATATGCTTTTTTGCACTATTATTTTGATCAAAGAGGTTCTCAATAGTAATAAATCCTTTTGGTATGTGATTATTTATGAGTTGGATTAAACCTTCAGCTTCATATTTGTCCAGAGTCCTTCCCTCCACACCACTAGCTTCTTTAATCAAAAAATTCTCAATATGCTCATCGTTGTCAAAAACTTTCTAGTAGATATTTTTATCGAGGACTGAAGGTCTATATATTAACATTACAATATTGGGCTTTATTACCACATGCTCAGTAGGAGAGAAGTTCACACCAAGGGATGGTAGAAGATCTGCATGTTTATTTCATTCTCAAAAAATTGCTTGAAAATTCAATGCAATAAATGATTCAAAAAAATCTCATACCTTGTTGCGGTACACCTTTAGGTAGTGCTAATTTAAAACACACTTGCTAGTCACCTAGTTGACAAATAACTTAAAATATATAAAAATATATAGTTGTTTGATCCTGAGATTTTTTTCTTTCTTTAGACCTAAGAACAATGCTTCGTACTCAGTGGCATTATTCGTACAACTCCAAGTCAATCAGTATGAGTATGTATTCTAAATTTTAGAAGGAGAGATAAAGACTACTCTAGATCTAGCACCATTCTTGCATCTAGTGTTGTTGAAGTATATTTTCCATAATTGGTCAGGGGTAGAACCTAGATCATCAAACACCTTCGCTTCAACATTCTCAGGCTTAGTAATGGTGTAACAACCGATTTCGGTCTCCATCATTGCATTGAAATCAAGCATTAAAAATTCATCCTCTAACTGAAGCTCATCTATATCTTTCTCCATCAGATCCATCTCCTCTAGTTATTCAGTCACCATACTGACCGAATGTAAAACCTTTTTTTTTTCTTCAATATTTTTGATATGATATGTCAAGGGCTTCTCATTGTAAATTTGTATTATCCTCCCTTTTAATGCAATATCTAGGTGAGAATAATCTAAATATAGATAGCCTCCTAACTTGGTTGTAAATACCTATATATGCACATGCTAAAGTATGGCTCCAAATCTACCATAACAACTTCTTGGATGATAGTTATCTAGGGCATGTTGTGTAAGACAATCAGGATATCTTTGATAAATCTCACCATTTTGATAGGAGTGTCATCCAATTGAAAGACACCTGGGCTATTTATTGTGTATTCCATGCCCATGATTTTACAAACTGCCTTTGTCATGATAGTTTTCATTACATCAGAGTTGATCATACAATTGTGCACGATCCAACCCTCCATCCTAAGAGACAGATAGAATGGAGGAGGTCTATTTTTTTCTTGTGGCAAAAATGGGTAGCGTTTGATGGTAGAAGTGGGTAGCATTTGAGCTAAGACTATCTATGTAGGGTTTTTCCTCTTATTCTTCATAAATTTCAAATATTCTTGTAATAGGTCCACTTGTCTAGGAAGTTGTAGTGCATCATAGAGGCTCACCTTGGTGAGAATCCTCTTCAGTTCTTTGAAATTATTGTATGACTATGCATTGGGCTTCTTTACTTCACTAGTATATTTGTACTTGCTTTGATACTACTGTGTAACTTCTACCCTCTGACACTTGGTCAAGGATGGGTATTTGAGCCTCTCCTTCACCTGCTCTTTCATTTTTTCTACACTTGTGTAGTTGAAGGTTGTTAAGTTGACAATTTTTCTTGTAATCTATCTTTCACTAATGTAGGCAAAATATCTCTCAACAATACGAGCTCATCTACCTTAGGTGTTGATGCAGGCACTTTTGCTTGAGGTTGCTTCTTTTTGTTCTACATATTCTACTTAGTAGGTACCTTCAATGGCTCCATTTTAGCTAGATCTATAGTGATAGGCTTTTTTCCAGATCTTGTGAGAACTAAAACTTGTTCAACATATGGAACCATGAAGTTATGGTCAACTTCTGTGATCATGTTGACTTGACCATCAGAAGATCTATCCACCAATATCTGCACATAGTTCAAATGAACCATGTAGGTGTCTTCACCATGTGGATCATTACAAGTAGAATACTAGAATTTTCTCTCTAACAGGCTAGCTTCCTCATTTGCAAGCACAGTAGTAACCCTTTCAAGAGCTTTATTGGGAGTAACTTCTTGTTCTATGGTGATCGATGGTATTCAAAATCTCCTTGGCTAGAAATATCCTTCAGTCTGTATTATTTTGATCGTAACTTCATTACCCATCACTCTTATGGTCAAATTTATGGACTACAATTCCTTCAGCACATTGGCTTGTGGATCAAGGTTTGAGTGTGCTAGGGGAGCTAGTAATGGTAATGGAAAAAGTGGAGATGGTAGTGTCAAGAATGGAATTAGGGTTGGTAATTGCAGAATGGTTGGAGTAGGGAGTTAAGAGACAAAAAATTTCATTGTGGTTTGGGATGTAATAAAATTCCATGAAGGAATTGGATACATGGGTGACATGGGCAAAGGTTGAGAAGATGAATTAGCATACAAATACTATGGAAGATTAGCAAAAATAGGCATGTAAATTTTTAGTGGAAGCTTATCGATAGCAATCAGATCAAATTGAGCCTTTTGTGTCGTAGAATACAAATAAGGGAATATATGTGCATTGGACTATCATATAGCCATATTGATGTCAGAGATGAAAGCTTGAAGGTAGTAAAAGGTTGTTTGTTTGGGAGTCACATAGAGACCATCAAGAACCCTATGCCAATTTTAGGTTAACCTAATATTGAAGTCCATGATTTTCTCTTGTGGATACCTCTGAATAATAGTGAACTGATGTAGTAGGGATAACGGATTCACTTTTTCATTGAACCCTTTGATTAGTAGTTCAACCAACTTGTCCCAGGTGGTGATGGTTGCAAGTTGTAATGACCAGAACTAGTAAAGTAATTTTCCTCAGAGAGAGAGAACAAGTAATCTTACCATTATGTCCTTATCTTTGATTCCATGAATTGTCACCAAAGTAGCTATGTATTGCACATGCTCATAGGCCATCTTACCCATACCATCATAAGTTGGAAAAGACTTCATCTCCACTTGTAGAATCATGTTATGAGCTTGCAGATTTAGAGGTCTAAAGTGGTTCCATGCTGGAAACTACCTTGGTTGTTGTAGTGGTGGATTCTGAGCCACGTGGAATGTTGTGTTCGGTTGTGGAGGTGGAAAACTAGTGGTTTTACTAGAGGGACTTGAAGGAACAAAAGACACAACTAACTATGAATATGTTACACTTGATGGAATAACTCGAGTAACTAACCTAGGGTGTTATCCTATCACTTGGGTGTCAATTTTATAAAACCCAACAAGATATTATGAATTTTTGGCATTCAATATTGTGATCATGAAGAAAACTTTTGCTCACTTCACGTTTGGAGGCTTCTAGGTAGAGCTAAGTCGTCAGATGTTCTAATAATAAAGTACAAAGGTGAACATCAAACCTCAATACTATTTAAAGTGGAAATTTTTTCTGTACCACTGGGCATGCCAAAAACTATTGGTCACAAATATGCCTAGTACAAAATATACATTTTGTGCACCCTAGACCCATGCAAAATTGAAATGCTGGAGGAAATAAATGTCAATTGGACCAATATCTAGAGAGGGCTAACTCCATTTCTAATCTACTCTGGTTTAAATCTTAGGGTAATAGGAAAGGAATGTGGAATATAGCTATAAGTCGAAAGTGTAGAATTGGGATGGACTAAAATCTAAAATTCAAATCAAGCAGCAATTAGCATTCAATAGAAATGTGAGCATAGGAACTCTTATATTTTTGACAAGACAACCTCCAAAGAGCATCTCAGTATTCACTCCCTCACCAACGATCCTTCTTTGGTGGGAGAATCACATGGGAAATCAACATGATTAAATTATGGAAAGTAGACTTGAGTGTCGGTGCATTGGGACACAACTAAGTTGCCTAAATATCAAGAGCTTGGTTATTAAACATGTGTTACCCCTTTGGTTTGAAAATCCACCTTTGTCAAGAAAGTCAACTCAATATTAATTTTATCTTGAAAAGAGGTAAAGTCGATAGGCAGTGCATTGGGAATGAACAAGAGTGGAGCACTTAATCCTATAGAAATACTAGAACTATATTTACATTGCTTTAAGCATTTAATTAGCTAAATCCTAGGATTTTCACAAGAATATCTGCAAAAATGGTACTTTGGAAAGGAACGTCTCTAGGAATAAATGCAAGAAATTGAGTTTGCCCCAAAAATGGGGTGAAAAGCCTTTTTTGGGCCATAATGGGAAACAAAAAAAACTTGTTAGGATTCTTACTGACGTCTTGGTAATTTCACCCACAAATTCTTCTTCCTCTTATAATCCTCTTATACCCAAAATAAAACACCTTTGTTTTATTTGGAATTTACCTACATTTTAATTTCGTCATCGAAAAGGAAAAAATACAATTGCAATTTGGAATAATAGCAAAATTAATTGATTTCACACCCAAAGGAATGCAATAGGGATTTTCACCCCCTTTGGGAGGTGACATTAACTTTCTTTCACTCGAAGCTCATTTGAAAATCTTCATTCACGCCCTAGAGAGGTGAAACTACACGATGCCTCTCAATAGGGGTACCTTGACTTTTTTCACGCCTTTAGCTTCACACCAATCGATATTTTTTATTTTCACCCCACCATGGGAAAAAACACAAAATGTATTGGGAAATGGCCCCACGTCGTCAATCCTTTCCTTTGCCTTAAAAATATTTAATATTGCCCTTTCACCCCAAAGAGATGCGATAATGAGTTTCACCCCTCACTTGGGGTAAAAGCATTATGCTCTGTCTTTTTCTAAAATTTATGACTTTCACCCCTTTGCTTAAAACTTATGACTTTTGCCCCTTTGCTTCTGTTGGGTGAAATCACTAATTTTTATTACGTTTCGCCTCCAAGAGGGGTGAAAGTGATTTTCACCCCTCAATTGGGGTGAAACTAATCTATTCTTCCTTTTACATTTCCTCCTGGATTAAGTTATGACTTTCACCTCTTTTTGGGGAAAAATCCCTTTACAAGCAAAGCTTGGGGCCAAAACACTAAACTTTGTCTTTTTTCCTTGTAATTTCATTGCCAATTCAAAACCAAGCACTTCTTCATCATATTTGCTTCATTTCACGCCTTTTAGATGTGAAGCATAAAAAAAGGGTGAAATACATTCCTACATTACATTCAACTCATGACTTCCATTTTATTTTTATAGCAATATTATTTAAAAATGAGAAAAACAATAAAAATTATAGTGAAATAGATGAAAAAACTATGGCATCTTCCCTCAGTCATTTTATCAAAAAATTTACAATCAAAGTTAAAAAAAAAATCCAATGTGGCAAGGTGACAAAACTACAACAGGTTAAGAATTATTTCATGGCACAATAATAAATAACATGTAGTAGCTCTCTCATCAACATAAGTATAATATCATGTAGCAAGAGATGTACTATGTGAAAGCACTTTGGTTACAATACATTTTATTAGATACACGAATTAGTAAGACTCCTGCAATACTAAACAATGATAATCAAGGAGTTCTCAAATTAATCAAAAATCCTTTGATTCGTGAAAGAAAAAACACATTGAAGTGCACACTTTATTTAATATCACTTTTTGGACCATCATATTCAGGTAAAATGTGTTTCCACTAAAGATCAACTTACAAAATTTTTACACAAGCACTTGTACAAAATAAGAATAAGATCTTTCAGAGCATTTTGTGTACAACAAATATCTTCATACCAAAAATGTAATATGGGGGATGTTGGAGATATTACATTATGTGGTACCTTGAGTACCATTTTTAATATTTAGATTAGGGAGTGTGTTTATTATTTATATCAATAGTATAGGTGTGAAGTGTGTTTATGTGTTATGTAATCAAGTGTGAGTTATGAGTGAAATGTGTCATGTGTGTAAGTGAAGAGTCATGTGTGATGTGTCAAGATTAGAAGTAGGAAGTTATGTAATCATGAGAGACTTTTTCATTATGTAAGAAATGCATGTGAAATGTTGCATCTCTCATGAGTTTGAGGAGAGAAAATGTTAGGAGCATTGAAGAGTGATGTGTAAAGTTAAATATTAGTGACAATGCTCTATGCAATGTAATAGATGATGAAAAATATTTTTTTATCAATAAAGATTTTATTTTGTGTAATATTAGTGTTTGGGATTGAATGAGATACTAGGAAATTAGACCTATGTTATATTTGGGCCTATTTACTAACATAGAGTTATGAGATCCACTAGGATGCAATGATGATACTAGTCAAGGATAGCTCACATGCATTGCACTTACACTAGGTAATTTATGCTAGTGGATCCTCCTAGTCCATGCTGGCAAGACAAATCATCGTTCACCCAATCATATCTTCATCAATATAAAAAAACTATAAATTGAATATGTCTATCGTCATCATATATTTTTATCAATTTAATCTTCTTATCAACTTAATTTATCAATAAAGTCTCTAGTCACTTCTACCCACTTAACCATCTCCATATTTTTTTAAATCTAACTATTTATCTCTAGATCATCACTCTCTATCATCTCTTTCTCAAATATTTTTTTCTTAAATTAACACCTATCAATTCTTTCAAACTATATAACTCTCTTTGTGATAATAAGAATACATATATATAATCTATGATAATGGTATTATCACGTCTCTCTCTCCCTTTATGCATGGGGGAATGAATCAAAACATATTTCAATTATACTTATAATTATATTACATCAATAAATCAGCCTTCAATGGCCTCATTCAACACATATATATTATATCTCTTTTATCTAAGCAATATATCCTTTTGAACCTCATTTGGTGGTAAAACAAACATCTTGACTCATCATTTGATCATTTTTCTAAGGATAACTTGCTCAGAATCATTTGAAATAATTTATCATGACTTGTAACACTATTTAAAAGTTCACTTAAAAGGAGTAATCATTCAAATTCTCTCTTTGAGGCAATCAAAAATAAAAATATTGTTTGGGAAAATTTCTTAAATAATCAAGTTTTGAATATACTACACATATTTATCATTGTACATATCTAAGAATTTGTAACATGTTGAAACACCCTCACAGGTGAGTACTTGAAACACCCCTTGTGAGTAATCACTTAAACACTACTTAGACACTTTCTTAAGGGTGAATCATTGTAAATATTTTAATTCAAAGCAATGTCCAAACAATGTCAACCAATTTGTACATATGTTTTTCTTGGAAACATGATTTGTACATATTTTATATCATATTAGATGCTAATTAAGTCTCTATGGAAAATCTAACTCCTCCAGACAAAACTAACAAAGTCCTCTAGACAATGCTAACTAATTTCTTTAGGAAAAACTATCATCTAGGAAAATGCTAACAAAATTGCTCTAAGTAACTCTTAGAAAAAGTGCCCTTTAGGTCCTACCTAAAGTATAATTATTTGAAACATCATTGTACATAAATGAACAATATTGTACATAATTCTAGGCCTTAATTGACCACCATGTAAACTTGTTCAAAATATTTAGGCCTTAACTAGCCACTATTCAAACTTGTTCAATTAGGCCTTAAATGGTCATTTAAAATATGCATTAATTAGTTGTTCAAACTTGTTAAATTAGGGCTTAACTAGCTATTATTCTATATAGACCTTAATTGGCTACTATTAAAAAATATTCAAATCTTAGGCCTTAACTAGTCATTATCCCTAACTTTTAATATTTGATACATATTTTAGCAATTTTATGCCTTAACTAGTCACTTAAATATTAGGCCTTAACTATTCATTGTTTAATCTTCTAGGCCTTAACTAGCCATTTTCAAACATTTTAGACCTTAACTAGCCAAGTACAACTTATTTTGTACCTTTAATCTATAAAATAGATTAATCTTGTTAAAAATGCTTCTTGTCCTACAAAATTCCCTAAACTTGCATAAACCTTTATAAATTTACACAACTCTCCACCAATTCAGAAACTAAGCAATTATCTAATAATTTTGCTATTTACACAACTCCCCACCTCTTAAGTATGAATTACCTATGGCCAAGTACATATGTTTTCTTAAATAGACCAATATGTACATATTACCCTAACTAGGGGTAACTTATCAAACTTTTAATATGATCCCCCAACTAGGGGCATCAAAAATCACTTCCAAAAAATAATCCAATAAATTACTCAAACATAAATCCAGTCAATTCTTATCATTACCATATATACATTCACCTTTCTTTCAACATTAGTTTTTAATACTCAAAGATTAATCCAGTCTATAATAAATCAAATCAAGTCTAATTCCTTCTGAATATTAATCAAATCACCATTTGATCCTTCCTCATCTCACTCATGTATCCTTTTATCACTGCTCATCTATGAATCAAAGTCAAATTGAGTTTTGTCATTTTAATTTGGATTTCTTATCAAAACCTTATGGGGAACTGTAGGTTAGGGGAACACATAAAAACAATTAATATTTTACATTGCTTGTAAGCAATTAGTTCCCACATCATGTAGTATACACTAGCATTTCAGAAGTAGAAATCTTTCCAACAACAAAATTAGGGGCATCTACATTAATGAATGCATTAAAAAGGGGGTAAATGTAGATATCCAATTTTGAAACACTTAGCTAACTCAAAAGTCCACCATTTACACCAATTTGACTCTTCAAACTACCCCTCTAATCATCTAAATTAAATCAACCTTCTTCATGCCCAAATATAGCACATTTAGCGCTCCAAACATAAGGGCATATTTTGGTATTATTATCTCTTATAAATATTCACAAAAATTTAGAAAATCGCCAATATTAGAATAAAGTCAAAAAGGATTTTCCAATGAGTACATATGTGCCTATACACCTATGACAATCATTGTCTCAAAATGCAAAAAAATAATGTCTAATAGTGTTAGTAGCAATTTTACACCCTAGTGGTAATTTCACAAGTAATGATTTCACACCATGGTAGCGATTTTTCCAAAATGAATCTTATTGCTCAAATTCAATCCTTCCTACCTTGTTAATTTATAATACTCAAATCTAAAATATTGTTGGTGTGAGATCATTGATAGTATTAAGGAAAGGATTTCACCTTATCTGAAGAACACAAGCTTATACCGAGAGGGGGGGTGAACAGTATAAGACCACTTTTTACTTTTGCTTCAAAACAACTTTCAAATCAGTATTATGCAGTGTATAGATAGCAAGTATCAAAAGCAATAATCAAAGCAATGCACAAAACACCATCCACAAAAGAGACACAACAATTTACGTGGTTCACCCAATGCGGGCTACTCCACGGATAAAATTTCTCTCTAAATTTTATCAACTCACAATCTGGGAATACCTTTCCCGATTACAATATTTATGGGCACCAACCCAAAGGAGATACCTTCCCCTAGCTCTGCTCTTTAGTGGTGATCCTCTAGAAGACCTCTACCTCCTCTACCCTTAGCAAGTGGAACTCTATCCACAGAAGACACCTGTCTTCCCTGCTCTGGTTGGAGATCTCTGTCCTCAACTCTATCACCGCAAAGTTGGTCCTCGAATATGCACTAAACACAGTACTTCAGTCTAGCACAAGTCTTTCCTCTTCCTCTTTCTTTGGATTGCACCAAACATAGTCCTTCAGTTTGGCACAAGTTTGTCCTCAACTCTCTTTCTATTCTGTTACAGCCGCACTTGGTCGAAACCAACTTTTGCACTAAACGCGCAAACACAGCAGCACTCACTCGAATATCAACTTATGCACCTCTGCACAAACACAGTAGCACAGTCTTCACACACTCTGCTTCTTGATGATCGAACCACTCCCTCGAACTCTGTCTACGAATATCGCACTTCGAACGCACACTTCGATCGATTCGACATGACTGCTCTTTGCGCACTGTGGACTTAACTTGCATAATTTTGATACTCATTCAATCATTTCAAACTCAAAATAGCCCTCCTTTTATACTCTCAATTTCAAGATCAAAACATTCAATCTTGGTCTTTAACCCTATACTCCGTGGCTGCAAACCCTAAACTCATTGGCTCAAATTTAACTCTGTCGGCTTCAACCGCCTTTGCAACTCTCCTGTAGCTTCTGTCGTGAAACTACAACATGTCGCGATATCATGACATTTTTGCAGTCGTACACTTTTGTTTGGCTATTGTCGTGATATCGTGACACTTTTTCTTTTGTCTGCCTTGACAACGTCCTTGTCGCGAAATCGTGACACTTCTGACTTTTGTTGATGTCATCTTCACTCCTGTCGTGAAATCGTGACACTTTAGTCTTCATTGCCTTCTTCTTTGCTTTTGTCGTGAAATCATGACACATCTACTTTTGCTGACGTCATCTTCAACTCTGTCATGAAATCGTGACCCTTTTGACTTCATGGCCTTCTTCTCTACTTGCACTAGCAAAAATGAAACATGTCGTGAAATCGTGACGCTTTCGCCTTCGAGCTCTTCCTTCTTGAATTCATCGTGAAATCACGATGCTTCTTCTATTGAAGACTTGCTAACTATTTTTGTCATGAAATCGTGACACTTTCTCCAACTGAAAGCTGCCATCTCAACCTGTCGTGAAATCGTGACACTTTCTACATTCGCAAGCTTTCTCTCCAACCTGTCATGAAATCGTGACACTTTCTGCATCCGTACAACTTCTTTGTAGCCTGTCGCGAAATCGTGATGCTTCTTATTTCAGACTCTTCCTTTTGCTGCATGTCACGAAATCGTGATAGTTCTCTCTTCGAGCTTTTCAGCATGTCACAAAATCATGACAGTCCTCTTTTTTCTTGATTTTTAAACTTTCTCTCTCTTCGAACTTGTCATGAAATCGTGACAATTCCCTTGGACTCTCTCTTCTACATCATGTCACGAAATCGTGACACTTTTTCGTCCGTACAACTTTCTCGGCAATGTGTCGCGAAATCGTGACACTTTTCCTTCTCTGCCTTCCTGCACTTTCCGAGTCGCGAAAATGCGACATGTCACGAAATCGTGACACTTTCCATCTTGCTCTCCTTCTCTGCCAACATGTCATGAAATCGTGACAGTTTTGCCAAAACTTTCTCTCTCCTCAAACATGTCACGAAATCATGACAGTTTTGCCAACACTTTCTCTCTCCTCAAACATGTCACGAAATCGTGATAGTTTTTCCAAACTTTCTTCTTAATCTCTCCTCAAACATGTCACGAAATCACGCGTTTTTCCAGCCGTCTGCATACTTTTTCTTACTTGTCTTTTTCTTGATCTTTTGTAAATGGGCTACTAAGAACTTCTTGGAAACTCACTGATCATGCTCGAATAACCTTCATCAAAACAAATTCTTTGACATCAAATCAAATTGCTTCAAGAACTTCTTGACATCAATGACAACATCTACACTTGAGCAAAGGCAATGTACCCAAGGTACCCAAAATTGCCAACAATCTCCCCCTTTGTCATTGATGGCAAACCTTTATGGAAACACATCTTAAGAGCCAAAACTGAAACCAACTATGCCAACAACTGAGAATCTGCCTTTGAAGTTTTGCTCCCCCTGACTTGAAGCTTTCCTCTTCACTTGAAGCTCTCCCCCTTACTCATATCTCTCCCCCTTTGTCATCAATGGCAAAGGGTCACCTTTGGGGCTCGGGACTAAGAATGAGCCTCTTAGCTTAGTCCCTCCCCCACCTCCCGATGAGGTGATTAATTCTGGGGTGGGAGTACAACTCCCAATTTCTCCCTTAGATACTCAAACGTATCTCTTGGAAGAGGTTTTGTGAAGATATCTCGCAATCTGCTCTTTAGTAGACACATATTCTACCTTGACTCGCTTGTCTTGCACTTTCTCCCTTAGAAAGTGATACTTGATGGAAATATGCTTTGTCCTTGAGTGCATTACCGGATTTTTGGAAATACTTATGGCACTAGTATTATCACAAAATATGGAGATGGGTTGTTCATGCTTGACTTTGAAATCCTCCAAGGTGGTTTTCATCCATAAAACTTGTGTACACCCAGCCACTGCTGCTATGTATTCAGCCTCTATCGTAGATAAGGAAACTGAAGGTTGTTTCTTACTTAGCCAAGAAACCAAACTCTTTCCCAGAAAGAATGCTCCACCACTGGTGCTTTTCCTATCATCATTACTGCCTGCCCAATCTGCATCTGTATAGGCTGTGAGAGTGAAATCATCACCTTTGGGATACCAAAGCCCAAAGTCCATAGTGCCCTTCAGATATCTGAATATCCTTTTAACTCGCTATAACATGAGAATCTTTTGGAGCTGCCTGAAATCTTGCTACTAACCCAACAGCCTGCATGATATCTGGTCTGGTAGTCTGTAACATATAATAAACTGCCAATCATTGATCTGTACAACCTCTGATCTACCGCTGGAGATTCATCATCTTTACTCATCTTGCACCCTGTAGTCATTGGAGTACATACAGGTTTGTTGTCCATCATCCCAAATTTTTTTAACATTTCTTTGATATACTTTCCTTGAGAGAGAAATATACCATCTTTTGATTGAGCAATCTGAAGACCTAAAAAGAATGACAGCTCTCCAATCATAGACATCTCAAATTCCTTCTGCATGGTGTTAGCAAAATCTTTGCACATCTGAGTATTATTTCCCCCAAAAATGATATCATCAACATAGACAACTACAATCAACATATCATCACCTTTATCCTTAATATACAAATTGCTATCTGCCATACCTTTCCTGAAACCTTGCTCATGAAGGTACCTGTCAAGTCTTGAGTACCAAGCCCTAGGTGCTTGCTTTAACCCATACAAGGCCTTTTTTAGTTTACACACATAGTCTGATTGATCTGAGAGAGACACGCCTTCTGGCTGTTCTACGTAGACTTCTTCATCCAACACTCCATTTAAAAAAGCTGACTTTACATCCATTTGATACACCTTGAATGCTTTGAAGCTTGAAAGGGCCAAAAACATTTTGATAGCTTCGAGACGAGCAACAGGAGCGAACGTCTCTTCGAAATCAACACCTTCTACTTGAGCATAACCTTTGCAAACCAACCTCGCTTTGTTTCTGACAATCTTTCCATCCTCATTGAGTTTATTTCTGAATATCCATTTTGTGCCAATGACATTCTTGTCCTTAGGTCTTGGAACTAAATCCCAAGTTTCACTTTTCTCTATTTGATTTAGCTCTTCATCCATTGCTTTTACCCAAAATTTATCTGCACATGCTTCACTCGAAATCTTTTGGCTCAATCTGAGATAATAATGAAACATTTGTAGAATCGTGTGAAGGAATGACTCTTCTTCTAGTTTGCCTGCTGTTTGGATCACCAATGATCAAATATTTGGGATGATGTTTCTGAACATATCGTGAAGGAGTTTTGGGAAGCAATTGTTGTCTTTCCTCTTCTTCATCTGAAACCTCTCTGAATTCTTCTTGACAAATTTCATCACTGATTTCCTTGACAGGTTCTCTTATCCCTGTCTTTTCATCAACTGTTACATTTATGCTCTCTACGACTGTATGCGTTCTTTTGTTGAAGCATCTGTAAGCCTTGCTTCTGCTGGAATAACCAAGAAAAATTCCCTCATCACACCTAGGATCAAACTTACCCAAATTTTGATCTTCCCTTCTGATGAAGCACTTACTCCCAAACACTTTGAAATGTTTTACTGTAGCTGGTCTTCCTTTCCACAACTCATAAGGAGTTTTATGATGATTGACTCTAAGTTGGGCCCTGGTGATAATGTAGACTGCTGTACTGAATGCCTCTTTCCAGAAACCATCTGAAAGTTTTGACTCATTTAACATAGCTCTAGCCATATTTTCAATAGTTCTGTTTTTTCTTTCAACTACTCCATTTTGTTGAGGAGTTCTTGTTGCTGAATATTCTCTTTTGATTCCTTGTTGCTCACAGTATTCCACAAATTCATTTGAAGTGAACTCTCCTCCTCTGTCCGATCTCAAGCATTTGATTCTCTTTTCAGTCTCATTTTCAATCATTTCTTTGAAAGCTTTAAATTTTTCAAAAGCTTCAGATTTTTCTTTGAGAAAAGTAACCCAAGTCATTCTAGAATAATCATCTATAAACAACATGAAGTAGCTTTCTCCCCGAATGCCCCGAGTTTTGGTGGGGCCACATAAATCAGTATGAATGAGATCCAATGGTTTTGAAGAAGTATACCCTTTTGATTTAAAACTGGTTCTCGGTCCTGTTTTCCATGTTGACAAGGACCGCAAATGGTGTTATGGGGCCTTTTTATTTTGGGCAAGTCTCTAACTCCTTCCTTGTTACTAATATTGACAAGATTATCAAAGCTCAAATGCCCCAATATTTTATGCCATAGCCAACTCTCATCTTCTTGAGTTAGAAAACACTTTTCCCTTTTTATCTCACTTAGCATGTAAAGATTGTTTGGAGTCCTTGTAGCACTAGCAATGAGTTTTCCATTTTTTTCTTTACGTATCTCACATCTATCTGAAAAGAAAGATACTATGTGTCCTTGATCACAAAGTTGACTCACACTTAGAAGATTATGTCTTAGGCCTTCTACATAAAGCACATTTTTTGTTTTGGATTTCCCATCCAAACTAAGAGTCCCTTTACCACAGATTTTAGCTGACCTGTTATCTCCAAAACTAACTGTTCCTCCTGTTTGTGTTTTTTAAGACCAAAAACTTTTCCTTTTCACCAGTCATATGTTTTGAGCAACCACTATCAAGATACCATTTCTCTACTTTGTCTTGAGCATGAAAAGCAGTTTGAACTATCATTGACTTAGATTTGATCTCATTTCTCTTTTTAGTGAACTCAAGGCTAGATCTATCCAAACTGCACATCCTTGCTATATGCCCAAAATTCTTGCACTTGTAACACATGACATTTTTATCCATAAGAGGTGCAAAAGAGTTAACATTTTCCTTACTATGGCTATTCACGGATTTATTGCAATGCATAGCTTTGTGACCAAATTTCTTGCAAGAAAAACAGTAGCCATGGAAAGTATTATGTAACCTGTTTTGATGCCTTGGATGATTGTTCTTCTTGTGACCAACTGGAATCCATCGCTCTTCAGGATGAAGATTGATCTTGCTATCTCTTCTTCCTGACATTGATGCTTGAGAACAGAACTCTCTTCCCTAAATTTTCTTAAAGCCCAGAAGAATTCACTTTTGAGATCGAACTTAACCTCTTCATCCTTTTCTAAATCTGTATGTTCTTCTGATAGATCCTTCTCCAAGCTGTTAGGCTTTTTCTGGAGAGACCCGCTCTGATACCAATTGAAGAACACAAGCTTATACTGAGAGGGGGGGTGAACAGTATAAGACCACTTTTTACTTTTGCTTCAAAACAACTTTCAAATCAATATTATGCAGTGTATAGATAGCAGTATCAAAAGCAGTAATCAAAGCAATGCACAAAACACCATCCACAAAAGAGACACAACAATTTACCGTGGTTCACCCAAAGTGGGCTACTCCACGGATAAAATTTTTCTCTAAATTTTATCAATTCAACCTCTGGGAATACCTTTCCCGATTACAATATTTATGGGCATCAACCCAAAGGAGATACCTTCCCCTAGCTCTGCTCTTTAGTGGTGATCCTCTAGAAGACCTCTACCTCCTCTACCCTTAGCAAGTGGAACTCTATCCATAGAAGACACCTGTCTTCCCTGCTCTAGTCGGAGATCTCTGTCCTCAACTCTATCACCTCAAGGTAGTCCTCCAATATGCACTAAACTAGTCCTTCTTAGCCAAATTGTCCTCTTCCTCTTTCTCCACCAAACTATCCTGCACATCACTCTTTCTTTCTTCACAGCACTCGCTCAAATATCAACTTATGCACCTCTGTGCAAACACAAAAACACAGTCTTTGCACACTCTGCTTCTTGATGATCGAACTTCTCCCTCGCACTCTATCTATGAATATCGCAATTCGAACGCACACTTTGATCGATTCTTTAAACTTTTCAAATAGCCCTCCTTTTATACTAAAAATTTCAAGATCAAAACCTTGATCTTAGTCGGTGTAACCCTCAACTACGTTATCGCAAACCCTAATATTCGTCGGCTCAAATTTAACTTTGTCGGCTTCAACCGCCTCTAATCTCCTATAGCTTCTCATGAAACTTCAACATGTCACGATATCATGACATTTTTACAACCGTACACCTTTCGTTTGGCTATTGTCATGATATCGTGACACTTTAGCTTTTGTATGCCTTGATCAACGTCCTTGTCACGAAATCGCTGACACTTCTAACTTTTTCGATGTCATCTTCACTCCTATCATGAAATCATGACACTTCTAGTCTTCATAGCCTTCTTCTCATTTGTCATGAAATCGTGACACATCTCCTTTGCCACGTCATCTTCAACTCTGTCACGAAATCGTGACACTTCTTGACTTTATGGCCTTCTTCTCTGCTTGCACTAGCAAAAATAGAACATGTCATGAAATCATGACACTTTTGCCTTCAAGCTCTTCCTTCTTGAATTCATCATGAAATCATGACGCTTCTTCTATTGAAGACTTGCTAACTATTTCTGTCATGAAATCGTGACACTTTCTCCAACTAAAAGCTGCCATCTCAACCTATCTGAAATCGTGACACTTTCTACATTCGCAAGCTTTCTCTCAACCTATCATGAAATCATGACACTTTCTGCATCCGTACAACTTCTTTGTAGCCTATCGCAAAATCATGACGCTTCTCATTTCAGACTCTTCCTTTTGCTGCATGTCACAAAATCATGATAGTTCTCACTTTGAGCTTTTTAGCATGTCACAAAATCATGACAAAATCTCACTTAGTCTTTTGAGATGTCGCAAAATCATGACACTTTTTGAGTAACTTTCTCTCTCTTCGAACTTGTCATGAAATCGTGACAGTTCACACTGGACTCTCTCTTCTGCATCATGTCATGAAATCGTGACACTTTTTTGTCCGTACAACTTTCTTTGCATATGTCACGAAATCATGACACTTTTCCTTCTCTGCCTTCCTGCACTTCTCGAGTCGCAAAAATGCGACATGTCACGAAATCGTGACACTTTCCATCTTGCTCTTCCTTCTCCAACATGTTCCAAATCCAATTTTCCATCTTTCTCTCTCCTCAAACATGTCACGAAATCATGACAGTTTTCCAAACTTCTCTCTCCTCAAACATTGTACAAAATCACGACTTTCCTATACTTTTTCTTACTTGTCTTTTTCTTGATCTTTTGCAAATGGGCTACTAAGAACTTCCTGGAAACTCACCGATCATGCTCCGAAAACCTTCATCAAAACAAATTCTTTGACATCAAATCAAATTCCTTCAAGAACTTCTTGACATCAATGACAACATCTACACTTGAGCAAAGGCAATGTACCCAAGGTACCCAAAATTGCCAACAATCTCCCCCTTTGTCATTGATGGCAAACCTTTACTGAAAACACATCTCAAGAGCCAAAACTGAAACCAACTGTGCTAACAACTGAGAATCTTCCTTTGAAGTTTTGCTCCCCCTGACTTGAAGCTTTCCTCTTCACTTGAAGCTCTCCCCCTTACTCATATCTCTCCCCCTTTGTCATCAATGGCAAAGGGTCACCTTTGGGGCTCGGGACTAAGAATGAGCCTCTTAGCTTAGTCCCTCCCCCACCTCCTGATGAGGTGATTAATTTCGGGGTGGGAGTACAACTCCCAATTTCTCCCTTAGATACTCAAACGTATCTCTTGGAAGAGGTTTGGTGAAGATATCTCGCAATCTGCTCTTTAGTAGACACATACTCTAGCTTGACCTGCTTGTCTTGCACTTTCTCCCTTAGAAAGTGATACTTGATGGAAATATGCTTTGTCCTTGAGTGCATTACCGGATTTTTGGAAATACTTATGGCACTAGTATTATCACAAAATATGGAGATGGGTTGTTCATGCTTGACTTTGAAATCCTCCAAGGTGGTTTTCATCCATAAAACTTGTGTACACCCAGCCACTGTTGCTATGTATTCAGCCTCTGCTGTAGATAAGGAAACCGAAGGTTGTTTCTTACTTAGCCAAGAAACCAAACTCTTTCCCAGAAAGAATGCTCCACCACTAGTGCTTTTCCTATCATCAATACTGCCTGCCCAATCTGCATCTGTATAGGCCGTGAGGGTGAAATCATCACCTTTGGGATACCAAAGCCCAAAGTCCATAGTGCCCTTCAGATATCTGAATATCCTCTTAACTCGCTATAACATGAGAATCTTTTGGAGCTGCCTGAAATCTTGCTACTAACCCAACAGCCTGCATGATATCTGGTCTGGTAGTCGTAACATATAATAAACTGCCAATCATTGATCTGTACAACCTCTGATCTGCCACTGGAGATTCATCATCTTTACTCATCTTGCACCCTGTAGTCATTGGAGTACATACAGGTTTGCTGTCCATCATCCCAAATTTTTTCAACATTTCTTTGATATACTTTCCTTGAGAGAGAAATATACCATCTTTTGATTGAGCAATCTGAAGACCTAAAAAGAATGACAGCTCTCCAATCATAGACATCTCAAATTCCTTCTGCATGGTGTTAGCAAAATCTTTGCACATCTGAGTATTATTTCCCCCAAAAATGATATCATCAACATAGACAACTATAATCAACATATCATCACCTTCATCCTTAATATACAAATTGCTATCTGCCATACCTTTCCGAAGCCTTGCTCATGAAGGTACCTGTCAAGTCTTGAGTACCAAGCCCTAGGTGCTTGCTTTAACCCATACAAGGCCTTTTTCAGTTTACACACATAGTCTGATTGATTTGAGAGAGACACTCCTTCTGGCTGTTCTATGTAGACTTCTTCATCCAACACCCCATTTAGAAAAGCTGACTTTACATCCATTTGATATACCTTGAATGATTTGAAGCTTGAAAGGGCCAAAAACATTCTGATAGCTTCAAGACGAGCAACAGGAGCGAACATCTCTTCGAAATCAACACCTTCTACTTGAGCATAACCTTTGCAGACCAACCTAGCTTTGTTTCCGACAATATTTCCATCCTCATTGAGTTTATTTCTGAATATCCATTTTGTGCCAATGACATTCTTGTCCTTAGGTCTTGGAACCAAATCCCAAGTTTCACTTTTCTCTATTTGATTTAGCTCTTCATCCATTGCTTTTACCCAAAATTTATCTCGCACATGCTTCACTGAAATCTTTTGGCTCAATCTGAGATAATAATGAAACATTTGTAGAATCGTGTGAAGGAATGACTCTTCTTCTTGTTTGCCTCCTGTTTGGATCACCAATGATCAAATATTTGGGATGATGTTTCTGAACATATCGTGAAGGAGTTTTGGGAAGCAGCTTGTTGTCTTTCCTCTTCTTCATCTGAAACCTCTCTGAATTCTTCTTGACAAATTTCATCACTGAGTTCCTTGACTGGTTCTCTTATCCCTGTCTTTTCATCAACTGTTACATTTATGCTCTCTACGATTGTATGCGTTCTTTTGTTGAAGCATCTGTAGGCCTTGCTCCTGCTGGAATATCCAAGAAAAATTCCCTCATCACACCTAGGATCAAACTTACCCAAATTCTGATCTTCCCTTCTGATGAAGCACTTACTCCCAAACACTTTGAAGTATTTTACTGTAGCTGGTCTTCCTTTCCACAACTCATAAGGAGTTTTATGATGATTGACTCTAAGTTGGGCCCTGGTGATAATGTAGACTGTTGTACTGACTGCCTCTTTCCAAAAGCCATCTGAAAGTTTTGACTCATTTAACATAGCTCTAGCCATATTTTCAATAGTTCTATTTTTCCTTTCAACTACTCCATTTTGTTGAGGAGTTCTTGCTGTTGAATATTCTCTTTTGATTCCTTGTTGCTCATAGTATTCCACAAATTCATTTGAAGTGAACTCTCCAAGCATTTGATTCTCTTTTCAGTCTCATTTTCAATCATTTCTTTGAAAGCTTTAAATTTTTCAAAAGCTTCAGATTTTTCTTTGAGAAAAGTAACCCAAGTCATTCTAGAATAATCATCTATAAACAACATGAAGTAGCTTTCTCCCTGAATGCTCTGAGTTCGGGTGGGGCCACATAAATCAGTATGAATAAGATCCAATGGTTTTGAAGAAGTATACCCTTTTGATTTGAAACTGGTTCTGGTCCTTTTTCCATGTTGACAAGGACCGCAAATGATGTTATGGGGCCTTTTTATTTTGGGCAAGTCTCTAACTGCTTCCTTGTTACTAATATTGACAAGATTATCAAAGCTCAAATGCCCCAATATTTTATGCCATAGCCAACTCTCATCTTCTTGAGTTAGAAAACACTTTTCCCTTTTTATCTCACTTAGCATGTAAAGATTGTTTGGAGTCCTTGTAGCACTAGCAATGAGTTTTCCATTTTTTTCTTTACTTATCTCACATCTATCTGAAAAGAAAGATACTATGTGCCCTTGATCACAAAGTTGACTCACACTTAGAAGATTATGTCTTAGGCCTTCTACATAAAGCACATTTTCTGTTTTGGATTTCCCATCCAAACTAAGAGTCCCTTTACCACAGATTTTAGCTGACCTATTATCTCCAAAACTAACTGTTCCTCTGTTTGTGTTTTTTAAGACCAAAAACTTTTCCTTTTCACCAGTCATATGTTTTGAACAACCACTATCAAGATACCATTTCTCTACTTTGTCTTGAGCATGAAAAGCAGTTTGAACTATCATTGACTTAGATTTGATCTCATTTCTCTTTTTAGTGAACTCAAGGCTAGATCTATCCAAACCGCACATCCTTGCTATATGCCCAAAATTCTTGCACTTGTAACACATGACATTTTTATTCATAAGAGGTGCAAAAGAGTTAACATTTTCCTTACTATGGCTATTCAAGGATTTATTGCAATGCATAGCTTTGTGACCAAATTTCTTGCAAGAAAAACAGTAGCCATGGAAAGTATTATGTAACCTGTTTTGATGCCTTGGATGATTGTTCTTCTTGTGACCAATTGGAATCCATCGTTCTTCAGGATGAAGATTGATCTTGCTATCTCTTCTTCCTGACATTGATGCTTGAGAACAAAATTCTCTTCCCTAAAATTTTTCTTAAAGCCAAGAAGAATTCACCTTTGAGATCGAACTCAACCTCTTCATCTCTTTTTGAATCTGTATGTTCCTCTGATAGATCCTTCTCCAAGCTGTTAGGCTCTTTCTAGAGAGACCCGCTCTGATACCAATTGAAGAACATAAGCTTATACTGAGAGGGGGGTGAACAGTATAAGACCACTTTAATATTTTCAAAACTTTCAAATTTAAATAGATAGCAATATCAACAATAATCAAAGCAATGCACAAAACATCATCCACATAGAAGACCCAATTTACGTGGTTCACCCAATGGTGGGCTACATCCATGCGGATAAAACTTTCTCTAAATTTTATCCTCAAATTCTTGGGAATACCTTTCCCGATTACAATGTTTATGGGCACCAACCCAAAGGAGATACCTTCCCCTAGCTCTGCTCTTAGTGGTGATCCTCTAGAAGACCTCTACCTCCTCTACCCTTAGCAAATGGAACTCTATCCATAGAAGACACCTGTCTTCCCTGCTCTAGTCGGAGACCTCTGTCCTCAACTCTATCACCTACAAAGTTGGTCCTCAAATTGCACTAAACATAGTCCTTCGGTCTAGCACAAATTGTCCTCATCCCCACCCTCACTTATGCACCTCTTGCAAACACATAGCATATCTTCGCACACTCGCTTCTTGACGATCGAACTTCTCCCCACTCTATCTACGAAAATCGCACTTCAACCACACTTCATCTATTCACAAATAGCCCTCCTTTTATACTAACAATTTCAAGATCAAAACCTTGATCTTAGTCGATTGTAACCCTAAACTACGTCGGCTACAAACCCTAAACTTCGTCGGCTCAAATTTAACTCTTTCCTTCAACCGCAACTCTTTTGTAGCTTCTATCATGAAACTACAACATGTCATGATATCATGACACTTTTACAATCGTACACTTTCTTTTGGCTATTGTCATGATATCATGACACTTTAGCCTTTGTGACTTAACTAAGTTCTTGTCGTAAATCATGACACTTCTTTTCTTACGTCATCTTCACTTCTGTCATGAAATCATGACACTTCTATCTTCATAGCCTTCTTCTCTACTTTTGTCATGAAATCATGACACATCTCTCGACGTCATCTTCAACTCTATCATGAAATCGTGACACTTTTGCTTCTATCCTTTTCTTTCTTCAAAACATGTCACGAAATCATGACACTTTCTCCTTCAGCTCTTCCTTCTTAATTCGTCACAAATCATGACACTTCTTTGAAGACTTGCTAACTATTTTGTCACTGAAATCATGACACTTTCTCCAACTCAATGCTACCATCTCAACTCTCATGAAATCGTGACACTTTCTGCATTCGCAAGCTTTCTCTTCAACTTGTCATGAAATCATGACACTTTCTGCATCCGTACAACTTCTTTGTAACCTGTCACAAAATTGCGACGCTTCTCATTTCAGACTCTTCCCTTTGCTGCATGTCACGAAATCGTGACAGTTCTCACTTCGAGATTTTTAGCATGTCGCAAAATCGTGTCCTCACTCCTCTTTCACATGTCATAAAATCATGACATCCTCACTTAGACTTTTCAGCATGTCGCAAAATCATGACACTTTTCATGATACTTTCTCTCTCTTCGAACTTGTCATGAAATCGTGACAGTTCACACTGCGGACTCTCTCTTCAGCAACATGTCATGAAATCGTGACACTTTTTCGTCCGTACAACCTTCTTTGCAATATGTCACGAAATCGTGACACTTTTCCTTCTCTGCCTTCCTACACTTTCCGAGTCACAAAAATGCGACATGTCACGAAATCGTGACACTTTCCATCTTGCTCTCCTTCTCTGCCAACATGTCACGAAATCGTGACATTTTCCCTTTCTCTCTCCTCAACATGTCACGAAATCATGACATTTTCCTTTCTCTCTCCTCAAACATTCACAAATCATGACATTTTTCCAAACTTTCTCTCTCCTCAAACATGTCACGAAATCATGACAATTTTTCCAGCACTGCATACTTTTTCTTACTTGTCTTTTTCTTTGATCTTTTGCACATGGGCTACTATGGTCTTCTTGGAAACTCACTGATCATGCTCTAAAACACCTTCATCAAAACAAATTCTTTGACATCAAATCAAATTCCTTCAAGAACTTCTTGACATCAATGACAACATCTACACTTGAGCAAAGGCAATGTACCCAAGGTACCCAAAATTGCCAACAATCTCCCCCTTTGTCATTGATGGCAAACCTTTACTCAAACACATCTCAAGAGCCAAAACTGAAACCAACTATGCCAACAACTGAGAATCTTCCTTTGAAGTTTTGCTCCCCCTCACTTGAAGCTCTCCCCCTTACTCATATCTCTCCCCCTTTGTCATCAATGGCAAAGGGTCACCTTTGGGGCTCGGGACTAAGAATGAGCCTCTTAGCTTAGTCCCTCCCCCACCTCCCGATGAGGTGATTAATTCTGGGGTGGGAGTACAACTCCCAATTTCTCCCTTAGATACTCAAACGTATCTCTTGGAAGAGGTTTGGTGAAGATATCTGCAATCTGCTCTTTAGTAGACACATACTCTACCTTGACTTGCTTGTCTTGCACTTTCTCCCTTAGAAAGTGATACTTGATGGAAATATGCTTTGTCCTTGAGTGCATTACCGGATTTTTGGAAATACTTATGGCACTAGTATTATCACAAAATATGGAGATGGGTTGTTCATGCTTGACTTTGAAATCCTCCAAGGTGGTTTTCATCCATAAAACTTGTGTACACCTAGCCACTACTGCTATGTATTCAGCCTCTACCATAGATAAGGAAACTGAAGGTTGTTTCTTACTTAGCCAAGAAACCAAACTCTTTCCTAGAAAGAATGCTCCACCACTAGTGCTTTTCCTGTCATCATTACTGCCTGCCCAATCTGCATCTGTATAGGCTGTGAGGGTGAAATCATCACCTTTGGGATACCAAAGCCCAAAGTCCATAGTGCCCTTCGGATATCTGAATATCCTTTTAACTGCTATAACATGAGAATCTTTTGGAGCTGCCTGAAATCTTGCTACTAACCCAACAGCTCGCATGATATCTGGTCTGGTAGCTGTAACATATAATAAACTGCCAATCATTGATCTGTACAACCTCTGATCTGCCGCTGGAGATTCATCATCTTTACTCATCTTGCACCCTGTAATCATTGGAGTACATACAGGTTTGCTTGTCCATCATCCCAAATTTTTTCAACATTTCTTTGATATACTTTCCTTGAGAGAGAAATATACCATCTTTTGATTGAGCAATCTGAAGACCTAAAAAGAATGACAGCTCTCCAATCATAGACATCTCAAATTCCTTTTGCATGGTGTTAGCAAAATCTTTGCACATCTGAGTATTATTTCCCCCAAAAATAATATCATCAACATAGACAACCATAATCAACATATCATCACCTTCATCCTTAATATACAAATTGCTATCTGCCATACCTTTCCTGAAGCCTTGCTCATGAAGGTACCTGTCAAGTCTTGAGTACCAAGCCCTAGGTGCTTGCTTTAACCCATACAAGGCCTTTTTTAGTTTACACACATAGTCTGATTGATCTGAGAGAGACACTGCCTTCTGGCTGTTCTATGTAGACTTCTTCATCCAACACCCCATTTAAAAAAGCTGACTTTACATCCATTTGATACACCTTGAATGATTTGAAGCTTGAAAGGGCCAAAAACATTCTGATAGCTTCGAGACGAGCAACAGGAGCGAACGTCTCTTCGAAATCAACACCTTCTACTTGAGCATAACCTTTGCAGACCAACCTAGCTTTGTTTCTGACAATATTTCCATCCTCATTGAGTTTATTTCTGAATATCCATTTTGTGCCAATGACATTCTTGTCCTTAGGTCTTGGAACCAAATCCCAAGTTTCACTTTTCTCTATTTGATTTAGCTCTTCATCCATTGCTTTTACCCAAAATTTATCTGCACATGCTTCACTGAAATATTTTGGCTCAATCTGAGATAATAATGAAACATTTGTAGAATCGTGTGAAGGAATGACTCTTCTTCTTGTTTGCTTGCTATTTGGATCACCAATGATCAAATATTTGGGATGATGTTTCTGAACATATCGTGAAGGAGTTTTGGGAAGCAGTTGTTGTCTTTCCTCTTCTTCATCTGAAACCTCTCTGAATTCTTCTTGACAAATTTCATCACTGAGTTCCTTGACTGGTTCTCTTATCCCTGTCTTTTCATCAACTTGTTACATTTATGCTCTCTACGACTGTATGCGTTCTTTTGTTGAAGCATCTGTAGGCCTTGCTTCTGTTGGAATATCCAAGAAAGATTCCCTCATCACACCTAGGATCAAACTTACCCAAATTCTGATCTTCCCTTCTGATGAAGCACTTACTCCCAAACACTTTGAAATATTTTACTGTAGCTGGTCTTCCTTTCCACAACTCATAAGGAGTTTTATGATGATTGACTCTAAGTTGGGCCCTGGTGATAATGTAGACTGTTGTACTGACTGCCTCTTTCCAAAAACCATCTGAAAGTTTTGACTCATTTAACATAGCTCTAGCCATATTTTCAATAGTTCTATTTTTCCTTTCAACTACTCCATTTTGTTGAGGAGTTCTTGCTGCTGAATATTCTCTTTTGATTCCTTGTTGCTCACAGTATTCCACAAATTCATTTGAAGTGAACTCTCCTCCTCTATCTGATCTTAAGCATTTGATTCTCTTTTTAGTCTCATTTTCAATCATTTCTTTGAAAGCTTTAAATTTTTCAAAAGCTTCAGATTTTTCTTTGAGAAAAGTAACCCAAGTCATTCTAGAATAATCATCTATAAACAACATGAAGTAGCTTTCTCCCTGAATGCTCTGAGTTCTGTGGGGCCACATAAATCAGTATGAATAAGATCCAATGGTTTTGAAGAAGTATACCCTTTTGATTTGAAACTGGTTCTGGTCTAGTTTTCCATGTTGACAAGGACCGCAAATGATGTTATGGGGCCTTTTTATTTTGGGCAAGTCTCTAACTCCTTCCTTGTTACTAATATTGACAAGATTATCAAAGCTCAAATGCCCCAATATTTTATGCCATAACCAACTCTCATCTTCTTGAGTTAGAAAACACTTTTCCCTTTTTATCTCACTTAGCATGTAAAGATTGTTTGGAGTCCTTGTAGCACTAGCAATGAGTTTTCCATTTTTTTCTTTACTTATCTCACATCTATCTAGAAAAGAAAGATACTATGTGCCCTTGATCACAAAGTTGACTCACACTTAGAAGATTATGTCTTAGGCCTTCTACATAAAGCACATTTTCTAGTTTGGATTTCCCATCCAAACTAAGAGTCCCTTTACCACAGATTTTAGCTGACCTATTATCTCCAAAACTAACTTGTTCCTCTGTTTGTGTTTTTTAAGACCAAAAACTTTTCCTTTTCACCAATCATATGTTTTGAACAACCACTATCAAGATACCATTTCTCTACTTTGTCTTGAGCATGAAAAGCAGTTTGAACTATCATTGACTTAGATTTGATCTCATTTCTCTTTTTAGTGAACTCAAGGCTAGATCTATCCAAACTGCACATCCTTGCTATATGCCCAAAATTCTTGCACTTGTAACACATGACATTTTTATTCATAAGAGGTGCAAAAGAGTTAACATTTTCCTTACTATGGCTATTCACGGATTTATTGCAATGCATAGCTTTGTGACCAAATTTCTTGCAAGAAAAACAATAGCCATGGAAAGTATTATGTAACCTGTTTTGATGCCTTGGATGATTGTTCTTCTTGTGACCAACTGGAATCCATCGCTCTTCAGGATGAAGATTGATCTTGCTCATCTCTTCTTCCTGTCATTGATGCTTGAGAACAGAACTCTCTTCCCTAAATTTTTCAAGCTTTATTAAAGCCAAGAAGAATTCACCTTTGAGATCGAACTCAACCTCTTCATCCTTTTCTGAATCTGTATGTTCTTCTGATAGATCCTTCTCCAAGCTATTAGGCTCTTTCTGGAGAGACCCGCTCTGATACCAATTGAAGAACACAAGCTTATACTAAGAGAGGGGGGTGAACAGTATAAGACCACTTTTTACTTTTGCTTCAAAATAACTTTCAAATAATATTATGCAGTGTATAGATAGCGAGCATCAACACAATTAATCAAAGCAATGCACAAAACATCATCCACAAAAGAGACACACAATTTAACGTGGTTCACCCAAAGTGGGCTACTCCACGGATAAAATTTTCACTAAATTTTATCAACTCAAAATCTGGGAAAACCTTTCCCGATTACAATGTTTATGGGCACCAACCCAAAGGAGACACCTTCCCCTAGCTCTGCTCTTTAGTGGTGATCCTCTAGAAGACCTCTACCTCCTCTGCCCTTAGCAAGTGGAACTCTATCCATAGAAGACACCTGTCTTCCCTGCTCTAGTTGGAGACCTCTGTCCTCAACTCTATCACCTCAAAGCTGGTCCTCGAATATGCACTAAACACAGTCCTTCGGTCTAGCACAATGTCCTCTTTTCCATCATCACTTATGCACCTCTGCACAAACATAGCAACACAGTCTTCGCACACTCTACTTCTCGATGATCGAACCTCTCCCACACTCTATCTATGAAATCGCACTTAAACGCACACTTCAATCGATCTCAACCCCTCTCAAATAGCCCTCCTTTTATACTAACAATTTCAAGATCAAAACCTTGATCTTAGTCGACGTAACCCTACAACTCGTTGGTTCAAACCCTAAACATCGTCGGCTCAAATTTAACTTTGTCCTTCAACCGCCTCTTTCCTATAGCTTCTGCCACGAAACTACAACATGTCATGATATCATGACACTTTTCAACCTACACCTTTCTTTTGGCTATTGTCATGATATCGTGACACTTTAGCTTTTCTGCCTTACAACGTTCTTTTGAAATCGTGACACTTCTTTTGACGTCATCTTCACTTGTCACAAATCGTGACACTTTAGACTTCATGGCCTTCTTCTAACTTTTGTCATGAAATCATGACACATCTTCTTCTGCTAACGTCATCTACAACTCCATCATCAAATCGTGACACTTTTTCTTCAATGCCTTCTTCTTCTTACACTAGAACATGTCATGAAATCATGACACTTTCACCTTCAGCTCTTCCTTCTTCAATTCGTCATGAAATCGTGACACTTCTATTGAAGACTTGCTAACTATTTCTATCATAAATCGTGACACTTTCTCCAATTGAAATGCCATCTCAACTTGTCATAAATCGTGACACTTTCGCATCCTAAGCTTTCCTCCATCAAATCGTACACTTTCATCCTACAACTTCTTTAGCCTATCGCAAAATCTGATGCTTCTTATTTCAAACTCTTCCTTTGCATGTCACAAAATCATGACATTCTCACTTCGAGCTTTACAATGTCGCAAAATCGTGACATTTTAACTTTCTCTCTCTTCGAACTTGTCACGAAATCGTGACTTTCTCCTACGGACTCTCTCTTCGCAACATGTCACGAAATCGTGACACTTTTTTGTTCGTACAACTTTCCTTGCAATGTGTCACGAAATCGTGACACTTTTCCTTCTTTGCCTTCCTGCACTTTTCGAGTCACGAAAATGCGACATGTCATGAAATCGTGACACTTTCCATCTTGCTCTCCTTCTCTGCCAACATGTCACGAAATCATGATAGTTTTTCCAAACTTTCTCTCTCCTCAAACATGTCGCAAAATCGTGACAGTTTTGCCAAAACTTTCTCTCTCCTCAAACATGTCACGAAATCGTGACAGTTTTTCCAGCACTTTCTCTCTCCTCAAACATGTCACGAAATCATGACATTTTTCCAGTCTCTCCCCATTGCATACTTTTTCTTACTTGTCTTTTTCTTGATCTTTTGCAAATGGGCTACTATGATCTTCTTGGAAACTCACTGATCAAACTAAAACCTTCATCAAAACAAATTCTTTGACATCAAATCAAATTGCTTCAAGAACTTCTTGACATCAATGACAACATCTACACTTAGAGCAAAGGCAATGTACCCAAGGTACCCAAAATTGCCAACAATCTCCCCCTTTGTCATTGATGGCAAACCTTTACTGAAACACATCTTAAGAGCCAAAACTGAAACCAACTGTGCCAACAACTGAGAATCTGCCTTTGAAGTTTTGCTCCCCCTGACTTGAAGCTTTCCTCTTCACATTGAAGCTCTCCCCCTTACTCATATCTCTCCCCCTTTGTCATCAATGGCAAAGGGTCACCTTTGGGGCTCGGGACTAAGAATGAGCCTCTTAGCTTAGTCCCTCCCCCACCTCCTGATGAGGTGATTAATTCTGGGGTGGGAGTACAACTCCCAATTTCTCCCTTAGATACTCAAACGTATCTCTTGGAAGAGGTTTTGTGAAGATATCTGCAATCTGCTCTTTAGTAGACACATATTCTACCTTGACTTGCTTGTCTTGCACTTTCTCCCTTAGAAAGTGATACTTGATGGAAATATGCTTTGTCCTTGAGTGCATTACCAGATTTTTGGAAATACTTATGGCACTAGTATTATCACAAAATATGGAGATGGGTTGTTCATGCTTGACTTTGAAATCCTCCAAGGTGGTTTTCATCCATAAAACTTGTGTACACCCAGCCACTCATTGCTATGTATTCAGCCTCTGCTGTAGATAAGGAAACTGAAGGTTGTTTCTTACTTAGCCAAGAAACCAAACTCTTTCCCAAAAAGAATGCTCCACCACTAGTGCTTTTCCTGTCATCATTACTGCCTGCCCAATCTGCATCTGTATAGGCTGTGAGAGTGAAATCATCACCTTTGGGATACCAAAGCCCAAAGTCCATAGTGCCCTTCAGATATCTGAATATCCTTTTAACTGCTATAACATGAGAATATTTTGGAGCTGCCTGAAATCTGGCTACTAACCCAACTGCCTGCATGATATCTGGTCCAGTAGCTGTAACATATAATAAACTGCCAATCATTGATCTGTACAACCTCTGATCTGCCATTGGAGATTCATCATCTTTACTCATCTTGCACCCTGTAGTCATTGGAGTACATACAGGTTTGCTGTCCATCATCCCAAATTTTTTTAACATTTCTTTGATATACTTTCCTTGAGAGAGAAATATACCATCTTTTGATTGAGCAATCTGAAGACCTAAAAAGAATGACAGCTCTCCAATCATAGACATCTCAAATTCCTTCTGCATGGTGTTAGCAAAATCTTTGCACATCTGAGTATTATTTCCCCCAAAAATGATATCATCAACATAGACAACTACAATCAAGCATATCATCACCTTTATCCTTAATATACAAATTGCTATCTGCCATACCTTTCCTGAAACCTTGCTCATGAAGGTACCTGTCAAGTCTTGAGTACCAAGCCCTAGGTGCTTGCTTTAACCCATACAAGGCCTTTTTTAGTTTACACACATAGTCCGATTGATCTGAGAGAGACACGCCTTCTGGCTGTTCTACGTAGACTTCTTCATCCAACACTCCATTTAAAAAAGCTGACTTTACATCCATTTGATACACCTTGAATGCTTTGAAGCTTGAAAGGGCCAAAAACATTCTGATAGCTTCGAGACGAGCAACAGGAGCGAACGTCTCTTCGAAATCAACACCTTCTACTTGAGCATAACCTTTGCAAACCAACCTGGCTTTGTTTCTGACAATCTTTCCATCCTCATTGAGTTTATTTTTGAATATCCATTTTGTGCCAATGACATTCTTGTCCTTAGGTCTTGGAACTAAATCCCAAGTTTCACTTTTCTCTATTTGATTTAGCTCTTCATCCATTGCTTTTACCCAAAATTTATCTGCACATGCTTCACTGAAATATTTTGGCTCAATCTGAGATAATAATGAAACATTTGTAGAATCGTGTGAAGGAATGACTCTTCTTCTAGTTTGCCTGCTGTTTGGATCACCAATGATCAAATCTTTGGGATGATGTTTCTGAACATATCGTGAAGGAGTTTTGGGAAGCAGTTGTTGTCTTTCCTCTTCTTCATCTGAAACCTCTCTGAATTCTTCTTGACAAATTTCATCACTGATTTCCTTGACAGGTTCTCTTATCCCTGTCTTTTCATCAACTGTTACATTTATGCTCTCTATGACTGTATGCGTTCTTTTGTTGAAGCATCTGTAAGCCTTGCTTCTGCTGGAATAACCAAGAAAAATTCCCTCATCACACCTAGGATCAAACTTACCCAAATTCTGATCTTCCCTTCTGATGAAGCACTTACTCCCAAACACTTTGAAATGTTTTACTGTAGCTGGTCTTCCTTTCCACAACTCATAAGGAGTTTTATGATGATTGACTCTAAGTTGGGCCCTGGTGATAATGTAGACTGTTGTACTGACTGCCTCTTTCCAGAAACCATCTGAAAGTTTTGACTCATTTAACATAGCTCTAGCCATATTTTCAATAGTTCTATTTTTCCTTTCAACTACTCCATTTTGTTGAGGAGTTCTTGTTGCTTGAATATTCTCTTTTGATTCCTTGTTGCTCACAGTATTCCACAAATTCATTAGAAGTGAACTCTCCTCCTCTGTCCGATCTTAAGCATTTGATTCTCTTTTCAGTCTCATTTTCAATCATTTCTTTGAAAGCTTTAAATTTTTCAAAAGCTTCAGATTTTTCTTTGAGAAAAGTAACCCAAGTCATTCTAGAATAATCATCTATAAACAACATGAAGTAGCTTTCTCCCTGAATGCTCTGAGTTCCGGTGGGGCCATATAAATCAGTATGAATGAGATCTAATGGTTTTGAAGAAGTATACCCTTTTGATTTAAAGCTGGTTCTGGTCTGTTTTCCATGTTGACAAGGACCGCAAATGGTGTTATGGGGCCTTTTTATTTTGGGCAAGTCTCTAACTGCTTCCTTGTTACTAATATTGACAAGATTATCAAAGCTCAAATGCCCCAATATTTTATGCCATAACCAACTCTCATCTTCTTGAGTTAGAAAACACTTTTCCCTTTTTATCTCACTTAGCATGTAAAGATTGTTTGGAGTCCTTGTAGCACTAGCAATGAGTTTTCCATTTTTTTCTTTACGTATCTCACATCTATCTGAAAAGAAAGATACTATGTGTCCTTGATCACAAAGTTGACTCACACTTAGAAGATTATGTCTTAGGCCTTCTACATAAAGCACATTTTCTATTTTGGATTTCCCATCCAAACTAAGAGTCCCTTTACCACAGATTTTAGCTGACCTGTTATCTCCAAAACTAACTGTTCCTCTGTTTGTGTTTTTTAAGACCAAAAACTTTTCCTTTTCACCAGTCATATGTTTTGAACAACCACTATCAAGATACCATTTCTCTACTTTGTCTTGAGCATGAAAACAGTTTGAACTATCATTGACTTAGATTTGATCTCATTTCTCTTTTTAGTGAACTCAAGGCTAGATCTATCCAGACTGCACATCCTTGCTATATGCCCAAAATTCTTGCACTTGTAACACATGACATTTTTATCCATAAGAGGTGCAAAAGAGTTAACATTTTCCTTACTATGGCTATTCACGGATTTATTGCAATGTATAGCTTTGTGACCAAATTTCTTGCAAGAAAAACAATAGCCATGGAAAGTATTATGTAACCTATTTTGATGCCTTGGATGATTGTTCTTCTTGTGACCAACTGGAATCCATCGTTCTTCAGGATGAAGATTGATCTTGTTGTCTCTTCTTCCTGTCATGATGCTTGAGAACAGAACTCTCTTCCCTGAAATTTTCTTAAAGCCCAGAAGAATTCACTTTAGAGATCGAACTTAACCTCTTCATCCTTTTCTGATAGATCCTTCTCCAAGCTGTTAGGCTTTTTTCGGAGAGACCCGCTCTGATACCAATTGAAGAACACAAGCTTATACTGAGAGGGGGGGTGAACAGTATAAGACCACTTTTACATTTTGCTTCAAATTCAACTTTCAAATCGAGTATTATGCGAGTGTATAGATAGCAGTATCAAAAGCAATAATCAAAGCAATGCACAAAACACCATCCACAAAAGAGACACAACAATTTACGTGGTTCACCCAATGCGGGCTACTCCACGGATAAAATCTCTCACTAAATTTTATCAACTCACAATCTCTGGGAATACCTTTCCCGATTACAATGTTTATGGGCACCAACCCAAAGGAGATACCTTCCCCTAGCTCTGCTCTTTAGTGGTGATCCTCTAGAAGACCTCTACCTCCTCTACCCTTAGCAAGTGGAACTCTATCCATAGAAGACACCTGTCTTCCCTGCTCTGGCTGGAGATCTCTGTCCTCAACTCTATCACCGCAAAACTGGTCCTCAAATCTGCACCCAAACACAGTCCTTCGGTCTAGCACAAATCTGTCCTCTTCCTCTTTCTTTCCCCTCCTTACTTGGAAACCAACTTATGCACCTCTGCACAAACACAGTAGCACTCGATCAAACATCAACTTATGCACCTCTACACAAACATAGCAGCATAGTCTTCGCACACTCTACTTCTCGATGATCAAACTTCTCCCCGCACTCTATCTATGAATGTCGCACTTCAAACGCACACTTCATCGATTCGATACTCATCCAATCCTCTCAAACTTCGAAACAACCCTCCTTTTATACTAACAATTTCAAGATCAAAAAACTCAATCTTAGTTGGTTGTAACCCTAAACTACGTCGGCTGCACAACCCTAAACATCGTCGGCTCAAAGTTAACTTTGTCGGCTTCAACCACCTCTGCAACTCTCCTATAGCTTCTACCATGAAACTACAACATGTCATGATATCATGACACCTTTGCATCCGTACACCTTCTATTGGCTATTGTCACAAAATCATGACACTTTTGCCTTTGTCTGCCTTGACAACGTTCTTGTCGCAAAATCGTGACACTTCAAACTTTTTCTGACGTCATCTTCACTCCTATCATGAAATCATGACACTTTAGACTTCATTGCCTTCTTCTCTGCTTTTCGTGAAATCATGACACATCTACTCTCGACGTCATATTCAACTCTATCACGAAATCGTGACCCTTTTGACTTCATGGCCTTCTTCTCTGCTTGCACTAGCAAAAATGAAACATGTCATGAAATCATGACGCTTTCACCTTCGAGCTCTTCCTTCTTCAATTCATCATGAAATCGTGACGCTTCTTCTATTGAAGACTTGCTAACTATTTCTGTCATGAAATCATGACACTTTCTCCAACTAAAAGCTGCCATCTCAACCTATCACGAAATCGTGACACTTTCTGCATTCGCAAGCTTTCTCTCCAACCTATCACGAAATCGTGACACTTTCTGCATCCGTACAACTTCTTTGTAGCCTATCGCGAAATCGTGATGCTTCTTATTTCAGACTCTTCCTTTTGCTGCATGTCACGAAATCATGATAGTTCTCACTTCGAGCTTTTCAGCATGTCACAAAATTGTGACAGTCCTCACTCAGTCTCTTGCAGCATGTCGCAAAATTGCGCCAGTCCTCACTTAGTCCTTTGCAGCATGTCACAAAATCGTGACACTTTTCGAGATCACTTTATCTCTCTTCGAACTTGTCGCGAAATCGTGATAGTTCACACTGCGGACTCTCTCTTCTGCATCATGTCATGAAATCGTGACACTTTTTCGTCCGTACAACCTTCTTTGCAATGTGTCGCGAAATCGTGACACTTTTCCTTCTCTGCCTTCCTGCACTTTTCGAGTCGCAAAAATGCGACATGTCACGAAATCGCGACACTTTCCATCTTGCTCTCCTTCTCTGCCAACATGTCACGAAATCGTGACAGTTTTGCCAAAACTTTCTCTCTCCTCAAACATGTCGCGAAATCACGACAGTTTTGCCAGCACTTTCTCTCTCCTCAAACATGTCGCGAAATCGTGATAGTTTTTCCAACACTTTCTCTCTCCTCAAACATGTCACGAAATCGTGACAGTTTTTCCAGCCGTAATCATACTTTTTCTTACCGGCTGCATAATTTTTCTTGTTATCTTTTGCAAATGGGCTACTACGATCTTCTTGGAAACTCACTAATCATGCTCTGAAAACCTTCATCAAAACAAATTCTTTGACATCAAACCAAATTGCTTCAAGAACTTCTTGACATCAATGACAACATCTACACTTAGAGCAAAGGCAATGTACCCAAGGTACCCAAAATTGCCAACATTATCATATACAAAATATCATATTCTTGGATTCTCCACCTCTCTCGAGCCCTATGCAAGTAATGAGCCCAAATATTACTGTTGATCATCAGTCCCATCACGCAATAACTCAAAATACAAGTATTTCCTATTTATTTAAAATTCAAAATATTTTCTTCTCTTAATGGGCCTTGGAAAATTTATAATTAGACCCTTGGGATGACCTATATAGGAACAATTTCAAGCATCAAAAGTCAACTAGATTTTAGCTAGATTCTTAGCTCTCTTCATGCAAACACTTATTTCTCAAAAAATATTTTCTAAAGAATTTGTAAAGTAATTAAGTTCTCAAGTAATAGTGTTAAGGGGTATCATATAACTTCAAGCATCCAATCATAGGGAGGAGACCACCATTAAGTTCCAACCAATAGGGAGACAACTCATTTCTAGAGTTGTGCTCTTTTACATTTCTCTTATCATTTCTTTGGCTCATTAATGTTTGTAGCTCCTTGGTAGTTTTAGATGGTATTAGGTATTTCCTTCTCATAGCTAGCTTCTTCTAACCTTATTATTTCACTACTAACCTTTCCTACTTGTATTTATCTTATTATTCTAACTATTTTTTACTTCACAACTTCATATCATCATACCATTTATTACATTGTAGTTAGTCATATTTTTGGTGCATTGTTGTCATATTTTAGGACTCTCATCCCTTTGGAAGGTTCCTCGGACCTATAGCATATTATAACCCTTGAGATTTTACACATTAATTATGTATTTTTCTCTTACAAGTAAAAACATTACCTAGACTCAAGTAAGTAATGTTTTTGACATTCATGTAGTTTTAGTCAGTTTTTGGTGTTTTTATGACCCCTACCTAGGTACCCATCCACTTTGGGGGTTCCCGAGAATTATACCTCACCATATACCTCAAAAATTTATGGTCTATTTGCATATTTTGGTCTCAAAAGTGAAATTATTTCTTGGCTATAGGTAGTTGGCACTTTTGTCATCTTTGCATTTTTATTGATAAAATGAAATCACTACCTATAAATCATAGGTAGAAATTTCACCATCTATGCCCGTAAATATAATTATTTTGAAAAATATTGGTTTACTAAGGAACTTGGGGGTTTGACTATCTATCAAAGGAAGATATCTATTTTCTTAAGCTTGATAAACCCCCTAAAAACTAATCATAATTCAAATTTTATCTTTGTTATTTGGTCTAGAATTATATCAATGGCTATAGTTCTATAGGTGTTAATCTTATAGAATTATTGGTGCCTAGTCATAGGTAACATTTACACCATAACCATAGAAGTTGGTACCTTTCTTGATGTATTTGTCATTTACTTTTCATAGTTAGACCTATTTGTTGCTTTGTTATACCTTAAGGTATTTGTTTATGTTTTCACACACTAAAAGGGAAGAGAAAAATAAACAACATTAGTTATATTTTTATTTATATTTTTTTTATCTCCTCTCTTATTAGGCATCAAGACAAAAGAGCATGTAGTTATGCATTAGGCTAGATTTGTATGTTGCACATTCCCTTGAACCTTTGCTTGAAAAGAAAAAGGGAAACATTATTTTTCTTGTTCTCATTCAAGAAAAGAATCATTCTAGGATAGGTTTGTATGCTTGCATTATTGGTTTGGTGCGTTGGTTTAGTTTGTATTTTATAATAATTAGTAGTATATCTTTTAGAAGCCTTAAAACTTAGGTGTTTGTTAATAAACACACAAAACTTAGTTTTTAGGTCTCTTGGTGAACATCCCTCCCCTCCATATACCATATACCATGTTTAAGGTGAGAGATTATTCCTGGATCCCTAATTTCACATATCACACTTGTAAAGGTATTTTTTGTAATATTTTATTATTTAATTTAAAATCATTTCCTTAGCATTGACCAAAAGGTAGCTTGTAATTGGGTATAAAATAACATCATAACAACAATTTGGTTATTAACTGGAGTCTATTTTATTTGCCTTTAGTGATATTATTTTATGTCCATGGACACCCCCTTTTATATATATATATATATATATATATATATTAAAGTGAAAAACCCCTTGCGGAGCCGTGCCTTGGTCTGAGAGACCACGAATAGGGGGTTCTACACTATCAAAGTCACCCGGGGGTCACACCCGACCCTGCCCGCACCAACATTATCAATTGGATTTTGGATACCTAATTCAGCTTTTTGGTAGGGTGGAGATTTGAACCTGGGAACTCCCTTGGAGTATTGCCCTCTCCTCTCCAACTCACCTACAACACCTGGGTTAAAATAATTTATAGTGGAAAACACCCCTTTCGGGGTGCCACTTTCAACAGGTTGGGCATAGGAGGAATGGAGCCTTGTCGGCCTCTACCAGCATATAGGACATTCCTAACTATACCATATATCCGTAGGGTGGAGACAAGGGGAATGGAATCTGGGCCGGCCTCTACCAGCACCCAGGGCATTTACCACTACACCACAACAAGTAGATTGGACACCCCCTTTATATTATGTGCATTTTTTTTCTATGTATTTATTTTTTAATAACATTGGGTAATGTGTTGATTCCATTCATTTTTTAAAACTACAATGAAATCCACCATGATATGAAAGGGGTGTGCATCTAAATTACTCAATTGCATGTATTTGATAAATTAGATTCTATAACATCTCCCAAGAGAAATAATGTTTGGATTAGCTAGAAGATATTTTATAAGTTATAGATAGTTTGAAAAATGAATTAAAAAAAAGTGGACTTAGATTGTAAGTATCTCATTGGATTTAACATATTTGCCCTACGAGAAAAATTCACTAGTAATTTTTTTGTTCCTATTTTGGTGCTAAATACATTCATTTATTTATTTTTTATTTCTAATCATATGGATAACGTATATTAAGGATTTATTTTATCAAGGTTTATTGAAAATTTTATGTCTTTTACAAAATTCTCCAAAAAAAATATTTTCCTTGTTCTTTGGGAATTTTGAGCCTAATAGTAGCATACATGAGAGGATAATATGCATGGCTATTGAGAAATAATAAAATAATATGCTTAATATTTTATTTTTGACAAACCCTAGATTCTAATGAAGTCACAGGTAGGCTTCTATTCATGGCAAAGACCTAGGAGCTAGTTGGCAAAGTTATTTGAATGGACCAACAATGTTTTTGTTGCATTGGTGTGAGAGGTTGTCTTGAGTGGTTGTATTCAATAAAAATACTGTATATATCATACCATGATATGTATAAATTATTCATTAGTATTTTTTATTCTTTATGAAATTTTACGATGTTCTAGTTTAACACTTTTATCCATTTTTACCTCTAGATACCTATTTTTATATGTTGAATTTTTTTGCTCATTTTCTTCTATTTTTGAAAAGTTTAAATTTAAAAAGGGAATACTTCATGGAATATTCCTAGCATGGATGTTCATAACATAGTATTAACTAAACATAATGCAAGCATGGATTAATAAGGGGCATGTGTTTTGAAAGGTAAATATGAAAGGTTAAATGGTGGTATCATGGTGCTTTTATTTATAAAAGAACCCAAGCCTTGGTGGCTAATGAAGCCACTACTAAGGATTTGGGCCCAAGAGGTTATGAGTTCAAAATTCATTAGACCATTTTTATAAAAATACTTTATGATTTTAGAATACTTAATCTACAAATGTACGAAGAAGACATGACACATGATGATTACATTGTAGCTATTGACATCACCCATTTTTACATGTTGATGATGATGTGGCACTTGATGATGTCATTGTTGAGGAATATTAGATAATTTGGTACATGCTAATGCACACCCATGGTAACTTCATGGTAAAATTATAAATATTTAATAGATAAGGGTTTATTATATAGTTTATATGTGTGATTTATATTTACCCTTTCATGTAAGTGTTAATGTGTAGGAAATACACAAGTATCATGTAAGTTAGAGTGCAAGTGTAGATTGAGAGAATATGCACAAGTGTCATGTATGTAAGAGTACAAATATGTAATGTGAATATGTGCACAAGTTTATTAGATTAGGAGTGCATGTAGAAGTGTAAGAGTCATGTAGATGTGTGCAAGTGTCATAGAGTCAAGTGTGCATGTAAGAAGAAAGTGAAGAGTCTAGTATGCAAGTGGCAAGATGACAAGCTAAAGGTCATGGGACTTGTCATATGGAGAGAAATAGTCAAGTACTTGAAGAGTCACATTAGTATGGATATATTATGGAGATAATACTCCATGAGAAAGTAATCTAAATATTAGATTACTAGATTGTAAAGAGGTACAAAAGAAGAATAAAACTTGTATATATATATATATATATATATATATATATATATATATATATATGAGCAATAATATTATAATTTTTCTTCATGCATGGTTAATGAATGAAATTTACATTCATATTTAATTATATAAGTGAATATTATTTCCATTATTATATTGGCCTTGATATACATATTAAATTCTTCATATATTATTCTACTCATTATATTGTTCTTTTTTACCTTTAATATTGTGTCTTTTATATTGGGACCTATGTTATCCTATGGTAGTAAGGCTTAAAATGTAAGTAGTGGTATAAGAGCTACCACATGCCTCTATCTATTTTTATAGAGTTCATTATATTATCCACCCAAATCAATGTTTAGTTTTGTCCATTTTTTATAAAGTTAATTTAGATTTTATCCACTTTGAAGGCAATGCAGACTTGGACTCTATTTTTAAAGGTTTTATTGAGTAGAAATTGAGGGGATAAGGATTAGTCACCCTGATTTGAATGCTAGGGTCTTTCCACTTGGTTGAAGGAAAACCAATGAAGACTAGGACTCATTTATGTTGAAATAAAGGGCCAACTTAGGAGAAAAGTTGAATATTTAATAAAGAAAGAACCAACTTAGGAGAAAGTTGGTCCTTTAGGGACATTCATAACTACCCTGACATTGATATTAGATTATCTCGAAAGGAGGAGAATCATATTTGGTTCTTAGGTGTAACTTAAGACATTGCAGAAGTGTAAAATATATCAAATAGATACAGGACTATTATTTTTACCAAAGACTGAGAAGCGTCATAGCTTCCTATAGAGATAGAGAAGAATTTTAGTTTCTAAGGATAGAAGAGCATTATAGGTCAAGTGAAAGAGAAGAATTTTAACTACCAAATATAAAGAAGAAATATTCATCAAGGAGAATATTCAATTTGAGTATTCCAAGCTATAGGTCATACTATAGAGGCTAAAATTGAGAAGGAAGCCTATAATATTAAAATACAGGTGCTAGAGTCAATTGAATAGCAAATAATTTTTAAGAATCAAGTGCTAGAAAAGATGCTACCCTTAATGCAAAGTAATAGAAAGATAAAGTGCTAATAGATAACTTAGTTTCACACTAATAGAAAGCACTACCTTTCATACAAAAAAGTAGAGGATTCAAGTGCTAAAAAGAGCACTTAGATAAAGTGCTAGCAGAGGCACTACCGTTCATTGAAAGTAATAAGATCATAAGCACTAAATAAACATATGTTATAAAAAAGTTTAGAATATTATAAACCTTTATTAAAGACTCTAGCTATCATGATAATAGTCTAAGTGATATTCAAGCATTAATGTAATAGAGCAATATCAATACATTAACAAATAGAAGCAATACCCAAGTGTTAGTAGCATAGAGATAAGACAAAGTGGTATCTAGGTGCAATTAAAACAAAGATAATTATTTAGATGTTTGATGAACATAAAATCATCAGCAGATCATCAGAAGGTGAAAAGAACTGCAAAGAATGGAATATTTTCTCTAGATACAATAGGATTTTTTAGAAGAAATTTTAAATCATATTTTGTCTCAAGATAAAATTAATGATGAATTGCCTGGTTTATCAAAAAAATAGAAAACAAGAAGATGGATCAGGTATAGCTCATGATTATCTTGAAAGGATAATGGATAGAGACAATGAATGAAGACAAATATTAAAGGTTAAATTTTTTAATAACCAAGAAATGTAATACAAGGGGTGTTCTAGAGAATATTACATTATTTTGTACATGCTAATGTATCCCCATGGTACCTATGGTACAATATAAATTTTAGAATAGGTTTTGAGTCTATAGTTTAGGAGTGTGATTATATTTCCCCTTTATGTAAGTGTTTATGTGCAAGATATTCACAAGTGTCATGTCAGTAATTGTGCAAGTAGGTAATGAGAGAAAGTGCACGAGTGTCATGTAATTATGTGTGAAAATATGTAATGTGATAATATGCACAAGTATCATGTATTAGGTGTGCATGTAGAAGTGTATCGTATAGAAGTGTGCAAGTGTTGTAGAGTTATGCATGCAAGTAAGTAAAGATTCTTGTGTACAAATGGCAATATGAGAAGCCAAAGGACATGAGAGGATTTGCCTTATACATGGAATAGAAAAATATGCATCTTCCGAATATGTGAGCACAAAAATAGGCAAGCATATGAAAATTTATATTTGTAAGGCTATATTATGGAGACAAAGCTCCATGTATTGTATATCAAATGGATCTATGAAGATCACATTCAAGCATTAATAATATTGAAGCTTGTATGCATATTTTGAGCAATTCTATTGTAATTTTTCTTCATGTTATTGCATGAATGTATTTGGTCATTTTATATTCATATTTGATATTTTCTTGAATGTTATTATTATTTATATTGTCCAACTTATATTTTAATTGCTCTTATATTTGAGACTACTCAAGATCCAAAATATTGGGACCTAAGATAATCTAGCTTAAAATCCAATAGTGGTATCATAGCTACTTTGAGTAGTCTCTATTGCTAGCATCAAAGGAAATCTTAAATTTAATTTATATTAAGAGTCACATGAATTAAATTGATGCAGGAGCATCCAGTGGTGTAAGAGTGATCTTGCATCACCCAAAAAATTATATTTTATTTAATTATCTGCTAAGTGTATTTAGTTTTCTAGGGGATAGAAAATTAAAGCCATTGGCAAAAGAATCACCCTAATACCCTGAACGATTTGGGAGATATGTACGTTTTATGGCAAAACCCTACCAAAAATAGTGAAAATCTAGATACCTGAACTTGTAGGTGAATTTTGAGGGTCTTAGAGGATGAATTTGAGGATTTTAAAATAGAAATAGGACTTAGCTAAGTCCTACCTTGTTTAGTTCATATTGTGCCATTTTCAAAAAGGTTTCGTGCCAATAAATCAGAGCAACGAGAGTGAAGTTATGAACCTGGGAAGTTTACCTCCGAAATTTAAATTTCAAATGCATTGTTTTAGGCGGGAAAAGGAGAAAACAGGGTATTAGAGGGAAATTTCAAAATTGTAAAAGGTCTCTTTTCTTTTGTATCCTCTTTTTGGATGAAAGTAATGAAAATTCATGGTTCAAATGACATGATCAAAGGAAAAACACCTGTGTATTGTTCGTTTGGTGTTGCTTGAGCTGCTTCAAAAAATGTAGACTCATATTAGTGAATAATTCAAATTTACATATTACTATATGATAAAGGTCCAATTGATTTGAAAATTTTCTAAAAATATTTCATTCTATGACAGAGTCTATCCACTCAAAATAAATGAAGATAAGGACTCTACTTAAAGGCTTGAAGAATTTATTGAGGGGATAAATCAAAAATCACCTTGATATTCTAAATTCTCTCCAAAGAAAATGAATCACATATTGAGTGGCAAGATCCACCTAAAGGAAAATATTTTTTATTAGTTTAAAGGGTTTTTAAAGGGTCCCTAAACCTTTTACAAAGTGAAATACGATGAAAAATAAATTCTTTCACCACAACAAACAACTAAAAAGAGCAACAAACCAAGATAGGATAGAGAAGCAAAACCTGAGATAAAAAACATCAGGAAACAAGACACCAGGTCAAAGAAAAAAACCATAGAAAAAACAAAGGTGGGGTGCCCAAGATGGCTACTCAATCATTTTTCCCATGCTATTTTCTCCCTGATTTATAGCTTTAAAGGATTCACTGTGACTGGTAGTAATTGCCTTGGACACACGAATAACATGCTAAATTCTTGAATCAATCTTACAATGATTTTCGAGCATTTCAGTGAGGATTTCCATATCTCTATATCTCTCTCTATTTTGGGCATATTTAACCCTAAAAATATAGCACATATATAAGGGAGCAGTACCAATAAGGTTGTGAAAGTATTAAGGAACTCAAGCAAGAACCTGAGAAAGACAAATATTAAAAAAACTCAAGAAGAATATCTTGAGAAGAAGAAGAAAAATAAAAAATACGGAGAAGCATCAAAATATTCCAAATAAGTAGAAGCATTAAATCTTCCAAAGGCAAAGGTAAAATTAGTTTTGGAATTATCAATTTTTTGGTGATGGTTTATTCAACTAAAACCAATATATTGAGCATCATATGAGCATCTTTCTCTAAGCAAGTTGAGTGTCATACAAGAATTATTCTCTAAGCAACCAAGTTTCATTCTCTAAGAAAAGTAGAACCATATGAGTCCCACTCTTTAGCATATGAGCACCATTCTCTAATATTCAATTGCCATTCTCAAAATCCTAGGTGTGATTTACTAGGATATAGTCCATTCTAAAGATATCAAGCTAAAGTGAATGAAAGGTTAATTGACAAAATAAGAAAGTTGCAAGAAATATTTGGTGAATCAAATGTTACATAAAGGTGTAATGTCCCATTAGAGTGCATCATTGATTGGGGACGCAAAATAATTTAAGAGCATGAAAATCATGTTAGAAATTTGAGGTATTTTATGTTGTCATTGATGTCACATGAATCATTGATGTCATATGGATCACATTGAGTTTTGATGGGCAAATGATATTTTGGAAAGCATGGATAAAATCAAGATTTTTGTGAAAACCAAGGCAGGCAAAATAAAAGATTTTATTTAAAACCATGGATGGCAGATTTGAAATAGGTTTTTCTTAAAACCTAGGTTGGCATTTCGTTTTGTCGAAAAATGTGCCCCGGTGATGGAGATATTTAATTTTAAATATTTAGTTTAAATTTTAATTATTTAAAATTTAAATTTAAATTTTAAAATTAAAATTAAAGTTAGTGTCGACGTCTAAAGAAAGAGGGAATATCAATAATGCACCGACATCATAAAAAATGAGGAGAATACTATATAAAGGGGGATCTTAAGGTTCATTTGATTTTAATCCTTGCTCGTGTTAATCATTGGCTAGCATCCGAAGAGAGCTCGTGCAAAAATTGTTTTGAAAAGGGAGACAATGAATAAATCCAAGGTTGGTCAAAATTCCAAGACATTGTGGGCAGAGTGGTGCATTGGCAATTGGATTTTTGTTAAGGTGTGTGGCAATGCTTTACATCAAGGTTCGAATCTCCTTGACTGCATTCAAAGGCATTGGAAGGAAAGCGCTTGAAGTGCTTTTGGTTTGCGTGGAATGCGTGCCTTTTCCTTTCCAATGAGTAGCTAGCTCGTGTGGCAACATTAGCCATGGCTAAGGCGCTCGCGATGTGTGCAAGTTGGGGGTTCGAATCTGCTTGAGGAGGTAATTGCGTTTTTCTCTAATTAATTTCATTGATGCCCTAGGATAGGAGTTATAAGGTGTTTAAGGAATAATTAAAGTTTTTAATTAAAATTTATTTTTATAAGGGTTGTGATTATTATTTCAGAGGTGGATGAGTTGTTGATTTATTTTGATATTCATGAAATTGAAAATTAAGATTTAGGAGAAATAAGGAGTTATAAAATATTTTTGAGAGCCTTGTTGATTATTATTTTTTATAAGGGTTTTATTAAAAAGGACTTTGGTGGATGTGTTTATTAAGTTGGAGTAAAAAGGTGTAAATTGAGTTATGCTTATCTTGTGATTATTATTTGAAGTCCACTAATCCTTATTGATATTGGAAAGTAAAGTTGTGTTTAGTGTGGAAGATTTTATGGATAACTTCTTGGCATCAAAAAGGTATGGGCACATTATCCTATTGATTATTTATGGTGGTTGATTTCTGAAATATCATTGGAGTGAAAAGGATTGATTGTGGTTTCCTTTTCAAAAGTGGTTGGTTGAATGCTTCAAGGTTTTTTGGTTTGAGAGTTGTTTTAAACATTGTTTTATAAGCATAGTCATTGAAGCCCATTGGTTGTGAAATAACTTGAAAAGAACATGAGTATCATTGTTATGTGAGATTTGTGGTTGAGCATTTTTGGAAACATTTGAGTTGGTTGATACATGCTTGGACTAGGGTGTTTGTGAGAAATAGTAGTCCCTTGTGGTGATTGGTTGAGTTGAGTTGATTGAGCCTAGTCAAGTGATTGTGTGAGGTGATTGGTCAAGTTCCATGAAACAAACTATTCCATAATTCTGATTTGAGTTGAGAGTGATATTAGAACATATTGAGTCTCTAACAATTCTATTTATGCTTCTATGAGTTGACTTGAGTTGAGTTGAGATTGATTTGAGTTGAGTTGAGTTGAGAGTGAGATTAGAACATATTGAGTCTCTAACAATTCTTTTTATGCTTCTATGAGTTGACTTGAGTTGAGTTGAGATTTATTTGAGTTGAATATTGAGATTAGAACATATTGAGTCTCTAACAATTCTCTTTATGCTTCTATGAGTTGATTTGAGTTGAGTTGAGTTGAGATCATTGTGGATCATTGTTGTCATCCATTGAAGAGTACATTGCCATTCATTTTTGAGTTCATATTTGAGCTTTACCTTGATAGATTTGTGGATGATATTTGAGTGCTACTTGAGCATGATTGATTGAGCCTTTGAGAAGGCCTTTGTGGAAAGTTTTAGGACAACTTTGTGAACAGTTTTGGGATAGCTTTGTGGACAGTTTTGGGACAGATTTGTGGACAATTTTGGGATAGCTTTGAGGACAGTTTTGGGATAGATTTGTGGATAGATTTAGGAAAGATTTGAGCAATTTCTTGGTGAGCTTACTAGAGCATATTTGGACAATTTCTTGGTGAGCTTGTTGGAGCAGATTTGAGCAAGTTCTTGGTGAGCTTGCTAGAGCAGATTTGGACAAGTTCTTGGTGAGCTTGTTAGAGCAAATTTTGGGCAAGTTCTTGGTGAGCTTGCTAGAGCAGATTTGGGCAAGTTCTTGGTGAGATTGTTGGAGCAGTTTTGGACAAGTTCTGTGTGAGCTTGTTATTTAGTTTTGGACAAGTTTTATGTGAGATTGTTATTAATATTTGGACAAGTTTTGTGTGAGCTTGTTATTCAGTTTTGGAAAAGTTCTGTGTGATCTTGTTATTCATATGTGGACAAGTTCTGTGTGAACTTGTTATTACCTAGCTTTGAGTAGATCAAATAATCATTGTATTGGATAAGGATCCTTATTTCTGTGTGAAATATTATAAGGAGATTATCTGGTGGAGTACCCCACATTGGAGGAACCACGTTAAATCTTGTGTCTCAATTGTGTGTGGTGACTCTTTATCTTGCTTACTACTGCTATATAAGTTATTAATGCACACTACTATATTTGGTTATTGCAATTAAAGACATTAATTAATATTTATTTGGAAAGAAATTAAAAAGCGATCTTATACTGTTCACCCCCCTCTCAGTATAAGCTTGTGTTATTCAATTGGTATCAGAGTGGGTTCCTTCAAAAAGGCTAACATCTTGAGGGAGGATTCTACAAGAACACATATGGCTTCATAGAATGGATCATCTACAAATAAGGCTTCATTGTTTGATGGTAACAATTATGCTTTCTGGAGCATGAGGATGAGGAACTACTTGATATCACAAGGATATGAGGTATGGCAAATGGTTGAAAAATAGTATAGTGTTGAAGGTGATCCCGAGGCAGATAAGACTATCAAGAAATTGGTTGAGATCAATGCAAGAGCAATTAATTGTATTTTGAGTGGGCTTCATGAGATAGATTTTGCAAAGGTCATGGTATGTAATTTAGCTAATGAAATGTGGACCAAGTTGTGGAATACTTATGAAGGAGATTCCAAGGTAAAGTTGGTAAAACTACAAACTCATAGAAAAATATTTGAGGAATTTAAAATGGAAGATTCTAAAGATATTACAAAGTTTTTACTTCGAGTTGATGAGATTACTAACACCATGAGATGTCTAGGTTTTGAGATGAAAGAATCAGAAGTTACTCAAAATGTTTTGAGATCACTTCCCATGAAATATGATGCTAAGGTTTCAGAAATAGAAGAAACAATGGATATCAATAAGCTAACAATGGAAAAATTGCAAGGAAATATCACAGCTTATGATATGAGGGTAAGTAAGCATCAGGTTCCAATAAAAGAAATTGCATTCAATGCTTCAGAAAAAGAGAAAAGGAAAGTCTTAGAAACAAGTAGAGGTTAAAATAATGATGAGGAATCTATCTTCATAAAAATGAATAAGGACTCAAATAATTTTAGGGATATAAGGAAAGTCAAATGCTACAAGTGTGGTGATCTTGGTCACTATGCATACAAGTGTCCACATGAATAAAATGGTGATGATGAAAAATAGGGTCACAGATTAAAATAATATGGAAAGCATAAGCATGACAAAGATGACGGATACAAGAAAAATAGGTATGATAAGAAGAAATTTTTTTATAAGGCAAATAAATATTACTACATTGTAGAAGCTAGTGATAGCTTAGATCATAGTGATAAAGACAAATCAAATTATGAAAAGGAAGAACATCTATTCCTAGGAATAGAAGGTGAAAGATAGCAGTGCTTTGTGTGTGGTCAAAGAGATCACAGATAAGGATATTGCAATGGTTTTAGTGATAGTGAATATGAGATGACACATCAAGGAAACAAGCATGGTTAAAGAAATCTTGAGAGTTTGTTTGCTATAGAAGATTATAATGGTCCCAGTGACAGTGAAAACAAAGCAGTCTCACTTTTGGTTATAGAAAAGGAAGAAGATGAGCTAAGTAAACAAAAATTAGAAATCAAAAGGCTAAAATAAGAATACAAGAATCTTGAAAACAAGATTCGAATAGATGTCAAACTCAAAGAAGAACTACTTCAAACAATTAGTAATCTCAGAGAAGAGCTTCAAAATGCAAAAATGGTAGAAGAAAGGATGAATGAAGAACTAAAGGTAACCATGGAAAGACATGATACATTAGATAAAAAGGTTCAAAAAGGAGTGGAAACTTATTTTAAGGTTGTATCTTACTTCCAATAAAAATCACTCAAAAGGAAAGGAAGTTCTAAAATATGAAAGCAAGGAAGCACCTAAGATTTGTGAGGAAATTTCCAAAGTTCATATGGCTCCAAATATTCATTTTGATTCTTGTTTTGAGAGAGGTGAATTAAGCTCAAAAGGAAAAGAAATACTTGAAGAGAAAAGCAAGGAAGAAACTAAGGAAGAGGATTTAGATACTACAAAGAAGGTTCAAGGATGCAATGCACAAGTTGAAAATTATCAAAAAGATAATGGTAAAGAAAGGTATGAAGAACCAAGGCATTAACAAAGGGATTTTCAATGACATTATTTTTCTTGTAATGGATTTGGACACAGGGCTAAACACTGTAGGGTATATGGATCAAAGAAGTTTGATTTTGCTAGAAGAAGCCTCAAAAGAAGAAGGTATGGTTTTCAGGGGCATTGCTTCTCATATAACAATATTGGTCATAGATATGTTTAGTGCAAAGTAAATGAGCAACATCATTTTGGTTTTAGAGCTTCACAATTCAGAAGTCATGGTCATAATGGTCATGAAAACAGAGCTTCACAATACAGGGTTCAGGAAAGGAATGGATATGGAAATTATTTTAAGAATGAATTCAGGACATGGGCACCATACAAAGGCTAAAATATCAAGTTTTTTAATTGCAATAACTTTGGGCATATTGCAAAATGGTGTAGGACTCAATTCCAAATAGGTTCAAGGCAAGAAGGTCAAATATGTTCAATATAAGAAGGTCAAATAGGTTCTAGACAAGAAGATCAAGTAATTCATCAAGAAAAGGATATCAAAAAAATATGGAAGGAAGTTGATAGAGGAAAGAAACAATGTGATATGGGAGTAAAAATACTCCCACCCCAAAATTAATTACCTCAAGAGAGAAGGTGGTGAGGGGGCTAAGTTTAAGAGTCATATATTTTAGCCCCATAGGTGTTCCTTTTGCTATTGATGTCAAAGGGGGGGATATTTGAGTAAGGGGGAGAGCATTGAGTTAGGGGGAGCAGTCTTCAAAGAGAGCATTGAGTTAGGGGGAGATAGAGAGTATTGAGTAAGGGGGAGCAACTTTGATTCTCAGAGATGGTTTTTGAAGTGATTATGGTTTTTGCATTAGAAGTGTTGACATCAATGACAAAGGAGGATATTGTTGGCAATTTGAGTTATTTTATGTTGTCATTGATGTCACATGAATCATTGATGTCATATGGATCACATTGAGTTTTGGTGGGAAAATGATATTTTGGAAAGCATGTATAAAATCAGGGTTTTTGTGAAAACCAAGGCAGGCAAAATAAAATGTTTTATTTAAGATCATGGATGATATATTTGAAATGGGTTTTTCTTAAAACCTGGGTTGGCCTTTTGTTTCATAGAAAAAGATACCCCGGTGATGGAGATATTTAATTTTAAATATTTAGTTTAAATTTTAATTATTTAAAATTTAAATTTAAATTTTAAAATTAAAATTAAAGTTAGCACCAACATCTAAAGAAAGAGGGAATATCATTAATGCATCGACATCATAAAAAATGAGGAGAAGACTATATAAAGGGGGATCTTAAGGTTCATTTGATTTTAATTCTTGCTCATGTTAATCGTTGGCTAGCATCCAAAGAGAGCTCGTGTGAAAATCGTTTTGAAAAGGGATACAATGAATAAATCCAAGGTTGGTTAAAATCCCAAGATATTATGGGTAGAGTGGCGCATTGGCAATTGGATTTTTTTTAAGGTGTGTGGTAGTGCTTTATGTCAAGGTTTGAATCTCCTTGACTGCATTCAAAGGCATTGGAAGGAAAGCGCTCGAAGCACTTTTGGTTTGCATGGAAGGGAGGAAGAACTTAAGGCACGTCGTACCTTTTTCTTTCAAATGAGCGGCTATCTCGTGTGGAAACCTTAGCCATGGCTAAGGCACTCGCGATGTGTGCAAGTTGGGCATTCGAATCCCCTTGAGGAGGTAATTACATTTTGCTCTAATTAATTTCGTTGATTCCCTAGGATAGGAGTTATAAGGTGGTTAAGGAATAATTAAAGTTTTTAATTAAACTTTATTTTTATAAGGGCTATGATTATTATTTCAGAGGTGGATGAGTTGTTGATTTATTTTGATATTCATGAAATTGAAAATTAATATTTAGGAGAAATAAGGAGTTGTTATAAAATATTTTTTAGAGCCTTATTGATTATTATTTTTGATAAGGGTTTTATTAAAAAGGACTTTGGTGGATGTGTTTATTAAGTTGGAGTAAAAAGGTGTAAATTGAGTTATTGTTATCTTGTGATTATTATTTGAAGTCCACTAATCCTTATTGATATTGGAAAGAAAAGTTGTGTTTAGTGTGGCAGATTTTGTGGACAACTTCTTGGCATCAAAAAGGTATGGGCACATTCTCCTATTGATTGTTTATGGTGGTTGATTTCTGAAATATCATTGGAGTGAAAAGGATTTATTGTGGTTTCCTTTTTAAAAGTGGTTGGTTGAATGCTTCAAGGTTTTATGGTTTGAGAGTTGTGTTTAAACCTTGTTTTATAAGCATAGTCATTGAAGCCCATTGGTTGTGAAAGAAATTGAAAATAACATGAGTATCATTGTTATGTGAGATTTGTGGTTGAGCATTATTGGAAACATTTGAGTTGGTTGAAACATGCTTGGACTAGGGTGTTTTTGAGAAAGAGTATTCCCTTGTGGTGATTGGTTGAGTTGAGTTGATTGAGCCTAGTCAAGTGATTGTGTGAGGTGATTATTCAAGTTCCATGAAACAAACTATTCCATAATTCTGATTTGAGTTGAGAGTGATATTAGAACATATCGAGTCTCTAAAAATTCTCTTTATGCTTCTATGAGTTGACTTGAGTTGAGTTGAGATTGATTTTATTTGAGTTGAGTTGAGAGTGAAATTAGAACATATTGAGTCTCTAACAATTCTCTTAGTCTTTATGCTTCTATGAGCTGAATTGAGTTGAGTTGAGATTGATTTGAGTTGAGTTGAGTTGAAGATTGATCTTAGAACATATTGAGTCTCTAAAAATTCTCTTTATGCTTCTATGAGTTGATTTGAGTTGAGTTGAGTTGAGATCATTGTGGATCATTGTTATCATCCATTGAAGAGTACATTGCCATTCATTTTTGAGTTCATATTTGAGCTTTGCCTTGATAGATTTGTGGATGATATTTGAGTGCTACTTGAGCATGATTGATTGAGCCTTTGAGAAGGCCTTTGTGGACAGTTTTGGGACAGCTTTGTGAACAGTTTTGGGATAGCTTTGTGGAAAGTTTTGGGACAGCTTTGTGGATAATTTTGGGACAGCTTTGAGGACAGTTTTGGGACAGTTTTATGGACAGATTTATGGACAGGTTTATGGACAGATTTGGGACATATTTGAGCAAGTTCTTTGTGAGATTGCTAGAGAAGATTTGTACAAGTTCTTGGTGAGAATTTTGGAGCAGATTTGAGCAAGTTCTTGGTGAGCTTGCTAGAGCATATTTGGACAAGTTCTTGGTGAGCTTGTTGGAACATATTTTGGGCAAGTTCTTGGTGAGCTTGCTAGAGTAGATTTGGGCAAGTTTTTGGTGAGCTATTTGGAGCAGTTTCAGACAAGTTCTGTGTGAGCTTGTTATTCAGTTTTGGACAAGTTTTGTGTGAGCTTGTTACTAAGATTTAGACAAGTTATGTGTGAGATTGTTATTCAGTTTTGGACAAATTTCTATGTGAGCTTGTTATTCAGATTTGGAAAAGTTCTGTGTGAACTTGTTATTGCCTAGCTTTTAGAAGATCAAAGAAATCATTGTATTGGATAAGGATCCTTATTTTTGTGTGAAATATTATAAAGAGATTATCTGGTGGAGTACCCCACATTGGGGGAACCACGTTAAATCTTGTGTCTCAATTGTGTGTGGTGACTTGTGCTCTTGCTTACTACTACTATCTGAGTTATTAATGCACACTATTATATTTGGTTATTGTAATTAAGGACATTAATTGATATTGATTTGGAAAGAAAGTAAAAAGCGGTCTTATATTGTTCACCCCCCTCTCAGTATAAGCTTGTGTTATTCAAATCATTATAGCGTACTACAATTATGAATGTTTCTAAATTAGCATGCATCATGATCAATGAGTACTATGCATAGGCAAAAAAAAGGTAAGTAATATTGAATAATTATTTTTGGTACTAAGGCTAACTCCTAAGTAAAATTAAAGGTGATAAATTGAAAACTTAGGAACTTTAATTTATAAGAGGGAGTTAAAAGGTATTCAACTCCATAGGATTTAATATTTAAAGGTGGGAGTTAAAAGGACTTCAACCATATTTTTGAAATATTGAAAAATATTGAAATTTGATATTTTATATTTGTAATTAATTTTGCAATCTATTTCAAAAATTTGATTTTTAAATTTTTTGATATTTATTATATTTTGGAGAGAGGGTTTTCTACTCCAAAAATAAAAATTGAAAGTTTTTAGAAATTTGAAGGATTTGGAAATTTTGAAAATTTTAAAAGTTGAAGATTTAGAGAATTTGAGAATATAATAAAATAGGGATATAAAAGATGTTCTACTTCAAAATAAGTTGAAAAAATTGTAAAATTATTATTATTTTCTAAGATTTGAAAGTTTGAAAATTTTGAAATTGCAATTATTAAACTTTGGAGTAAAAATGATTTCAACTTCAAAGGATTTAAAAATTTTGAAAATGAATAAATGAAAAAAGAGAATAAGTATAACAAAACATCCTTATAATAGGATAAATATTTTAAATACATATAAAGAACCATATTCTATGAGAGAAGATTTCAAAATCAAATATTCTATCAAAAGAAATCTTTTGAAATCAAAGGGCCAAATCATCAAAGAAATTTTCAAAAACAATTCCAAAGATGTAAAATAACATCACTTGAATCTCATAAAAACATACAAAGAGAAAAATATTCTTGGTATAGAGGTTTAGGAGTGAAGTAAATGACCTAAAAATGAAGAGCACCAAAGTGTAGCTAAAAACATAGCAGTTACAGTAGAGAGCAGAAATTGCAACACACAATAGTCTAAATTTTAGGGACTAAAAGTGCTCAAAATTTGATGAAATGTTTACACAAGAAATCATTTCCAACGGTTTATCAAAGAAAAAAAATAGATCTCTAAAAAAATTTATGAGCTCTAAAAGTTGATTGTAGGTTTCAAAAAAATAGGGATGACAAACATGTTTTTCACAAAATGAAAGGAATATAATGTTGTTTTTCATTCCAAATGAACTCAAAAGTATTACAAATATTTATCCATAATATCCTATAGCTATATAACTCTATTTTATATTTATAAGAGAGAAAATTATGTTACAAAACTTCAATTCATATTCTAGGAAGTCCAATACTCACGGTGACTCTTCAAGGCCTATAGAAACTTTTGGGATTCTTCAAATTTGTTGGAGAACATTTGGTTTTCTATTTATTTTTATTTTGGTAAATTAATTTGTATTATTTCAAAAAGGGCATTTGAAATGCGCCCTGTCACCTTTTACATCAAGGAACCAAGAGGAACACAAAAGATATAAACGAATCTCCTTAAACAAAACAAACCCAGTAAAACTAAAATACTAAGAATAGAAAACCCATAAAGGCTAAAATCCATTACAATCCTTTGGGAAAAAGGAACAAAAATCAACACCACCAAAAAGATAAACATAAAGGCAAGCTGGAAAAAAAACATCTTGCACACCAACAGACCAAAGGAAGAGCAATGCATCCAAGAGCAAAACTAGTAGTAAGCCATGAACGCTGTCAAGGAAGGGCGTCTGGTTGCAGAAGGTTGTCAACATAAATTTCTAGAACATTTTCCTTCGCTTCCTCCTTCAAGGTTTCTTTGTCCTTGGAAGTTTCCTTTAGATTTTCTAGGCAGGCATCTTGAGCAATTTCAACTACATCATCTTCATTAGCACCCCCTTTGACATCGAAAGGGGGTTCAACAGTAGAAACCATGGAGGAACCATTAAAAATTTCATAGAAGAAGAACATGCTGAGATTATACCTCTATTCCTTAAGGCTAGCAATGGCCTTACCAATGGTGATGTAAGTTGTCTCCAGATGGATGATTGATGCAGTAGTAGCATGGATAACTAATTTATGGAGGAACTTGTCAACAAGATCAGGTGAAGTAGACTAAACTTTAGGATGTTTTCTAGTGATGGATAGTGGGGTTTCAGCTACTTCCTTAAGCTTCAATCATTTAGAGCTTCTAACAGGGGTTGTTTCAACTTTGATTTTCTTCCTAGCAATAGAGTGAGGCTTATCATTTTTTATTTTCCTTTTTTTTGGATTAGAAGGCTAGGGGCTAGGAGTAGAGGAAGAGTTATCTTCTCCAGACTCAGACTTAGGGATATTTCCACTAGGGAAATGAAGGAGGAGATAATGGTAAAGGACTTTGAAAAGCCCCTGGTGACTGGGAAGGACATCCTCCTTTTTTGGGTAGACGTAATGGTGTAGTCGATGCACCAAAAAATAGAAGCAGGGATGTTCATGGCTTCGACTTCACATAAATGGTTCACATAGGAAATGTGAATACAACATGATTGAGAATATGTATTATCATAGTAAATATATTGCATTACAAGAAAAAGAATTTTTTGCAAAGGAGAGGAAAGGTGTTCACGAAACAAACCTTTGCTGTAATTATTATAAACCTCAAATTTCTCGAAGAAAGATAGCTTAGCCTTCCAATTGTGTTTTTTGCACTGAATAAATTTACCCTCCAAGGATTGGCCTATCAGGCCCGCCAAAAACTCAATGGAGATGTGAAATTTGACACCATGAATTGTGACGTAACCCTTATCCAAAGATTCAACAAAGGTCTTAGTTATGTTGTCATCAACCCCAGTGAAAAGCTTAAAAAATTCAATCAAAGCACTTTTGGTTTTGTCTGTCCATAAATCACGAACCAAAGGATAGAGCTGGAACACAACAGGCTCAATTTAAATGGGTTTGTGCTCTTTCATGGTGGTGAATAGGGAAAAAGACAGAGGTCGGTCAAGAAAAGGAATAGAAAGAGTGGGATCAAACACCAGGATAATGAACAGGGCATGCACATGATCAAATAAAATAATGGCATTGCCTTGTGAACATCTGCTTTGGGACCATAAAGGCATTAGAACAAATGGAATGAAGTCTTCAAAAAGTAGGGATTGGCTACGACAAAGTTTTGATCTGCAAATCAATATTAGGTTAAAAACCCAACCAATCACTTGGTGACACTCTAAAATGGTAGCTTGGCAATTCGGGGTGCATGAAAGGCTTAACCAACAAGATATCCAAGTATGAGACCCCGAAAGGCTTGGGATGATTGCCAAATTGATTATCGAGACAATCCTTTGATCGAGAAGGCTGAAGATGGTTCCCAAAAAAATAGGATTACACGTATCAAAGCACACGGGATTCAAATGATTCAAACTCATGTGAAAATATGCCTTGGGATAATAAGAATAAGTGGTCACCCAAAAATGATTAAAATTCTTGAAAGAGGCAATGTGGAAATGGAAAATAGAGCCTAGGGGAACGTGAATCCAATCTCCCAAGAAAGGCAAGGTTATTGAATGAAGATGAAACCAAAGGTCTAGAAAGTAACTCTTGAGGATTACAAAGGACAAAAAATGTTGGATTAGGATTGATAGGAAAATTAATGTTCATCATGGATAACATGAGTTTGGTCCCTCCCTTGAATTTTGTCCCATTTGAGAAGATCATCCACCTCAGGGGGTAGAATTTTTGTCCATGTTAGAGTTCCTTGGGCATTGACCCCAATATTAGCCAGCTTATTAGCAACTGTATTAGCCTCCCTATAAGTATGGTGAATAATGCAATTATGTTGCCTCTGAAGAATGAGCTTGTAGTCCTTAATGGTTGGCCTAATCCTCCAGCTGGAAGGCTTAGAAGACTTTAAATAGTTAATAATATTTAGAGAATAACCTTCCACAATGATGTTTCCTAGAATATCTTTGATAAATTGGAGGCCTCTCCAAAAATCCTTTGCCTCAGCAGAGTGATTGGTAGTCACACTTAGAGGCTCCGAGTAGGCAAAAATAGAATTTCCTAGATGATCACGGAGTATTCCACCAATCCCCCCTGTTCTAGGATTTCCTTTGGCCACTCCATCAAAATTAATTTTGACCCAACCAATAGGAGTGGGAATCCATTTGACACTAATTCTAGAATTAGAAGAATCGATACATTTGAGATCATCAAGACTTATACTGCAGGACTTTAGGATATCTTTCTAAAAAGGAGGACAAGGATGCGGATTTAGAGGAGTGACAAGAACATTTTTTATGGCACAGAGAATAATTTTATTGGCAATATACTCAAGTTGGACAACTTTCTTATCAAAAACTCTACAGTTGCGTTCAAGCAAAATTTGCCACAAATAATGCTAAAGACTAAATTTACACAATCCTTTGAGCATAGAATTTTTAAAAGGATTAGGCCACTGATAAAAAAGGTCAACAATGGAAGGAGGATTGGCCCAAACCAACTAGAATATTTGAAGAAGTTTATTGATAACCATCCTTGAAAAGGGATAAAATAAGAAGAGGTGGGATGTGGACTCCCAATTGGAAAGACAAAGATAACATCTATTAGGAAGAGTGAGTCCCCTTTTCATAAGGTTCTCAACAGTAAGAATGCAATCTTGAATATAGATCCAAGAAAAGGAAGCAATTTTAGGAATCAAATACTTAGTCCAGACAAGCTTGAAAGGTAGAGGATGCTCAATATAATCAAGGGAAATTAGGTAAGTAGTCTTAAAATAAAAATACCCAGAATATGTGGGCTCCCAAATGGTTTGATCTTTAGAAATAATGTCGAGGAATATGATAGAATAAATAAGGTTATTTAGGTATGAAGATTCCTCTTCGCAATTTGGGACATTAAGCTCTTTCCATTTCATAGCTCCATTAATTGAAACTAGAAAGTTAGCCACTAGAGGACCAAAAAGTTGTTTGGTAGTGTTGATTATCCTTTGAAGTATAGGATTCTGGATGAGAGGATGATCACCAACCCACTTATCTTCCCAAAAAAATATGGACTTGCCATATCCAAGTTGCCAACGAGTTCCTTTTTGCACCAATGGACGATCTTCACAAATGGATTTCCATAAAGCAGAACCACAGGAAGGTACCTGGCCATGCAAGAACTCAACATTTTGAAGATACTTCCTTTTTATAATTTTGAACCAATAAAACCTCTCATTTGAAACAAGTCTCTAGACTTGCTTAGCAAGGAGGGCAAGATTTATGTGGGATATTCATCTGAGACCTAGACCACCTTGGTCTTTAGGTTTACATATTTTATCCCAGGCCACCAAATGAAATATGTGTTTGTTCTCACTACCCGACTAGAGGAAGTTTTTTTGAATTATTTCTATTTTACTATAGACAAAAACTAGAGCTTTGAATAAAGATAAGAAATAAACAGGAATACTTTGAAGACAAGCCATGGTCAAAGTAATTTTTCTAGCTTGGGACAGGAGGTTTCCTCTCCAGGTGGTCAGCTTTTTTTGAAGTCTTTCAATGACATTGTCCCACAATTTTTCTTTAATATTCCCAATGAAAAGAGGCATTCCAAGGTATGAAGAAGGTAGACTGTTGATAGAGCAATGAATAATGTTGGCAATCAACTACTGCCTTCTCAAGGGAGTATTAAGGAAAAATAATTTGCTCTTTTGGAAATTGATTCTTTGGCCAACATCTTCTTCATAAAGGATAAGAATACGTTTTATGATAGTAGCTTCATTGACAAAGGCAAAGGTGGACAAGAGAGTATCATCAAAAAACTTTTGATGGGTGATAGGACTACATTGGGAAGTAACTTGAATGCCAAAAATTAGTCCTACCTCTTTAGCTACCAAAATAGACCTGCCAAGAGCCTCATCCACAATGATGAAAAGGAGGGGGGATAAAGGATCTCCTTGTCTTAGACCTCTACTGCTTTGAAAGTAACCAATAGGAGAACCATTACTAAGAACAGAGAACCAAGTAGAGGAGATGAATTCTTTGACTAGGGAAATCCAATCAAAGTGAAACCCAAACTTGTTAATGATGGCAATAAGAAAATCCCAAATCAGTCTGTCATAGGCTTTGTTCATATCAAGCTTAAGAAGAAAGACTGCCTTTTTATTTAGGGAATAGGAATGAATGGCTTCATGAATAGAAATAATACCATCTAATATGGATCTTCCTCTAACAGAGCTACCTTGGTATTGATTTATAATTATAGGCATGACTTCTCTCATACGAATGACAATCGCCTTGGTTAAAATTTTGTAAATGAAATTACAAAATCTTATAGGTCAGAAGTCGTTAAAGCTAGTAGCATTGGGTATTTTTGGTATGAGAGCAATGAACGTGAAATTGAAGCCTCTGGGAACAATATTAGAGTATTGGATTTCTCTAATAGTTTTACACACATCATTACTGATAATATCCCAAAAGGTCTAAAAGAATCTAGGAGGAAACCCATCAGGACTAGGAGCTTTGTTAGGTTTCATTTAAAAAGGGCATCCTTTATTTCCTCGTTAGAGAGTACTGCATTTAATTTGTTGTTGATGTCATTAGTAATTAGTTTGGGGATGAATTTAAGAAATAAATCTTTAGCAACTCTGGAATTGGGTCATTGTTCCTCTTGCAGGAGTTTTGAAAAGTGGATATGGCCTTTTGACCTGATTTCTTTAATATCATTCTCCATTCTGCCATATTGCATGCAAATTTCTTTAATCCTGTTGTGACTGCGATGTCTCAATTTTGAGACATGAAAGAAATTTGTATTGGAGTCTCATTTTTTTAACCAAATATCATGAGATTTCTATCTCCAAAATATATCTTCACACTAAAGGATATTATGATATTGAGCTAATAAGTTCCTTTCATTTTCTTTGATTTCTCCAGAACAGTCACCTTTTTCTTGCCTTTCTTTTTCTATTGTCTCAAGCCTATTAATGATGTCTTGTTTGTTATAGAAGAGGTTGCCGAAGACATCTCTATTCCATATTTTTAAATTCTCCTTGATGTTTTTAAGTTTGTGTGCCAACACAAAGGAAGTAGAACCTTGGAAGTTAGATTGCCACCACTGTTTTATCCTTTCTCTAAAATCAGGATGAAGCATCCACAAGATTCAAACCTGAAGGGGGTTTTGAATAGCTTCAGATTTTTTATATAAAGGAGAATAGGACTATGATCAGAACCAATTTTGAGAAGGGATTGAATATTTACATCCCCCCACAAGTTGGTAGCTTCTTGAGAAAAAATAACTCTATCAAGTTTAACCTGAATTAATTGGGCACCACATCTTCTGTTTGACCAGGTAAACTAATTTCCTTTGAGATTGACATCCATGAGGTTTTGTTCGCTTATGAATTCCTAGAAGTCATCCATACTTTTGGAATAAGAACCAACTTCCCCTTTCATATCAGAAGGAAATAATGGAGTATTGAAATCACCAATGAGAATCCAAGGAAGGTTTGCAAAGGCTCTCCGGACATTAGTAAGGTTGTTCCATAAATGGGTCCTACCAGTGATGGAGTTTGGAGCATAAATGTTGGTAAGGACCCAAGGAGAATTTTTGTCTTTTTCAAAAAAAATAATGCTCATCATCTCATCGCAAGAATGGATAATGTTTCCTTCTACTAGATTAGGATTCCAAAGACATAGGAGGCCACTAGAAGCCCCATTAGCTTTGAAAGCAAAATATTCACAGTGTTTCCAAATGTGATTACTTATCTGTTTATCAAGAGAATCACCAATTTTTGTTTCTTGGATAACAAAAATGGTGGGTCTTATTTCTTTCCTTAATCATTTAGCTATTTTTTGTTTGGCTAGACCATTAAGGCCTCTCACATTCCATGAGAGGATCTTCATTTAGAATACTTTGTAAATTTATTGCCTCCATTTCCAGATGGTTGGGGAGGTTTGGTACACTTTGGGGTTTCCTTAGAAATGATGCTTGTAGAAAAAAAGATTATTTTGAACACCATTAGAAATATCTTCATTGGTTCCTTGTTTCCAATGGTCAGAATTAGAGGGTCTTCTTCTTTTTTTTTCCATGCCACAGTTAATAGGAAATTTCTTATGACTCTCGATGATTTTAGGATTGAAATTTTGCATAACAGGGCTAGAAGGTTCCAAGAAGGAGGTAGGAATAGAAATATCATCAACCAGGGGCTGGTCTGGATTGAAAGCATCCTGGGAGGACCTCTTAGCATGAGAAGGTTCATGGTCAAACTAGCCTTCCAAAGAAAGGGATGGACTATCAGGAGTATATTTGGATTGGCGATTAAGATTCTCAATAGTATCTATCATTGGGTCATCCTCAAGATCTAAATCACCAATAATTTGGAATTGATTAGGCAGAGGAAAAAGACTAACCTCATTGGCCTTTGCAGTTAGAAGAGAATTTTTATCCCATTTATCGCTTGGAAGATTGATGGAGGAGATGTTGCCTGCAATATCTTTTTTTTATTGATCTTTGATCGGTCTATAGACAACTCATTTGGAAGGAAGGAATCGTCTATTAAATTTTCTGAGTCGAGTCAAGACTTACTTTCCTTTGTCTCGAATGGAAGCAGGCGTATCAACAACATGAGATGCCTGTTTAAGAAAAAAAGAGCATTGATCATGCAAGTGGCCTTGAGTTTGACAATGAATACAAAATGGAGGCTTATTTTCGTATTCAATGGCCTACTTAAAGAGGCAAGATCCATACTCCAGCTCTACAAAGGTAGGTAAGGCAGAAGTAAGGTTAGCATTGATACACAAGCGGGTAGCATGAATTCTTGATCTTAGTTTTTCTCTTTATTAGTAAGCATAAATATCTAAGATACTCCCCATTGATTCTAAGTGGTGAGATGTAACAAATATTTTATTCAAATGTGAAGTATATATACAGTGAATTGGCCAAACTTAGCCAGTAACAAATAAGCTAAATATGTAAATCAAATATTTTGTAGCTCAAGTTAACTAAGGTAACTTAGGGATTACCTAAAAAAATTTAGAGAACATTGCATTCTAGAATTCCACCTTGATGTGCATTAAAAATAGAAAAATAATGTAATAAACTATAGAATATAGCCTATAGACTAACATCCCCCCTTATTACATTATTTTATGTACATAGAGAGTTGTGAAACAACTCAAATTTGACATGTGCAAGTACTTAGTGAAAATTTATGCAACCTATTCATTGGTGGGAATGTACTAGAGCTAAATATTGTGCTTTGGAACTTCATATCGAATAAAGTGACATTAAGTGTCAATATGCTTTGTTCATTCATGGAACATTGGATTCTTGACTAGTTTTAAAACACCTTGGTTATCACATTTCAAGTGTATTGGCAGATTCTTTGGAAGACCCATACTTGAAATAATATGACATAACAATATCACTTCACACATAGCTCCATGTGCAGTGTGATATTCTATATTTGTAGATGAAAGTGAAACAACTTGTTGCTTCTTATTGTGCCAAGAGGTAGGTCCAAATCCAAGATGAAAAATGTATCCTGATATTGATTTTTTGTCATCTATAGATCCAACATAATTTGAGTCCATGTATCATTACAAGAATAACTTATCATTATTCTTGTAATAGAGGCCATATTATGTTGTACCACAAACATAGTGTAGAACTCACTTCATTGCCCTTGAATGATTGACCTTAGGTTCCTACATGAACATCGAAAGAGATATCATAGTAAATTTGATATCCATCCTGGTATTAGTCAGATATATGAGACTCCCAATCAAGTATCAATAGAGAGTTCCATATACTTAAGGATATTTGTCGTATCAAGATAATTGTAACCCTAATTCCATTAGAGTATCTTTGGGCTTACAATCTATCATTTGATATATCTCTATTAGTACCTTGGCATATTTCATATGTGTGACCCTGATGTGGTTCTTTTTCTACAAAAATTCCAATTCAAGATAATAATGTATAAGTCCTAGATCTATCATTTCAAATGACTTCTTCAAGTCACCTTTCACTACTTCTATTATCTTTTCTGATCTACCAATGATGATAAAATCATCAACATAGAGCACAAGTATCACTATTTCATAACCAACTTTATTAAAATAGAGATTGGAATCTAAGGTAATTCTCTTGAAACCATATTGCAGGAGATGATTATCAATCTTAATATACCAAGATCATGAAGCTTGTTTCAACCCATACAAGGACTTTATCAATTTATAAACCTTTTGCTCTTGTCCTTCAACACCATATATTTTAGGTTGAGTCATTTATACTTCTTTGAGATCACCATTCAAGAAGGAACTCTTCACATCCCTCTTATGAGGTTTTCACCTGAACTACACTATCATTGCATAAAGTACATGAATGGTTGTCATATTTATCGTTGGTGTGAATGTCTCTTCATAATATATGCCTTCTTTTTGTGCATAGCCCTTTGGAAAAATATGGGCTTTATGCTTGTCAATAGTTCCATCTACCTTATACTTGGTTTTGTACACCCATTTGTAGCCAATGGGTTTCCTTCCTATAGGTAGATCAACTAGCTACCATGTTTTGTTCTTCATAAGAGACATATGTTTTGCATCCATAGTTTCCTTGCATTAAGGCACACTAAGTTCTTATTGCACTAAAGCAGGTTCATGCTCCACCACTTAAGTCATAAAAACTCTATCTTCCTCTTCACTAATTTCTTCTTCTTCATAATATTCTTCTTCTTCATCATATTTTTCTTATTCATATTTTTCTCTTTGCTATCATGAAATACTTCGAGTACATGGCCGACTAGAATTGAGATCAGGAGGTGCATCCAATTTTGTATCTCTTATTATGCTAGTATACCATTTTAGAAATTTTTCTATTTGGGGGGAGTCCTTCACTTAGGCTCCTCAAATTCTAGGCGTAGAGTAAGAGATGTGTTTTTTCTATATTTTGGTGTATCCAACTTGGGAGCTTCGTCGAATACCACATCTCAACTTATATGAATTTTCTCGGTCATAGGATCAACTAGTCAATATCCCTTGGATTATTCATCATAGCCAAGAAATATGTGTTGCAAAGTTTTATCATCTAGCTTACTCCTTTTCTTCTTTGGAATTTGCATGAAATATTTGCATCCAAATATCTTTAGATGAGAAATGGAGGGTTTTCTTCCACATTAGGCTTCTTTTGATGTGATTCCTTGAAAATATTTTATTGGTGCTTGATTCAGGAGATACACAGTTGTAGTGACAACTTATACCTAATACTATTGCCCAAGATGTGCACCTATGAGCATACATCGAACCATTTCCATCATGGAAATATTCCTCCTCTAAAAAATGCCATTTTTTTTGGATTATAGGTTGTAATAAGCTATATTTTGAACCTATGTTTGGTGAAAAACCTTGAGAATTGTTTGGAGGTGAATTTCCTCCCTTGATCTGAGCAGAGGATATTTATAGAATATCCCGATTCTTTCTCAACACATTTTTGAAATTGCTAAAAATATAGAAAAGCATATGACTTCAGCTATACCCACATATTTCGAGAGTAATCATAAAAAAAAAACTAAAAATACTTCTTTCCACCCTAACTATTCGGCATGGGTCCACACAAATCGATGTGGATTAACTCCAACGATGCTTTGGCTCTAGAAGAGTTCACCTCAAAGGGATCTTAATGTTGCTTCCCTAATAAGCAATCTGAGCATATAGGTAAAGTATGTGAGATTTTTGGTAGACCTAACACCATATCATGCTTACGTATTTGAAGAAAATAGCCTAAATTGAGATGCCCATATTGTCTATGCCATAATGAGGTAGTTTTTGTTGTGTTGGTAGTCAGCAACATGAGAGGTATAAATAGTATCTAAAATAAAAAATCCATGTTTGCAGGAAGTTGTTGTTATATGTTTACCATTTTTGGTAATGAAGCAATGCTTTTGTCCATAAACAACCTTAAAGTCAACCACCATATTTTTATCTAAGATTTTAGGCATGGACAATAAATTGTTGGTCAATCCTAGTACATAAAGGACCCTCTAAATTTTGCATTGTCCATCTAGAAGTATCATTGAAACATCTCCTTATCCTCAGACTTGATAGGTATTATCATTAGAAATAGTCACAAGTTTAAATTCTTTGACCTCAAATGTGTCAAACCACCCTTTATCATCAGTCAAGTGTTTGTTGGCACTAGAATCAATATACCAAATATTATATTTTTATTTGGGATTAGTTTTAGTCATGAGCACCTTATGTGCTTTCTCAAAATTTGAATATTATTCTTCAATGGCAACATTTCCCTATTGTTACCTATTTCTTCTATGTGGTTTGCATTTCCCTTTTTTTTGGTGGTTGTGTATTTTTATCACCTATGTTGAAAGAATTGAACTAATATTTCTTGGTGTCATGATTATCCATATCACAAATGTGGCTATACCTATTCTATTGTTGAGGCATATTCTATGAGGGAGTGGTGTTTAAACCCTTAGAGGATGATCCCTTATGAAAGTAGCCTTGTTTCTTAGCTCCACATTTCTTAGAAAAAAATGCAGTGTTGGATATTTGATCTCTTAGGTTATTATTTGCTTCTTCTTCTTCTTGTAGCAAATTACCAACTCTTAAAAAGAGACATATCTATTGGAAAATTGAAGGGAAGTTACCATAATTCTAAAATAATTTGATAAATATCTAAAAGTAATGGAGGTTAAGAGCTTATATTTAAATTTTCTCCCATGGCATGCAATTTAGATCTCAAATTAGCAACTCTGCAAAGAAACACCTCTACACTTTCTCTATTCTTCATGTTGAGAGTGTGAAGTTGGGATTGAATATTTAAGAATCATGGATTGATTCTTTCCTTAATATATGGTTGTCAATGTATCCCATGTATCTTTTGCATTCTCCTTTTCACAGATGTGTGGTTGAACTTCATAAGTAGTGGAAATAACTATGATCATAAATGCTCTAGCATTGGCATCATCATATCCTTATTGTGTATCATCTACTATTATTGGGCACATGACTTTATCAATCATGATGTTCCACATATTTTCAACCTCCAATATTGCCTTTATCTTTGTCTTCCATGGAGCAAAATTTGAACCTTTGAGGAGCTATGATTTTGATAAATATGCTTTTGCAATGGCCATTGTGAGGGCCCCTTATAACACCAAATGGTCTCTCTTTATTTATATTTCTAATTTGATAGACTTGATCTATGTGGTATACTTTATTTTCCTATAATACCCATTAGTACGTGGAATAAGCTCATCGCCTCAATATTTTCATGATCCTAAAATCAAGAAATAAGAAAACACATAGAAATAGAAAGAAAAAAATTGACATAAGGAGAGGGATTCATAAACCCCTAACCAACCTTAGATCAAATTAATGTTTTAAAAAAACCCCTAAGTTTCTCAAGAACTATACCACACAAGATTCCCCTCATGCAAGTCCCTTCTGCGTAGGAATATCTCATGTTATGCACATAAGTCCATCTATCTCATCATCCTTGATGAGCTAGACTTATCACCCTCAACTATTAGGTGTACACACATATCCATATCCTACGCAAGTCATTATACGTAGGTATGCTACATATAATATGAGTTAAGCTATCAGTATTATCCTCTGATAAGCTATCTTAACTTAGGTATGATATTCTATAAACTTAGTTACCATTTTATCTATGTGGGTCTCAAGCCCTTAGGTTAACATCTAAGTTCACCCTAAAACTTACTACTCAATTCTTATGAAATTTATTCAAACAAGAAAATAAAATATAGATCTAGATACTAAATCTAACAAAACATAATCCATTTAAACAAGTAAAAGGTAACTGGAAACATAGAGCAATGATTAAAGAATAATCATGAATTAGAAAGGATGTAGATACATTCACAATAAATTAAATAGAATACAAAGGTGCATCTGCCACATTGATCATTTATTACTTAAATGTATGGTAAAACCTCCATGCTCTAAAACATTAGATTACATCAATTTCATCAGGGAAATCTCCCCATATTTCTAATCTATTTACATAAATAAACAATATGTAAAGTAGAGAGCAAAATTATGCATTGGTCCATCTATAACTTTGGTCATCCTGCTCTTCCATCGATCAAGTGAGGATAGTAGGGGATCAAGACACTCATAGTTCAAGATAGACATGCTTCTAAATGCATTTACTCATTTTATTTCCAAATTGAAACTATACAAACAACCCATGCAATTCAACTATCTAATGCATAGTTGATATCATAGAAACTACTCTTTCTATTTTTTCCCTCAATTCCTCCTATGAGAGTCTTTCAACAATGCATCTAGATCATGGGCTATAATTGTAATAAATGAGTCAATCCTTATTCAACAGTTAAAGTACCATACCCTTAATTGCCAAATAATTTGGGTTCATTCAATCTTATAAAATAATATTTCATTTAATTTCCAAATTAATTTTTTTACTAATTTAATTAAAACAATAAATATCTTCTCTTTTATTTCATAAACCATATTACCATACCCTTAGTTTACAAATAAACCATTATTTCATTTTGCAAATTAAATCTTCCTCTACTTTAATTAAAACAATGAATCCAACATTCTTTTATTTCACAAATCAAAGCTTCCCTTACTTTAATCTATGAAACCCTTTATTTATTTATTTACTAAATCAAAGCCCCATAACTTCAATTTAAAAATAAATCCAACATTATTTTATTTCATAATAAAATCTTCCCTTACTTTAATCTATGAAACCCTTCATTTACTAAATCAAAGTCCTATAACTTCAGTTTAAAAAGAAATCCAACATTCTTTTATTTCATAATCAAATTTACCCTTACTTTAATCTATGGAACTCTTCATTTATTTATTTACAAAATTAAATTCCCATAACTTCAATTTAAAAATAAATCCAACATTATTTTATTTTCATAATCAAAGCTTCTCTTACTTTAATCTATGAAACCCTTCGTTTATTTATTTACTAAATAAAATCCCCATAACTTCAATTTAAAAATAAATCCAACATTCATTTATTTCATAATCAAAGCTTCCCTTACTTTAATCTATGAAACCCTTTATTTATTTATTTACTCATAATCCAATTATTTAAATAAAATTCTATTTAATATAATTGAGACTTCCATATAGCAAATCAAACATTACTCCTTGGTTTAACCTTTTTTTTCCATAGTTTAATATTCACTCAAACTATTACCGGTCAACATAGAGGATTACGTGTTTGATCAATATAGTACACAATAACTCCACCTGTTGTCCATGGAAGCACAACCAAGGTCTCTCGACAAGGGAGGACTCTTATTAGGTTTAGAAAAATGTATCCTAGAAGCATCCCAAAGGATACACACTCAAACTAAGGCTTACACCTACAAACTCTAAGGTGACTAGAGGTAAGATAGAATTGCATTATGGGTTATGGCGGTATTAATAGTGAAGCACCCCACCAGTCGAAACACGTAAGGTGCCTCTTTGGAAATGGGTGTGCTCCATGACCACCATAATGATTTTGGGTAAACTAGAGAAGAATATAGGTAATATAATGGAAATAAAGACATTGTCTACAATATCTCATCGGCCTCAAAAGGGACGAACGTTGAGATGTACACCATACCTTAACAATAGGTGATGTAGGCATCTATCAAGAGTTACCAAAAATTAGTTTATATGGTTTGGATAGGGGATAAAATCCAAGCAATGATATAAGGAGTGCATGTTTACAACATACCTCCTACAAAGCTTTCCCCAAACACCCTCGCTGTCTACAAAGAGAAAAACATGGAAACCAGTTCAAGGAGCTATGATGTAAACATGAGCATTCCATCTATAGTTTCAAGAAATAACAATAGACCAACCACATCCATGGCCATGGGGATTACAACCAATTTATTTTATCTTAAAAGGAAAAGCAAATGAAAGGTATCCCACCTAAAATCATTTGCTAATGGATTCCAATACGACCACTCTAGTAATATCCACCACATGATTCCAAGGTATCCACGTTGTTTACTCCTCCATAACACACTCTCATTTTCCTCCTTTTATTTCTTCTATATCTTCTTCGTATGCATATCTCTCCACCTTATTTTTCCTTTAGGGAGTATCTCTCCCTTTATCCACTTGATAGTCTTGTCTTCCCATTAAAGCTCAACCACCTACCATTACTTCCCTCTCCCATTTGTGGTTGTCAACCGCCCTTTGGCTTAAAGAATCATTTTATTTTCTCACTCCCAAAGCTTGTTATTAATGAAGCCATCCCTCCCATACTTGGAAGGAAGCTTTGCCTCACCACCTTGGTTGAAATACCAAGAAAAATATGTGCAAGAATCTGATCCTATGGATCCTCAAAGTGGTCTTAATTATTGCTCACCTAGCTGCTCTTATTATATTTCTTTAAGAGCTTTTCAATAGCAAATAGGATAAATTTTAATTATCATCTAGGTAGGACTTTAATATTTATTTTAAATGAATGCTCATCATCATTTTAAATAATTTTTTTTGATAATTAAGTTAAATGAATTTTATTTATCATTTCAAATAGGATAGTTATGTGTTTATAGTGAAGATTCTTTTATCACTTAACATAAAACAACTATTTGAATGAAATTCCTTTATTATAAAATAAAATCTCTTTATTGTTTTAAAGTATATCAATTATTTATTTATAAAGAGGTCTCTTTTCATTCTAAAGCAATCAACTATTTATTTAAAATGAAATATCTTTATCATTCTAAAATAAATCAACTATTTATTTAAAATGAAATCTCTTTATCATTCTAAAATAAATCAACTATTTATTTAAAATAAAATCTATTTATCATTCTAAAATAAATCAACTATTTATTTAAAATGAAATATCTTTATCATTCTATTTACCAGAGCACACAAGGAGTTATGGAGACAACCTATCCATTCACATTTCCCAAATTATTGAGGCATTAGTGCTGAAGTAAAAGATAAATCAAACATGTACAACAACCAAAGAGGTATTTGTTTCATCAATTTAGTCACCTATCTCAGTATCTAGAACTTATGATAGCTACTAGGCTATCAATATGGGGCTCAAGGTGGCTATCTATTGACGATTATCCCTAAATTGAATGCATACCTATTTGAAGGTATCCATCCTTGTTACCTCCAAGTTGCCTTTTCATCATTTCCCCAACCTCAAGTACCCTCACCTTTGGTGGATGACTCAACTTCTTCCACTTACAAGTGTACATTATCCTACACATTGGCAATTTTGTTAGCAATATCATGCTCTTCAATATCTACTAACATATCATAACCACTTAATTGTAGTAAAATTGAGTATTAAAGCACCATCAATTAATACATTGTTTTCCATGTTGAATTGTCCATTTGGGAGGGTCATGACATCCTCACCCACTAGGACTAAACACCATCCTAGTGTTTCTCAATTTATATTATCACAATACAAAAATTAAATTATTACAGTATTAAAGATCATCAAACAAGAAAGAAAAATATTTTTGCATATTTTCCACTTTCTCCCAAGTGGTATTTCTTTTAGAGAAACGGTCCCACTAGACCTTACATTGCTCAAGAGTCTGATTTTGCATAGTCTTAGAGCGGAACTCAAGAATATTTATTGTCATTACTTCAATTACCTTTGGATTTGCCATCTGCAAATTAGAAATATCCCACACATGTTCAGGGTTAGCAATATATTTTCTAAGCAAAAATATATGGAAAGTGTCATGGATTTTTGATATATTAAGAGGTAAAGCAAGTCGGTATTCAACAAGACTGATATTTGTAATGATCTCAAAAATTCCTACAAACCGTGGATCCAATTTTATGGATTTAATCACACTTTTAATTGGTTTAACCCTTAGGAACACTTTATCTCCTACCAAGTACTCCCTTGGAGTTCTCTTTAAATCAGCATAACTCTTCTACCTATCTGCAGCTTCCTTGAGTCTTTTATTAATTACCTTTAATTGCTCTCCCATTTCTCTGACCATTTCTAGTCCAATCACAACTCTATCTTCTAGGTTATCCCATGATAATGGTGTTTTACACTTCCATCCATACAAGGCATCAAAAGGTGTCATTCCTAGAGATGAGTGATATCCATTATTGCAGGCAAACTCTACCAGAGGTAGGTAGTCTTACCAGTGAGACTTTTGATCCATATAGTACATATAGAGCATTTCTTATAGTACTTAGTTTATCCACTTTTTTTAACCGTCTATCTCAGGGTGGTATGTTGAACTCATGTTCAACTTCTTGTCTATTTCCTAATGAAGGATTTTCCAAAACTCATAAGTGAATTTGGAATCTCTATCTGGGATGATTACCTTAGGAAATCCATGCAATTGAAATAATTCCTTGGCAAATCTATTAGCCACCACCTGAGCATCATCCTTGGTGCTCCCAGGTATAAAATGTGCAACCTTTGTTAATTAGTCAACTACTACTAGGATTGCATCATGTTGGTACCTGGTCTTAGCTAAACCTACTATAAAATCCATAGATATGACCTACCATTTTTGTGTAGGTATACTATGTGGATACAATTATCCTACGAGATGCTTGCATTCCACCTTAACCTTTTTGCATTCAAGGCATTGAGTGAAAAAATAAATATTATTCTTCTTCATTCCTACCCTGAAGAAGATTCTTTTCATATTTTCCCTCATATTTACCCCTCTGAGGTGAGTTGTATAAGGATATCAATGAGCTTCTTGCATTATTAGATTTCTTAAATCACCTTATTTTGGTATTATGATTCTATCTTTGTAGCACAAAAGGTTATCTATCACCCCAAACTCCTTATTGCTCTTAGGGTTTGACTATTCTAGCTTGAATTTCTTTGCAATATTCATCTTGATATTGCTCTTGCATCACTTGGTCCATAAGTTTTATGTGAATCTTGGTTATGGTTACTATGTGTCTCCTTCTACTCAAGGCATCAACAATCTTATTTTTATTTCCCTTTATGTACTCAATTTCAAAGTCATACTCAACAAGAAACTCGATCCACCTTCTTTTTATTGCATTGAGTATTGGTTGGGTAAATATGTACCTTAGACTTTGATGGTTTGATTTTAATTCAAAATGTCTCCCCACCAGATAGTGGTGCTAGACCTTTAGAGCATGCACCATAGTAGCTAGCTCTAAATCATGAGTAGCATAATTGACTTCATGCTTCTTAATATTCCTTTAAGTATATGCTACTACTGACTCTTCTTACATGAGTACTCCTTCTAACCCTTCCAGTGATGCATTAGTTCATTCTAAAAAATATCCTTGGGGAACTAGAATCTTCAGTATCGATGTAATAGTGAGCTTCTGCTTCAATAAAGAAAAGGCGAATTCCTTCCCTTTCTTCTGGAGGTTAGTTATTATTGAAGCAATATTTGAGAAATCCTTTATATAACGTCTATAATAGCTAGTTAACCACATGAAGCTTCTTACTTCAGTAACATTAGTAGGGGATGGACAATTTAGTATGGCTTTAATCTTCTTCGAATCCAAAGCAATTACTTCTACTTATATGATATGCCCTAAATATCGTACCTCTAAAACATAGAAATCTCTCTTGGCCAAATTTTTGTAGTTATCATAGTAACTATAACATGATCTTGAGATGTTTATCATGTTCTTATATGTTTTGAGAGTATATTAGGATATCGTATAGAAATACAAGGACAAACTGATCCGGATGAACAAGTTGTTCATTAAATTCATGAAGGCGGTTGGGGCATTAGTCAATCCAAAGGGTAGGACTATAAACTCATAGTGTCCATACCTAGTCTTAAATGTCATATTGTGAGTATCCTCCTCACGTATTCTTAATTGGTGATACCCTAACCTTAGATATATCTTAGTAAACACTATGGCATCTCTCAGTTTATCAAATAAATATTTTATTCTAGGTAGGGGATACCGGTTCTTGATTGTAGTTGTATTCAACATCCTATAATCAATACATAATCTTAAAGATTCATCTTTTTTTTTTCACAAATAAAATAGGTTCACCCCAAGGTGACACGATTGGTTTTATTAGCCCCTTTTCTAATAACACTTGCAATTGTACCTTTAATTCTTGCATCTCTATAGGTGTTATCCGATATGAATATCTATGAATTAGTCCTACTCCTGGCATAAGATCAATAGTGAAATAAAATTCCTACACAAGAGGGAGTCCAAGTAAATCCTCAGGATATACATCCTTGAAATCCTGGAAAATGGGTGAGTTTCCAATACCTCTTCCTTTTGGTCTTCTCCAACTTCATTTAGTTTTATTACATAAAATATACCTCCTTTTTTGAAGGATTTATTCAACTACATAGCTGATAACATCTAGGGTTTGAATTCCCCATGTTTGCTATGAATACATAGTCTTTCCTTATCTTCTTTAGAATATTCAATCTATCTATCTTGGAAATTTATTACAACTTTATGGACCTATAACCAATCCATCCCTAGGATCACATCAAAGGCATGAAGTGGAGCTACATATAGGTAACCTTTCATGGTTTCACTATCTAAATCAATTTATAATATAGTAAAGCATTGGTTTACGGAGTAGGTCTATCCAAAACTGTACTCAACCTTCCATCCATGAGCCAAATATCCTGGTCTTTTTGGCATATATTTTTCTAGCTTACAATAAATAAAGCTATCAATGGCTCCACTATCAATTAAGATATTAACTTTATTATCAAAAATATTACCTTTTATAATCAATGGGGTGATTTTCCCCTAAAGCTTCTAACTCCCAGTTGCAACATAGATTTGGTGTACAGGTTCTTTTCCTTTAATATTGGATGTTATTTACCCTAGTCAATGTGGACAATGATTAGTAAAATGTGGCCCTCTATAATGGTAACACCTATCCTTGGGACTTTGTCACTTTTCCAGTTTCTACTCCTCATCCTTGATTGTTGGAACTAAAACTTGTAGTTTCTGTGGTTGAGGCTTAGCATTATTGGGATTGTTTTCTTTATTATAAAAGTTTTCCATTTAATTTTTTCTCAATATTTTTGGGGTTTTTAGCCTTTTGATATTGTTCAGCATTCCATTTTACAACCTCATTGCTATTCCTCTTTTTTAGTTCTTGTCGATCTTGCTTAGACAAAGTTTTATACTCATAATGGAAGTGTGACTCTACTTTCTTTGCTAGGTCATATACCTTTTGCAATGACATAGGTTACTACATCTCTACATCATTCTTTATCCTAGATTTAAATATATGTACATATTTTCTCATTATAGGTGGGTACATACTTCAACAATTTTATCAACTTCTTGTGGTATATCTCCACTAAGTTGATTCATTGTCTTAAACTGGAAAACTCCTCAAAATTTAGGGCATAGAAATGCTCTGTGAGGAACCTCTTCTTTAATATGACTATAAATTCCTTCCATGGAATATCTACTAGTTCAATCTTAGTTTCCTCATAGTAATTTTCCCACCGGTCTAGGGTATCTCCTTCAAGGTCGATGGTAGCCCAAACGGTTTGGGTTCCTGAAGAATATTCCTTTACTGTGAAGAAAACTTATAGTTCTCTTAACCAAGCCTCAACTACATCTCCTCCTTCTCCATAGAACTTGGATATACAACCATTATTTAAGTTTCTTATTTTTTCTTTTTCTAGGAGGGTTCTAGATTGTATCTACTTAGTATTCAACCCATTTTCTTGGTTAACTTCTGAACCTCTAGCTTGCAAATTTTGATTTGCAATGGTTTCTAACACTTGCCTTAATTTATATTGCATTGGGGCAAAAATGGTAGTGATATCTTCCATTCCCCTATTGGAAGTTTCTAGATCCTCATTCTGGATCCCTTCTTCGATATTACTTTGTCAAACATGCCTAGGTGTAGGCCTCTCTCTTTTGGTCATAGGTGTCATCTTGACCTGGTTTCAACTAAGAAAAGAATTAGGTTACAACTTCATCTTAAACTGAATCACTAATTCAATCCATAATACAGAGTTCTTCTTACCAAAACATTAGTAATCTAACTAGGATAATATTCCAATATTATGATGTGTCATTTTATACCAAATCCCATATTTAGGTATCGTAACATTCATCTATCCTTAGGATCAATTCCATTAGATTCTAATAAGCAAAGACTCTAGGTCATCCCAAATTTAGCTTAAAATTAAGCAAGCCTTCATTGGAGATATCCAAATATCTCTTAGCACACAAGAAGCTCTATACCCTCATACCTAGAGCTCGAATACCAAAATTAATGACCCAAAAATCAAGAAATAAGAAAATACACAAAAATAGAAAGATTATTTTTTTGACATAAGGAGAGGGATTCATAAACCCCTAACCAACCTTAGATCAACTTAATTTTTAACAAAACCCCTAATTTTCTCAAGAACTATACCACACAAGATTCCCCTCATGCAAGTCCCTTCTGCATAGGTATATCTCATGTTATGCACATAAGTCCATCCATCTCATCATCCTTAATGAGCTAGACTTATCACCCTCAACCATTAGAATGTGTACATGCATCTCCATATCCTATGCAAGCCATTATGCATAGGTATGCTATGTATACTATGAGTTAAGCTATCAATATTATCCTTTGACAAGCTATCTTAACTCAGGTATGATCTTCTATAAACCTAGTTACCATTTTTCCTAAGGGGGTCTCAAGCCCTTAGGTTAACCTCTAAGTTCACCCTAGAACTTACTACTCAATTCTTATGAAATTTATTCAAACAAGAAAATAAAATATAGATCTAGATACTAAATCTAACAAAACATAATTCATTTAAACAAGTAAAAGGTAACTGGAAACATAGAGCAATGATTAAAGAATAAGCATGAATTAGAAAGGATGTAGATACATTCACAATAAATCAAATAGAATACAAAGGTGCATCTTCCACATTGATCATTTATTACATAAGTGTATGGTAAAACCTCCATACTCTAAAATAATACATTACATCGATTTCATCAAGGAAATCTCCCCACAAGTCTAATCTATTTGCATAAATAAACAAGATGTAAAGTAGAGAGCAAACTTGTGCATTGGTCCATTTGTAACTTTGGTCCTCCCGCTCTTCCATCGATCAAGTGAGGATAGTAGGGGATCAAGACACTCATAGTTTAGGATAGACATGCTTCTAAATGCATTTACTCATTTCATTGCCAAATTGCAACTATACAAACAACCCAAGCAATTCAACTATCTAATGCATAGTTGATATCATAGAAACTACTCTTTCTATTCTTTCCCTCTCATCCTCCTATGAGATTCTTTCAACAATGCATCTAGATCATGGGCTATACTTGTAATAAATGATTCAACCCTTATTCAACAATTAAAGTCCCATACCCTTAATTGCCAAATAATCTAGGTTCATTCAATCTTATAAAACAATATTTCATTTAATTTCCAAATTAAAGCTTTCACTACTTTAATTAAAACAATAAATCTCTTCTTGTTTATTTCATAAACCAAAGTCCCATACCCTTAGTTTACAAACAAACCTTTCTTTCATTTGCCAAATTAAAGCTTCCTCTACTTTAATTAAAACAATGAATCCAACATTCCTTTATTTCACAAATCAAAGCTTCCCTTACTTTAATCTATGAAACCCTTCATTTATTTATTTACTAAATCAAAGCCCATTTACTTAAATTTAAAAATAAATACAACTTTCTTTCATTTCATAATAAAATATTCTCTTACTTTAATATATGAAACCCTTCATTTATTTATTTACTAAATCAAATCCCATAACTTCAATTTAAAAATAAATCCAACATTATTTTATTTCATAATCAAAGCTTCCCTTACTTTAATCTATGAAACCCTTCATTTATTTATTTACTAAATCAAAGCCCCATAACTTCAATTTAAAAATAAATCCAACATTCTTTTATTTCATAATCAAAGCTTCCCTTACTTTAATCTATGAAACCCTTCATTTATTTATTTACTAAATCAAAGCCCCATAACTTCAATTTAAAAATAAATCCAACATTCTTTTATTTCATAATCAAAGCTTCCCTTACTTTAATCTATGAAACCCTTTTTTATTTATTTACCTAGAATCCAATTATTTAAATAAACTCCTATTTAATATAATAGGGACTTCCATATAGCAAATCAAACATTACTCCTTGGTTTAACCTTTGCTTTCCATAGTTTAATATTCACTCAAACTATTACTGGTCAACATAGATGATTACATGTTTGCTCAATACAATACATAGGAACTCCACCCACTATACATGGAACCATATCCAAGGTCTCTCGATAAGGGAGGACTCTTATAAGGTTTAGAAAAAGGTATCCTAGAAGCGACCCGAAGAATACACACTCAAACTAATACTTACTTACACCTATAAACTCTAAGGTGACTAGAGGTAAGATAGAGTTGCACTGCGGGTCACGATGGTATTAATAGTGAAGCACCCCACCAGCTAGAATGCACAAGGTTCCCCTTCATAAATGGGTGCACTCCATAACCACCATAGTGATGTTGGGTAAACTAGAGAAGAATCTAGGTAACAAGTGATAGAAATAAATATGTTATCCATGATATCTCATTGGCATCAAAAGGGACGAACGTTGAGAGGTACACCATACCTTAACAATAGGTAACGTACATATCTATCAAAAATTACCATACATTAGTTTCTATGGTTTAGCTAGGGCCTAAAATCCAAGCAATGATATAAGGAGTGTAGGTTTACAATAGGCCTCCTACAAAAATTTCCCCAAACACCCTCACTATCTACAAAGATAAAAGCATAGAAACTAGTTCAAGGAGCTACGACGTAAACATGAGCAGTCTGTCTATAGTTTCAAGGAACAAAAATAGACCAACCACATCCATGGTCATGGGGATTATAACCATTTATTTTGTCTTAAAAGTACAAGTAAATGAAAGGTAACCCACTTGAAATCATTCGCCAATGAATTCCAATACGACCACTTAGGTAATATCCACCACAAGATTCTAAGGCATCTATGTTGTTTACTCATTCTCGACAATACACTCTCATTTTTCTCCTTCTATTTCTTCCACCTCTTCTTTTTATGTGTCTCTCTCCAACTTATTTTCCCTTTAAGGAATCTCTCTCCCTTTCTCCACTTGGCAATCTTGTCTTCCCATTATAGCTCAACTGCCTACCATTACTTCCCTCTCCCATTTGTGGTTATCGATCACCCTTTGTCTTAAAGGATCATTTTATTTTCTCACTCCTAAAGCTTGTTATTAATAAATCCATACCTCCCATACTTGGTAGGAAGCTTCACCTTGCCACCTTGGTCGAAATCCCAAGAAATCTAGGTGCAAGAATCCAATCCTACGGATCCTCAAAGCAGTCTTACTTATTGCTCACCTAGTCACTCTTATTATATTGCTTTAAGAGCTTTTCAACAATATATAGGATAAATTTTAATTATCAACTAGGTAGAGCTTTAATATTTAGTTTAAATGAATGCTCATCATCATTTTAAATAATTTTTTTTTTATAATTAAGTTAAATGAATTTCATTTATCATTTCAAATAGGATAGTTATGTGTTTATAGTGAAGATTATTTTATCACTTAACATAAAAAAACTATTTGAATGAAATTTATTTATTATAAAACAATCTCTTTATTATTTTAAAGTATATAAATCATTCATTTATAATGATGTCTCTTTTCATTATAAAGCAATCAACTATTTATTTAAAATGAAATTTCTTTATCATTCTAAAATAAATAAACTATTTATTTAAAATGAAATCTCTTTATCATTCTAAAATAAATCAACTATTTATTTAAAATGAAATCTCTTTATCATTCTAAAATAAATCAACTATTTATTTAAAATGAAATATCTTTATCATTCTATTTACTAGAGCACACAAGGAGTTATGGATATGACCTATCCATTCACATTTTCCAAATTATTGAGGCATTAGTTCTAAAGTAAAAGATAAATCAAACATGTGCAACAAACAAAGAGGGAGTCTTTCCATCAATTTAGTTGCCTATCTCGGTCTCTAGAACTTACAATAGCTACTAGGCTATTAGTCTAGGGCTCAAGGTGGATATCTATTTATTATTATCCCTAAATCGAATGCATACCTCTATAAAGCTATCCATTCCTGTTACCTCCAAGTTGCCTTTTCATAATTTTCCCAACCTCAAGTATCCTCACCTTTGGTGGATGACTCAACTTATTCCACTTATGAGTGTACTTGATCCTACACTTTGGAAATTTTGTTATTAGTATCATGCTCTTAAATACTATTGCATAACCATTTAATTGTACAAAATCGAGAATTAAAGCACCATAAATTAATACATTATTTTCCATGTTGAAAGGTCCATTTGGAAGGGTAATGACAAATGTACACAACCATACACAAGGGAGACTCAAAGGTATGTGATATAGATCGATTTGTGGCACATAAGTAGTATTGAAAAGGATTCACTCTATCTTTGATACCTACTTAAAAATACTTCCACATACATAGGGCAACAAGACCCTTAAATACTTGGAAGAACTTAATTTCAAGATTTACATCGAGCGATAGTTGTGAATAGGGTAAAAAATGGAGTAAATACCAATATTGGATTTCCTTATTTCTCTTCAAACGTTTATAGGGAACAATAACCCAGACATCATTGTTGTAGCTATATTAGGTGGTAGATAAAGTAGCCCAAATCATGACAACATCACCTATAAGTGGGACCCAGAGTTACCATTTTTACCGAATCTTTCCTTACGCAATAAATTGCATAAAAATAGGGTATAAATTTGGGGTCTTTTGCTACCACAATATATTTATATGTATATATGTGTATATATGTATATATATGCATAAAATAGAAAATTAAATGCATTTCACAATTTCATCATGCCCACAAATTTATAATTTTTGAAGGTGTCGGATTCCACCGAAAATGCACCTTTTACAATGTCAATTTTCAAGATTATTTTTGCACTAGTTTTTTATTTGAGATCTAGTTGCAAAAAAAATGATACTCACTAACTTTTGCTTTTGCCCTTGTTTTGAGTTTTATTTACAAAATCCAATTTTTTTGGTGTTGCCCCCCTTTGTTTTGGTTTTGCATAACAAGGTTTTTCAATTTTGTAGCCCTCTTTTTAAATTTTGGAGTTTAAATTGTTTTCTCCTTAGTGTTCGCAAAAACTCAATTCAATTCATTTTGATTTGCCCCCTTTGTTTTGCAAAACCAAATTGTGTTTCCTTTGTGATTTTTGTAATCCCCATTCCTTATATAAAAAAATGCATGTAATTTTAATTAAATTAATGTATTTAAATAATTATTTAAACTTAATTAACTAATTAATTAATTAAATTAAAAAAATAAAATATTATTTAATTGACTAATTTAAATAAAATAATGCAAAATTTTTAATCAAAAATATTTTTTTTGTTAACTCGAGGGGTACGTCGGCTCCTCTAACTGCACCAAAAATCAATGTCAAAAGTCAATGGGAGTTTCTTGATAAAAATATTTATCAATGAGAATTGAACCTGAGACCTGTCAACGAGCGCTTTAACTCCCAAGCACTAACTGGCTAGGAAGACCTGCTCGTCGAGTTAAAAAAAATATAATGTTGTATTCAAAAAATTACTCTTCTGTTTGTGCCTGAAAGAGATCTACATGTCACACCTAGACTAGGGAGCCATTAGGGTTGTTTCATCGTGTGTGGATTGGAGGAATTTAAGAGTGGTTAAACCTTAGCAAAGTTTTAGTAAAAAAAAAAATTGCTTTCCTCTATGCACAATTGTGTGGGATAATTTTATTGTAGCAAGCGAGATTCTCTACAACAAGTGATATCTATTGTGACTAGCACAAATAAAGAGCTTTTGAACATCAAAGTTTACCAATATCTATTGCAATTAGCTACACAACACATAGGAAATCAAAGTGGCTTGAGATCTGGCCTGTGCAGTGGTTGATATGGGCCTGCATGGAGGGCTCAAGTATGGATCTGCACAGTGGGCTCAGGTTTAGGCCTATGTAGCCATGTGGGCTCCGATCTAGGCCTGGTGGTCATGTGGGCTCACATCTAGGCTACGCTCAGGTCTTGGTATAATGTGGACCTTATAGCTACGACTTGGTTGTGCCACAGTGAGTTAAAATCGATGGTTGCAGCTAAGCGGGCTCGGGTAGCTTTAGCTTGATAGCAAATAGGGGACTGATTTCTCATTTTTTTAAAGCAAGGTAATGTTCAAGGAAGGTATTATTTGGCGAATAGAGAAATCTATCCAATCACTTATGATTCATTGTCTCCTCTACCTAGCTACAAGCTCACCAAGATGAGCACACAATCAATTGCTGCTAGGGGTAGTCCACCATTCGAGAGCCATAATTCTGCTCTGATACCAATTTTCATAAAATGAACAAATATTTTATTCAACCATGAAGCATATATATAGTTAATTGGCTAGACTTAGCCAGTAACGAACAAGCTAAATATGCAAATCAAATATTTTATAGCTCAAATTAACTAATCTAACTTAGGGACTACCTAAAACTTATTTGGAGCATGTTGCATTTTAGAATTCCACCTTGATGTGCATTAACAATAAGAAAATAATGTAATAAAGTATAGAATCTAACCTATAGCCTAATAGAGACATGTTTTTCTCTCAATCTCAAAATTGTTCTTTATTGACACCTTTGGTAAACAAGTTTACAAGTTGTTTGGTGCTACAATATTTTAAATCTATAGGCTTCTTTTCTAACATGTATCTTATGAAATGAACCTTTAAACCAATATATTTTGATTTAATATGATGAACTAGAATATTTGCAATCGTGATTTCACTTATGTTATCACAAAAATTATTATTGAATTGTTTTGAACTTCATAAATATCTATAAGTACCTTTCTCAACCAAAGTGCTTGTGTACTTGTTGAAGTCACTACAACATTGTATTCCTCTGTATAATATAAAGTAACAATAATTTTCTTCTTTGAGCTCCATGTTATCACTCTTGAACCAAGTGATTTTTTTTCCAAAATTTGATTTTCTATCATACAAGAAACTTTCCCAATCTGAGTCACTATATCTAATAAGCTCTATTTTGTTGTTTGAATCATAATGTATGTCAAAATTCAAGGTTCCTTTGACATACCTCAATATTCTCTTGGTTTCTCTCATATGATTTTATGAAGGCTCATTAATGTACCTTGATACAAGTGAAACTGCAAATGCAATATCAAGTCTTGTTGTAGTAAGGAACATTAATCTTCCAATAATGCTTCTAAACAATTTTGTATCCACTTTCTCTTCTCCATAATATCTACACAATACTTCTCCATGTGCCATAGGTGTCCAAAATGGTTTATAATTTTCCATGTCATATTTCTTCAACATATATTTTGCATATTTTAATTGAAAAATAAAAATTCCGCCATCACCTTGATGTACTTCCACACCAAGATAGTATTGCATCAGTCCTAAATATTTCATATAAAATTCTTTCATCATAGCATATTCAAAATAATTCATCATATTTGAACTACTTCCCATGTAGATCAAATCATCAACATATAGGTACACAAGAATAATATTATCACCTTCATTATTGAAATAGAGTGTGGGGTTATTCTTAATTTTCTTGAAACCACAATCTTGGAAGTACCCATCAATTCTTGAGTGCCATGCTCTAGGTGCTTGCTTTAGTCCATATAGTGATTTCTTCAATTTCTAAACATGGCTTTCATTTCCTTCCACTTCAAATCCTTAAGGCTGCTGAACATAAACCTCCTCATCTAGATAATCATTCAAGAATGCACTTTTCACATCCATGTGATAAATTTTCCACTGTTTATTGGCTTCCAATGAAAGAGCCATCTAGATTTATCTCTTGTATTATAATAAGGGAAAATGTTTCTTCATAATCCACACCATATATTTGAATGAATCCATCACTATTAAACTTTGTTTTGTAGACCCACTTGGATCCAAAAATCTTCCTATCCTTGGGCAATTCCACAAGTTTCCAAATATCATTTTTTTTCAATGAACTCAATTTCTTCTTTCATTGCTTGCACCCAAACATCATTAGTAAAAACATATTAATAACATGAAGGTTATATATCAGATTCAAAAAATAGAGCATAATTCACCAACTCACCTTTTGGTTCTTTTTCATCATCACCATACATTTGAAGCTTCTTCAATCTTCAAAAAACTTGATCCAAATTTTGCAATTGGATTCCTTTTAACCTTCTTTGAAAGTTCTTGTCCATAATTTGGATGGATGGATGTGCTTTGAGTATGATCTTTTGTTTATTTGTATTCTTGGTGGGACTTGTAGATAAGTTTCTTGTGCTTGAACTTGGTGTAGTATTCTTTGAACATGTCTATGGGTTGCTAGGTGGGATTAGAGGATTAGAGGGAATATTTTAAGGTTGTTCTCCAACTATATTATCTTCTGTTAGGCCTTATATAAAATGAGCACAATGAGATGATTTTAAAAATGAAACACGATTACAATATATAGGCATAAGCCTATATGAAATGCATGACACTTGTCAAGTGAAACTGACAAGTGTCAAGGAAGGCATAGTGCACATTACATTAATTCTAACATTCCCCCTTAATGTGCACTATCCTAACTAAAGAAAGAAACAAGTCAACATTAGGTAACATTCCCCCTTAATGTTGACTTCTCTAAAAAAACAACCTATCATCCTCTCTTATTACTGATTTGGTCTAGGCTCGTGCTCTTTGCGCTTGGCTCTCCAACTATGAATAATGCTAGATTCACTATGTATACATCTCGGTCTGTTGCCTCAGGGTCAGCCACTTCCATGGGTCTGTTGCCATTGGGTCAGCCGTCTAAGTGCCTCAAGGTCATCATGGGTGCCTCAGGGTCAGCCACTTCTGGGTCTATTGCCTCTGTAGGTCATCCTCAAAGGATGTTGCCTCTTCTAGGTCACTGACTAGATTCACCATAAATATCAAAATTTTCCTTATGGTGAACTCAATATAGAAGGTGTCGGTCTCTGTCGAAAATACACCTTAATACAAATGAAAAAATGAGCCATATAAGAGTATCAGTCTCTGCCAAAAAATGCACTCAATACAATAAAATGAGCCATAGAATCCAAATATGGAGGAGGAGAAGAAATAAGAATAGAAGAGAATCTTCTAAAGTGTCTTCGTCTATAGTCTTCAGAAGTAGATTCGGAAAAAACCTCGGATAGAGTCTAGGGTGTCTATGTCTATAGTCCCTAGAATAAGTGTCCTTATGGTAGTCACCTCATCTTACCGGAATGCATGGGTAACCAGCCGCTGCATCCGCCAAGTAGAAAGAGGAGAATACTTGTTACTAGGTTCACTTACAATTACCTTGGGAGTGTCGGGTACAACCGAAAGTGCACTCCAAGGTCAAAAAACTTTGAGGCTAAAAAACTCAATTGAAACAGCGTCAAAATTACAATATGACACCACCATTGTGTCCATCTAGTTTCTAATCCATCAAATGATGGAGAGCATACTTCCTCCTAAAAAAAAAAAATGTTAGGAGGAAAACTTAAGGGATTATTTTATTGATACAAGATGAGTTACATATATAGGTAGAAGGCCTATATGATAAACTAACAAGTGTCAATATAAACTAACAAGTGTCAAAACAGAGGCATAGTGCACTTTAATTCTAACATTCCCCCTTAAAGTGCACTATCCTAACTAAAGAAGAAAAAAAACAAGTCAACATTAGGTAACATTCCCCCTTAATGTTGACTTCTCTAAAATAACCTATCATCCTCTCTTTTTGGGCTAGGCTTGTGCTCTTTGCGCTTGGCTCTCCAACTATGAATAATGCTAGATTCATTGTGTATACATCTCGGTCTGTTGCCTCAGGGTCAGCCACTTCCACGGGTCTGTTGTCACTGGGTCAGCCATCTACGTGCCTCAGGGTCATCATGGGTGCCTCAAGGTCAACCACTTCTGGGTTTGTTGCCTCTGCAGGTCATCCTCAGAGGATGTTGCCTCTTGTAGGTCACTGACTAGTCCCACCATAAATATCAAATCTTTCCTTATGGTGAACTCAATCTAGAAGGTGTCGGTCTCTACCGAAAATGCACCTTAATACAAAGGAAAAATGAGCCATATAAGAGTGTCGGTCTCTGTCAAAAAATGCACTCAATACAATAAAATGAGCCATAGATGCCAAATATGGAGGAGAAAAAGAAAAAAGAATAGAGGAGAATCATCTGAAGTGTCATCGTCTGTAGTCTTTAGAAGTAGATCCAAAAAAATATCGGATAGAGTCTAGGGTGTCTATGTCTATAGTCCCTAGAATAAGTGTCCTTATTGTAGTCACCTCATCTTACTAGAATGCATGGGTAACCAACCACTACATCTGCCAAGTATAAAGAGGTGAATACTAGATACTAGGTTCATTTACAAGTACCTTGGGAGTGTCGGGTACAACCGAAAGTGCACTCCAAGGTAGAAAAACTTTGAGGCTAAAAAACTCAATTGAAATAGCCTCAAAATTACAATATGACACCACCATTGTGTCCATTGCGGAAAAATGTTTCCAATGACTATAAATACCCCTATAGGCATATACAAATTGATGCTTCAACAAATCAAACACAATGACCCTCAAAAATATGTGCAGCTCCGGGACATTCCCAAGTAGTCACCCATCCGAGTGCTACTCTAGTACTCAATGCTTAAGATGGGAGTTTTTATAAAAAATACTGCCAGAAAGTCAGCCTATACAATTTGAATAGTAAACTCCCTTCCACTTTTAAAATATAAAAGTTTAAAACCCATACAAAGTATGGAAAGAGGGATTTCTTTCTTTGTCGTCAGCTGGGATCCCAACAGTAGAAAGTCTATCATAGAGCATGGCCAAAAATCAGCCTAAAAAGTTGCCTAATGTGAAGATGCTGCTATGCATTTTGCACGATCGCATAGAGAGTAGGCTAAAAATAGAGGCCATGAAACAAATGACAGACCTCAAGAGGAATCAAATTATGAATTGCATCAACATCATAAAAAATGGGCACCAATGACACAAAAAAGCATCAATGTGTTTAACCAATGATGACTGTCACCTGAGTAGTTAGCCAATGCGAGATCTGTGCACATTCACTCATCAAACACCCCTAAAAAAAACCGTCAGATCACTGGTTGGATTCCAGGAAAAAAACCAACAACAACATTACCGTTCCTCATGCAGCCGTATCTCCTCATTTTGTGACTATTCTTCGCTCTATATTCCTGGCCATATATGTAGCTAATCCATGAAACACAGCCAAAGTCACAAAAATAGTTATTTCTTCTTGACAGTGGCACTCGGATGAGACACATGGGAGCTTAGTATTTGACAAACCGGGAAGAGAAAAAAATTATGGAGTCTCCTCCATCCCTCCATCCACAAAAAATATTTCACGTGGCAGCATCATTGACTGTCATTTTATAGCATTAACTGGATATATCTTAGTGTGTCACCATAGCAATGCAGCTCAATATATGGGCAAAAAACCTGCATCATCCCATAGCACGATCGTTGTAGAAAATCACCGTCGTAGATTCACTGGAAATGGTGGACACAAAGGCCGTCAATAGAGCATCTATGTAGAAAAATTACTGCCATCCACACAGATCATGCCATGCAAACTGGAATTAATCTGCAACATTACTTAGTAAAGCCAATGAAAATCCTCTGAGACATTATCTTCTTCAATGCGGGCTTCGTTAAAAATTATCAACGCATTTTCTATCACAAGGTAGTCATTTTGAACACCAGTAAGCAACGGTAGATCAATAACAGTCTCAACAGGCTGGCGTCAAATTAGCACAACACGAGGAGTGGCGAATCTGTGACTATGGTGTCAGGATCTCTAACAACAACAATACGTAGTTCATCACTTCTCCAATGGTCAAAAAAACTGTCTTCACTCTCACCATCATGATTGCACTCCTTGAGTGGTTTTAAACACACAAAGTTGAGGGTTGTGCTCACGACAATAATTCCACGAACAAATACGAAACAAAACAAGACCCATTCATGTCAATCTGTCACTCCCAGTTGGCACACGACTGTGAGATGAAAAGCTTAGAAAATTGTTCCTTCATCTCGGAGCTTCTTCAACGGTAAACCACGTAGAGTTGATCCAAATATCTCGTCCTCGGATCATATTGCGTAGTAGAGCCACCAAGACGTCACCGTGGAGCATTTTTACGAGATCTTCCATTACCATTAATTTTTTTTTACAGGTACTCCAACTCCAGACTCTAGACTCCCCATGCCCATCGAAGAAATCTGAATCGGTCCCTTAAATATCATAGAAAAATGTAGATCTGGATTTTTCAAAGAGCTGGGCGGACGTAGTATCATGGGTGGCGAAGCTTTGTGAAGGCGGCATGCAGCCTTTCATGTTCTCCTAGCTTTCGCGTCGTGGCAGCGTTAGCAAGGAGGGCATGAAAGCAACAAAAAATCTTTGGGCCTCTAATGTACAAGTTTTCATTACAGGTAGGCTTGAAAGGAGTTAGCATAAATCCAAGCCGTAAGAGCCCCGCGACGACATTGTGGGGATCCGATCCCTACTCCTTGTAACGCCATCCAGCAGTCAAAATAATATTCCCTCTTCACAAACCAAATGCCAGACCAAAAAAAAACTTCCTTGGCTTCTTCATCGTCAATTCAACTGTCTGGGAGTCCCTTGTCTTGTACACAATATAATACTACTGTGTCCCATTAATTCTAACAAGAAGCTTAGCACCACACCCTCACGTCCATTAAGGAAAACATAAAAAAAAATAGATCTGAGAGCTCTGTCAAGGTTTACCATTCTGCAGATCTAAAAAACTAAAAAAAATTCTGAAAAGATTTCCCAAACTTTAAAATTCTTACCATCTGGTTTCTGATCCATCAAATGATGGAGAGCATACTCCCTCGGTAAATTTTTTTTAAAAAATAGGAAAAAAAAAAAAATCAGGGGGGAGGGAGGATTTCCATGAGGGAAATCCCCCCTCAAGGGTTTCACAGGCAGGAGAGGGAACCTGCTCTGATACCAAATGTTAGGCCTTATATAAAATGAACACAATGAGATGATTTTACAAATGAAACACGGTTACAATATATAGGCATAAGCCTATATGAAATGCATGACACTTGTCAAGTGAAACTAACAAGTGTCAAGGAAGGCATAGTGCACATTACATTAATTCTAACATCTTCTTCAACATCAAATATTTTATTTGCATATTTTGGATGACTGTACACTCCCTCTTTATAAAAATTACATCTCTAAAGACTACAAACTTGTGATTTTTTGGATTATACAATTTATATGTCTTACTCCACAAGAATGAACGACTCACTCTTGGGGTCCAAATTATTTCTCACTTCATCATTCACATGTGCATATTAAAGACAACCAAAAAATATCAAATGACCTACAATGGATTTTATGTGATACCATGCTTCACGTGGAGTCTTCTTGTATAGTGCTCTTGTGGAGCATCTATTGAGAATGTAAACTACTATATCAACTACATAAGACCAATAATAATTGCTTAAACCTTTTATTTTCAACATGCTTCTTATCATAGGTCTAAGGTGTAGACCAATTGGTTTGACCAAATCTCATAAGAGGGGTGGATGTCCAAGGTTCAAATATGAAGCCTTGTCATATTGAATGCTTGTCCCTTTCCTGGTGCTTTCAATGGCATAAAATATTTAAAATGATTGTGGCATGGTGGTTATAGGTATGGAGTACATGAAGATCTATGTGGAGGTTTCTGGGTGGACAACTTAGAATAATGTGGTGGCCATAAAAGCTAGACAACCTACCCGGATTCGTGGTGGCTATCGATTCCACCATGTAAATTTAAAAAAAAAACATGCTTCTTGTCATTTCTACACGGGTTCTATTTTTTTCTTAGCTATCCCATTTTATTATGGTATATAGGTGGTAGTGAGTTGCCTCTTGATGTCATATTATTTGCAAAAAACATTGAACTTATTTGAACAAAATTCTCCTCCATGGTCAATTCTCAAACACTTTATTTTTTATTCTCAACCAATGCTTTAAAATACTTTAACATACCGAAAGCTTCATCCTTAAGTTTTAAAAATACACCCAACACTTCCTTGAAAAAATATTAATGAATTTGAGAACAAATGAAGACTTAACCAAACTTTTTGTTTGCATAGGTGCACAAATATTACAATGTACAAGTTGGAGTGGTTATGAGGCCCACCATTATTTTCCTTTGGAAACTCCTTCCTTGTATGCTTTCCAATCACACATGCTTCACACACATCCTTGTGATCTCCAAACTAAGATAATCCATTTACCATGTCTTGCAAAGATAAAATTCTAGACATTTAAAATTCAAGTGTCCAAATATGATATGCCAAAGCCAATTCATATCTTCAAGTGCCATGTGTGCCATGTTCATACTCCCTTTTCCTCTAAACTTCAAAGCAAATATACATTTTTTTGTCATAGGAATAATGGTGACCATATAGTTCCTATTATTCTTATCATAAATGATACATTCATTTCTATCAAACATAACTTTATAGTTTTTTCTACAAGTTATCCAACACTCAAGAAATTATTCTTCAAATTGGGAGTATAGTAGATATCATGAATTATTTTTGCACCTTATTTAATTCCAATATCTATGGTACCTTTTGTAGCTACATACAAATCATTATTGTTACTAAGAATTATCTTGATCTTGAAATTCTTGTTCACATCAGCAAACAAGTTTCTTTCTAGTCATGTGGTTAGAACAATCAAAATCTAGATAGTTTTTTCAGCCATGTCACTAGTGAAAACACATTACCTTATGCAACTTCATCATCACATACATAGTGGGATATTCTATCTCCATTTGTGGTATTAACTCTACAATATTGTGCAATGTGGCCTATTTTATGACAATTGTAGCATTGAACTCTTTTTTGATAAACCCTTCCATGTCCTTTTCCAACAGCAAAAACTCTACTTCCTCTTCCTCCTCTACCTCTTGAGTAATTATTATTTATTCATCTTCCATGTGCTTCTTTACTTGTGCTTGGACCAACTTGTTTTTCCTCAAAAAATTTCAATTTCAGCTTCATATTTCTCAAAAAAAATAATTTAGAACTAAAATCATTCTCCTCATTTTATTTATTAGTTTCTCTTATTCTTTCCCCATGTAACATAAGAGAACCAACTACACAGTCAAATTCAAGTGTAGAAAAATATTTACACATCTCAAAAATAATTGCAACATGATTCCATTTAGAGATAAGAGATCTCAATACCGTCTTCACAACTACCTCCTTTTTCAAGTTCTCTCTAAGGGTGGCAATCTTGTTCACTACATCCTTCACTCTAACACAATAATGACCCATACTTTAGCCTCTTTCATCTATATATTCTCAACTCTTTCTTCATGATCTGCAACTTAACTAGGTTATCTTATGTTGATGTTAATTCTTCATCCATACTTTATTGTAGCTAGATAATCCATAAAATAGGATGTGTTATCTTTTGAAACAATATCAAAAGGAGATATAATCATGAGATGTAAAATAATATTAAAGAAAATAAAATCTGCAATATGACTAAGATATGCAATAAATATAAATGATATATAAATGAATACAATGTAGCTATGGAGTAAATGAGCAATCCATAAATATAGCTACTGGACTACATTACATCCATCACCAATGGATGGTGATCCACATAGAATTGAACTAAGTACTAATATCCCTAAGCTACTGTGTCACTAACACTCTCCTTGCTTCACTATTCTAACAATGAGGTCATCCCTATATAGGCCAAATAGGATACTTGGTCAACACTCTATCTAGCTATATAAGTTGTTGGACATTTTGAGTCAAAGTTGTCATTGATGTCAAGGAATAAGCTACCGTTGATGTCAAAAGGTCAAGAGGAACAATGCAAAGGTTAAAGGCAAAAGGGCTTCATAATATTTTTTAATATTATGTGGAAGCATAAGTTAGAAGGGTTTTTATTAAAACCAATGGTGAGCAAAAATAAAAGGTTTTTCATAAAAACCCAAGGAAGCTTATTGAAAAGCTAAAGGAGGTTTTAATATTTATTTTATAAAATATTTAAATTCAAATTGAATTTAAATTTTATAAATAAATATTATTTATACAAAGTTGTAAAATGAGAGAAGGCTTTAATAAAGCCAAAGGGATGTAAAAATTAATTTATAAAATTTAAATTCTAAAGAATTTAAATAATTTATAAATTAATAAGTTAAAAATCGAAGTGCCGACGTTTAAGTTTGAAGAAAAATTGAAGCACCGACGTTTATGTGTGAAGGAGGAAATCGATATAAAAACACTATGCCTTAGAGGTATTTAATCATCCTTTTGCTCGAATGATAATGCGTGCAATCGTGTGTTGAGAACTCGTGTGAAAAAGAGAAGAGAACATTGTTTTGAGTGCCAGCGAATAAGGATAAATCGATGAGCACCGAATTGCAAGAGCCATCTGGGCAGTGTGGCCTAGTGGCAAGTGGACAACGGCTAGAGTGTTTGGGTGCGGAGTGACCTACGATCGAATCATGGTGGCAACATTGTTTTGTTGGTTGTGCTTGTGTTGGAAGCGCCAAAGGAAGTGGCGCATATTTTTGCATAGGCGAGTTGGGGAGGGTTATAGAGCACGTGGTGCTCTTTACTCCCCAAGCGAGCGCCTAGCTCGTGCGGTGGTTGGAGCCATGGCTAGGGCGTTGGTTGAGGCTGCGTCGTGAGATCGAATCCCACCAAGGCAAAGGTAATAAATTTTGAATATAATTTTTATATTGCCTAAGGTTTGACATGAGGTCTTAGGGAGTTAAAAGGGTTGTTTTAAAAAGGTTTTTAATTGATCATTATTTTTGGTAAATTGGAGGAATAAGGAGTTAGCTTTATTATTGAATAAAGTATTTGTGTCACATTGGTGTATTGGAAATTTAAATTGTTGAGAGGACTTCTTGCCATTGAGTTATTTTTGAAAAGGAGATTGCATTGATATTATTCTTGGTATTGAATATTATTGGGATATTATAAGGTGTATTTGGTTAATTATTTTTGTATATGTTGATGGATGCTTTCTTTAAGATGGAGTGATAAGGTGTATGTGTGTTTTGATATTTGCATTGTATCTTTGAGAGAGCTTAGTGTCTTCTAACTCCTTTGAGCTTGGCAAAGAGGTGTTTGTGGTTGTGGCAGATTTTAGAGGTTCCTTCATCATCAAGAAAAAGGTATGAGCACATTCTTCCATAGTTGAGTTGATTGGTTGGTTTTCTGGAAAATAAGTTTGGAGTGAAAAGGACTTGATTAGGGTTTCCTTATTGAGTGTGTTGAGTTAATGCTTCAAGGTTTTTTGGAATAAAGAGTTGTTGTTAAAACCTTGTTTTATAAGCATTGTTGTGAAAGCCATTGGTTGTGTGAAGAACTTGAACTAGGGTTTGAAAAGAACATGAGTATCATTGTTATGTGAGAGTGGTTGATAAGCATTGTTGGAAACATTTTGAGTAAAGGATCATATGCTTGGACTAGGGTTTGTAAGCAAGGATTGTTTCATTGAGTGTTTGGTTGAGTAGAGTTGGTTGAGCCTAGTCAAGTGGATGTGTGAAGTGATTGTTCAAGTTCCATAAAACAAACTATTCTATATTCTGAATTGATTTGAGAAAGTGATTGAGTATTGAGTTGAAGCATATTGAGTCTCTAACAATTCTCTATATGTTTCTAAAAGAGTGATTGAAAGTGATTGAGCATTGAGGTGAATGTGAAGCATATTGAGTCTCTAACAATTCTATGTATGTTTCTAAAAGAGTGATTGAAAGTGATTGAGCATTGTGATGAGTATAGAGCATATTGAGTCTCTAAAAATTCTCTTTATGTTTCTATGAGATTGGACAAGTTCTAGTGTGGACTTGTTGAGAAGATTTGAGGTAAGTCTTTGAGAAGACTTATGGACAGATTTGGGTAAGCTTTTGTGGAAGCTTACAATACAGATTGAGAGAATATTTGGATAAGTTCTTGTGAGAACTTATTGAGAATATTGGACAAGTTCTAGAGAGGACTTGAGGACAGATTAGTGTGAGCTTTTGTGGAAGCTTACAAGGCAGATTTGAGATAAGTCTTTGAGAAGACTTGAGAGCAGAGTTGATTGATTTGTTCAAACCTTGAGTTAAGGTTTGGGGTAGATCCAACAGAGTTGATTTGAGATTGAGTCAAGCTTTGAGTTAAGGCTTGAGGATAGATATTGAGGATAGACTTGTGCTAGACCGAAGGACTATGTTTAGTACAGATTCGAGGATAGAGTTTGGTGCAGATTTGAGGATAGGTTTGTGCTAGACTAGAGATAGATATTGAGGATAGATTTGTGCTAGATCGATGGACTATGTTTAGTATAGATTTTAGATAGATCTTTGGAGGTGATAGAGTTGAGGATAGAGATCTCCAGCTAGAGCAGGGAAGACAGGTGTCTTCTATGGATAGAGTTCCATTTGCTAAGGGTAGTGGAGGCAGAGGTCTTCTAGAGGATCACCAACTAGAGCAGAGATTAGGAGATTGGTGTCTCCTATGGATAGAGATCCATGAACTTGATTTAGGGGATTGGTGTCTCCTTTGGATAGAGATCCATAAACATTGTAATAGGGAAAGGATTCCCAAGAGATTGATTGAGAAAATTTTAGTGAAATATTTTCTCCGTGGAGTAGCCCACATTGGGTGAACCACATAAATTATGGTGTCTCTATTGTGTGTGGTGATTTATGCATTGCTTTGATTACTGCTATTGATATTGCTATCTATACATTGCATAATATTGATTGGGAAAGAAAAGTAAAAAGTGGTCTTATACTGTTCACCCCCCCTCTCAGTATAAGCTTGTGTTCTTCAATTGGTATCAGAGAGGGTTCCTTCGAAAGAGTTTAACAACTTGAAGGAAAATCTTACAAGAACACAATGGATTCTAAGAATGGATCATCAGATAATACAACACCAATATTTGATGGGAGTGATTATGTATATTGGAGTTTGAGAATGAAGATCTACCTGAAGGCACTTGGCAATGAGATTTGGGAAGTAGTTGAAAATGGATACGACCCCTCAGTTGATCCACCTATAGATAAGGAAGGTAAGCTTCTACAACATTACAATTCAAAAGCAATGAATGCACTTTTGAGAGGCTTGCATAGAACAGAGTCCATAAAAGTTATGCATTGTCAAAATGCAAAAGAAATGTGGGATAAATTGCAAAATATATATGAAGGAGATAAAGGTGTCAAGAAAGCAAAGATACAAAATCTCAAAGGACAATTTGAAGAGTTAAGAATGAAGGATGAGGAAAACATTAGTACTTATCTACTTCAAATTGATGAGGTTGTTAATGCTATGCAAGGACTTGGAATGAAGGTTGATGAATCAGATGTTTGTGATAAGGTCTTAAGATCTCTTCCAAAAAGATTTAGTGAAAATATTTTTGCTATAGAAGAGTCAAAGGATGGTGATTCTTTGACAAGAGATATGTTGCTTGGTATTCTTACAACTTTTGAGTTAAGAACAAAAGAGCCTATTCCCCAGAAGGAAGCAACCTTCAAAGCAATCAAGAAGACAAAGGGTAAGAAGTCAGAATCAAGCAATGAGTCATCCAGTGATGAAGAAGCTAATTATGGCAGAAGGAATAAGGATTCAAGAAGATCTAGAGATATAAAATCTATTAGATGTTTCAATTGTGGAAAGTTTGGTCATTATGCAACTGATTGTCAAGAAGCAAAGAATAACAATGATGAAGAAAAATAGGATCACAAGAATAGAGAATCAGAAAGATACAAGCACCAAAAGAAAAGCAAGGATGGACAAAGTAGACAAGGAAAGAAGTTCTTTCAAAGGCAAAAGAGGAGCTACTATGCAGATAAGGCAAGTAAGTACTCAAGTGATAGTGATGCTAGTTTTTTAGATAATGATAGAGATGAAGTCCTATTTATGATTGAAGAAAAAGAAGTCCAGAAAAGGGCACCAATGATTCTCAAGTGTTTTAGATGTGGTAACTTTGGACATCTTGAAGATAGTTGTACAAGGAATGGTTATAGTTTCAGTGATGATGAATATGAGGATGCACTTGAAGGACCAGATGAAAATATTCTAATGGCATTAGAAGAAGGAGAAGGTGATCCTATAGAAGACAAGTCAAAAGAAAATGAAGATGTGGACAAAGGCAAACAAATAGAGGAAGAATCAGATAAAGAAGGTTATGATCTCAAGGGAGAACTTATTTATGCTCTTGAAATAGTAAAGAAGGTAAGAAAGCAAAACTCTAAATTAGAATCTCAGTTTCAAGAATGTGATGAAGAGAGAAGAATGCTTATAGAGGATCTAGAAAAATCAAAGGCTAAGACAAAGAAGTTCAAGGATAAGCTAGAAGCAAAGGTCTTAGAATGTGAAAAGTTAGTACAAGAAGTAGTTCTACTAAAGGAAGATTTAGAAAACTCCAAGAGTAAGCTACAAAAGTTTGAAAAGAGTTCAAATAATGTGGATAAGATGATTAAGGTACAAAATAAGATCAACAAACAAAATAGGTCTTGGTTTTGAACAGGATCAAAAGAAATAAGAAGAGAGGTCAACCTCAAGTTCTGAAGGAACTTTAGAAGAAGAAACTTCAGAAGAAGATAGTGTAAGAGAAAGTGAGACATCTGAGGATGAGTTGGACAATAGAAAGTTCAACAAGAACAGGAACAATGCACAAAGAAGATACAGATGGAACAACAATCAGAATAGGTCAAGAGAGACTAAGAGACCAATGAGGTCAAGACAAGGAAACTTCAATGGAAGATGTTTTTCATGTCACAGGTTTGGGCACATGGCTTCACAGTGCAGGACACATGAAAGACAGGAATATGGGAACAAATAACTTTTCCATGGGTATTGCTACTCATGTAATCAGTTTGGTCACAAGGCAATGAATTGCAGGGTTCATGATAGAAAAGGATATGGCTTCACTAGGAGAAGTCCTAAGACATTTGCACCTCCAAGGAATAATAACATTAAGTGTTATAAGTGCAATAATGATGGACATACAACAAAATGGTGTAGAGCAGACATTCCAGAATCAAGTATGAATAGGAACAGGAATAGGAATAGAAAAAGGGATATGGATATGAATAGGAATAGAAAGAACATGAACAGGAATAGGAATAGGAACATGGATATGAACAAGAATAAGAACAGGAATAGGAAAAAAAATATGGACATGGATAGGAACATGGACATGGAAAGGAACAATTAGAGGAATCAGAAGGATCAGATAAGAAGAAAAGAGGATAAAGGTAAAGAACAGTGCTTTATGGGAGTAGAAATACTCCCACCCTAGAATTAACCACCTCAAGAGGAGGTGGGGGAGGGGCTAAGCTAAGAGGCTCATTCTTAGCCCCGAGCCCCAAAGGTGACCCTTTGCCATTGATGTCAAAGGGGGGAGATTTGGTATTTGAGTAAAGAGGAGAGATTTGAAAAGAGCATTGAGCCAGGGGGAGCAATGTCCCAGGGGGAGCAGAACAAAGAAAAGGTTAAGTTTCTGGTAAAAAGAATTTGGGTTGCCATCAATGACAAAGGGGGAGATTGTTGGACATTTTGAGTCAAAGTTGTCATTGATGTCAAGGAACAAAGTTGTCATTGATGTCAAGGAATAAGCTACCATTGATGTCAAAAGGTCAAGAGGAACAATGCAAAGGTTAAAGGCAAAAGGGCTTCATAATATTTTTTAATATTATGTGGAAGCATAAGTTAGAAGGGTTTTTATTAAAACCAATGGTGAGCAAAAATAAAAGGTTTTTCATAAAAACCCAAGGAAGCTTATTGAAAAGCTAAAGGAGGTTTTAATATTTATTTTATAAAATATTTAAATTCAAATTGAATTTAAATTTTATAAATAAATATTATTTATACAAAGTTGTAAAATGAGAGAAGGCTTTAATAAAGCCAAAGGGATGTAAAAATTAATTTATAAAATTTAAATTCTAAAGAATTTAAATAATTTATAAATTAATAAGTTAAAAATCGAAGTGTCGACGTTTAAGTTTGAAGAAAAATCGAAGCATCGACATTTATGTGTGAAGGAGGAAATCGATATAAAAACACTATGCCTTAGAGGTATTTAATCATCCTTTTGCTCGAATGATAATGCGTGCAATCGTGTGTTGAGAACTCGTGTGAAAAAGAGAAGAGAACATTGTTTTGAGCACCAATGAATAAGGATAAATCGATGAGCACCAAATTGCAAGAGCCATCTAGGCAGCGTGGCCTAGTGGCAAGTGGACAACGGCTAGAGTGTTTGGGTGCGGAGTGACCTACGATCGAATCATGATGGCAACATTATTTTGTTGGTTGTGCTTGTGTTGGAAGCGCCAAAGGAAGTGATGCACATTTTTGCATAGGTGAGTCAGGGAGCGTTATAGAGCACGTGGTGCTCTTTACTCCCCAAGCGAGCACCTAGCTCACATGATGGTTGGAGCCATGGCTAGGGCGTTGGTTGAGGCTACGTCGTGAGATCGAATCCCACCAAGGCAAAGGTAATAAATTTTGAATATAATTTTTATATTGCCTAAGGTTTGACATGAGGTCTTAGGGAGTTAAAAGGGTTGTTTTAAAAAGGTTTTTAATTGATCATTATTTTTGGTAAATTGGAGGAATAAGGAGTTAGCTTTATTATTGAATAAAGTATTTGTGTCACATTGGTGTATTGGAAATTTAAATTGTTGAGAGGACTTCTTGCCATTGAGTTATTTTTGAAAAGGAGATTGCATTGATATTATTCTTGGTATTGAATATTATTGGGAGATTATAAGGTGTATTTGGTTAATTATTTTTATATGTTGATGGATGCTTTCTTTAAGATGGAGTGATAAGGTGTATGTGTGTTTTGATACTTGCATTGTATCTTTGAGAGAGCTTAGTGTCTTCTAACTCCTTTGAGCTTGGCAAAGAGGTGTTTGTGGTTGTGGCAGATTTTAGAGGTTCCTTCATCATCAAGAAAAAGGTATGAGCACATTCTTCCATAGTTGAGTTGATTGGTTGGTTTTCTGGAAAATAAGTTTGGAGTGAAAAGGACTTGATTAGGGTTTCCTTATTGAGTGTGTTGAGTTAATGCTTCAAGGTTTTCTGGAATAAAGAGTTGTTGTTAAAACCTTGTTTTATAAGCATTGTTGTTAAAGCCATTGGTTGTGTGAAGAACTTGAACTAGGGTTTGAAAAGAACATGAGTATCATTGTTATGTGAGAGTGGTTGATAAGCATTGTTGGAAACATTTTGAGTAAAGGATCATATGCTTGGACTAGGGTTTGTAAGCAAGGATTGTTTCATTGAGTGTTTGGTTGAGTAGAGTTGGTTGAGCCTAGTCAAGTGGATGTGTGAAGTGATTGTTCAAGTTCCATAAAACAAACTATTCTATATTCTGAATTGATTTGAGAAAGTGATTGAGTATTGAGTTGAAGCATATTGAGTCTCTAACAATTCTCTGTATGTTTCTAAAAGAGTGATTGAAAGTGATTGAGCATTGAGGTGAATGTGAAGCATATTGAGTCTCTAACAATTCTCTGTATGTTTCTAAAAGAGTGATTGAAAGTGATTGAGCATTGTGATGAGTATAGAGCATATTGAGTCTCTAAAAATTCTCTTTATGTTTCTATGAGATTGGACAAGTTCTAGTGTGGACTTGTTGAGCAGATTTGAGGTAAGTCTTTGAGAAGACTTGTGGATAGATTTGGGTAAGCTTTTGTGGAAGCTTACAATACATATTGAGAGAAGATTTGGATAAGTTCTTGTGAGAACTTATTGAGAAGATTGGACAAGTTCTAGAGAGGACTTGAGGACATATTAGTGTGAGATTTTGTGGAAGCTTACAAGGCAGATTTGAGACAAGTCTTTGAGAAGACTTGAGAGCAGAGTTGATTGATTTGTTCAAACCTTGAGTTAAGGTTTGGGGCAGATCCAATAGAGTTGATTTGAGATTGAGTCAAGCTTTGAGTTAAGGCTTGAGGATAGATATTGAGGATAGACTTGTGCTAGACCGAAGGACTATGTTTAGTACATATTCGAGGATAGAGTTTGGTGCAGATTTGAGGATAGGTTTGTGCCAGACCAGAGATAGATATTGAGGATAGATTTGTGCTAGACCGATGGACTATGTTTAGTATAGATTTTAGATAGAGCTTTGGAGGTGACAGAGTTGAGGATAGAGATCTCCAGCCAGAGTAGGGAAGACAGGTGTCTTCTATGGATAGAGTTCCATTTGCTAAGGGTAGTGGAGGCAGAGGTCTTCTAGAGGATCACCAACCAGAGTAGATATTAGGAGATTGGTGTCTCCTGTGGATAGAGATCCATGAACTTGATTTAGGGGATTGGTGTCTCCTTTGGACAGAGGTCCATAAACATTGTAATAGGGAAAGGATTCCCAAGAGATTGATTGAGAAAATTTTAGTGAAATATTTTCTCCGTGGAGTAGCCCACATTGGGTGAACCACGTAAATTGTGGTGTCTCTATTGTGTGTGGTGATTTGTGCATTGCTTTGATTATTGCTATTGATATTGCTATCTATACATTGCATAATATTGATTGGGAAAGAAAAGTAAAAAGTGGTCTTATACTATTCACCCCCCCTCTCAGTATAAGCTTGTGTTCTTCATAAGTGACACCTTGCACATTTACAACTTGCACATAGAGACTTGTACATTTATTACATTGCATGAAGTAACTAGATTACTTCCCCTAAAGTAATCTAATGTGCTAAGTATGTACCTTTAAAGATAAATTTACATGACCCAAATTATGGAATACAATCTATTTCTAACACCCCCTTGGGTTTTGGCTTGATTAGTGCAGGTTTGATTTGGTTATTTTTTTGCTACTTCAGATTTCATGTCATGGCTCCTTGTCTATTTTCATTCTTTTTCCTTTATGTTAGACATGTTTAATGGACCATTGTCTTCATGATAGTGCAAGTCTTAAGTGGATCTGTATTGACCCTTCTACCTTCCTTTTTCCTTTGTAAGACCTATCCCTGTAAGTATCAACATTGAGTTCAATGTTAGTAAATCCATATAGAATATGCTATTGAAGATAACAGTTTATTATCTGAAGTAATATTCTTTCATAGTATTTATAATATTTGCATTTGAGGTGATAGGAGAAATATGAGTGATTTGTTCCATCACAATATTTGCATGGATGAAAACTCCAACAATTGGTTTTTCATGACCATATTGATTGCAATGAGTGCACAGTAAGGATGATCTAGCAATTTTGTACTTTATCTTTGGATTATCATGTTTTTCTATCTCCTTGATAAGACCTTCCATCCATATGTGCACGACTGAAGCTATTCCATATTTTCCTTTTGTATAAAGACTTGATGATCATTTTTTCTAATTTTTTATCATTCGATTCATTATATGAATCATCATAGCTATTTATTTCAGAATTTAATTTACATTGTATTGGTTCTTCATTTTCTTCGCTCTTTACATTATTGTAATCCACTAGGTTTTTAATCCATATGGGGATTTTCCTTATTCCATTTAACATTCTAGTAGCCATATGTATGACCTTAATTTTTAAAATAGAGTAGTGTACTCTGTAGCTCTCTATATTAGGATATGCCAACCCTGATTGAAGTATATAAGCTTGATCTGATGAAATATTTAGATTTGTAGGCTTCCTTATGTCTCCCTAGTATTGAGAGTATGAACACATAATTTTAGTTTTTGAATAAATCTTATATCTTCCCAACTTGATTACCTCTGATCAAGTTTTTTAAAATTCCAAATATCTCCTTAATGTCTTTGGAGTATGATATAGTGCTTTTTGTAAAGATAAATTTCAATTTTATGATTGATTTTTTATAGTCAAAAATAAATTTATTCAACACCTTATTTCTCCTAATTGCTAAGCACTTTTCCAATTTTCAAGAGGTTTTAATGTTGGAATCTTTTTTCCTTTTTTAGAAATTTAAAGATAGGTAAAAATATAATTTCCAACTTTAACAATAAATATTTAATAACCTCTTTTTATGACCCTTAGGTTTTAATTTCTAATTTCCAAATACCTAGTTTGATATTGTAGCCCTTATCACTCCAAAATTTGGAAAATTAGTATATTAATAATATTTTCAAAATATCAAATAAATTAATCCAAGTTGATTTCCTTATTTCTCCTAGGTTGAGATGCAAATATTATTTTAATTTGGTAAGTTGTCCCCTATAGTTTTGCTTTCACTAAACTAAAATTTATACCTTACTTTATAACCCTTATATATCCAAAGTTGAAAGCAATAATAAAATAGAATTTTACCCTTACCTTTTTTATGCTAGACTCCCCACTCTTTGGCATTTCCTTTGAGTAAATATAACAATGATGATATGGTTCCCTTGGATGCTGGAATCAATGGAGGTAGATGTATTTAATTTTGGAATGTATACGCTATTGAATATGGAAGATTTGACCTTCAAAAGACTAGGAGTCTTAAATTATCCTTCTTCCTTTCTTCCACACTGTGTTGACTGAATTTGACTACATTTTTGCTCACTCTCTTCTTTCTGTAACATTTAAAATCTAAGCACTTTTATTAAAGGACAAAACTTGGCTTCGTGACATGTGTCACATGCTTTATGCATGAGCGCTCTTCTATGTAACTCCTCCTTGCTACTGGTCACTTTGTAATGCTTACTCCTTTGTGTGGAAATTGTGGATAACAAGTGTCACCACTATGCTCACCCATTGAGAATCATAGCTTCTAGTAACACTTGAGAGTCGAATCTTCTAGTAAGGCTTGAGAGTCAAAGATTCTAGTCACGCATTGAGAGTCAAATCTTCTTAGTAATGCTTGAGAATTGGAACATAGTTTGAATGCTTGGGCATTTGAGAGGCAATGTTTTTGTAACACTTTCTCTTGGAAGATAGATGTTAAGTGGTATTCACTCTCTCTGCATGTATACCGTAACACATTCCAAGGAGATTATAACTCCTTAGGTCTTTTAGATTACCATTACTTTGCTTTGCTACATTTCTTGAGTAGCAAGCAACCTTGTTTTATGTAGGTGGATTGATGAGGCACTGAGTAGAAAATTTGATGCTTTTTTTGGTGGATGATCTTCACCAAGATAGTTGCTCATTTTACTTTAATGCTTCCAATATATTGAAACATGTACATATTTGTAGAGTAGATGTTATTCATTTTTCCTTGGTAGAGATAAACGCATTTTAGATATTGCCCATATTGTTGTTCATTCCACTTTACTATATGTATCATGTTGCTATCAATATCATGTTGTTGTCTATCTCACATTGATATATATATCACGTTGACATCTATCAGTGAATGAGCACTCCTTTATGTAGCTTTTATGATGGCCTCTTGTGGGATTTGTTTTGAAGGTTTAGCCATCCAAGGTGCACTCTCTGAGTGGCTACTATTGCTTAGGAAGAGGAGTTCTTATGTTGACTACCTTTCCTATTGATATTGTGTCTTTTGGACATACATCCAAATCTACTTCTTGGATTGTAAAAAAACCATATTTAAAATGGTGCAATACAATGTACTATAGATTATACATTAGCCTCATTTTTACTCTTATTCTAAATATATATTTTTGGTTTCATGGCAAATTTCTCTTCCAGTAATACAAGGGTTTTGAGGTTGTCTTTTATGAGTAGACACCTTCCCTTTTTGCTTGGATACTTTTATATTCAGTCTAAGCTTTAGAAAATAGTAGATAGAAGCTTTTAGTTTATGATTTTTATGTATTTTATTTTTGTTCATTCACTCTTGTAATGCTTTGGATCTGAGACTTACCAAGTCTCAATGAAGCTTCCATTTCTATTTTATATTATTCTCCAAGTTGTTGGAGGATTATAACCTTTTTGGGTGGCTTATTTTGGCCACTACAAGTTGTAGATTTTAGTGCTTCAATAATGTCTTTAGACACTTGATACCAATCAGATTTTGTGCCCTTCAAGAACACAAAATATAATTTTATTTTGAGAGTAGTGTGCTAGTTCATAATAAATCTAATAGACCCTTTTTTTAATGCACTAAGAATTTCACCTTATCACTCCATTTTAACTCTCAATATAATGCACTTTAATTAATCTACTGTAACTATTCAAGAATAACCTAAAATGAATCTTTAGAAGTTATTCTGCAAATTCACTACAACTAATATTGTAGGACTTAGTCTTCTTTTCTATTTTCTAAGTAGATGATAGGTAGTTTATAGATATAATTCTAAAATATAATAAACTCCTACATAATGTGCAAATGAACCTTAAAATGAACCTCTTTCTATTTGCACTTTGAATACTGTAATCTACTTTTCTTTATGCAAATTTAATCCAGATAAGGTGCTCAAATAAATCTTAATTAATGACTTAGTTAGCACCAGTAGTTGCATACATTTTTTAATCTTTTGTAGCTCCTTCTTCCAATTTTGTAGAGGATGTGGATATTGGTGCTGAAGATCACCAAGTTACTACTCCAAGTAGGGTTTTGTAGCTCTTTGTAGACTATTCTTGAATAGTCCCTTATTCACCAAATGATGGTCTTGAACTATATTTTATGAGTGTAGTATTTGGTGGTTTGTTCTCCTCTTGTAATATTCTCCTTCCACTATAGATTTGGAGAAGTCTCTATCTCTGAAGTGATGCATTCTTGTTGTTATAGGAAATCTTCAAATCTCCTAGATTTGATGAGCTTCTTCTATCTTCAAGTCTTCTTGTCAAATTTTGAATTCAAGTAGGATCTACCTCTCAATATTCTAAATATTTTGAGGTCTTTCACTAGATCTTCTAAAATTTGGCATTCCTTGCCAAAATCTTCTTCTCTTGGTCTTGTTTTTGTATGACGATAATTATTCCAAGTTCTTCACTATCAAGGGATTCTCCTTGGTAGTGGATTTCTCTAGTGAGATCTCATTTGATGATTTCTTTAGTAACTAGCCTTTTTATGGATGCTCGATGAGACCTTCCCAAGGTCTTCGATCTTGTAGATTCTTAAGGTCTCCAATTGAGACCTCTTCATCCTTATGCTATTGGAAGTGTTGGTGATGTGATCTACTCCTATATATTTGATTATGCTACTTCTATATTAGAGTAAGACTATCCTAGTCCTTCTAAGTTTGGAAGTCCTTCAATTATATCTTCTTCTTATATCCTTTGCTTTAGGTGCTGAATTGATTCTGAAGAAGATACCCTTCCTAACTATTTTGTAGGAAGTTTCCCAAGTCACTAAATCTTCTTTTCCTACAACAAATATGTTAATACTAAAATCTTAATATGCTTCTAAATTATATATTCTTGTATCGCTCCAAATTTTTTGCATCCTTACCTTCAGGCTATAGGATCCGTGCCCGGAAGGAGGATGGGAAAAGGATGTCGCGGTACCTCGGACTGAGAGGACTTGCGAAGGTCCCGCCTCTCAAGGGAGGTGTATATTGGTGATTTTTCGATGGATGGTGGGTTCACCAGGAAACATTTAATGGCAGTTTCCACGCCTAGGTTTGGAATGTGTTTTTATGTGTTCATTTTTAGCCTTAAGCATTCATATCCTAGGTTTGGCCAAATGAATCTAAATTAATCTATATGAAAGTGCAGATTTAATGAATGCAGAAAACAAAATTAAGACAGAAAAATAGAGAAATAAAAGAAGAATAAGAAGAATACCTGATCCGGATGTCTGATGGAGATTCTGATGTTTGAAGCAGTCAGGATCGTCTGAGATCAGACAAGATCATCTGAGATCTGACGAATTCGTCAGAGACCTGCAAACAGAAAAACAGATGCAAAATACAGAGAATGCAACTATGATAACAGAGGGAAACAACACAAAATAACAATATGAATACTAAACAATAGTTATGAATAGAAATTCAAACAAATTATGATATTCTAATGAGAAATTATGATCTTATCATGCAACTTAAGCTATATGGGTGAACTCCAAATGCAAAATAGTAAGAAATAAGGATAAAACTAACTAAAATGCAGAATAAAACAGCAAAAGGAATAAGAGAAAGCGCAAACTCTGGGCACTAATTGCCCCCAATGCAGATTGCAGTCGAAATCATCTGGAAGCGATGAAATCATCTCGAATTGTGACAGGATCGTCTGAGATTTGAACAAGATCGTCTGCGACGATCTGAGCTTGCTCCGGCTGAAAATCAATGAGGTCCCTGCAAGAAAACTTCAAAATAACAAAGGCAAAATGATGCTCTAGGTATTCTAATGCACGCAAAATCAAGTCATAGAGAAATTCAGCCAGGGGTTGGGAAGGGAAGGTCCTAAGGATTAAATAGGCTTAGGGGAGTAGTTAGGAGGTTGGAGATCATCCCTATTTGGGAGATCTCCAATGAGGGAGGGTCCCTAACGATGCAGACACGCTTCTGCCCGGATTAGAGACCCGTTGGAACAGAAGCTAATTATGCAAAATCGGTTTTGGGACAAGATCGTCTGGACGTCCTAGCCCAGATGAAATCGTCAGATCTGGGGCGATATCGTCTGATCGGCGACGATATCGTCAAACGGTCAAAACAACCTCTAAAAATGGCGCGGAAAAGGGGGAAACGGATTACCCGACGGTTAACGGGCGGTTTGGGAGGTTAAAATTTGAATTTAAATTATTTACTAGGATGAATGTAATTATTACAATTTTACTGCGCCAATTTTAGGGTGCTACATTTTGCCCCCTCTTTAGCGAATTTTCCGAAGAAAATGCGTTAAAGATGAGTTCTTCTCGATCTACGAGAAAGCAAAAATTATTCCCATTTTTAGGCGACGATTCTTGGTCGAATCGTACGACAACTTACTATGGTGCCCCCTCCGTGTTTTTACCCAAATCGAACGTTTGAGGTAAAAACGCGAAAAAGCAAAATTATTTTTGAATAAAATTAAGAAAAATAGGGTAAAACCCTAATTCATTTTTACTGTTCATTTTTACTGGTTTTAGAGCTCTGAAGCAAAAATGGTGGAGACGACGCACAGATCAACAGAGGTCCGACGCGGTCTACGGGTAAGAGTCTAAACTTAGTTTAGAATGCTTTAATTTGATTTTACATGCTTTTTAGGTAAATTTTAGATGAATTTTGAGCATCGCGGCCGTTTTTGGGCCATCGACATCGTCGGGACGAAATCGTCCCGATTTCGACGAAATCGTCTCAATTTCGTCCAAGGGCGAAATCGACGAAAGGGGGACGATTTCGTCAAATTAGGGACGATTTCGGCTTACGAAATCGGAGACGATTATGCTCAAATTTGGGACGATATCGTCCAATAGTGGACGATATCATCAATTGCATAAAATTGAACTTATTTTACTTGCATTTTTAAATACTTGAATTGTTTATTAATGATTGTTTGTTGTTTTGTTGTTTATGTTGCAGAGAGGTTTGCTAAAGAGCAGGGAATGGAAGTATGGAGGTTTGAGAGATGACTTGGCCGCTCTTACACAAGCAGAGCGGGATCAGCTGGCACAGGCCGGCTTACAGCATGTGGCAGAGATGCCACAGGTGTCTACAGATATGGGGCTACTGACGGCCCTAGCAGAGAGATGGTATCCGGGTTCTTCATGTTTTTGGCTACCTACAAGGGAGATGACTCCCACTTTGGAGGATGTATGGAGGATTCTGAGAATCCCCATACAAGGACGGTTGATCACTCCTACGGCCAATCAGGGCCATGCTATGGGGCGATTGTGTGGTGACCCGAGCTTCGCCCTGGAGAAGGGCGAAGTTAATATCGAGGCACTGCGTCAGATGCCTGGGGCATCTAGACTCACACGGGTTCTAGCTGGAGTGGTTGGTGGACTTTTGCTGTGCCACCAGAGCGGGTGTAGGGTGCCATGGATGCTGGAAGATGTGATCTATGACATGCGGGACCATGGGTACAGGTTCTCTTGGGGCAGTTTTGTACTATGTCGATTGTACAGGATCCTATATGGGGTCGTGTACAAGGGCGGCCGATGTCTGGTGATGACATCGCTCCTACAGGTTTGGTGTTGGGAGCACATTGCAGTGTGGAGGCCGGTAGGGCTTCCTCTGATAGGGATTGACGGGGAGAGGCCCCGAGTTTTCTACTGGTGGCTCCAGAGAGGGTCACAGCGACGGATCGACCTTTCGATGTCCCAGAGACTGCTAGATGACCTAGTCCCAGACCAGATCACCTGGAGGCCATGGAGGGAGCATCCAGGGTGGGCCGAGGATGGACAGGAGTTGGCTCGCGTTAGGCGAGTGTTGCTGGCTGCGGATGGAGAGGGGAGAGGTGGAGCTCCATCGCTATGACCGAGTTTTGTGATAGTTCGGTCGCAGCGAGGGGATCCCATCTCTCGGGGATTATGAGTTTTCTCGGACTATCCGGGATAACACCATAGTGAGCGGGGCTCCGGACATGCAGCGCTTCTGGAGCCAGGACTCGGACGATGCCCCCATTCAGCCAGTGGATGGGGATGACGTAGGGGTAGCAGATGGCTACGATGCCTGGTACGTAGGCATCCGCCCTCCTCGGATGACGAGGGCACAGGGTCCGATACACGTAGTTGTGCATCGGATAGGGAGGCGGTGCCAGGCGGCTATGGAGGCGGCCCAGGGTCACGGCGGGAGAGAGCCGAGGAGGCCACAGGCACAGGAGAGGCCGCGATAGAGGGAGAGGAGGGAGGCGAGACCCCCTTCTCCACAGAGAGAGAGGCCACCATCGCCCGATAAGGGCAAGGGTGTCGACATAGGGGAGAGTAGCGAGATGGCTACTCTCCGAACGGAGAATATCCGTCTCCAGGCACAGGTGTAGACTCTACAGGATGAGGCTGCACGCCACCGAGCTAAGGTTACCCAGCTCAGAGACGAGATTGCACGCCTCAGGGCACGGGGCGGAGGGGCGAGCACTGGGGAGCTGACACGGGCTATTGCCCAAATTACTTTCTACCAGACTTTGTACTATCAGCTGGTGCCAGAGGAGGATAGACTACCCCTACCAGCTAACATCGTAGAGCCGATCAGGATTGGGTCATCTAGGACTTCGTCCCGATCGAGGACTAGGACTCATAGTACTACACAGACTGCGATGGGGCCACCTCGTCCACCTCAGGGTGGGGGAGGAGATGAGGCTGAGAGCTCGAGGGGCTCTCGAGGCTAGAGGACTGCATTACACTGTACATATTGATATGTAGGTTTATTATTTTTGATAGAGGATTGAGTATGCCGAGGTACAGATTGTGGCATACCGATCCAATTTTGATGATGTATATATATTGTTGATATATATATGAGATGAGATAGTTTTGATCATATGACTTGTGTTATGTGTATGTTTATGATGCTTTTATGTTTGATTGATTGATTTGATAATTGGATTGAGGATTCATGAAATTATGTCATTTTGAAAATTTATAATTTTGATGTCATGCGGTAATATTTTAAATGAAATAATCTGATGTAACAAATGGGTTGTTTGTAATGTGATGTGGTAAAAAATAAAAAGAGACTTCTAACAATAATTTCAAAGGACATTGTCGCTATTATAGACCATTTCATGGAGTCGCTGCTCACTCGGTCGTCAAGCTAATCCCAGTTATAGAAATATTGTTAAAAGTAAAAGAGTGCTTAAGAGACTGTCTTAAGACTTTGGTGCAATGGTGCAAATGATGATGATGATGGTTTGTTTTTCAGATTTTCATAAAAATAGTATGCATGAAATAATGTTTTTTTGCTAGGCATAAATTCCTAAGTGTGATAAATTTTTTGAATAATTCCTTAGGAATTATACCATCATTGCAAAATTTGAAGGTTGACATAATGACATGAAATAATGAAAATGTGTTTGCTTTTTAAAAGCATAATTTGTGTAACATAATGAATTAAGTCATATGGTTTTCATGATGTTTAAATAAATGGGGAATAAAAATTGTTACAATGATTTGCGCTAGGCATAGAATATGTAGGTATAGACTTATACCATCATCGCGAAAATCAAAGAAAAAAATAGATAGTTTTATTGCATGGTTGATTTTTAATATGAAGATGAGGACTTGCGCTAGGCATAAAATTCCAATTTTGGTTTTGGAACTATACCATCATCGCGAAAGTCAACCAGATATATATGTTTTGATTGTATTTTTTTGAAAGAAATTTTGATTTCTCTATTATATAGTTGTCTTTATGCTAAACAATTGTACTTGAATTATTCCAAACAAGTTGCAAAAAGAATATTTCAAAGTATTTTGAAGACAAAAGTTAGATTTATAAGGAATCCCATGTGCATATGTGAATTCATTTCCGATCTTGATTTATCATAATGATACACAAAATCTCTCAAATACAAATGTGTGTGCAATTGCTTTGTGCATTTACCAGTTTTGAGCAAGATAATATGATACAAGTGATTTGAAGAAACCAAATAAGTGTTCATTAACCATGATGTAGATGCATATAACCATACTAGACTACTATGTAGGTCGGATTATCAAGAGCTAGCTAATCCATAAGCGGACATAGGTCTGTACAAAAGAAGGTCGCTAATGTGACGGACATATCACCACGCTAGGAGTTACCCAAGGCCAAGCGAGGTTGGGCACAAACCACCTGTTATGGGGCTTACCTCACGGTTTTCGAATAATTGAGAATTCCAGGGATTCAAGCTCATCAACCCTTCTTTTCTTTTCAAAGGGTAGGGAAAGGGATTTTATTGCTTTCTTGCTTTCCGCTTTTTTTTGCTTTTTTTTTGAACTTTGCTTCTTTTTCTTTTTGTATTTTTTTGCTTGATTTTTGAGATAGTGCTTGAAATATTGCTGTAATGATATAAAATAACATTTTTCTTTTTTCTTTTTTCTTGAACTTTTCTTTTCTTTTTCTTTGCTAGGGATACTTGCTCGGATTAGTTTGTAGAGCAAGGGATTTTTATTTTGGGTAGGGGTGAGCTTGTCCTTTTGCCAATTCTCAAAGATTCTAGACCATGTGCATGATAGGATAGCAGGGGAAACTTTTCGCTCAAGAAATCACGTCTACTATGTAGCAAAACATGGAAATTACAAATATAATCATTTTATTGTGAAAAGATGTGCTTGGTTTAAGTAAATAACAAGATCAATTCTCTATGCTCAAACTTTATTTAATTGAATTTTGTGGACTTTGATATAAGAGAGATTAGTAATCATGCCAGATAAAATCAAGATATTTATTTTTGTGAGTGTGCAAGTGAGGGATTCCAAATAAATGCTAATTTATCCAAAATAATTTGAAACATATAACTGCAACATTTGTAAGAAAATATATATAAATACTTTTTGAGAAGTTTTGAGAATGTTGACTCTCTCTTTTCTTCTTTATTTTGTTTTGGTTTCGAAAGAGTCCAGCATATTGTTGTTTTTATATTTTTGTTTTTATTTTGTTTTTGGTTTTATTTTTGTTTTTGAACAAAAAATTTAACAAGTGCCATAAATAAATGCAACAAATAGTTTTGAAGATTTTGATGATTATGAATGTTTTTGGTGTTTTTGAATTTATAAATTGAAAGAAAATACAAGATAGTGATTTTGAACAAATATATACATGGATGAAGTGACCAAATTTATACATAGTAACGTTTAAGATGCAAAATATTCATGGGTTCTTTAAGTTCTTTACCATCTAAGGTAGATAATTTGTATGCTCCTGATTCAAATTTAGCAGTAATAATGTATGGTCCAAGCCAGTTGGGCTCAAATTTACCTTTAAGGTCCTTAGTTGCATTTGTATTTTTTTGGTTTTCTTTTAAAACAAGGTCGCCGATCTCAAAGGATCGATGGCGAAATTTTTTAGCATATGATCTTTTAAGCTTGTTTTGGTAGGCACGGAGATGCTCCAAAGCATTGATGCATTTTTCATCTAGGAGTTCCAGCTGGTCGAGTCTGCCAGCTCGATATTCATCTCCTACTTCGGTATCTTGAAGTAGTAGAGCCAAAGAAGGAACTTCTAATTCAAAGGGAAAAATTGCTTCAGCACCATAAACCAAAACAAATGGTGAAGTTCCAGTGGGGGTTCGAACACTAGTTCGATAGGCCCACAAGGCTGGATATAATTGAATGTGCCAGTCACGACCAGTTTTATTGACCAATATTTTGAGAATTTTGATTAAGGTTTTGTTAGATGCTTCTACTTGACCATTACCCTGAGGATAATAGGGAGTGGACCAGCGATGTTGAATCTTATATTTTTGGCATAATTTTTTAACATCTTTATTTTTGAAACAAGTTCCATTGTTAGAGATGAGATTTGCAAGAATTCCGAACCTACAAATGATTTGATTAAAAATAAATTTAGAGACTTGTGTGCCAGTGCGGGAAGCTAAAGGCATAGCTTCGACCCACTTCGTGAAATACTCAGTGGCGGTTATGATGAACTTGTGTCCATCAGATGACACAGGATTGATTTTGCCAATAATGTCTAAACCCCATTTAGAAAAGGGCCAAGGAGATGAAATAGCCTGCATCTCTTGTGCAGGCGCATGGACAAGGTCAACATGTTTTTGGCACTTGTCGCAATGGCGCACATACTCATGTGCATCCGTTTCCATGGTAGGCCAAAAGTATCCTATCCGAAGGAGCTTTTTAGCAATGACACTACCACTAAAGTGTCCTCCACAAGATCCATCGTGGGCTTCACTCAAGGCTAATTTAGACTCTTCTAAGTTTAAACATCTTAATAGGATACCTTCAAAAGATCTCCTATATAAAGTATTGCCAATTATTACAAATCGACTTGCTCGTCTACGTAATAACCGATGTTGGTTGCTATTAGAATTGGCAGGGAAAGTCCCATTTTGGAGAAAATCAAATATGTCCATATACCAAGGTTCAGGAGTAGTTTCATTGATTAGAAACACATCCAAAGGCTCTAAGCATGATTTATTTGAAGCGGGTTCCTGGAGTCGACGAATAATGATAGTGGCATATTCGTCATCTAACTCCAAGGGCAGGAGAGATGCAGCTGCGGCCATAGCATCAGTTGCACGGTTGCAAGTTCGAGGAATAGCTTCCAAGGTAACTTGATCAAATAGGGACATTAATTGTAAAACATAGGCCTTATATGGGCGCAGTTTATCATCTCTAGTCTGATAAAATTCATTAATTTGGTTTATAACCAGTTGAGAATCACCAAAAACTAAAAGGTGTTTAATTTTTAGCGCCAGGGCAGCTCGTAATCCAAGGATTAGAGCTTCATACTCAGCAATATTGTTGGTGCAAGCAAATGTCAATTTGAAGGACAGAGGAATAAGATGTTTTTGCGGGGATATTAAAATAATTCCCGCACTAGCCCCACTCATGCATCGGGCTCCATCAAAGTATAAGGACCATTGTTCAATATGGTCTGCCTCTAATTGAAGGCATTCATCAGGAAACTCGATGACGAGGGGATGGGTAGACTCTAAGGGTGCAGCAGCTAATTGATCTGCTATGATTTGACCCTTAACAGACTTATGTCCTATGAATGTGAGATCAAACTCGCTTAGAGCAAGAACCCACTTGGCTGTGCGACCCGATAAATAAGGTCGACTCATGAGATACCTTAAGGGATCGTATTTGGCAATGACATAAGTTTTCTGACTAAGCATATAATGTCATAATTTTTGCATAGCAAAAATGACTGCTAGACATAGTTTCTCTAATGTTGTATAGCGGGTTTCATAACTGATGAAGGTTCGGCTAATATAATAATTAGCACGTTCTCTCTTTTCATCGTCAAGTTGAGCTAACATAGCTCCTAAGGTAGAATCGAAGCTGAAATATATAGGAGGAATGGGCGATCAGGTTTAGGTGGTGAAAGCACGAGTGGATTAAGGAGGTATTGTTTGAGAAGTTCAAAAGCTTCTCTACATTCGGTGTCCCAATTAAAAGGGACATCCTTCTTAAGGAGTTTAAGAAAGGGACCGGTTTTGTTCGCCAGCTTATCGATGAAGCGACGGATGGCTTGAAGCTTACCTTGTAAACTTCGTAACTCAGATATATTAGTAGGTGCGGGCATATCAGTGATGGCCGCAATCTTGAGAGGGTCGATTTCAATACCACGTAAAGAAACTAAAACCCCTAATAGTTTGTCGGACTTAACTCTGAATATGCATTTTGCTGGATTTAATCGAATAAGATATTCTCGTAATCGATTAAAAACTTTTCTCAAATCATCTAAATGATTATCTTCAATAATAGAGCGAGCTATAATATCATCTACATAATCATGTAGGATATCATGCATCATATCATGAAAAATATAGGTCATAGCTCGTTGATAAGTTGCACCTGCGTTCTTTAAGCCAAATGGCATCACTTTCCAACAAAAGGTACCCCAGGGGGTAATAAAGGCTATTTTAGCCTGATCTTCAGGAGCTATCCTGATCTGATTATAACCGGAGAATCCATCCATTAAGGACATCATCCCACTCCCGGTAGTAAAGTCAATGATTTGATCCATGTTTGGAAGAGGAAAGTCATCTTTAGGGCATGCAGCGTTAATATCTCTAAAATCTGTGCAAACCCTAACTTTGGTAGCTTCTTTCTTGGTGACTGGAACTACATTTGAGATCCATTCAGCATAATCAATAGCTTGTATAAAGATAACATTCAAGAGTTTTTCTAACTCCCCTTTGACTAGCAGAGCCACTTTGGGATGCATTTTTCTAAGTTTTTGTTTAACAGGTTTAGCATCCGGATGGACCACTAGATGATGCATGACTACGGAAGGGTCTAGACCTGGCATATCTTCATATGTCCAAGCGAAGACATCTTCATACTCTTTAAGGAATGCAATGTATTGTTCTTGTTTTTCTTGACTTAATTCTGATCCAATATTGATTATGTGAGGATTGTCCTCAGTTCCAATATTAATTTTAATGACGTTTTCTACCTCCATGTGTAGATCTCTTTCAAAATTAGGTGGGGCGGGTGAAACACCCAATTCTTGTAATTCTTGTAAGGTTAATTTAGATAATTCATCTTGAGGATTAGTGGCCTCAAGTTGGGCTATAGTTGGTATAGAACCATCAAAATAAAATCCATTGTGTAACATCTCTTCAACGGAGACATCATGGAAGATATCTCCTTCCAACTCTTCATCGGGGTCAACAATCATTTCAGGGTAAGCTATGGATAGCATGTTACATGAAAACGACTGATTTTTAAGAGGCAAATCATCACACCTATCCAAATAATCTTGATAACATATGAGTTGATCATCATCTTCAAAAGGAAAGGGTTGACCCTTACTAGGAAATAGGCCCACACCACAGTGGGCAGGCCACGGTTCTACCTCGAAAGGTTCTTTCATGCCATTTTGGAAAGGTCCCAAGCCTTTCCCTTTATATCCCATTTTAAGCATCATGGGTTTAGCTTTAATATAATCATTGGTAAAATAACACCGAGCGTATCCCTCATGATGAGTTTTGATATTCCGAGGGATTCTTCCCTAGTCATATCCTTTATAAATGAAGGCACAACTCCCGACTTGGTAAGTACTTCCCATAGGTTGTGGGAGGCCCAAAGTACGAGGAGATGGCGGCAATTTATTTAAAAGAATTGAATCTTGCATGAAAGCATTTGTTTTTTCTGATATTAAGGTTGTGGATAAATCTGGTAAAAGTTCATCAGAAAGGGCATAAGATGTAGAAGGATCATTTCCTATATCTTGAGATGTGGAAGGTATGATTGATGTGTTTATAGGTTTTGAAATTAAAGGAAGAGAACATGAAGGATTGGTTGTAGATTTAAGATCTTTTTGAGGTTCTAGAGTGATTTGTTTAGAAAATTGTTGATCTATATAGGAGGATGAAATTAATGGAGGGGAAATAGGTGAAGTTATGGGTGTGTGTTTCACAGTTTTAGATGAAAAATAAGAACTAGGATGTGTGGATGACGAGAGCGGGGCAAAATTGCACTCCAACGGGTTCTGCCAAAGCACACATATCAAAGGGTCTAGGGTCACCATGGATAGTGACCAACTGATTTTTAAATTCAAATTTAACACATTGGTGTAAAGTTGATGGGACCGCTCGCATCGCATTGATCCAAGGTCGACCCAAAAGTATATTGTACGATGTTGGGCAATGTACAATAAACACGGTTGTTTCTAGGGTTCTAGGACCAACTTGCAATGGGAGGGTAATAACTCCACACGTTTCTTGTGTTTCGTCATTGAAGGCTTTGATAATCATATCAGTTTTCTTCATTTCATCACTTCTAAAGCCAAATATTTGGTAGAAGTCAAAAGTGCAAATGTTTAGAGATGAGCCATTATCAATCAAGACTCGTTTGACAGCTACATCTCCAATTAGAGCAGTAATGTATAAGGGATTATCCTTATGTAAACTGTGTTGTGGGATATCTTTATCCCGAAAGTCAATACAATCAACCTCTCGAGTGATGATAGTATTGGCCATAGCTTCAGGTTGGATGTTTTGAGGTACCATCATTTGGCTTAATGTAAGCATCAACTCATCCCTATGGGTAGGAGAAGATCTTAATAAATCCAAAAGGGAAATTCTGGCTGTAGTATTGGACAATTGCTCATTAATATTGTAAGGGGGTTTAGGTTGAACATTAGGAGCATGATTCCCTTTATTGGGATTTTTCAGAACGAATGGAGCTGATCCATCATTCTGGTTTGGTTCTTGTTGGGAATTTTGAGCTTGTTGTCGGGTGACGACTCCGATGGTACCTACAATGTTATAGTGAAGACGTTGAACTGGTCTCGGTTGAGCATTGATGGCTTGTTCATTAGAAAGGAATATATTAGAAGAAGGTCGAGTAGTAACTCTTCTAGGAAATGGTTCTTCTGGAACCATAGCATCTGTGATGGGTTGAATAGGATCTGATTCATTTTCAGAACTATTCGATTGGTTTGAAGTGATGTCCACTTCACTTTCAATATCTGATTCTATATCACTAGAATCAGAAGTTTGGAAATTATGTAAGGGCCTGGTCGTAACCAGGGATAAGGTTGTGTCAAATATTTGAGGATCCTGAGCAGGTAATTGTCCGCTAATGGTTCCTACATATCGGGTAGGAGGGGGAACATTATGATGTTCGATTTGATTGGCTACCTCTTTACCATGTCTTGGTAAAGGGTGTTGAAATATGTCTAATGTTTGATTAGCATTTTGATTTTGATTTTGGGGAATGGTCTTTTGAGTATTATTAGGAGGGTTTTGTTTAGGTTGGAAGGCTTGCACCTCCATTTCATTATTATCAATCAAATCTTGTATTTTATGTTTCAACCTTTTACAAGCATTGGTAGAGTGTCCAGGTCCTCTATGGAAATCACAGTGTAAGTCAGCTCTGTATCCGGGTATAGTTGGATCAGGTTCCCGGATAGTTGGTAATTGGATCAAACCTCTTTCGAGTAATTGAGGTAAAATAGTTGATAAGGGTTGGTTTAATCTAGTAAATTCTCGAGGAGGCTTATCAGGAGGTTTCAATATAAATTTTTCTGTTGTCTTCGTTGCATTGATATTAGCAACATTTTTGTTGTCAGTGACTCCATCACCGACAACTTGTTTGTTTTTATATTGATTTTTGGATGTTTTCTCATCATCCTTCTTCCTAAGTTGGCCTCTCCTAATGAGGGCATCTTCTACTCTTCGAGCTAAATCTATAGCTTGGTCGAAGGTAGTTAAAGTAGCAATTGATAGCTCATAAGATATTTGTTCTTGTAAATTATTGATAAAAATGTCCAACATTTCCCTATAAGGTAGCACAAAGTGCAGTTTTCCTGTCAATTGCCTCCATCTAGCTAAGAAATCGGCAAAACATTCATCTTTGTCTTGTTTTAAATTGTATAGATCTTTAATGGTTACATGCCTCTCGATGTAGGCACTAAATTGATGGACAAATGATTCAGTTGTTTCTTCAAAGTTTCTCAAAGAATGAGTGGGCAATTGATAGTACCACTCTAATGCCATTCCACCTAAACTTTTTGGGAACATTTTTAGTAATAGCAAGTCATCATGTGATATGTCATGACATGCTATCCTAAACATGCGAAGATGCTCTATGGGATCTTCGGTTCCTTTATATATAGGCAGGATGGGCATGGGAAAATGCTTAGGGTATGGTTGAGCTACAACTATGGGATCCAAAGGTTGACTACATATCTCTCGATAATTATACGAGGGACGGTAGGGATCTATCTGGTCCATACGTGAAGCTAACTGTTTCACCATGGCTTCCAGATTACTAGTTTGCCCCCCATATTGGTTTGGTAGGGCATTGACATGGGTTTTGTGAGCATATGATGGAGGGACATGAAGATTAGATGCTATGTTGCTATTGTGTAAATTATTGGTAGGAAAAGTGTTATGAAGGAATTTTGAAGTTGTATTATGATGTATTCCAGATTGTTGAAAATTGGTATTTGGTTTCGTTTTAGGTTTTTGTTTACTTGAAGCATATTGCTCAATAGTTTGGCGGAATAAAGTAGTGAAGGAAGGTTTCTTTTGTGTGGGAATGATTTTAGGTTGAATAACAGGTTCCTTAGGAGGTTGGATAGCCTGTTGTTTTGACATGTTTTGCATCATAGTGACCATATCTGTATTGGATGGCCCAACCTTATCACTTTCTTGATCAATGAACGACAAGGGATTAGTGCGCACATCATACATATATTCCATGGCTGCTTGAGTGTTACTAATTTTCCCTTTATCAATACGAACTGCCACATTAAGGGCGTCAATATTATCACTGAGAAATTTTCGGAGATGATCTACGTTGTCAAAAGCAATAGTTCCATCTGGAGCTACTCTAGGGGATGAGGGTCCATCCTCTTTAACACTTCCTTCTTGTTCCTTATCTTCACCTAGGTCATCTTCTGGTTGAGCTAGAGTTTTTCCTTCCGAAGTTGGATCTTCAGGAAGGACATTTGGGTCTCTAGTTGTATCTTGTAACCAATCTTCTTCTTCTCCTATAGTTTCTTTACCATTCCTAAGTTTAGGCATGGTGCTAAATTTTGATTTCAGCAAATATATATATATTATATATATATATATATATATATATATATATATATATATATATATATATATATGCAACAAGTTTAAGAGGTATATATTAATTATATACCTACTACAATATTTGAAATGAAATGTTTAAGTTTTTGCTATGTTTTTTAGTTTTTTTAGTTTTTTTTTTTGAAATAATATTGTAAAGACAATCAACACAATAAATGCAAGAAATAAGACTGAAAGTAATAATCTAGTTTTCTATAAACAATTTATAAATATCATTAATAGGCTCTAATTCTTCAGGAGTCATGAAGTGTTCTTCTTCAAATTGAAAGTTTTCTTTTAAAAATTTAATGAAAAGAGCTATAGTGATATTATCTGTCTCAGATGTTGGTTGATAGAAGTAAAGCTCGTGGCAATACTCTCGATATAACACAGCTCGAGGAACTCTATTCCATCTTTCCCTATCTGTAAGAACAACCTCTTGGTCTTCTACACGACCTAGGAACTGGTGTACAATGGCTGCGTTCTCGAGGTATTCCTCGAAGGTGAACAATTCTGAAGATACAAGAGCTCTCCTATAAGCTAACCATCTATGGCAGGCTCTCTAAAGTTCATGATAAAAGACAAGTTGATGAGGATCCAGGATTCTATCTAGGACTAGCCTCTTGATTTGTTTAAGTTCTGTTGACCTAGATGAAATGACACTAAGTCTCCTATCAAGTTCGTCCCACAAGAGTTGATTTCTATCTGTTTCAGGCACACTAAGTACAGAATTGACTTCTATGGCTGCCAATTGGTTTTCTACATTTATAGTAACTGCTAATATTTTCTTAGGAGCTACCATCTAAACATGATATTAAACTTAAATGATCTAAAATGCATCTATGTTTTAGTTGTTCTATTATTATTTTTTTGTTTTTGTCTTTGTTTTGTTTTCAAAAGGTTTACAATGCATTCACGTCGGGTTCACCAAAATGTATCGCTCCAAATTTTTTGCATCCTTACCTTCAGGCTATAGGATCCGTGCCCGGAAGGAGGATGGGAAAAGGATGTCGCGGTACCTCGGACTGAGAGGACTTGCGAAGGTCCCGCCTCTCAAGGGAGGTGTATATTGGTGATTTTTCGACGGATGGTGGGTTCACCAGGAAACATTTAATGGCAGTTTCCACGCCTAGGTTTGGAATGTGTTTTTATGTGTTCGTTTTTAGCCTTAAGCATTCATATCCTAGGTTTGGCCAAATGAATCTAAATTAATCTATATGAAAGTGCAGATTTAATGAATACAGAAAACAAAATTAAGACAAAAAAATAGAGAAATAAAAGAAGAATAAGAAGAATACCTGATCCGGATGTCTGATGGAGATTCTGATGTTTGAAGCAGTCAGGATCGCCTCTGATTTGACAAGATTGTCTGAGATCAGACAAGATCGTCTGAGATCTGACGAATTCGTCAGACGAATTCAGTCAAAGACCTGCAAATAGAAAAACAGATGCAAAATACAGAGAATGCAACTATGATGACAAGAGGAAACAACACAAAATGACAATATGAATACTAAACAATAGTTATGAATAGAAATTCAAACAAATTATGATATTCTAATGAGAAATTATGATCTTATCATGCAACTTAAGCTATATGGGTGAACTCCAAATGCAAAATAGTAAGAAATAAGGATAAAACTAACTAAAATGCAGAATAAAATAGCAAAAGGAATAAGAGAAAGCGCAAACTCTGGGCACTGATTGCCCCCAATGCAGATTGCAGTCGAAATCATCTGGAAGCAATGAAATCATCTCGAATTGTGACAGGATCGTCCGAGATTTGAACGAGATCGTCTGCGACGATCTGAGCTTGCTCCGGCTGAAAATCAATGAGGTCCCTGCAAGAAAACTTCAAAATAACAAAGGCAAAATGATGCTCTAGGTATTCTAATGCACGCAAAATCAAGTCACAGAGAAATTCAGCTAGGGGTTGGGAAGGGAAGGTCCTAAGGATTAAATAGGCTTAGGGGAGTAGTTAGGAGGTTGGAGATCATCCCTATTTGGGAGATCTCCAATGGGGGAGGGTCCCTAACGACGCAGACACGCTTCTGCCCGGATTAGAGACCCGTTGGAACAGAAGCTAATTGTGCAAAATTAGTTTTGGGACAAGATCGTCTGGACGTCCTAGCCCAGACGAAATCGTCAGATCTGGGGCGATATCGTCTGATCGGCGACGATATCGTCAAACGGTCAAAACAACCTCTAAAAATGGCACGAAAAAGGGGGAAACGGATTACCCGACGGTTAACGGGCGGTTTGGGAGGTTAAAATTTGAATTTAAATTATTTACTAGGATGAATGTAATTATTACAATTTCACTGCGCCAATTTTAGGGTGCTACAATTCCTTTTTAGGATCAAGGCTTTTGTGGCCTATTTTAGTATCACGACTTCTATGGCCTTTTTCAATATCAAGGCTTCTGTGGACTTTTTTAATATCAATGCTATTGTGGCTTTTTAAATATCAAGACTTTTGTAGCTTCTGCTTTAAGGATTCTATGGAATTTTCTTCAAGCCTACTATGTCCTTTTTGTATCAGACTTCTATGGCTTGTTCTTCAAGGATACTATGATATTTTTGTATCAGTCTACTATGGCTTTTTATTTAAGGCTACTATGGCCTTTTCAATCTATATTGGAGATATTCAGTTTCCTAGCTTCACCACAACTTTTCTTTAGAAGTATTATTTTGTAGTGTTCTTCTCCTACACAAGAAACTAATATCTACACTATGAGGGCACACTAACCTTTGAGAAATAAAGTTGGAGTCTCCTAGATTTATTTCATAGGAGGAGTACCAATCCTATGATAATTAGTTATTTGTAATAAAATAAGATTTATAAAATAGTTAGGAAATTATAGATATCTTGGATCTTCACTAGATGCTCTATCAATTTAGTGGATTTGAGTGCTGAGTCTTGGTCTTCATGATTTTTCCTATAACTTCATGGAAAGACTCAAGTCAAATGCAATATCAGTATTTTTTGGGATTGAGATATCCTTCAGTCCTCTCTTGTGACTCTCCCTAATTCTATCACCTAGATTCTTCTAATAACTTTTTATAGTGACTGGTCCAATGGTGCGTTAGGTTGAAAAAATACTCAGGCTCGATAATGATGGTGATTTTCTTGTAGAACTGCATAGACTCGATCTACCATAGCTCTGATATTACTATTAGCTTTTGATACAATATCTAAAGTAGATAATAATCATGAGATGCAGAATAATATTAAATTAATTAAATCTACATGATTATTGATATATGCAATAAACATAAATAATATATAAATGAATACAATGTAGCTATGGAGTAAATGAGCACTCCATAAATATAGATACTGGACTACATTACATCCTTCACCAAATGGATGGTTATCCATACATAACTGAACTACCTACTAAGATTCCTAACCTACTGTGTCACCAAAACTCTCCTTGCTTCTCTACTCTAACAGTGAGGCCATCCTTATATAGGTAAAATAGGATACTTGGCCAACACTCTATCTAGATGTACAAGTGACACCTTGCACATTTACAACTTACACATGGACACTTGTGCATTTATTACATTGCATTAAGTAACTAGATAACTTCCATCCAAAGTAATCTAATGTCCTAAGTATGGACCTTTGAAGATACATTTACGTGACCCAAATTATAGAATATAATCTATTTCTAATAGGGAGAACCTTTCAAAACCAATTATAGCCTCGAGTATTTGGTCCATTGAAGGCAAGGGGTAGCCATATTTCAATGAAGCCTTATTTAAGTACTTAAAATCAATACACAATCTAATTTCTTCATTCTTCTTCCTTATAAGTACTAAATTGGAGATCCATTTAGGGGATAAATAATTCTTGATTTAATTAATTTAGAGAGTTTCCTTCTCATAAAGGGATCAATATTAAGGTTGAGAGACCTCTAATTTGACCTCACTATCTTGGCCTTAAAATCTATCTATTATATGTTGGATGATATCTTTATTGTACTCTTTCAAGTCCTTGTAATCCCATGATATCACTCCATCATAATTATAAAATAAGTAGATCAGAGGATCTTTCTCCACTCGAGTAGATACTCTACCTATCTTCAATTTTCATCCTATGACAAATTCTATCTTTTGGTAGTCCTATTTATCAATAGTAATCCTTCTTTGCCATTTAATTGATCATATAGACTGAACAAGGATTCTAATATAACTAGCCCTAAGGGAATCTTATTAGACTTAACCTATATGATCTTCATCTGGCAGCCCAATATGGTGCCACATGAGAATATCCTCTAAATATTGGATATATACCTCTCAGGATCAAATACATAGTACATCATGCCATTAATGAGAGTCCCTCTATGATATCTCTTCCTAGATCCTTGCTATAGTATCTGCTCCTCTACCTATCATCGCTTGTACCTCCAGATCTATCCATAACTAAGCTATATCTACATCTCGCTCTACCACCATCTACCAAATATGGTCCCACTTAGCCTCTATCCTTGCCCACTACTCCTCACTCCAACCAGGAGGTCTCTTTGGAAAATCCTCCATATCATCCCTACCACCATCATCACCTCTAATATTTGGAGGATTCTTGATTATGTCCCTCACTTGCCTACTGGATCAATAATATCTCTAACATCAAGGAGTCTCCTCTACCACTACCTCATACTCATATTTGTCACCCTCATCAACCACCTAACTCAACACCCATAGAGGATATGAAGTAAAATAAGCCTCATACTTTATTGTAGTCTTGACATCATCCACATCTGAGAGATCTATATCCTCATCATCCATATAGTCTACCCACCACTACTTCACACATGACAAGCTTAAATCACATGATTGATACCTATAGAGCACTGGAGCCTTCAAAACTTCTTACCTTAATTCAAACTACTACATTACCCATGAGAATTGGATCAAATCCACCTCACTCCCATGTCACCTAATAACCCATCTAGCCTACTGAGTTATTTGCATCTACTCTCTATCACTGGGCCAACTAGCCCCTCGTCATAGCCTCCAAAAAACTTGATCATGAGTCAAACCTACCCATAAATACCTACACTCCTAGCCACTATAACTAGGTTATCTTAGTTGCACCTCATAAATAACCTACCATATCAGAGCATAAGGCGAATTCCTATCCCAATCCTCACAAGGCAACCCCATGGGATGAGCCACACTGAAGTGCTTACAGTCCCAACACTATAGTTGCATATTACAATCCAACCCCTTTCACCCTCACCTCCTCACTTTATATAGATCCATATACATTTGAGCTAGTAGAGTTAGTTCCATGCATATACTTGAGGCTCCTCAATTATGTCATACACCAACCTAATCATGTTCCATAGAAACTGACAATTGATATTTTTAGGCACCAATATGTTGGCCAACAAAAACATGATTAATGTGGGTAATGCCTCCAACTCCTTCCTCGCATACATGGCCAAATATCTTATCCCTCTATCTCAAATAATCGCATCCCTCCATCTATCTCAAAAAATCCACCTCAAATCATACTCATTGTGTCCAACTTGGAATGCAACCCCTCCAATGTAACTTAAAAGATGTGATATACATATTCCAATGTCACAATCATATCCCCTATTAGGAGCTATAAAGTCCTGTTATCCAAATCCCATATCTCAACCAAGGCTAAGCGATATCCCTCATCTGACCTCACCATCTCAATTCGTGCACCCCATCCAACCCCATATCCTCCAACTTATCCCAATTGGCCTTCTACAAGGACTTTCTCAACCCTGGTATAATTTTTGAGAATTAGTGTCAACCCTATAAGATCATCAATTGCAACACAATATAATTGCAAATAAATTAACATCATATTCATTGTAAAAAAACATTGCAAAAATCTAAACAAGAGTGCCAAGGTAACTTACCTCAGCCACCTATGCCTCCATTCCTATTATCGCATCCACTCCCTCCATCGCCATTGTCACACTCCTTCACACTCACTCCACTCCTTAGATGCTACTTTTGGAACTCGCTAACACAAGAATGAATCCAAATTCACCACTAAAAACCTTGTATATCTAGTTATAGAACACTCAAATTCCCATTGGCATATGTAGAGTGCATTCAAATATTATCTTGCATCTTCCATGTGGTAGAAACTCTCCTGCATTTGTACTCGCTGCAAACACTGGTCGACTTCTCACTCCAGAATGTTGCAAAAAGATCAAAATATCTCCAAATGTAGCTTACACCATAGAATCACCTTAAATTTCATCCATGCATCTATTTCATCATCACATCATGTTTTATGAAAGCAAAAACTAATTTAGGAGCTTAATTTTTGTTTGTGACCACAAGTCACGAAAATGCTTGACAATATTCAAAATGCCTCAAAATCATCCAAAACTTCATAAAACGACCACATTCATCATACCAATCATTCATAACACCATTTCATAACATTTTGTGATAACACAGATTGAATTGGGTATTTAAATATTGCTTATGACAAAAAATAATAGAACTTCCTAAAATTACCTCAAAAACATTTCAAAACAATTCCAAGTTTCATAAAATCAGTCAATTCACTCATCAATGCATCTCCATATCCATTTTACATCATACATCATCATTCCACATTGATAAATACATTTATTATTGCATTTCCATTCAATATTTGTCAATTTCCCACACATTTTCAAGTGAACCTCATATCTAGTGGTTTAACCTATTGTCCCTAGCGATTATAGCGATTGACTATCAATGCAATTTGGTAGGATGGGTATATCACCATTAATAAAATTACAATTTTCTAGGATGGATATATCACCATAAGAACACTTACATCATCATCCTCTATCATATTCGACATCAAATCAAGATGGTCAATCCATTTGTGAATGTGACCGTGTTCATGAAAATTACTCGAAGCTATCATTAGCTTCTTCTGCATGCAAAAGTGCAAAATTCTATTACATTTTTAATTTTCATTTTACAAAATTCCCCTTGCATTAAGCCAATATTTAGATTAGAAAAAGTGTGGATGTATAAAGAGAGGTTGTCTTCCCACCTCCACCACATGTTCACCAATGTTGGCTATTTATTCCTTTTCAACAACACTGCACATTGTGCTAAGAGCAAAATTTCAAAAACATGAAACCATATCCAAACTTAGGGCAACCAAACTTGACTTTGATATCAATATTGGCATATCCATTTACATAACATTTACATCCATATTTCCAAAAACCCCCTTGCATCTATTGGGGAAAAAACATAATATATCACAATTATATCACACACAATTGGAAAAACCCACTTTTCTATTAGGAAAAATAATAGAATCCATCATTGCATCATCATCTATGTCACTTTGTTGAAATTTACATAATTCAAATCATTCACATTTTCAAAAACCCCCTTACATATATTGGGGCAAAAACATAATACATCACATTACATCCACATTTCCAAAAAATCTCTTGCATTTGTTGGGGTAAAAATAGAATATATCATATTTACATCCACATTTCCAAAACCCCCTTCCATGTATTGGGGTAAAACCATAATACATCACATTTAAATCCACATTTCCAAAAAATTCCTTGCATATATTAGGGAAAAAACATAATACATCACATTACATCCACATTTCCAAAAAACCCCTTGCATTTTTTGGGGTAAAAATAGAATATATCATATTTACATCCACATTTCTAAAACCCCCTTGCATCTATTGGGGTAAAACCATAATACATCACATTTAAATCCACATTTCCAAAAAATTCCTTGCATCTATTAGGGAAAAACATAATACATCACATTAACATCCACATTTCCAAAACCCCCTTGCATATATTGGGGCAAAACAAAATACATCATTCACCCACATTTACACCTACATTATCATCCACAATTCCATCAATTGACTCTTGAGATTCATTCTTAACTCATTCGCCAATTGAGGGGGTAATCTACACCCACATTATTTTTATCTTCAAGATCTTCTTGCGCTCCAAGGAAAGAAAGTTACTTCACTAAACCAGGTGTCTCTTATTTTTGCACCGCATTGTATTTTATGCCGCACGATACAAAAAGTGGAATTTGTAGACACCGAATCCTAGCCACTTGTCATCCACGAATCATCCAATCACCACCATCCATTATATATATTTATGTTTATATATAAATATAAATATTTTATATATTTATATTTATTTTATTAATATATATATATATGAATAAATCATAGCCATTCATCACAATCTAATCTTAGCCATCCATCTGACTTGATCCATGCCACAGATCAAAGTTATAATCTTAGCCCTTCATCATGTTTTAATTTGGACTGCCCATTGGTGTCATTAAAACACTAGCATGTTGAAAGGTAAGTTATAAAAAATTATTCATTCTCATGAATAACGGTTGAATGGTTGAATGGTTAAGTGGTTAAGTAGTTAAATAAGTGGTTGAGCCTTTGTAGATTTATATTTTACAAAGGGTCTCACATAGTGGAGCCCTCATAGATGCTATTGAATTATTTGGTGTTGTTGATTTTTTTGTAGATACAAAAATTATATTCTTGATGGTTGTTGTAGCTCAAGTGGTCCCATAGGGATAATCAAGCCCACCTACAACTTGTTTGGAGTGAAGACGATGTAGAAGACACCTAATATTTATTGTGAACAAGGGTTTTCAAAACCCTTTGATTTTAACTATTGTATCAACACACATTATATTATAATATTGGAGATGAAGGCTTTTACCATATTAATACAATATTTATTTTTCTTTGTGCAATATCTTTTGTGTTGTTTTATGTATTGTTATCTTGGTGTTGTCAATTTTTGCTTTACATTTTTAAATGTAGACAAGGTCAAAAATTTGGATGAGCAGAACTTTATCATATTTTTATCTTCTATCTAGGTTTCATCCCCATTATAATCTAGATATTAATCTATCATTTCTCAATATTTAGTGAAAGCTAAATATTGTATTTCTAATTGGGCAACAAATCACCTTTGTTGGATGCTTATAATTTTGGAGAAAGTGGGATTTCCTTGGCCCTAGCCATTAACTCTTCATTATGATAATAATATAACTATAAAACATGTCCATGATCTACTATTTTATTAGTGATTAAATCATATTAAAATTTGGATGCACTATTAATGGCTTTATGCTCATGGGATGCTTGATCTAGTTTTTGTGCCATTAGAAATGCAAGCAACATATATCCTAACCAAGGTAATGTATAAGGTTCCTTTTATGTGCATGCAAAGGCTACTTGTGGTAGAGTGTCCATTATAGTGGAATGACTAGTAAGGGTCTCTCTTCATGTCCCCCATTTAGGGTAAGGGGGATGTTGAAATATGTGATGGTTATAGTTCACTTGAGGTTATGATAGGCTTTTTATTTTCTTATATATATATATATATATATATATATATATATAGATATATATATTCCCTTTGGGCCCTTGCAAACCTTGTAAATTAATTTCTTGTATATTATTTAACCTAAATGTTAGTTCCTTAACCTTAACCTAAAGGTAACTTGTAATAAGGTATAAATATCCCATTATACCAACCATTCGGTTATTGTTTGGTGTATAATATATTGTCATTTATAAATATTATTCGGTATCCATGAACACTTGCTTTATCTCATGTGCATTTCTTTCTATGTATTTCTTTAATAATATTGGATAATGTGTTGATTAAATTCATTTATAGAGACTAATGTAAAATCCAACACTACCTTGGATGAGAAATGGTGATCTTAGAGGGTTATTAATCGATCTAAATACCAAAAAAATAATAGAATCCCAAATCTATCATATCAAAAGTATCAAAAGTCATGACTACCTATCCTAAAATTAAATATGTTAAGCTTCCCATGATGAGGAGATCATAAAAATACAACACAATGACCAAAATTTGACTAGCTACTTGATCTAGACATCATGCTCCTTCTTACATTGCCTAAATCCATAACTAATAAATATTCTAATACCAAGCACAATGAACCTATTTAATCATATACATGGACAACCTACACACCAAGGGAATGGTCTCATCAATATCAAATCTATTTTATTATCTCATATAAATCTTCTCCTAATGCTCTCCAAGAATAAATGCACTCTTCACATCCATATGATGTACCTATCATCCATAAGAAGCAACAATATAGATAAGCATTAAAATATATTCCATCTATACAACTAAGGAAAATGTCTTTGAATGGTTAGTTTGCTTCTGAAAAAATTTCTTAGCAAATAAGGCATAACTTGTGTTTATCTATCTAACCATTAGAAGTGTACTTGGTCTTAGATTTCTATTTATATCCAACAATATTACTCCTTTAAGGAATATTAAAAAACTCCTATATTTTATTATTCATCAATTATTCATCGTAGTAAATATGATATCCTTCTAATTTAGATAACACTTGGCCTAAGAATAAGTTATGGGACCTATAGCATCAACCCTTGATATAGAATTGACATAGGGTTTTTTAATGGCAATTTTAAGATACAATGGGTTGATAATCCTGAGTAATATTTTAGGATAATTTATACATCAAGTGATCATTGGAATTTTATGATATCCTACATAGAAGTAACATCTGAATCTTGTATCAAAGTATCAATAACAAGTTCACTGTCCATATCAACATGTAACACCATATTACAAGCCATGGGAGGATCAATATCATTTCTTACAAGATCCAAAATTAGAGGGAGTTTTGGAGAAGGGTCCAAAGGAAGAGGATTCATATTAATAGAACATAAACATGAACTCATGTTGGGAGGTTGAGAAGTTGGAACTATAAAAATAATGAAAACCTCAAAGGAAGCAATACAAACATTGGAGGAATCTTAAAATAAGAATCATCATTCAAAAGAATAGTAATTATTCCAAAATAGTGGATGGAAGCACCTCATCAATGATCACATCTCTCCAAGTAATAGCATTATGCTTCATGAGATCATACAAGCAACAAGCTTGGTGGTGTTAGAATACACCGAATGAATGCAATAATAACTTTTGATATTCATGTTGATCTTTGTTTCTTTGATAATATAAGCCCATGTAGTGCATCCAAAGATACAAAACTTAGAGATATTAGGATTTTTTTCAATATCTCAATAGGATTCATAGCCTAAGTGAATTAAGTTGAACATTAATTGATGATATGAGTCACACAAGTCACTACTTTTCCTCCAAAAATGATTCCATCTTCTTGGCATTTAACATACATCTATCCATATTTATAATAACTCTATTATTTTTACTAACCATCCTATTATGATCTATGACAAAATGAACATTTCTTTTAAAAATAAATTCCATAAAAAACCAGGAAATCATTAAAGGTATGGTTAATATAATCACCTCCTATATTAGTCCTCAAGCACTTGATCTTCTTCATAAACTAGTTCTCCTTAAGATACTTACATTCCTTAAACTTACCAAAGGCTTTATCTTTGGTGTGAATATTATGCAACTAAATATACTAAGATAAATCATTTATAAAGGTGATAAAGTACATATTTTTAAAAATAGATGGAGTCCCCATGGGACCAAAAATATCACTATGAATGAGTTCCAAGAGATGTGTACTATGTCTAGCTATCTCTTTTGGTAATGTATCTTAATTATGTTCCCCTAACAGATATCCCTCGCATATAGAACTAGGGGGATAGATAGGAGGGAAACCAACAACTAATTTATGTCCACTGATGTACCTCAACGATCCATATATAATGCATCAAAGTATATGGTTCCATAACTTGCTATTGTCATTTGCTCATGCCACCATAGCCAAATAGTCTCTCTTCTTGGATAAGAGTAATTAAAAGGATGCTCACCAAGATTTTACATCTTATTAGCCTTATCACAATATACTAAGGCAATTATCTTAAATTCATCATCAATTCTATTAATCACCCATTGATCCTTCCAAAAATCAACCTTGTTATTTGTATGGGTGATGTATTAAATAAGAATAATATTAGGGCCCACACTTGGACATGAAGAACTTCATTAAAATATGAGGAACCAACTATTGTCTCACCATATTTGGCTATCTATAAAGATATAACTAATAAACACACACACTTTAGAAAGATATCCATTGTGGTCATGCAATAGATGATGATGCTTCATCATGTGTTGTGCTACACTTGAATATATAATCCACTCTTTGGAAGAAGTGTATGTAAATTATGTTAAATGAACAAATACATATGCCTATGAGGTCTCATGATCATGGCCATCATAACCCCAGGCAAAGGAGAGATCAATATCAACACCTCTCTCTTTGGATGCCTATTCATTCCCTTATTTTATGATTGACAAAACTCCACCTTATGTCCTTTATTATTGCAAAATATATAAATTAGCTTCTTAAAAGGCTTCTTGGATATGTTATCCTCTTGTTTTGAATTCTTTTTAATATATAGTTTAGTTATTTCTTTGCATGAGATTGAATAGTGATAAAATGACTCTTATATCTTTCTCATTGATCCTAGTGGTAAATAAGGTTTTGAGCACATCATCAAGATATGGAGTAGGAATATTGGAAAAGTATACTTGAAACCAAATATTACTATACCTCAAAACTATTATTGAACACCATATTAACAACATAAATTTCTAACTTTCCATCAATATACCTCCTTTGGTGATGTGAACATATTCTTGTAGTTTCTTAAACCAATTGATGTATGCATAAATAGTTCTAAAACTATCCATGTCCAATTTACCAATATTTATCTCAAATCTATTAATCCATGTAAATCCAATGCTATCACGTATCTACTAGAAAATATCTAATAAGAGATTTTGGATTTGAGATGGTGTAGATATGATTATTATATATTTTATCAGTATGTAGGGCAATAACACCATGTGATTCCTCCTCTTCCTTTTAAAATCGATTTATATCTTTAGAATCAATGTCTTTGTTCAAGAATATTACATTAGCTGGTACATGCTAATGTACCCCCGTGTTACCTTGAGTACTATTTTAAATATGTAAATATTAAATTAGAGTGTGAGTCAATAGTTTAGGTGTGTGATTTATATTTCCCTAAAGTATGTGTCTATGTGTAGGATGTGTACAAGTGTCATGAGTGAGAAAGTGTGCAAGTGTCATATGTTAAAGTGTGCAAGTATGTAGAGAGTCAAGAGTCATGTATACAAGTGGCAAGATGTAAAGCCAAGGGACATGAGAGATTTTTCTTATGTATGGAATATGAAAGTATGCATCTCCCAGATATGTAAGGAGAGCAATAGTCAAGTATTGAAAGATTCATATCCAAAGGTTATATTATGGAAACAAAACTCCATGAAATATCATTGAATATTGTATTGAATGAAACTCATTTTAGAATATTGAAGCTTGTATACAATATTTTGAGCAATTATGTTGTAATTTTTCTTATGCATATTATTACTAATATTGGCCTATTAATTCATATTATTGTTATTTTCATGAATATTATGTTCATTTATTTTGGTCATTTCTATTGATTGGTCTAATATCTGAGTTTAATAAAGATCCTAGATATCAGGACCTATGATAATCTAGCTAAAACACAAACAGTGGTATTAGAGCTACTTTGAGTAGGCTCTAAAGCTAACACTATAATATTTTGGTGTGTATTTTGTAGGAAAATATTCCAAGACGAAAAATAGCATAAAAAAAGAATCTAGTGTAAATTTTAATTTGATTTTGATTATTGATAATTTGATTGATAATAAGGTTGAATATTTGCAACCTAACATATTTTATTAAAGGAAAAATTTGAGTTGGACAGGATAAAGTTTAGCATTGATAAGCCAAATCATAATGGCCTAAAAAAAGTGGACAAATGTGAAAATACTATTGTGAATACTACCCAATAAAAGCATTGAAGACCAGTAAAAAAAGATGTTTATGTTGAAAATTTGGCCAATGGTCTAATATTTAGAGCATTCACATTGACTATTATTCAAAGCAAGCATTAAAATATATGGTTCACCCAAATAATATGCTAATCATAAAGGAGAGGACTAAAGCACCTCCAAATAATCAAAGCATCCAAGGAGAAGAGGACTGAAGTACCTCCAAAGAACCAATGCATCCAATAAAAAATAGAGTGCCTAGTAATAATGTAAGAATTGAAGCATCCTTGAAACATTGAAGTGCTTGGAATGAAACAAATTAGAATATTCAAAGCAATACCTAAGAGAAAGTATTTTTGAAGTGTTTGCATAATAGCATTGATTGAGAACCTCCATGAATAGATATAAAATTGCATAAAGTCTAAGGAGCAACACTTATCAAAAGTGAGTAGCAATAAAAGAGGAAAGTAACATCCATTACCATGTGTGAGGAATGAATGCACCATGGTAACAAATATTCCTTTTCAATATTTCAAATCCATGAGCACACATATTTGGATACTAGTAATTTGATATTTGGAAAAAGAAATATTATTGGAGGGATAAAATTAATTAAAGGAGCATTTGAAAAAGCATTTGGGAGTTTTAGGGAATTTGAAAATTGAAAATTGATTATTTGAAATTTGATAAATGCAAATTGATTTTGCAATTTGAAGAAAATAGAAATTTAATTATTTGAAGATTGAATGCAAAGTAACTTTTGCAAATTTAAAAATTTTGATATGATAAAAATTTGGATATTGACGATTGCAATTTTTTGAAATTAAAATTTTGAAAATTTGAAATTTGAAACTTTGTAGAAATAAGGTTTTCTACTCCATAATTTGAAAATTAAAAGATGTATATATTTGATTTGTTGAAAAAAATGTAAATTATTATTTTTATTTGAAATTTGGGAGATATAAGGTCTTCTACTCAAAGGGAACTAAAATTTTTGATTATTTAAGAAAATTGAAGAAATTAATTAATTAAAATTTATATTCATGAGAAATAAGTTATTCTACAATAAAAACTTGATTATTACAAAATGGCAAGGAAAAAGCAAACAATAAAAAAAATAAATGATAAAAAACCAGACCATGGATTGTCAAAAGTAAATGAAGAGAAATTAGTTAAAATTTCATTTTTTAAACAAGTTGAATTTTTTTTGAAATATCAAGAATATATATAACTAAAATTGACATTATTTTCAGATGAAATTCTTGAAAATTACAAAAATGAAGATTTTTCAACACTTCAAAACTATTTTAATGCTGCTTTTGATGAAATTAATTATTGTTCTATTTCATTATCTACTGACATAGGAAAGAGAATAAATATAGAGTTTGTCTTTCTAGAAGACAAGACTAAATGACAAAATAAAATAATCAAATATTTGAAAAGGGATTTTATAGTGAAGGATATCACCTATGAAAAAATGATTTAAGGCCTATGATAGCTAATGAATGTTGTGATACCATATAATTAAAATCAATAATGACTGATACATGTTGTGATACTAGTGATATTCATCAAAATGTAAAATAAAAGTGTGATGCAATCTATGATACTTGTGATTTGGGATCCATGACAAAGACAAAAGAACTTGTTCCTAGAGTATATGTTACATACGACACAAAGAATTTGAATATGGTTGATGAAGACAAAGAGTGTGCAGACAATGTGTGTGAAAAAGAACATTGTAATATTGTACAAAAAATAATGAAGAATTCAAACACTACAAAAAAGTGAACATCATGGAAGGCATGGACAAAATATAGAAATATGTTGAAATCTTCATTGTTGTAAAATTTGTGGAGGTACCAATCATTCTCAAAGACATTGTTAGTACAAAGAAAATGATAATATGAATAATTAATGGATAAACATACACACATTATATATGATTGAAGAAATTATTGTAAGGATAACAGTAAATTTATTTCTTCAAAAAATTTGTTTTAATTTCAAATATAGTCAAAAGAGTATGAAATTTTGATGGAATCGATTTAGAATAAAATTAGTACTAGTACTAGTGTAAAAGTTAGAGCTAGAATATGAAGATAAACTAAAAAAGGAAGACAAATTTTGAAGACTGAAGTATTCAAAAACAAAATACAATGGGGTGTTGGTGAATATTACATTATTTAGTACATGCTAATGTACCCCAATGGTGTCTTTGGTACCATTGTAAATATTTAAATATTATATTAGTATGTATATGTGTAGGATGTGTACAAGTGTCATAGAGTGAGAAAGTGTGCAAGTGTCATATAGTAAAGTATGGAAGTAGAAGTGTACAAGTGTTATATGATAAAGTATGCAAGTATGTAGAGAGTCAAGAGTCATGTGTACAAGTGGCAAGATGTAAAGCCAAGGGACATGAGATATTTGTCTTATGTATGGAATTGGAAAGGATGCATCTCCTAGATATGCAAGGAAAGTATTAAATATTCATAGATAAAGGTTATATTATGGAGGCAAAGCTCCATGAAATATCATTGAATATTGTATTTAATAAAGTCCATTGTAACAGAGGAATCATCTAATATTATTTAAGGTTGTATACAATATTTTGATCAATTATATTGTAAGTTTTATTATACATATTGTTATTTATATTGGCATGTTAATTCATATTGTTGTTATTTTTATGGATATTGTGTTCATTGATTCTAGCCATTTATATTGATTACTCTAATATTTGATTTTACTCAAGATACTAGGCATTGAAACCTTTGATAATTAAACTAAAAGTACAATAGTATTTAGGATCATCATTAATGTATTGGAGAAGTTCTTACTCCATAGCATAGTTAGTTCCATTGAGCAATGACACATGTTGATCCATAGACACCATATAGAATTACATTCTCTTGAATTAATTTTGACCATAAATAATACTACTAATATGAAGCACTCAAGGAAAACATGTAATTTAGAAAGGGGAGTCTTAAAATTCTTGAGTGCAAAATTTATGTCCTTTAAATTTTTTTTTGCAAAACTCACAAAAATACCATCAAAACCTTTCAATTCATACAAAAATTAAAAAGTACCTCCAATTAATATGACAATATCACATGTCACTGATCAAATGACCAAGGACTAACTATGTGTTGACTAGTCTACTAAATGAATAGTGTTTTAATGAAACATTTATCTCCAAGTGTCATTGAACTAGGCAAGTGGGTGTGTCTAGGACACTAACTATGTAAGCCACTAGATAAGGTAAGAATAAACCACAAACTGCCACATGTTACCTTCTAGAGATGACAAAATCCACTCTCATGTCATTTTTGTTATTAATTGGTTGAAGTACAACTTGAGTTATGAGATGGAAATGTTTGATTGGTTGATATTAATTATATATATAATTTAGGTTTAGAACCATGTCTTCACTATCACATCAACCAACCATATTACATTTTCGGGATTAAAAAATGAATACCTTTGAGGATTCAAACTAGGTACCTTTAGGGTTCCAAGTCTTAGTGCACTCTCCCTTATCCATAAGGCCACTAAAGAACTTTAGATCCAAATTACCTTAATAAGATAATAATATCTTATGCATGCAATAACCAAACACAATATTTCACTAACTAAAATTAAAGGGGATGGAATTATGAGGAGGAACACCTTAACACAAGGCTTCCAAAGCACCTAAACATGCAACATGTCAAGTCCAAAGAAAGAGAGAAATAACTTTAGCATATTATGACATCACCACTCCATATAAAATGTGTGAATTCCATAATATTATGACATCATGACTCCAAAGGAAATTCCCTATATTCCTCATTTGAACATCTAAACATAGTGTTGAACTCATGACCAAGGGGTGTTAGTTTCTTAAGAAATCAATGGAGCCCTTTACCCAATACCTAAAATGATATTGAGGCTAGGGTGTCTCATAATCAAACCCCATGCCCTATATAAAATCCCCACCTAGTATGCATCACTCATATATTCTCTCCCAAAACAAAAATATTCATGACAAAATAATCTTGGAGACAGCAAATAATAATTTTTTACACAAAAAATATACCTATAGGAAAAATAATTGAAAGTGTTTAATTGACACCCTCAAAATTTTTACAAAGTATCTTAGAATATTGATAATTCATCCATACCTACCATGATATACCCTACACAAGATTTCTCTAGAATGTAACTAATCAAACCATCCTCTCTCACCATAAATATTATTTGATAATTTCTATGACTTTATTAAGCAGCTTAGAGGTATTTTACATGCACAAGTCTTCCTATGAATTCTATAGAATATATGGATACCAAATAATGTTCATCCTCTTCTTATATTATTCTAGAATCATGTAGATTTTTCTCTCATCTATGTTGCATTAACACCCAAAAGTTGAAATTATTCTTAAAAAAAAACATAAAATATAAGTGAGAGTTTCAAACATCTTAAAAAATATCAATCCAATAGTTAGGACTTCCATATAGTTAAATAAAAATCATATTAAATGTCAAGAGAGGAAATATAAACTAGTTGATCATATTCCCCTAGAACAAAAAATTTGTTGCCACATAATGATATCCTTTTGATCCAAGTCCACCTAGGGTATTGGCACATAACCATAAAACCAATATCAGTAACATTAAAAACATTCACAACCATCTGTAAGAAATCATACTAATTATGGAACTACCATAAAAGAGAAAACACCATAAACTTGATGTTGACTAATAGAGATTCATACCTACTTATATACCATATTATAATTAATAAATATTTTTCTTGAAACAAACAAAATCGACACATTAACCTAAATAAATTAATAGTTTAGAGAAAGATACAATACAATATAAAGGGTGTCTGTATCAAATGGCATTATCTCAACCAATTAAATTCTTCAAATTTCAAGGAGAATACCTAGGTTATAATATTGTCAAATGGTAAATGCATAATTTTCAAGTTGTTGTAATACCACTATATGATTATGATGTAATACTTGTGGGGCTTGGTATAAATAATTAAAAACATATTAAGGGTATCTATAAACACCAAAGTAATCTCACTAAAGATAAAATAAATGTTCCCATTGATAATGAATGGTTAGTCTCAATGGATATATATATACAATTAAAAGTAAAATAATATTAAAGGACAACACATAGCTTGTAGAATGATCCAAGAGGTTTATAATTGTAATAAAAACAATTACAAAAGTTCCACCTTGAAGGTTACAACTGTAGACACCCAATTTTGACACACTAGGAAAAACTTCACAAAACTAGTTGTAAACATCACAAAACTTTCCAAAAGTAGTCACAAACATTACAAAAATTCAATATGATTATTTCCCAACATTTTGAGCATCATATTTCACATTTACAAAATTTTCCACTTTGGCCAAATTTGCCAATGGAAAATTTGGAAAAATGAGTGGCAAATTTTTACAAGACAACAAAAATCAAATTCTGACAGTCTAAATTAGCTCTAATCAAATTTGTGTCTCTTACCAAATTCACTAGTTGCAAATTTTTCTAGTGGATAATTTAGAAAAAAAATTAAATTTCAAGATTTAAAAAGTCAATTTGGTCTCCTAACCAAGTTTGCCACTCGGGTCACCAAATTTGCTAGTGGTAAATTTGGTTAATAATGTTGAATCTATAAAAATAAATCAAAATATTTTGGCATTAACTAGGAGCACATGGATCATCCTCGTCTATCCTCTACCATTTATACCACATGCCCTAACAATTCACTATATGCATAATTTTAATTTTAATCTCATCCTTTCCCTCCTAATTTCCCTCTTAAATCCTATTTAAGGAGCCCCACAAGTAGGCATTTGGTAAGGTTTTCTATTGTATCTATACTCTACTAATATTTATAGCATCTTCCTTTCAAGTTTTTCTTCCATAGCATTCTTCATTAGAAAGCATTTCCAAGCATTCCCCATCCATTTTGCAAGCATTTGTGAAGGAGAGTCAAGCAAGGCAAGGGGGCTTGATGGAAAGGATATATTATTGGTGTAAGGGAGAGACCATTGCTAGGTTATATCATACTTAGCATAGTTCTATCCTTATTTTATTTTCTTCCCTTTAATTTTATCTCTCTAAAATATATTTGCTAAATGGCTAACTTCATTTACTTGCATACCTTCTCTTGCATTGTCTACTTTCATCTTGTTTGAAACTTACCCTTGTGCTATAGGATTTAACAATATAATTTGTAGTTCTGGTTTCAAGCATTTGCAGGCCTCTTTTCATGCATCTAACACCTCTATTGTAGGCTTACACCCATTTGCTTTCTACATCTTAGCACTAATCCTCTATTTTGTAGGGTTTTTGCAATTTCACTTCACATATTGCTTTACATCATTTCCTGCATCTATTTTTATAGTCATCCTATTTATATTTATAGCATACTAACATCCTCTACTCTCTTCTATGATCATCTAATTTCATTCTTATTTCACTTGCAAGCATATATTTAGAATAACTTTCATTTTATCAAGCATTCTTTCAAGTATTATGTGTAATTTTATATTACATACATAAATCACTTCATTTCTTCCATCCCTCAAGGAAATATGTGGAAGATACAAGGCTGTTATTACCTTGTATCTCACATTTTTTTTCTCAGCTTCAAGCACCCTCCATTACCATTCCCTTCCCTTTTTTTATGTATTGCTGTAAATTTTATATGTTTTGGGGCATTTTCACATATCATAGAATTTTCATTAAATTCTCACTACCTAATGCAAATTTGTTTCACTAGAAGTTATATTGGCCATTCTACATTGGTCATAGCACCATTTCACACACTTTTCACTCCTCTACACCACTATTTTAAATGAAATTTTAGTCACTTTGCTTTCTTCTTCACTACTATAGATTTACATATTTTGGGCAACAATTACATATCTTAGCAATTTTATTGAAAAATTCACTACATAAATGCTAATTTTATTTCAAGAGAGGTTAAATTAGTTATTTAAGATCATTTCTAACTTCATTTCACACATTCCTCACTCTTTTAAATCCTTGTTTAACCAATTTGTTTTTCATTTTTAGCAATTTCATTCTCCTTATATGCATTTTTAAATTAGTCATTAAATTGATTAATTTAGAGGCTTAGATATCTTCTTTTCTTAGTTACATACTTAGAAAACACTATCAAAGACATGCCCTTGTAATCTTAGCTCAAAACCCCATCAAAATCCACTCAAAATAGCCCAAAAACCTTCAAAATCCCATGTTCAGACCAAATTCATCACCTTGCACAATTAGGGGAGAATTTGGTGACCAAAAAATAGTAAAAATCAAATTCACCACTAACCAAATTTTCCAGTGGTGAATTTGGCAAAAACAAGTGGTAATTTTTTTTTTTTGGTAGATAAGATACTATAGCATTAATATCGGGTTTTACAGGTTGACCCAAAACCTTTTACAAAAATCAGCCCAGGGTTGTTGATGAACATATCCTTACTAAGGATACTCAAATTTATCATAAACAAGGGGTCTAATCAGCTTTTTAGACAAATTTCTACCCTTTCTAGCCTCAAATAGGCCCCTCAAAGTAGAAAACCCTAATGTTTTTGGTCTTTTTTTGTAGATAACCAAAATGGTCACCCTAGTGGTGAATTTGGTAGCAGTGGTGAATTTGGTAGTTTTAGTGGTGAATTTGGAAATAGGCTTCTAAGAGGTAATTCTACCAGTTGACACTTCCCTAGATCAACATTAGATCAACATTTTCATTTATCTGTATTTCCCTTCTATTTTCTACTATTTTGTATCTTAAAATCACATTTAATTTGGGAAAATTAAAGAACCTTAGCTAGAAACCCTAATTATTTTTAAAAAACTTTAATTGCTTTCCAAAACTCTCTCATTTATTTACAATACACCTCTAAACTAGTCAATCAAGGAAACCTAGACTTAATATTAGCTTATTGATAATTTTAAGTACTTAGGCAAAGAATAAAAAATTATTTAGTTGCATTTAGGCTAACTTTTCTTCTTGCATCTTCCCTTGTTTTACCTTGAAATATCAAAATCTCCTAGTTAGCTCATACAAACTTGAAAAGCATATAGGATAGCTCTTGTATTCTTGCATTTGTGTGATAAAATAATTAGCATTGCATTTAGATGATCATTGAATTTTAGGTTTAAATAACCGTTAAGGCTCAAAAAAGAGTCAAGATAGATAGTGATTCAAAATCTTAGGTGTTTTCTTTGAATAAACCCATAAAACACCAATCAAACAAGCATAAAATAAACTTCTACAAGGCATGAGAAAATAAAATTGAGTAGAAGTCTAGTTGTATTGACAGTCTTCGTATTCTTGGGGTCTCCTTTGGAAAGATACCCTCAAGTGGGGAAGTAGAGATTCTAGAAAATCTCCCCTGCACACACTTGACATTAAATTAGAATTAAGATTAAAAGAACATGATTTTCCCTACCATATACATATGGATGAACCTGACGTGAATACTCCCTTTACCTTAACAAATATAAAAGTTTGTTAGACTTAAACAAGGTCATTTAATTTTTTTTCTTAGCTTACATCACATTAAATTAAGGTAACAAGAACATAGCAAATTTTTAATCCTACTAGGGGAATGATAATGACCCCTTGAGTAAACCAAAGCATGAACCTTAGGATATCAATATTCTTTGGCTATTTCCAAGGTGACAAGGATTTTAAACATCTTCTATTATTTCCTATAAGTACTCTAGAAATAAAAATTTAATAAATTAATCTCCTTTGAAACCAAACTTTCAAACCATGCCTCAACATCCTTACAACACCCAAAAAAAGGGTGCACCTTCTACATCTCATGAGGAGTCTTCCCATGAGCACATTGAACAAGAAGTAAACCCTTGGTCACAACAAGCAACTAGGGAACATGAACAAATTTTTGAACAATTTTTTTTCCAAACCATACATCGTGTCAAAGAATACATAAAAATAAATAAGGTTACTTTTTTAGATGTTCTTAGAGATGAACTTAGAGAACAAGTGGAAATAGAATCAACTACAATGTATAATAATATTGAATACTCTAATGATCAATCAACCATTGCTCAAATCAATGAAACTCAAAATAACTTGGCAAGTCTCAATTTGGCTATGTAATAACCTATCTATTCTACAACACCTCCAACCATATCTATGGGAATGCCCACCATGAGAAACCCATTCTCAACACATCCAATGATACAATCAATACCACAAATCCCTTTCACACTCACAACATGTGACTTTGCCAAGTCCCTCCTACCATAACATCAAATCAAAATGCTTCAAATCTTATAAATATACCTTTCATATCACAAAACTTTTCTCAACCACCTATATAACCATTAATAACATTGCCCATGCTACCAAAACCTCCACCAAAAGATATTCAATATATCAACACTAAAATTTTAGACTTAGAAAAGAGGGACTCCAAGTTCGAAGAACCTGATCATCAAATTACCTCTCTTAAAGTAACATCTAAATTAAAGTACTCTTTTGAAGAGTTCTATAATTAACCATTAGATCCAACGATCATAATCATCCATTTCCACTTTGAAACTCCTAAATTTCAAATGTACAATGTAAAACAATATCCTATCAATCATATAAAGCTATTTCAAATAGCTTGTAGTGACATCAATCATGAAGAAAAGCTTCTCCTTAGGTTATTAACTACAAGTCTTAGTGTATTAGCCTTAGAATGATATTTTCAAATACCTCATCATTCCATCAAGAAGTTCAAGGAACTTATTAAATTCTTCATTAAACAATTTTCAATCTATATGGAAGATAATATCACTATAGATGATCTTTATCAACTCAAGCAAGCTAAGATTAAATTTTTTTCAAACTTCTTAGCCAAGTGGAGAGGTTTAGTAGGAAGGCTTCGATATATTCCTCCTCCTAAATATATCTTATATATTTTCATAGGAAACCTTCATGAACAACTGTCATATCCTTTGGAAATGATAAACCTAATCTCTTTTGAAGAAGTCATCGATATGGCTAAAAGGGTAGAAGTCATCCTCATAATATGAGGGCAAATCAATTATAACAAGAATGAAGATGAAAAACCCCCTAACAAGAGGTAATACAAAAACAAATATATTTTAGGATATGGTGTAACCAACTCTCATAAAAACAACAACATAAACACCACTTAGAATGCTCCTCAAAAGTTAGTCATCCAAAGATAGGAAAAATCCCAAATAGAATACATGAATACTAGACAAAGTCAAAAATCTATGCTAAAAAATATCCTTGATTCTAAATTGGTGGAAATTATACCTATCATACCTTGGTATCTGTCCAAAGAAGTACCTATTTGGTATTGAGAATATGAATACTATGACTTCCATCAAACGAAGGGACATACTACCAACAAATACAAAAATTTAAAGAACTTTATCTAAGAGCTCATTGAGGAAGGAAAAATAATGGTCAATAAATCAAAAAATAAAAACAAAGACATGGGTAGCTTTCAAGACCCCTTACCAACACATGATCAAAATTCAGTCAACTTCATAGGCACTATATGCTTATCAAGACCTTCCTACGATATGACTAGGCAACAAGCAAAGAATCAATCTTCAGACCAAACTCCATTGGTTATCCTAAGAACAAAGATCAATATTCCTAATAATTCACCTTTGGTGCTCACACCTTTTCAAAATACATTGCATACCTTTGATATTTTTCAATAATTAGAGGAATTACCCACAAAAATATCCCTTTTGGAATTGCTAAGAACATCACCTGCTCACAAGGAAATATTGCTAAAACTCTTAAGTGAATAAGAAGTCCCTCAAGATATATCTCCAAATGATATTGCCAACATGGTTGGACTAGCTGGAATAAAAAATACTATCTTATAATTTCATGAGGAGGATACCCCTCTTGAAACCATATCAAGATATTCTCCTCTTTACATCTTAACTCAAATAGGTGATAAATATATCAAAATAGTCCTAGTAGACAAAATATCAGCGTTGAATATATGCAACATCAAATTATTATAGAATTTTGACTTAAAAAATAATAATTTACAAAATTTGAACCTCATCACTAGAGCTTTCAACAATGAGGAACAAGAGGTAATAGAAACTATAACTTTACCTATCAAATTCAGGCCTCGTGTCCTAAATGCTCTCTTTTGTGTCATATCATGTGATGTAACCTATAACATGATTCTTGGAAGACCATGGATATATGCTATAAGGGTAGTACCTTCTACCTTAAATCAATGTCTAGAATATGAATATTAAGAAAGTATTATCCACGTTCTTGGAGATCCAAAACCCTTTTCCATGTGTAACTCTATCAATCTCCAAAAGATTAACCTTTGCCCTTCCATACAATAAAAAATATCAAGTGATCAATCAAAAATAGACAAAGGAAAGAAAAGGAAATGTTATAGGAACCCCTCATAAATTTAGGGGATAAACTTCCATCATCTTCTTCCAATGATCAATTCAACCTCATTTACTAAAAGCTAGATCCTTTTGTAGAACTAGTGAGCATATTCCTTTCTCCTCGTGACATAGGTATACCTAGTAGAAAAGGACTCAAATCCAGATAGAATATTGTGCCTTCATTCATGGAGTAACTATCATTGATAAAAAAAATTAAATGGTGTAACTTTATGCCAAACGAACAAACATATGCTACATGCTACATATCATCCTCATTCTCCATAGCAAAAATTCTTTTAAACATGGGTTATCAATTCAAAGGCTTAGGTCACTATGAATAGGGTATCAAGAATCCCCAGAGGTCAAACCTTGGCTACCATGATGTGGGATTGGATTCATTCCTAGAAAAAATGAATCTTCCCCTTTGTCAAAATAAGATAATAAGGATAATTATCCTAATTCAATACATGGATCTCAATGGGATGATGAGGATGAAGAAGAAATTTAGTCACTCCTTAACCAAAATCCCCATAAAACCATACAATTTGGAAATATCAACATGTTAGAATTGGTTCATCCAGAATCAATAACTAAAGAAAATCTTGAAGAATATTTGGATAACCATCATAGATAAGAATCTCTTAAATAGATCTTCAACTTAAATTCAGCCCAACCTCCTAAGTTGGAACAAAAAATTATACATCCACAAGAACTTAAAAATTTAGGGGTAATAAATACCTCTCTTCATTTTGAGGATGAATCACAAGCCTTAATTGAAGAAATGATAGATGTCAACATTAAAATAGATCTATATCCTCACCTTATAAAGCTTGAAAAGTCCTAACTCAAGAAGAGTAGACAAAATACACAAACCTATTGAAGGAATTCTCTAACATATTTTCTCAAAGATACAATGACACACAAGGACTTGAACCTTCGCTAATAGTACATAATTTGGTAATTTTCCTTGATGCCAAACCTATCAAAAAAAACTAAGAAAGATACATCCAAGAATCACTTTTTCAATGAAATACAAATTACAAAAACTACTAGATGTTGGATTCATAAAAGCCATAGATAATTCAAATAAAATTTCCAAAAATGTTCCTATCACTATGAAGGAAGGATCCATTCAAATCTATATAGAATTTATAGACATAAACAAAACTTGTCCAAAGGATGACTTCCATTTATAAACATGGACGTGATAGTAGAATTTATTCTAGGGTCTGAGATGTTATCTTTAATGGATGGATTATTTAGCTACAACCAAATAAAATTTACACCCGAAGACCAATCTAAAATGACCTTCACTACCCCTTGGGGGACCTTCTATTATTAGGTCATACCTTTTGGTCTCAAAAACTTAGAAGCAACATATCAAAGGGCCATGACATACATATTTCATGACCTTATGCATAAAATAGTAGAAGACTATGTAGACAATATCATAGGTCAATCTCAAAGAAGATAAAATCATCCTCTAGATCTTAGATGTATTTTTGAAATATTACAAGATTATAGAGTTGGACTAAAGCCCCAAAAATGCATCTTTAGGGTAAAATCAGGAAAACTATTCAGCTTCATCATATATTATCATGGGATTGAACTCGATCCCTCAAAAATAGTAGCCATAACATACATATCACCACCTACAAACCCAAATAAATTACAAAGCTTTTAATACAAACTATAAACTATTCGCAGGTTCATAACTCAATTTGCAAACAAATACCAACCTTTCTCAAAAATATTGAAGAAAGAAGCAAATTTTGAATGGGATGAAGGATATCAAGAAGCCTTCAAAGCTCTAAATACTTATCTCTTAATACCACCTATTTTGGTGCTACAAAATCCAAACCAACCACTATTACTATATGTAATTGTCATTGAACATGCCCTCAAGGATTTATTGACCCAATACAATGAAAAATATTGAGAAAGTGTAGTCCACTACATCATTAGAACTTTAGTAAACTATGAAACTCGCTACATACCACTAGAGAAGATTTGCTAAGCAGATGTCTTCTCATATCTCAAAATAAGATACTATATGCTTAGTCAAAAGACTTACGCCTTAGAAAGGGTAAACCCATTATGCTACCTTATGTTAAAACCTTACCTATCTGGTAGGACTACAAAATGGGTCATAGACCTCGATGAGTTCAACATAGAGTTTATAAATAAAAAATCACTAAAGGGGTAAGTTATAGCTGATAAACTTGTTGCATCTCCTTTAGAATTAAAGCATCCTATTAGCATGTCATTCCTATATGAAACAATCTTCTCAATGGAATCTCGAGAGCAAGAAACTTGGATCTTAAAATTTTATGGGGCTATGTGCAAAAGGCATGGGGGTGGGAGTTATCCTAGTCACCACACAATACAAAATACAAAGCACTCATCCTAGGTATTAGGGCTACAATAAAGCTAATTATAAAAAACATAATAGTGATGATTCAAAATGGATAATCAACCAAGTGAATTATGCTTATCAAACCAAATATGAGAAGCTAAAACCATACAAAGACATTGTAAACATGTTGAAAACTCACTAAAACCAAATTACTATAGAAGCCATACTACGATATAGCAACTGTTATGCTGATGATATGGCTAATTTTGCATCTCTTATACCCTTAGAGTTGGAAGATGAAGAGGCTTCTATTATCATAAGATAAATTAATGAATCTTCCACACTCAAATCATGCCTACAACCTCTCAACATATGCAATATTTAAATGTCTATACCTCAAGAACCTTGGTATCAAGACATATTTAAATTTCTTAAAGAGGGAACATTCCTTGCAGGATTCAATCCTTAAAATTGAATATAGTTTAGGTTAAAATATTGCAAATATGTCATCATTGGAGATATCTTCTATCTATTCTCCTTTGAAGGCATACTCATCAGATGTGTAAATACAGATGAAGCCCAAGTTATCATAAAACAAGCCCATTATGGGTCATGTGGCAAATATTTTATTGGATTGATCATAGCCAAGAAAATCCTAAGGATGGGATATTATTGGCCCTCTATATAAAAATACACTCACAACTATGTTAAGAGATGTGACAAGTGACAACGACATGATAATCTTAACCACGCTCCTTCTCATGAGTTACAACCAATCACATATTCTTGGCCCCTTTTGGGGATTGGATATCATAGGTAAGATCAACCCTCAATCCTTGATTGGACCCAAATTCATCATCACCACTATATAATATTTTACTAAATGGGTTGAGGCAATGCCCCTATCCACTACAATAGGAATTCAAGTATCAAAATTAATTCTAAACTAAATTATCAGTTAATATTGTATACCTTCTACCTAAATAACTGATAATGGTACCCCTTTTAAAAATAAGAAAGTAGCTAAAATATGTTCCAAATATAAAATTCAACAAAAAATTTCTACACCATACTATCTGCAAGGGAATGGGCAAGTTGAATCCTCCAATAAAATGTTAATGAAAATCCTCAAGAAACTAGTAAACAAAAACAACCAAAATTGGTACTTACAACTCTATCTAGCCCTATAGGCATACCACACAAGTGTGTGTATTCCCATGGGGGCAATGCCATATACCTTGGTTTATTGCACTAAATTTATTTTTCCTTTCAAACTCGAGATACCCTCTTTAAGAGTCTTGTTATAAGACTATTTAGTAGGAGATGAATACCACCTAAATTACTTACAATAACTAGAAATATTAGAAGAAAAATATATTAATGCTTTAGAACACCTTAGAACATACCACAATAGACTTTGATGTGCCTATCACAAGAAGGTATGTTCAAGATCCTTTAAAGTTGGGGACCTAGTCCTCAAAGAAAATTAAAAAATACCAACACCGACATTTACCTAAAGGGAAAGTTTGAACCCAATTCGTTAGGATTTTTAATCATTCTAGCTAATTTTAGATCCAAAGCTTACCATCTAGCCACATTATATGACCAAGAATATAATAAATCAATCAATATCATGCATCTTAAATGATACTATGCATAAACATCGAGTCATTTGCTTGCTCATTTGATTAAATACATGACAAACATCATCATATCATCATATACACTATGTCCCTTGCATGTTTTCCTAACTTTATTTATCATACCATAGAGTCAGAAGTATTTAGTATGATATGAAATCCAATACTTACTATGAATATATATGCATTACATCCGCCAAGGCTAACCATGTGTTGAGTAAACTATGTCAGTCCAAAAACCTTGTCTATAAAATGTTCTTCTATATCCCGCTTCACTACTATCATACTTCTCTTATTCTCGTTATCTTGGGGTAAGTGATGTATGAATTAATAATCCATAGCCCTAATGACATGGCCTTTCTCCTTTCTTATATACCAATCTTGGGAAACCCAATAATAAACAACAACCAATTACGTCTACTCTTCTACAGTCTTCTCTCTCATCCATTATACTTTTTTCCTCTTCTTGAAATAAGTGCAATCACTCACAATTGTAATGACTCACTTTCCTCTTTTTCATACATAGTACCATCACTAATATCAATAATATTTCACAAACAATACATATCTACAATATCTCTCAACAAAAGAGCCTCTTTTCAATCAACACTCATGATTATTTAATAGACTCCTCTAGGAAACCTTTTTATCTCCTATAATACATCAATGACCTTGCAATATATTTTGTGAGAATGATAAATTGCATAAGAAAATTTTAAGTGTAGTCTGTTCAATGTTTCATGACATATATTCATCACATTCTTCAAATAAAACTCATTTGATGTACCATCTAGGTATGGTAAATCACATTCAACCAATATCTCATGAATTCATAATCATTTATGAATTTCACTAGTCACTGGTTGAATGGGGTTCTCTTCCTTGATTGGCCTATCATCTGAGTTCACAAAAATCATACCTAATATGAAAATCATCATCCACTTACTCACTAGGTAAGTTTTAGGGGTTGATAAGCCCTTAATCATCCATTCTCCTATGAATTAATGGTTACTTGTCAATTTTATATGGGAACAGATGATTAAGGGTAGTCTTTCCCGTTTGACCTACTGTTTTAGTATGTAATCAATCATAAATAAAATATCCATGTATTGATCTAGAAATAGATCATGAGAATCTTAACATTTCATTGATCCTACATATTATATGCCTTTGTAATTATTTTTGAGCCTCATTAGGCAATGTATCAATGATATCATAATATTCTTCTTGATTTATTGCATCAACATGCTATCACATCTTCCTAAATATCAATTATTACCTTTCGATAGACCATGTGGTATGAGAAGACCTTATTGATCCAATATCTTGTAGATATACAATCATTTGTAAATTTTACCAGGCATTGGATAAATATTATTCTTGTAGTTGCCTAGTTCATTTTATTAGCATTCTATAAAATAAAAATCAAGATTTCTTATGATCTATTATTCAAATAGATATATCGGACTATGAGGATCCATGGATCTAATGCCTTGTGAGCATACAATTATTTGTAATCTTCACTATACATTGGATTGATGTTGCCTTCATAGTTGCTTGATCCTCTACAATAATAGGACATCCACAAATTAAGATATCTTCATCAGCCATTTGACTAATAAGTTATTGGATCAATGAGATTTTGTCTCCAACTGGTTATTATACAAATGTGTAAATTTTAAAACAATCACTCATCAAGAGTGCTAAATATTCTCTATTTGTTTGTACAAAATGTCAATCAATAGATAGAGAACTTCCTCCATCTTGATGTATGACAACAAGCTATCATTCCTTATCAAAATAAAAACATCTAAGTTGACTAGTGGACCCTTTAGGAACATTAATATTTGGTAATCAACACATCACATACCCATAATAATTTATAACTACATCAAGTAGTCGATTATTAGATCCCTGTGTCTCCTAAAGGTCTATAAGACAACACAAATGTTATCTATAAGATAAAAATATCCTTCAGAACAAGGGCAATGTTATTGCATGGACCTCCTAGAAAAGAGGATTTCTTTTTCCCATGTTCTACACATACACAATTATTTGTATACACACCGATCAAGGAATAAGGGCTTATTATTTCCTCTAATCATCCATTTGAAGTGTTACCCTTAGTCTGAAATATTATTTTTACCATACAAAATTTTTAGATCCTTCAACACATCATATGTGGCAATGAGTATTAAGTCCAATTCCTCACGTATGTAACAAACATATATACTCTTGTTATCCTCTCTCATGTGTTAATAAAATTAGTGATATCAAATCATCTTACCAAAATATTTGCTTTCAAACAATGAGGAAAAAATAACAATACAAAATTATTTGCTAAATCACATTGCAAATATTACAAATATTATATCATCCTTTCAAAAGCACTTCAAAGATTACATTGTCTATCTCTTTCAAAAATATTATCAATAGCATCAAAACATTACATAATATTGCAAAATATTTTGTAATCATCAAAAGCACTACATTACAAAATATTACAATCATTATTTCAATATCAAAGCAAAACATTTAACATCATAAAAAATATTACATTGCAAAACATTGCAATCATCATTCCAAAAAATTTATTAAAACCTTTGCAAATATCAAAGCATCACATGATCGTAAACTATTTCATAATATCAACTAAAAATCATTTCATCACTTTGCAAAACATTTTCAAAGACCACGATATCAACCACAAAAGCATTTCATCACTTTGCAAAATATTTGCAAAGACCACAAAATAAATTGCAAAAGTATTTCATCACTTTACAAACCATTTGTGATCCTAATATCAACTAAAAAAGCATTTCATCACTTTGAAAAAAAAAATTCAAAGACTATGAAATCAATTACAAAATTATATCATTACATTTCCTTGCAAAAAAGTTTCACAAGCATCAAATCATCTTAATATCCTAACAAAACAATATTATCTATTGAATCAAGATCTTGTATAGAGCATCACTTGAACACTAATAATAATCAAACTATCTTATCTATGCAGTCAAGTGCTTGCAACACTGATAAGAATCAATCTATATTTTCTATGTAGTCAAGTGTTTGTAGAGATCATTACTTGAACACTAATAACAATCAAACTATTGTATCTACATGATCAAGTGTTTGTAGAGAGAAACACTTAAAAATTTATAATAATCAAACTATCTTATCTAAGCAATCAATTATTTGTAGAGAGCAACACTTGAACACTAATAAGGATCAAAATATCTTGTCTATGTAATCAATTGCTTGCAGAAAGCAATACTTGAACACGGATAAGAATCAAACTAACTTATCTATGTAGTCAAGTGCTTGCAGAGAGCAACACTTAAACACTGATAAGTATCAAACTACCTTATCTACGTAGTCAAGTGCTTATAGAGAGCAACACTTGAAAATTTATAAGGATCAAACTATCTTATCTATGCAGTCAAGTATTTGCAGAGAGAAACACTTGAACACTGATAATAATAAAACTATATTATCTACACAATAAAGTGTTTGTAGAAATTAGCACTTGAACACTGATAAGAATCAAACTATCTTATATATGCAGTCAATTGTTTGCTAAGACCAACACTTTAACACTAATAAGAATAAAAATTATCTTATCTACGTAGTCAAGTGCTTGTAGAGAGCAACACTTGAACACTGAAAGAATCAAACTATATTAATCTACACAATCAAGTATTTGTAGATATCAACACTTGAACACTAATAAGAATAAAACTATCTTATCTACACATTCGAGTGTTTACAGAGAGTAGCACTTGAACACTGATAAGAATCAAAACTATCTTATCTACGTAGTCAAGTGTTTGCAAAGAACAACACTTAAACATTGATAAGAATCATACTATATTATCTATGTAGTCAAGTGTTGGTAGAGAGTAGCACATGAACACTTATGAGAATCAAAACTATCATATCTATGCAGTTAACTATTTATAGAGAGTAGCACTTGAACATTGATAAGAATCAAAACTATCTTATTTATGCATTGTTTACAAAGAGAAACACTTGAAAACTGATAAGAGAGAAAATATAGGTACCTCATCTACGTAGTCAAGTGCTTACAGATAGCAACACTTGAACACTGATGAGAATAAAATATATCATGTAAATATTACAAGTACCTCATATACACAATCAAGTGCTTACAGAGAGCAACACTTGAACATTGATGAGATGAAAACATACTTATATAATAGATACCTCATCTACGTAGTTAAGTGTCTATAGAGAGCAAAACTTCAATATTGATAAGAATAAAAACACATATATATACTATGTACATATGACAGGTACCTCATCATGTCCTAAATGCTACCTTTTACATGGCTCCATAGGCCACCATTTAGACATGATGAGATGATGTTTTCTCTTATGAAAATATAGAAGGGATAGAGTGTCCCAAAACACATGAGCATTCTCCTATATCAGGTCCTAAGACCATCACTCATAGAATACATCTAAATCATACAAATACATATCTCAAATAGGGTAACTACCCTCCCTTAGCATTTAATCATAATTATGGTTCCATAAAAACCATCTCTAAGCAATCAATCAAGACTACAATCACTTAGTCAAATACATCATATAATATCAACACATCAATACATAAAAATACCATACACATTTTCACATCACAAAATTAAACCACAAAGAGTCAAAACGTCACATCAAAATCAAAACATGAGTATCATCATATATATAATACCTCATATCATACATGCCACTAGAGAAGATGTATCACAAAGAAAAACAAAATGATCCACTAAAATCATAAAATAAGGGTGTACCACATACCAAAAACTGGTACACTAACTGGTAGAACCAACCTCTCCCCCATCACTACCTATTGGAGGACAAGGGGGCATATGAAATCTAATAGATCTCCAAGAAGTGTCACTTGCCGAAGTAGCCCTCGATCGTGATCTTGAAGGTGATGGTGCTCACCACTCTGTAGGGACCTTTGCAAGGTATAGCTACCAGTAATACATGGTCATCCTCCGCTCCCTCTTAGCTTGAACCTTTGCATGTTTTAGAATCACCAAGTGTTGGAATATATTACATCATTTGGTCCTTTACTAATGTACCTTCATGGGTACATATTTAGATTAAGATTATATTAGGAGATAAATAGTTTATTATAGTAATTTAATAAATGCACAAGTGTTATAATGTACAATGATGTAAATGTGCATGTATTCCACATGTAAATGAGTCTTAGGGTTGAGTGAGAGTCAAGGAATCTATATTTTTATATAAATGCCTCATTGTGTGTTTTTTAGAGTGGAGTTATGGTGTGCTTAGATTAGTGTAGTAGTAGTCACAATGTAGCTCCATTTTTTTTATCATGGAGGAGTTGTAAACTTCATGAGTGGAGCATTGTAATTTTTGCGAGCATTCTTATATGAGCATTTCTAAAGCATACCAAGTTTTCTATCATATTTTCATGCATGTTAAGTTTTCATTATCATAGTTATAATATTGTGTGCTTATTTCAATACTTGTGATCACATTTCCTTTAATTTTAAAGATCCAAAAGCTAACATTGGTATTAGAGCCACGGTGGATCAAAGGAAATTACAAAGTAATCACCATTTCTTTTGTTGAGTATTTACAAATTGGATCAACCATAGTGCGCAACTGCATGCAAATACCATCACAATAGACTTTTGATAGAAGTAGCTCTATATAGAAGAATAAAATTTAGAGAAATACACATGATTAACTTGGCTAGAGTTTTTCCACAAAGTTGTAAAAACTTGTGAAGACTAGAACTCAACATTGCATCCACTAGATTGGCAATCCAACTAGTGAAGATTATTTTCCATAGATTCAAGAATTTTTATTATCTCTAATTTTTTTTTGCAAGAGAGAAAATAAGTTTTCAAAAAAATATTGGGTCACTATCATCTAAGTTTTTCTTGTTGCAGAAAATCAACTCTTAAAAGTTGGGAAGCTTCCTACTATAGATAGAGAAGAACTCCATCTTTGTTGTCTGAAGATCAATGTTACTTTCCATGTGCAGGGATTAATTATTTGTTGTAGAAAAATAAGGATTGTAGATTTTGAGGCCTAAGGAGAAAGGTCTCATTGAGAGATTTGTAGATTGAAGACTCCTAGTTGAAATATTGACAAGAGATCTAGTGGCCAGGGAAGCCACATTGAAGATTGTAAATATAGGAAGGATATCCTGGAAAGAATACTCCATTGAATATTGAAGAGACTCAAGGAGAAGATTCCTCATAAAGATTGATGATTGGTGATCTCCATTGAAGACTAAAAACTTCACGTTCAAGAAGAGGTCCATTGAAGGCCCTATTGAAGAACTTTTATATTAGAATATTTTTTTTTGATTGGTGGAAAGGGTTTTGAAAGGTCCCTGAACCTTGTACAAGAGAGATTACAATAAAACCAAATCGACCGAGGTGGTCCAAGAAGAAAGGAAAAGAAAGTTGGTCAACCTCCACACTAGGGAGGGTGTCGCGAAATCGCGACCAAAATGGTGATGTCGCGAAATCGCGACAAGAAGCGCCGTAGAAGCCAAAGAAAGAAAAGAAGTCACGAAATCGCGACAAGAAATGCCATCGGAGCCGAAGAAGGGAAGAAGTCACGATATCGTGACATGTTGCAAAGTGTCGCGATATCGCGACAAGTTGCAGAGTTGGAGCCGATCGAGAAAAAGAGTCACGAAATCGCTACAAGAAGTGAGAACGCTGCCGAAGAGAAAAGGTGTCGCAAAATCGTGACAAGAATGAAGACCGCAGCTGAAGAAGAAAAAGAGCCCCGAAATCGTGACTAAAGTGGAAGCCTGCTGCCAAGAAGAAAAAGCGTCGCGATATCGCGACAAAAATGAAGACCGCCTTTGGAGAGAAAAAATGTCGCGATATCGCGACAAGTTTGTGCAAAGGCACCCGGAGAGAAAAAGTGTCGCGATATCGCGACAAAAATGAAGACCACCTTTGGGGAGAAAAAAGGTCGCGATATCGTGACAAGTTTGCGCAAAGGCACCCGGAGAGAAAAAGTGTCGCGATATCGCGACAGAATGGAAGACCGCCGTTGGAGAGAAAAGGCGTCGCGATATCGCGACCGAATGGAAGACCGCCATTGGAGAGAGAAAAAGCGTCGCGATATCGCGACCAAAATGAAGACCACCACTGGAGAGAGAAAAGGCGTCGCGATATCGCGACAAAAATGAAGACCGCCTTTGGAGAGAAAAACAGTCGCGATATCGCGACAAGTTTGCGCAAAGGCACCCGAAGAGAAAAAGTGTCGCGATATCGCGACATAAAGGAAGACCGCCGTTGGAGAGAAAACTTGTCACGAAATCGCGACCGAAAGGAAGACCGCCATTGGAGAGAGAAAAGGTGTCACGAAATCGCGACAAAAAGCAAGACTGCACCTGAAGGCCAAAAGTGTCGCGATATCGCGACAAGTTTGCGAAAGAGCACCCGAAGGGAAAAAGTGTCGCGATATCGCGACAAGTATGCAGAAAAGCGCCCGAAGAGAAAAAGTGTCACGATATCACGACAAGTTGGAAGACCATACCAGAGGAAGAGAAAGGTGTCGCGATATCGCGACAAAAAGCACCCTCGCGGCCTGAGCAAAAAAGAAGTTTGTGATAGCGCTGCAAGCTGAGATTTTGCAACCAACTTAGAAAAATGACGCGAAAACGCTCCAAGGTGCCAAAACGCACCGAAGAACCCGAAGATCAGTAACCCACTCACATTGTGCAAACATTGGAACTTGAAGAAACATCCCTTAGGCCGATTGGGAAGGAGTCTCTCCAGACCTGAATGTCAGTTGCGTCAACTCCCTTATTAGCAAGCCAGTCCGCAACTTTGTTTCCTTCCCGGTATTGATGTTGAATGATTAATTCTGGATAAACACCAATAAGAGTCTTGCATTCATCGAAGATGGAAGCCAGGGCCCAGGGAGGCACGGAGGTTCCTTTGAGCCAGTTAATGCACTGCAATGAGTCTCCTTCTATGATGAGTTTATTGATAGTCAAGCCTTCCAAGAGAATCAAACTTTGGAACAAGGCCCGAGCCTCGGCCATATTGTTAGACTGAATTCCTAGGTTCTGAGCGAAGGCTAAAATTATTTCTCCTCTATGATTTCTGAGAATCCCACCTCCACCAGCAGCGCCAGGGTTGCCTTTGGCTGCGCCATCGAAGTTAAGCTTGTGCCACCCAGAAGGAGGTAAGACCCACTTGATAACAGACCTGTCAACCGAAGTGTGGGGTGTTGCAGAAAAATTAAGAAGATTGAAATGATTTGCTAGATCCAATTCAAGTCCAGGAGGGGGGGTTTGGTCGATGAGACGAGAGAGGCATTCTCCGTAGCAAGGGTCAAGATTTTGGCAACGACAATCTTCTTATCCTTGACTATGTTTTGAAAAATTCTGGCATTTCTCTCCAGCCAAATCTGCCATAGGAAGATGTGGAGGCAAGCTTGCCACATGAATTTGAGTTGACTGCTTTTGAAAGGCCGGGGCCACTATTGAAAAAGGAGGGGAATGGAATGGGGGAGGGCTACGGAGATGGCGAAAGTGTTGAAAACCTGGTTGAGGACTGCAAGGGAGAAGGGACAATCCAAAAAAACATGCTCAGTAGACTCGCAGGCGTTTTTGCATAGGATGCACCAATTGGGGATGAGAAGCCCTCTGTTAATCAGATTTTTAGTGGTGAGGATTCTATTTTGGATGGCCAACCAACAGAAGAATTTGACCTTGGGAATGATCTTGGGAACCCAGACCAGATTAGAGGAGTCACGGCCATCACTGGGAGCTTCTTGGTGATAGTAGGTAGATTTAACAATGAACTGCCCCAAATCTTCAAGGTTCCAGACCATGGAGTCTTCTTTGTGAGAGCTGGGAATTATGCAGCTCCTCAGTAAGTTTTGAAGCCGCCTAAGTGCCTCGATGATATGTCGAGGCCCGTTCAGTTCCAGTTGCTTCCATTCGGGTCTTGTGATCCCTGGGTTGATGAAATGACACACCTTATCTCCAATGGTAGCTTCGGTCACCGGCTTGAGCATAGCAAGATGAGGATCTTGACTGAGAGGTTTGTCACGGATCCAAGGGTCGTCCCAGAAATGAATGTTCAATCCATTTCCAAGACACCACCTTAAACCTTCCATGATGATCTTCCTTGTTTTAGTGACCCCATTCCAGAAATGAGATCCGCTAGGAAGGTTGTGCTCTCCCAGAAAAGGAACCTGATGAAGGTACTTAGCTTTGATGATGTCAATCCAGGTGGCTTTTTCGTTGATGGTAAGTCTCCAAGACTGCTTGGCAATGAGAGCCATGTTCATCCGCTTGATTTCCCTGAAGCCAAGACCTCCATCCTTTTTCTTAGAACAGACCTTGTCCCAGGCAACAAGGGGAATTTTGTTCTTGTTTTCGTTTCCCGCCCACAGGAATCTACGTTGAATTTGCTCAATTCTTTGGCAGATGGAAGCTGGAGCTTTGAAGATAGACAAGAAAAAAATAGGAATACTTTGCAGGCAAGCCTGGACCAGAGTGGCTTTGGCTGGCTGACTGAGCATTGAACTTTTCCAGCCTGCAAGTTTCTTGTTGAGACGATCTAGAACAGGGTTCCACAGAGCCGAGACCGATTTGCCATGGAAAAGCGGTAATCCGAGGTAAGTAGTTGGAAGGCTCCCAATGATACACCCAAGGATCTCAGCTATCTTGGTTTGCCTATGAATGGGAGTATTGAGGAAGTAAAGCTTGCTTTTGCGGTAATTGACTTTCTGGCCAGCCGCCTCTTCATAAGAGTCAAGAATGCTCTTAATGATTTTTGCTTCGGGGACAGAAGCCTGAGAGGAAAGAATAGTATCATCCACAAACTGTTGATGGGAAATGGCCATGGTAGTTGAGGCAGGTTTGATCCCAGAAATGAGACCACTGTTACAGGCAGCAGTAAGGGTTCTTCCAAGAGTTTTGGCCAAAATGATGAAGAGGAAGGGTGACAAGGGGTCCCCTTGGTGAATGCCTTTAAAACTTGGAAAGAAGCCAGCAGGTGAACCATTGATAAGCACAGAGAACCACGCGGTAGATATACATTCACGGACCATCTTAACCCATTCTTTGTGAAACCCAAACTTCTCAAGGACCTCGAACAGGAATTTCCATGAAACCCGATCAAAAGCCTTGTTCATGTCAAGCTTAAGGAACATACTGGGTTTTTTGTTTTTATATGCCGAATGGGCCAACTCGTGGACTGTTATCACCCCATCAGCAATGAACCTGCCTTTGACCGAGCTGCCTTGGCACTGGTCGATGATGGAGGGAAGGATGTCTTTCAGCCTGTTTGCCATAACTTTGGTGATGAGTTTGTAGATGACATTACAGAGACTTATAGGTCTGAAGTCGGAGAGGGAAGCACGCTCATTAGACTTGGGAATTAAAACAATGAAGGTGGAATTGGCTTCTCTCGGCATCTTCTTGGCCCTCTGGAAGAATTTAACCGTAGCAACAACATCAAGGCCCACGATATCCCAAAAATGTTGAAAAAACCGGGGTGGAAAGCCATCAGGACCAGGAGCCTTGTCAGGTTCCATTGCAAATAGAGCATCTTTGATCTCCTCTTCAGTGTAGGATTGGAGGAGTTTCTCATTATCATCGTTAGACACCAACGTTGGAATGTTCTGAAGCAGAGAACTTGCTGTGCGAGGGTGGCAGTCAACACTTGGACCTAGGATTTCCTGGAAGTGGTGCACAGCTTCCTGTCTGATGGCATGAATATCAGAGACAATGGTACCATCAGCCTTGGTCAACTCTGAGATTTTATTAGAACCTCTGTGGCGCAAGGTGGAAGCATGAAAAAACTTTGTGTTGGTGTCTCCTTCTTTGAGCCAGAGGCATCTAGATTTTTGTCTCCAGAAGGACTCTTCCTTAGCCAAAACATTATGAAAGTTTGAAAGGAGGCATTTTTCTTCCATGAACGTTTCTACCCTCTGATCCCCTTCCTGAATCAGATTTTCCACCCTTTTGAGCTCATCCAGTAGAAGGTTTTTTTCACTAAAAAGGTTGCCGAAAACCTCCCTGTTCCAGCATTTCAGCTTGAGTTTGACTGCTTTGAGTTTGAGGAACAGATTCAAGAGAGGGTTTGGACAAAGGTTTTTCTGCCACCATTGTCGAATACACCAACCTAAATCTGGATGAGTGAGCCACATCTTTTCAAACCTGAAAGGGGTTTTAAAGGTTTTCTGGGGTCGGGAACAATCCAAAATTATAGGGTTGTGATCAGATCCAATTTTTGGGTGGCCATGCAGCCTGGCATCGCCAAAAATAGGAATGAGTTCTTTGGATAAGAGAAATCTGTCAAGCCGAATTTGGATGTGATGAATGCCCGCCCGTCTATTGCTCCATGTATAGTTGGATCCTTGGAGCGGTAAGTCCATAAGCTCATTGAGGTTGACAAAATCATTGAAATCTTCAATGCAGTGGCTAGTGATCAGATTGCCTCCTTGCTTGTCAAACAGGTGGAGGGGAGTATTGAAGTCACCACAGAGCATCCAAGGAAAGTCAGGAAAGTTGTTGCGCATTGCGGTAATGTTATCCCACAACAATATTCTGTTGACAGGGCTGTTCGGCCCATAGACATTGGTGGCAATCCATTGAAGGTTGGTGACTTTGTTAGTGAACAAAATGTTGATGGTTCTGTTAGAGACTGAAAGGACTCTCCCCTCAATAGTTGACGGATCCCACAAACAAAGGAGACCCCCGGAGGCCCCTGAGGAGGGGCAAGAGGCAAAATTGCAATTTTCCCAGATTAGCTTGCAAACTTGATTGCTGCTGATCTCATCCAGTTTGGATTCTTGAAGAAACATGATATTTGGTTTTAGGTTTTTTCTCACCGACTTGACAGTCCTCTATTTGGTAGTTCCATTGAGGCCTCTGACATTCCAGGAGACAAACTTCATCAATTTTACTTGGGGTTTGCTTTGCGGCCTCTGCCTCTTCCTTGAGACGGAGTAAGTTTAGGTCTAACCTCATCCAAATCTTGATGAATGGGTTATTTGGAAGTAGGGCCCAAGGAGGTAGGCACAGATCCATCAGCCACTTCAAGCTCAGCAGCTTTGGCAAGCTTTTCTGCATTGGACGGTCTTCCCCTTCTCTGCTCTTTGTTGACATCAGCTTTGGGGGTAGAAATGGGAGATTTTAGAGGGCTGGAAGATTGAGGAATGACGGTGGTGTTGGTCCTAGGAACAGGCCTATGGGGGGATGGAGAGCGAGGAGACTAACACAGGGCAACAGACTCAGGGGAGAGGGTAAGAGGATGGTTTTGAGCCGAGGGAAGGGGTGGGAAGGGAAGAGGAAGGTGAGAGGGACCAGAATCTAAGGGTGAGTGCGAGGATGTCATTGCAGCCTTACCTTTGGATAAGGGAGACTGAATCACAGTGGGTGTGGATGAGATGATTGGATCTGAAGGAAGGTCATCGAAAATGTCCTCATTAGTTGAAATATTATTTAGAGGAGCAAAATGATTGGAGCAAGAAGGAAAATCACTTATGTTGTTGGGAGCAGATGATTTAGGGGGCCCTGCAAAATGGCCACGGCCCCTACCAGGAGCCTTTTTCTGAAAGTTGGGAATCTGAGAATCCTTATTCCTACCAGAATCACTGGGAATATCTTTTTTTCGGGAAGGGCATTGAGAAGCCAAGTGAACCTGAGTGTTGCACTCCAAACAAAAGGTGGGCTTATTCTTGTACTCAACTCCTTGATGCCTTCTAAAGCTTTCAACGTTGATGCCAATGCAGGTAGGCAGAACCAAATCTAGATTAGCCATGACACATACACGTGCATAGGTCATTCTGGTTCTTGCTCTGGTGGCAGGGTCGATGGCAACTAAATCTCCAATCGGTTGAGTGATGCCTTTGAGAGCATCATTATAGAAAAATTGAGGGGGAAGCCCAGGGAGTTTGATCCAAATCGGAGTGAAGTTGATAGATTGAGTTTCAGGGTCGAAATCCTCCCCCCATCTCTGCAGAAACAAACTTCGATGACCAAAAAACCAAGGTCCACCAGTGAGAATGCGTTGGGTGTCGAGGGCATTGTTAAGCCTTATCATGAAGAACCCCCTAGGAAAGGCCATGAGCTCCATGCTTCCAGATAGCTTCCATTTGGATAGGGCCCATTTGTGGATAGTTTCCATATCAGGTCGGCCACCAAAAAATTTCCCAACCAGAGAGAGGGACTCTTGAAAAATTAGTGGCTCCATAGCCTCGCTTGGAAACGAAACTTTAGTGCCCAAAATAGAGAAAGGCAAAGGAGTTTGAAAAGAGAAAGCTCCAGTCGAGGACCTGACTTTATTCGCAAAGGACAAAGACCAAGGTCACGCTTTGGAGGGAGAGGAGTTTGAAACCCTACCGTTACCAGACGCCATTTTCACTACACCGTTAGGGTCTTCGTAATGACAAAAGCTGAGTGGGCCTGCAGTGGACCCAACACCAGCTGCAGGGCCCAAGGAGAATATTGATCATTGAGAAGAACTAACAAAATTTCTATTGTAGATTTCAGTAGCAACATATTTAGGATATTCTAGAAGAAGATCTCACTACATAATTTCCATAGTTAAATATTGAAGAGGCCAAGGAAGGTCTCATTGAATATTTTGAAGCTGAAAGTTTGAGGGCCTTGGAGAGGTCTCAAGGAGAAACAAGAAGAAGGTTTATTGAGCCTTATTGAAGGATTTCCTAAAAGAACTCATTGGATAAATTACTACCAATGGAGAAGCTCGAGATAGCTAAGGAATTGGGATAATTATCACCATCTAAAAACAATCCCAAAGGAGAAGGTTTGGCAAGAAAATTGTCAAATCACAAGGTATTTTGGAATAGATCTCAATATTGATAGATTTGAGGAGGAGATCTAGTTTGAAGTCAAAATTCGACAAGATAAAGGAGATAGAAAAACTGCAAAATCTGAGATAATTGGGGTCATAATTGAAGGGTTCTTAAGTGAACATATCAGCTGAAATTTGTGGGAGGATCATACCAAATTTTTAGGATTCAAGGACAAATTTTTAGTAAAGGTATTGACTGCTTTACAATCTATAATTTTTCAGATTTGAGGACAGAAAAATGCAGAAATTTGGCCAGTTTTAGTGACTGCTAAAGATCAGATTTCAGAGGCACATCCTGAAGGAGAATTTAAGCCACCAAGTTACAATATTGGGCAACATATTAGTCAAGTATTGAAGCTGAAAACATATGAGCAAGTGAGTTGTTTTGGACAACCTAGAAGATCTGCAATAACATATATAAAAGAAAGCATATTTAAGTGACCAAAGTCACTATCATCTTTATAATATACAAGATTAAAATGGTATGCAACAAAAAGGTGCAAAAGTTCATTAGTTTAACTTTTTATATTGGGCTTTATATTAAAGTTATAAAGCACCAGTTACAAAAGTTTAAAGGTTGCATCAAAAAATTTATTTCAAGTCTTCAAATATAGTGCAAAATTTATAGTTTACAAGGTTCAAACGTGCACATAGAAGAAAATAGAAGTTAGGTATATTTCGAGAGAAAGAAACGTATCAACATTCTATTGTTTATTCTAAGAAAAGAAGACTATTTTTTGCATAAATATATAGTGCAAATATTTCATTGAGAAGCTTGGATTTGAAAGAGAAATAATAGCCAAGCAAGGAAGGTATTGCCAAGGATTAAAGGCAATAATAACATCAATTTTATTTCAGCCAAATCAAGGAGTTAAAGGCAGATTTCACAAGAGCTCTTTTTGAAAAATGCAATTTACTTGCAAAATTTTATGGCAAGGAGTAGCCACCAAAAAAGGTTGATATTACCTCCAAAGGTTGGAGAAGAAAGTCACCAATAGAAGAGATTGAAAGGGAGAAGAAATTCCAAGTCCAAGGTGCAATCGAAGCCCACATTTTGAGTAAGATAAAGGACTGGTTTACAAGCACAAGGGGGAAATCATAATCTACATATAATATTTATCCAAAAGGACTCTATAAGCATTTTAGAAAATTAGTTTATACAACAAGAAGGAGATGTATCAAAATCTCCAAGTGGGCATTCTACAAAGCCCTAAAATAAAGCCTTAGAAAGCATTAGGAAGATCCATCCAAAGGCTCAAAAATCTATATATCTAAGGTTTCTAAATACACCCAATGAATTTTCATAGCCACCAAATTTACCGCCTACATAGAGTACAAGAATCAAACCTACATAGAGCCAATACAAGTGAAATAATACAAGGATAGAGTTGAGGTCATAGTGCAAGTAGTTTATCATCACCAAGGAGGAGCCACCATTGTTGAAACAGGTAGGAAAGCAATGGTTATTCACATCCATAATGCCATTGAAGATATCTTGAGTGTTCTATCCAAGAAGAAGATGTAGATAGCAAGGATTACCACCAAGAAGTAAGCATTGGAAAAGCGCCGAAAAGAACATTGGATAATTCCAAGAGAGTTGAAAAGAATATAGGAATATCTTGCCATGTGGAAATATTCATTGCATGCAAAAAAGAGGAAGAGTGACACATTTAAGAGCAATTTTGAAAACCTATAAATAATAAGTAAGTGAGGAATCACATTATAACGCTCCATACTTGAGCACCCAACGTGGAGAAAGAATGTAGAGGTGTTAATAACAAATATCAATCACCAAAAGGTAAGGAATCAAGTGCAAATTATCATAGGCATTGGTAAGAGGTGCAATAAATATTGTTTTTAATATAGAAAAAGACAAGTACCACTTGGCACTTCCATTCCATAATACATCAAGGTTAAGAAGGTGCCCACATATGTATCCATTGGAAGAGCAAAAAGAACATTGAATTCAAGTGAAAGTTTCTATTTTTGAAGAGCAAGTAGAATGACATGAAAACCAACAATAGAGACATGACTACTTACCAAAGGAAGGCCAGTTTTAAAGTAAGTTCAAGGCACATATAGCACAGATAACAATATAGGATAAAGAGTGAAGTTAAATCATATATTCAATGAGCATTTGGTTGGAGAAAGAAAGAAAAACCAACTTATCTACAAGAAGGATAAAGTGCACAAGCAAGGTTAAGAGTATCAAGAGTAATCAACCCTTGCAAACAACATACATTCCAAGCAACTTGCAAACCAGAATCAAGTGTCAAGAAGGTGACGAATATTCATAGTCATACTACAATTTTGATATCAAGTACATTATAAATTCTAGAGATATTAGCATTAGAAATAATAAGGTGTTAAAAGAATCTCTAGAATATTTATTGGCTACATGAAGAAAGAAGTTAAAATTTGAAGCATCTAAACTATTTCTATTGCTTCAAATTATTTGTAAATTTTAAAGTCACGAAGATAAAAGGATTAGTTTAATTTGTAAATACTTAGTATTTATAAAAATTCTAATTAGGGAGATATAAGGAATTCTACTTCAACAAGATTTCTAAAAGTTTATAAATATATTATTGCATTGAATCATAGTTGAAGAGATTAAGGTATTGAGTGCATCAAAATTATAGTTGGAAGATTAAGATATAATTATATAAACAATCCAACTAAAAATATTGAACTCCTATCTTTAAAGTTGCATTTCTAAACACTTCATACAATAAGAGATAAAAGTTATAAAAGTTTTAGAGTTAAATTTAATTCTAAAATAGTTTATCTCATTAATATCATAGAATACCTTAGTCTCTAGGGAGTTAAAATGGATTCAACAAAATTCAAGATTAGAAATTCAATCATAAGCATCAAGTTCATAGCTTGAAACTTTTGAGAATTAAGTCCAAGTTTTTTCCTAAAAACAAGGAAAAGAAATAAAATCACATTAATATGGATAGATTGACAAGAGGAACATATCATCACTATAATTAGACTCAAGATCAAAATACATCCAATATGTCCTATCAAAGGTATAAAATCGGTATAAACTCAAATAATCTCATAAATCAAAATGAAAAGGACATTTTGTACATAGATTCATGTGAAATTCATCATATGACTGAAACTTGCAATGGTTTGATTGTATTGAAGTCCCAAAAAATTCTAGACTAAGAATTGTAGATGGAAAATTCTACCATATACATGGTTATGGATGTGTAGCTCCTAGAAAATTATTTCCAAATTTTGTACTACATAATGTCATGTATGTTCCAGGATTATCATCCAATCTCATTTTAGTAGCAAATTTAGTAGAGGGAAAAATAAAAATTGACTTCAAACACTCAAATGGAGTCAACATGTACCTCATAATAAATCAAGAAGAAATTGAAGTTACTAGATCAATTCATAAAAATATATATGCTCTAGACTTTATGGGAACATCACAAGATATTGTTGCATTTCAAAACAATACTAATAAATTTGTTGAAAAATATGATGCATCATATGTAGAACCAACATATCACAAGAACAAATAGAAAAATAGAACATTCAAGATTAAGATAATGAGAGTACAATAAAATTATACTCTATTCAGCTATCAACAAACCAAAGAAGTAGAAGAACCTCATCAAGATGAAGGATACCCAAAAGAGAAAGATCCTTATAAATAAAGTCTTCACAACCAAATAATGTAATATAAGGGGTGTTGGTATATATTACATCATTTTTTTCTTTACTAATGTACCTTCATGGGTACATATTTAGATTAGGATTATATTAGGAGATAAATAGTTTATTAGAGTAATTTAATAAATGCACAAGTGTTAGAATTTACATTGATGTAAATGTGTATGTAGTCCATATGTACATGAGTCTTAGGATTGAGTGAGAGGTAAGGAATATTTCTATATAAAGGTCTCATTGTGAGTGTTTGAGAGTGGAGTTGTGGAGTGCTTAGATTAGTGTAGTAGTAGTCACAATGTAGCTCCATTTTGTTATCATGGAGGAGTTGTAAACTCCATGAGTGGAGCATTGTAATTTTTGTGAGCTTTCTTATATGAGCATTTCTAGAGGATTGTATCAAGTTTTCTATCATATTTTTATGCATGTTAAGTTTCCATTATCATAGTTACAATATTACATGCTTATTTCAATACTTGTGATCATATTTTCTTTAATTTTAAGGCTTAAAATACTAACACAAATTATTAGTGAACTCCATCCTTGAATCCTATAGCTCCACCATTGATGACTGCAACTCTACCCTCATAGCCTGTAGCTCTATCCTAGAACCCTACAACTCCCACTCTAATGTCCCCATGACCATAACTACTATTACAACATCTAATTTCTACCCAACCTATGATCAGGCCCCATCCCTATCTCCTATCATCTACTCTAGCTCAAACCATAGGCCAACAATGATCATATAGTTCATAGCATGCTCCTCCCCCACTCGATCCAAAGTTTATTTAAGCCCAAAAATAGTCTCCTTGCTCACAGCTCTCACTTACCCTAGCTCATATCTTAGGCTAGCAATTACCACCTAGTCCATAGCCCACTCCTCTCTAAATTGATCTAAATTTTACTAGATCTTATATATTATTCTCACTAGAAGCCCTAATCTAATCCATATCATCCTAAACCCTAGTCATATCCTCCACTTGCAAGACCTCAAATGCTACCAATTGTCTCCTTACCTCCTTTATAGTACAATGGAGATCCTATAGCTCTATATTTGAATCCTACTCTATGTTCTTGCTAGGACATATCTCCCCACAAAATTCTAGTCCCACTCTACCAAATTACTACCCCATCATACCAAAGTCTAGCCCTACTCTACCAAATTTTGGCCCTGCCCGACCTAAACTCAACCCTGATCCACTAGGTAGAGCACCTAAAAGTGGGGCACTACCTAGTCCCCCTTTAGGGTATATTAAAGGGAGCACTATATGATCCCCTAGTCCTCCATATAGCCTCCATCCTCTACCATATATTTCTCCCACAGCAGTTCCTATCCCCCTTTAAAGCATTGATCATGTCTTGAAATGCCTATCTCTGGTCGCTCGATGTTGTACCCACTATCAATTGATAAGGGTTGAATCCTCCATACCAATTGGTATACTTGATCATCACCTCTACATCATATTTCATAGGGATCATTACTATAGGATCATCTATATTAACATCCATATAGGTATCATGATCCATAGAATTCCACCACATCTCATGATGTACTCATTGTATTCATACTTCACCAACCACTGGTATCCCCTACACCTCCCCATGCTAGCATAGCACACAGTCATACCTTTAAAACTCATAGGCCCTATTCCCATCATCCAACCATTAGATTTACCTCATCTTGACCAACTACTTGTGGTCATCTGACCACACATACCTATCCTTCCATGATCACCAAATAATGTGTACCACCCTCAAATCATAAATCAAATGCCTCTCCCAATCTAAGGAGAAAAAGGAAAGTCAAATATACCTATCCTACCTATAGACTACTAGTCTCTCAGGATCAACACCCCTAATCACATAAATAGGTTAGTATATGGCTATGTACTCTTATGCCCAAACCTGGAGTAAAGTGCAACATGTCAGGCTGTTACCCTATCTGTATACCACTCTATACAAGGTGTGGTATAATCTTTCTAGCATAGAAGGAGCCTAGGCATATGTGGTCTACTCATCCCTCGATCCAACTATGATCTCTCCCCATACCCATGACATGAAATACCTACTAGTGTCACCCATCATCAGCCTTGACATAATGGAAGATAGAAATGTGGTCAATCGATCAATGTGCCCTCCCACAGGCATTATTGATCCTAAATATATCCTTCATTTCTTTTAAGTTACCTCTCTTTGATAAGGCTAACTTCCCAACATATACATTTATACCTATATGAATAGGAACACCCCAAATAGGTACTCTGAGGATACATCATACATCCATTAATGTAACTATCATCTCACTTGTTGGTAGCTTGAAGGTATTAGAAGATGGGTACCACCTCTCTACAAGGGTTGTTAGCAAGGGACGATCAAACTGTCACTTGGGAATATATACCACATATTATAGCCCAGTCGCTGCCAACACTCTCACATCATCTACCCTCTGCTTGCTTGCCAAAATTCTCTCAAAGAACTTAGGATGACGCTCCTAGCTCACAAAGACCTTTATCACCTACTAAAACCACATCCAAAAACCTAGTTAAAAATCCTATCAAATCATCTCAAAATCATACAAAAAAATCACCAATATATAGATATCAAAGAGATCTTTCCAACAAGTACAAATATACCTATATTTGGATACATATCAATACCTAAAACTATAGAATAAAAATTGTAATATAGTTCCAAATTCACCACTAACACAGAATTTGCTAGTGCCAAATTCATCATTGGTACCAAATTAACCATTGGCACTAGCGCAAAATTCACCACTAGTGCCAAATTCACCACTACTTTTCAAAAATTGGAAAAAAGTATCTTGAAATTAAAAAATTTGAGTTGGGACAAAGAATGTACCCGTCAATCTCTCTCTGACACATGTACTATTCCTTGAACAACATCTACGCAATGCAACCATCCTTGATTATGTACCATCTCCTTGATCAATGTATTTTTTTCTATATCTAACTTTCTAAAACTAATAAAGTGTAAATGAAGGTTCTCTCACCTTCCCTTCCACCTTTTAACCTGCCTTCTTGTCATTGCAAACTCAATAGAGTATCTCGTATTTTAGGAATTCACCCCAAATCTACCATAAGGTATGTCATTCTCAAGGAAGAGACTATGCCATGGGCTAAAATTTTTCACATGAGGTAAAATTATCTTCTCCATATATCAAGGAATGAAAAATAAGGCATGTATACATGATGATACAAAAGTGACCAAAAATAATGAAATCAAAATCATCTCTTCAAATCAACAAAGCAATACAACAATAATCCATCACAATGTCAAAATTGAGTATCACAACTTATATTTTGATGCAATATCACAAACATCACATCAAAACTAGAGCAAAATGTAGACACCCAATTTGACACACCAAGAAAAACTTCATAAAACTATTTGCAAACATCACAAAACTCCTAAAACCGATCACAAACATTACAAAACTTCAATCTGATCATTTCACAATATTTTGGGTATCATTTTCATCTTTACTAGATTTTCCATTCTAACCATATTCACTAGTGGCAAATTTGGAAAAACTACAAAAAATGAATTTAGATAGTCTAAATTAGCTCTGACCAAATTTTCTAGTGGTGAATTTGGCTAGTGGAAAATTTGGAAAATTTTCAAATTTCAAGATTTAAAATGTTAATTTAGCCTCCTAACCAAATTTGCCACTCGGGTCACCAAATTCTCTAGTGGCTAATTTGGTTGATAGTGGTGAATTTGGCCAAACTTCTTAGTATATTTTAGCATGAACTAGGAGCACACAGATTACCCTCCTCTATCCTTTGCCATTGATCCCACATACCCCAGAAATGCACTAGATGCATAGTTTTAAATTGGATCTTACCCTTTTTCCTCAAATTTCCCTCCCAAATCCTATTTAAGGAGACCCTTGGGTAGGCATTTTGCAAGGTTTTCTATTGTAGCTATACTCTTCTAATATTTCTAGCATCTCCCTTTCAAGATTTTGTTCCATAGTATTCTTCATTAGCAAGCATTTCTAATCATTCCCCATCCACTTTGTAAGCATTTGTGAAGCAAAGTCAAGCAAGGCAAGGGGACTAGGTGGCAAGGAGATATTCTTGGTGTAAGGGAGAGGTTATTGCTAGGTGATATTATCCTTAGCATATTTCTATCCTTATTTTACTTATTGCCCTTTCATTTTATCTCTCTAACATAGCTTTGCTAGATTCCTAACTTCATTTACTTGCATACCTTCTCTTGCATTATCTACTTTTATCTTGTTTGAAACTTACCATTGTGCTATAGGTTTTAAAAATATCATTTGTAGGTCTAGTTTCAAGCATTTACCGACCTCTTTTCATGCATCTAACACCTCTTTTGTAGGCTTACACCCATTTGCTTTCTACATTTTTGCACTAATCATCCGTTGTGCAAGTTTTATTGCATTTTCTCTTCACATATTGTAATACATCATTTGCTACCTTTTTTTTATAGTCATACTATTTATATTTGAAGCATTTTAACATCCTCTACTCTATTCTATGATCATCTAATTTTATGTTTCTTTCATTTGCAAGCATACATTTAGCATAACTTTCATTTTATCAAGCTTTCTTTCGTGTATTGTGTGTAATTTTATATTGCATAAATAAATCACTTCCTTTGTTTCATCCCTCAAGGAAAGGTGTGGAATATAAAATGTTGTTATTGTCTTGTATCTCACATTTTTTTTGCTCAAATCCAAGCACCCTCCATTACCATCCCCATTCCTTTTTTATTTACTGTTGTAAATTTTATAAGTTTTGGATCATTTTCACGTATCATAACATATTAATTAAATTTTCACTACTTAATGCAAATTTGTTTCACTAGAAGTTATATTGGTCATTCTACATTGGTCCTAGAACCATTTCACACACTTTAACTCCTCTACACCCCTATTTTAATTGCAATTTTAGTCACTTTACTTTCTTCTTCACTATTGTAGATTTACATATTTTGGGCAACAATTACATATCTTAGAAATTTCATTACATTTCACTACATAAATGCTAATTTGCTTTCAAGAGAGGTTAAATTAGTTATTTTATATCATTCCTAATTTCATTGCACATATTCCTCACCCTCTTACATCCCTATTTAATCAAATTTCTAGTCATTTTTGTCATTTTCATTATCTTTACATGAATTTCCAAATTAGTAATTAAATTGCTTAATTTAATGGCTTAGATCTCTAATTTTCTCAGTTACATACTTATCAAATGTTGTTAGATACATCCCATTACAATCTTAGCTCAAAACCCCATCAAAATCCACTCAAAACAACCCCCAAAACCTTTAAAATCTCATGCTCGGATCAAATTTGCCACCCTACATAGTCAGTGGTGAATATGGAAACTGAAAAACACTCAGAACCAAATTCACCACTAACCAAATTCACCAATGGTCAATTTGGTAAAAGCCAATGGTGAATTTGACAAAAGGCCAAAAATCCAATCTAGGAGGTAAGCATACTCAAATTTATCATAAAAAAAGAGTTTGATCAGCTATTTAGGCAAGTTTCTACCCTATCCAATCCTCATACAAGTCCCTCAATGCATAAAACCCTAATTTTTTTGATCTTTTTGTACAGATAACCATAATTGCCACCCTAGTGGTGAATTTGGTAGTAGTGGTGAATTTGGATGTTCTAGTGGTAAATTTGGAAACAAGCTTCTAAAAGAGGTAATTCTACCACTTGGAACTTACCTAGCTCTGCATTTTACATTTCTCTATTTTTCCCATCTATTTTTTGTTGTTTTGTGTCTTAAAATCACATTTAATTTGCGAAAATTAATGAACCTTAGCTAGAAACCCTAATCGTTTACAAAAAAAAATTAATTGCTTTCCAAAACACTCTCATTTATTTACAAAACACCTTTAAACTAATCAATAAAGTAACCCTAGACTTAATATTAGCTTATTGATCATTTTTAAGTACTTAGGAAAAGAATAAAAAATCATTTAGTTACATTTAGGCTAACTTGTCTTCTTGCATCTTCCCTTGTTTTACCTTGAAATATCAAAATATTCTAGTTAGCTCATACAAACTTGAAAATTATATATGATATCTCTTGTATTCTTGCATTTTGTGATAAAATCCATAGCATTACATTTAGATTATTATTGACTTTTAGGTTTAAATAATTTTTAATGCTCTAAAATGAGTCGATATAGATAGCGATCTAAAACCTTAGGTGTTTTATTTGAATAAAAACCCATAAAAAACCAATAAAACATGCATAACATCGACTTATACAAGGTGTGAGAAAAATCATTGAGTAGGAGTCTATTTGTGTTGAGATTCTTCGTATTCTTGGGGTCTCCTTTGGAAATATACCCTCAAGTAGGGAAGTAGAGATTCCAGCAAATATCCCCTACACACACTTGACATTAAATTAGACTTAAGAGGAAAAGAACACAATTTTCCCCACTATCTACAACAACATAAGGCTAAAGGATTCTAATTGTGTGAGATTATTCTCTACCACAAAATATTAGAATTCTCAATGTTTGGCCCATGCCTTAATATATCATGTATCCATCTTAAAAGAGGATCCACTTCACCTCATGTTGACCAATTTCTCACAACACACACCACTTGCATCTAAAGGAGGTATTATAGATTTTATACTTAAATAATTATTTCTAAATTTTAATCCCAATCAGTGCATGGGACACCCATTTAATTTTCAATGATTTGCTTTGGTGGTGGGGTCCAAAATGCCAAGCCTTCCCTTGATTTTAGGAGTGGTGCACAACTTGTAGGATATATCCACCATACCATTAGATCCATCCCACTTAGACTAAAGATAATAATAGTTTATTTTATTCAAAACTTGATAGGTATTATGAGAACCCATCCATGTTTAGGAGTAATATACATAAGAAACCACCAAAACTACACTTATAACCTGAATTTTACCATCCAATGATAGAATATTTATAGGCCATCAAGCTTTCTTTTAAAGATTCATTAGCACCCAATACCACGTTCTATGGGGAGAATCATTAAATCTAAAAAGTATTTTCAAATATCTAAAACTATGTATGCATGGAATGGTTTTTCATTCAAGGAAAATATTACAAACTTATGAGTCATAGGAATAGTAAATGGCCTAATCTTTGGAGCCACTAATATTGAAGTTTTTTTCATCATAATATAACTATAAAATTATTGGAAAATAATTCATATCTTATCATTTGGTCTACAATAACAATATTAAATCATATAGAAAATGGGAATCAATGATGACTTTCCCATTTAAAAGGTTGATTTCTTGAATCAAACCTTGAGAATGAGCTATTATCAATGAGTGACCTATGGTGTCTACTATAATGACATACAAAATAAGGGCTTTGCAGTAGCATTGTCTTATGAATTGTTGGAGATAAATATATATAATAGAATATCATTGACTCATTAAAAGGGAACTTAATGTGTCTATATAAAGTTTCTCTAAACCAAAGACACTTAAATATTTTAAGGGTAAGATCCTAATAACTTCTATCATAAGCGTTATCAAAATCTATTTTAATCAACATAGAATTCTAGTTATACTCTTAGTACTGTTAAAGATATTACCATGCTATTATTATATTATCTAAAATGTAGCATCCTTTAAAAAATTTATATATTTAATAAATACAAATTTTAGGGCAATAGACCTAAAATAAATAGCTAAGGCTTTAGAAATAATTTTATAGTACACATTAAGCAATATAATAAGGCTATATAGAAATATATTCTTTATTATCATGTTTGGGGATCAATTTAATAAGTCCTTGGTTAATGAGTACCCTAATGAAACATTTTGATAGAATTTAATAGGTAGCCTATCAATACTAGGAGATTTTTCAATTCTTCTAAAGAAAGCATTTCATAAATGGCAATGGTAAACATAGTTGAAAGCAAGAAATGAATGGAGTACTTACATAGCTAGTCAATATAGGATAAAATTCCTCAATTTAATCCTTACTAAATAGGTTAGAAAGTGAGTATAAAAGGTATTAGCTATTTGGATAACATTAATGATAATAGAAAAATCATCTTTTTTCAACCTAGAAATTTTTTCAATGTAGTTTTTTTGGCATAAATAATTGAATGAAATATTAGATTCCTTGTCTCCATGCTTTAATTAGTTTAAATATTCTCTAATACAAGATCCATTAATTTTTTATATTTTAATATTTAAAAGTTCATTTTATACTTGTGCCAATAATAATTGAACAGTAGCATAGGTGTTATAAATAATAGAACTCTTAAGGGATGCAACACTATTATGAAGTTTAGTCTCTTGAATCCTTATTTATCAAGCCATAAAATGACCATAACACCTCAATGAGGTAATTATTATTTGAATGCAATCCTTCCACAAAATTAACCTAATATTGAGAATAATTTGGACATGCGTAAGCATTACAAAATTGTATAAGTTTTACATAATCCTCAAAAGAAAAATGGGAAATACTTAATTTGAATGATAAATATTAAATTCCATTAGTATTAGGGGAGAAGTAGATTTAAAATAAAATGGTAATGTGACTAGAAAATATTGTATAAGGAATGACTAAGACTATTTGTCTAGTAGGCATTTTTCAAATGGAATCACTTAAGCATACCCTATCAGTCTTACTTGATCTTCTTTAAAAACCAATGTGACTATTACAACAAGTAAACCATATTGAAATAGAGGTGATTAATTAAATAAAAAGATCAAATATTCCTATAGAATTATTTAGTACCAATTTTTTTTCCACACTACTAGTTATGATCACTAGTGTTTTCAACTATGTTAAAGTCCCTAGCCATAATCTAATTAGTTTATGGAATGGGCATAACCAACCACTATCATAGGGTTAAATTATTTACCTATTAATTAGAGGCATAATTGGAATACATGTCAACTAAATGGTTATTAAACACCATAGTTACCCAAATATGTCAATTCTATAAGTCATGGCTAGTGTAATTAAATACATAAGTAAGAGTATACCTTTTCCAATTTGTGTTGATTGAAATATGGTTTACCTTGGGATTACCAAAAAAAAAAAATACTCCAACATGATACCATTGATATTTAACTCATGAAGGAAAACAACATTAATATGTTTTTGTTATAAAACCCTCAAAATATGAAATTTGTGCACAACGAGTGCTTCACCACATATGTTTTTGGATAAATAATTGAAATTCATGGGATACTGGTCCACTCATATATCTTCTATATCTATGGCCCTTTATATAGGAAGATAAATTTCTTGGCCAAAATTATATTTGTACAAGTGGACACCTTGCACATTACAGCTTGCACAATGACACGTGTGCATATTACATTGCATGGAGTAACTAGATAATTTTCCCCTAAAGTAATCTAATGTCCTAAGTATGTACCAAGGAAAGTACATTTACATGACCCAAATAATGTAATATAAGCTATTTCTAACATTCCCTATATTAAATTATTTGGATATTGAAGACTTTAGTATTTAATTTGGATCTTCCTCCTAAAAGTGATCTTTGCCTTCTTCAGGTTCATCATCACTATCTTCTATCCAGCCATCTTTATTGGTCTCTTTGCAAGTATCTTCATTTGGTTATGAATATTTATGGCTGAGTAAATCATGGTGAACTTGTCCTCTAATATTATTGATTTTTATTCTTCTATGCTTGGCTCTATGTTATATTGTTTCTTCATTTTCATCAACCTATTCCTTTGAAAATATGTTAGTATCATTTTGAAACATCACAATATCTTGTGATATTTCCATTGAATCCAAGATGTATGTATTTCCATGGATTGATCTTGTTGCTTTTATTTCACCTTGATTTATGATGAGACATGTATTTATTCTATCCATATATCCAAATTAGATCATAAAGTTATCTTCTACCAAATTGCTTACATAAATGAGATTGAATGTTAATCTAGAAATAAACAATACTTTTTGTAGTATAAGATTTGGAAATGATCCGCTGGGTGTTACAAATCCATATCCATGTATAGGATAAGTTTGTTTATCTACAATTATTAGTTTGTAGCCTTTGGTATCTTAAAGACAGTTGAACCATTGCATATTTCCTATCATATGATGACTGGATCTTGAGTCAATGTACCACATATCTTTGTGTTTTTTAAACTAGTTTTTTTTGGAATAAATTCTACATTCATTATATGACATTTCTTTTTCCATTTGAATAAAATAAAAAATATGAGATTGGATATTGTATGTAGTCTACCTTATGATACCTAATATAAGTATATAAGCTTGATTTTGTAAAACCTTTATTAATCCTTGGTTTTGTAGGCTTCCTTATGTCTCCCTAGTTATGAGAGTATATACTCTTGAGGATTTTTAGGTTTTGTAGAAAGCTTATATATTGCAACTTGATAAATGTAGATATTACCAAGTTTTGTAGAATGCTTTATGACTCCCTAGTATGTTTCAGATAAGATATAAAGTGCTTTTGTAAATTTTAGTTCAATTTTGGTTGATTTTCTAAAGTTTTATAAATAACAAAATCATCTTCTATTATCCTTATTGATCCTATTGAACTAAGAAATTTTACCAAATTTAAAGAGGTTTTAATTTTGGATATTTTGTCTCTATTTGATAATATTTGAGACAAGTAAATATTATAAATTTCCAACCTTTAAATTTTTTTGATAAACCTCTTATAATGGCCCTTTGAAATTTGATATTAATTTTTCTAATTTCCAATAAATCACTTTTATGTAGTAGACCTTATGACTACCAAATTTGGAAAATTAGAAAAGATAACAATTTTTTCAAAATATTAAATAGTTAAACCTAAGTAAAATTCCTTATATCTCCAAGGTTGTTTTGCAAATATTATTATGATCTTGGTATGTTATCTTATATATAATATGCTTTCATAATATTAAGATTTATCCTTTATTTAAAATATTTTTTCTCCAATGTTAGAAAGCAAAAGTAAATGAGATAATTAAACTTACCTTGGCCCTTTATCTTCACACTTGTATAACATTGATTTGGGATGAGTGTAAGATGTAGCTTCTGGCGGTTGAGATGATGAGAGCAATTTAGACAAGTGTGGATCCTTTGAGAGATGCTTGGTTGAGTGTTTCTTCGATTCTAGAGATATGTTAACTATATATTTGACCTCCCTTTAATGGAGATGAAGAACACAAGCTTATACTGAGATGGGGGGTGAACAGTATAAGACCACTTTTTACTTTTTCTTCAAAACAACTTTCAAATTAGTATTATGCAGTGTATAGATAGCAGTATTAAAAGCAGTAATCAAAGCAATGCACAAAACACCATCCACAAAAGAGACACAACAATTTACGTGGTTCACCCAATGCGGGCTACTCCACGAATAAAATTTCTCTCTAAATTTTATCAACTCATAATCTGGGAATACCTTTCCTAATTACAATATTTATGGGCATCAACCCAAAGGAGATACCTTCCCCTAGCTTTACTCTTTAGTGGTGATCCTCTAGAAGACCTCTACCTCCTCTACCCTTAGCAAGTGGAACTCTATCCACAGAAGACACCTGTCTTCCCTGCTCTGGCTGGAGATCTCTGTCCTCAACTCTATCACAGCAAAGCTGGTCCTTGAATATGCACTAAACACAGTCCTTCGGTCTAGCACAAATGTCTGTCCTCTTCCTCTTTCTCTAGTCTGCACCAAACATAGTCCTTCGGTCTGGCACAAGTCTATCCTCAAATATCTTTTTATTCTGTTACAGCCGCACTTGGTCAAAACCAAATTTTGCACTGAACGCGCAAACACAATAGCACTCGATCGAATATCAACTTATGCACCTCTACGCAAAAATAGCAACACAGTATTCGCACAGTCTGCTTATTGACGATCGAACCTCTCCCCCGAACTCTATCTACGAATATCACACTTCAAATGCACACTTCGATCGATTCGACACAACTGCTCTTTGCACACCATGGACTTAACTTGCGTAATTTTGATACACATTCAATCCTTTCAAACTCGAAATAGCCCTCCTTTTATAGTATAAATTTCAAGATCAAAACACTCAATCTTGGTCGACTATAACCCTATACTCCGTCGGCTACACAACCCTAAACATCGTCGGCTCAAAGTTAACTCTGTCGGCTTCAACCGCCTCTGCAACTCTCTTGTAGCTTCTATCGTGAAACTACAACATGTCATGATATCACGACATTTTTGTAGCCGTACACTTTCATTTGGCTATTGTCATGATATCATGACACTTTTGCTTTTGTCTGCCTTGACAACGTCCTTGTCGCAAAATCGCAACACTTCTAACTTTTGTTGATGTCATCTTCACTCCTATCATGAAATCATGACACTTTAGTCTTCATTGCATTCTTCTCTGCTTTTGTTGCAAAATCGGGCCACATCTGCTTTTGCTGACATCATCTTCAACTCTATCATGAAATCGTGACCCTTTTGACTTCATGGCCTTCTTCTCTGCTTGCACTAGCGAAAACAGAACATGTCACAAAATCGTGACGCTTTCGCCTTTGAGCTCTTCCTTCTTCAATTCATCGTGAAATCATGACGCTTCTTCTGTTGAAGACTTGCTAACTATTTCTATCATGAAATCGTGACACTTTCTCCAACTGAAAGCTGCCATCTCAACCTATCGCAAAATCGTGACACTTTCTGCATTCGCAAGCTTTCTCTCCAACCTATCGTGAAATCATGACACTTTTTGCATCCATACAACTTCTTTGTAGCTTGTCACAAAATCGCGACGCTTCTTATTTCAAACTCTTCCTTTTGCTGCATGTCACGAAATCATGATAGATATCACTTCGAGCTTTTTAGCATGTCGTAAAATTGCGATAGTCCTCACTCAGTCTCTTGCAGCATGTCGCAAAATCACGACAGTCCTCACTTAGTCTTTTGCAGCATGTCATGAAATCGTGACACTTTTCGAGATACTTTATCTCTCTTCGAACTTGTCATGAAATCATGACAGTTCACACTGTGGACTCTCCTTTCTGCATCATGTTGCAAAATTGTGACACTTTTTCGTCCATACAACCTTCTTGGCAATGTGTCGCGAAATCGTGACACTTTTCCTTCTCTGCCTTCCTGCACTTCCCGAGTCGCAAAAATGTGACATGTCATGAAATCGTGACACTTTCCATCTTGCTCTCCTTCTCTACCAACATGTCACAAAATTGCAACAGTTTTTCCAGCTTCTTCTCTTTCTTCCAGCATGTCACGAAATTGTGATAGTTTTGCCAAAACTTTCTCTCTCCTCAAACATGTCACGAAATTGTGACAATTTTGCCAGCACTTTCTCTCTCCTCAAACATGTCACGAAATTGTGACAGTTTTGCTAACACTTTCTCTCTCCTCAAACATGTCACGAAATCGTGACAGTTTTTCCAACCGGCTGCATACTTTTTCTTACTTGTCTTTTTCTGTGATCTTTTGCAAATGGGCTACTAAGAACTTCCTGGAAACTCACTGATCATGCTCCGAATAACCTTCAACAAAACAAATTCCTTGACATCAAATCAAATTGCTTCAAGAACTTCTTGACATCAATGACAACATCTACACTTGAGCAAAGGCAATGTACCCAAGGTACCCAAAATTGCCAACAATCTCCCCCTTTGTCATTGATGGCAAACCTTTACTAAAACACATCTTAGGAGCCAAAAATGAAACCAACTATGCCAAAAACTAAGAATCTCCTTTTGAAGTTTTGCTTCCCTTGACTTGAAGGTTTCCTCTTCACATTGAATCTCTCCCCCTTACTCATATCTCTCCCCCTTACTCAAATCTCTCCCCCTTTGTCATCAATGACAAAGGGTCACCTTTGGGGCTTGGGACTAAGAATGAGCCTCTTAGCTTAGTCCCTCCCCTACCTCCTCATGAGGAGATTAAAACTGGGATGGGAGTAAGACTCCCATTAGGCACTGATCATCATCAGTGTCTATAATTTCCTTGCTGGGCCTTCTCTTGAATTTTTTGTCAATATTTATGTTCTTGTCACTGTTCTTGTTCTTGTTCTCATCCCTATTCTTGTCCACGCCTTGATCCTTGGACCTATTTATACTACTATTCTTGTTCCTATTCCTGTACTTTGAAATATCAGCTCTGCACTATCTAGCTGTGTGACCGTCATTGTTGCACTTATAACAAGTAACACTGTTATTTCTGTTCGGCATACCTGTTCTTTGAATCCGCCTGTTATGACTAACCGTGTTCCTGTAGTTAGTCATGCAAAAAATTACCTTATGCCTAAACTTTTTACAAGAGTAGCAATACCCTTGAAAGAAATTATGGCCCCTAAAACTGTCATTTACCTTCCTTACTTGAGTCATGCAATGCGAAGCCATGTGGCCAAACCTGTGACACGCAAAACATCTGCCATTAAACTTTCCTATAAATGACCTTCTAGGTCCGGTAAACTTCTTCTTTGCATTCAAAATTCTGTTTTCTATTTCTGCGCATCTATCACTCACGGACTCTTGATCTGAAGTACTTTCTACATCAGAACTCTCTTCCTTTTGAAATCTCTTGCTAGATTCCCCAACCTATTTCTTGTGTGGCTCAACAAAACCGAGACTTGTTTTATCTATTGGTTTTCTTTGACCTTTGATGAGAGACTTAACCCTTTTGGAGCTATCTTGAAACCTGTACAACTTATCCTTGTACTCTTTAGTTTCTATTTCTAGAGAAGCCATTTTCTGTTCCAACTCATTATACTCAAGAATCTAAGACTCTAACTCATCCTTGAGTTCTTGTGTTTTAGCTATAGAGAAGTCAAGACTTTCTATGAGATCATATCTCTCCATACAACATTCATTTAAATTATCCTTGAGTCTATCACTCTTCTTTCTTTCCTTTTTCAAAACACTAAGAGCATTATTAAGTTCACTTTCAAGATTTTTTATTTGTTTGCTTTCTGAATCCTCAAGGCCTTTTCCAAATTTCTTATCACTAGAGGTGCTACCTTTTTCAAAAACCATACAAGCATCTTCTTGACAGTTTTCTAAAACATCCTTATACATACTGGAAACCAAATCATTATTTGTACAATCATCCTCAAGGTGACCAAAATTTCCACATCTAAGACATTTCATAATAATGAATCTATGTTTCGGTTCTTCCTCTTTTTTGATATGAACAACATCTCATTTTCCTCATCACTTGAAGAGCTTTCACTATCACTGCTAGAACACTTACTTGCTTTGTCTAGGTAGAAACTCTTCTTGTTCTTGTGTGAATACCTCTTTCCTTGATTGTTGTGCTCATATTTGTTCTTTCCGTAATACCTGTGCTTTTCGGAATCCTTGCTCTTAACATCTTGTATATCTTCATCACTTTCATTCTTGGAAACAGTACGATCAGTAGCATAATGACCAAACTTTCCACAGCTTGAAACATCTTATATTTTTCTTGCTTTTGTGCTTTCTAGAGAACTTGCCTTTCTTGCTTGTAATATGCCTCTTCATCACTAGAAGACTCATCACTCTCTTGAATCTGTTTGCCCTTTGATTTCTTGGTAGCTTTGAAAGCTGCCTCTTTCTTGACATCAACCTTCACTTGAGTTCTCAGCTCAAATGCTACAAGAATACTATGGAGCTCATACTTTTTCAACTTATCTAAATCTTTAGCTTCCTCAATAGTAGAAATATTTTCACTAAATCTATTAGGAAGAGATCTTAAAATCTTATCACACACATCATTTTCAATAAGCTCAAGACCTAAGTATTTCATAGAGTTAACAAACTCATCCATACGAAGCATGTAGTCACTAATTTTTTCATCATCATTCATCTTGAGTTGTTCAAACATACCTTTGAAGTGTCTCAACTTGGCCTTTTGGACATTTACATCACCTGTGTGAACCACCTGCAGCTGTTTCCACATTTCACTAGTTGTTTTGTAGTGAATCACCTTGGTAAGATCTGCCTTCTATAAACCCTTCAAGATTGCATTCATTGCTTTTGAATTGCTATGATGTAGGAGCCTGTATTATTTAGTATAAGGACCATTTTCAAGGATAGTGTACCTGTCTTCAATCACTTCCCAAACCTCATTACCAAGTGCCATTAGATAAACCTTCATTCTTGCACTCCACAGACCAAAATCTGATCCATCAAGAAGAGGTGTTGCATTGCCACTTGAATAATCCATTGTGTTCTTAACCAGTTCTTCCTTCAAGTTGTTAGACCTTTTCGAAGGAACCTGCTCTGATACCAATTGAAGAACACAAGCTTATACTGAGAGGGGGGGTGAACAGTATAAGACCACTTTTTACTTTTGCTTCTAAACAACTTTCAAATAAGTATTATGCAATGTATAGATAGTATTATTGAAAGTAGTAATCAAAGCAATGCACAAAAAACCATCCACAAAAGAGACACAACAATTTACGTGGTTCACCCAATGCGGGCTACTCCACGGATAAAATTTCTCTCTAAATTTTATCAACTCACAATCTGGGAATACCTTTCCCAATTACAATATTTATGGGCATCAACCCAAAGGAGATACCTTCCCATAGCTCTGCTCTTTAGTGGTGATCCTATAGAAAACCTCTACCTCCTTTGCCCTTAGCAAGTGGAACTCTATCCATAGAAGACACGTGTTTTCCCTGCTCTGGCTGGAGATCTCTATCCTCAACTCTATCACAGCAAAGCTGGTCCTTGAATATGCACTAAACATAGTCCTTTGGTCTAGCACAAATGTCTATCCTCTTCCTCTTTCTTTGGTCTGCACCAAACACAGTCCTTCGGTCTGGCACAAGTCTGTCCTCAAATATCTTTCTGTTCTATTACAGTTGCACTTGGTCGAAACCAACTTTTGCATTGAACGCGCAAACACAGTAGCACTCGATCAAATATCAACTTATGCACCTCTACGCAAACACAACAGCATAGTCTTCGCACACTCTACTTCTCGATGATCGAACCTCTCCCCCGAACTCTATTTGTGAATATCACACTTCAAACTCACACTTTGATCGATTCGACACGACTGCTCTTTGCGCATCACGAACTTAACTTGCATAATTTTGATACACATTCAATCCTTTCAAACTCGAAATAGCCCTCCTTTTATAGTATAAATTTCAAGATCAAAACACTCAATCTTGGTCGGCTGTAACCCTATACTCCATCGGCTGCACAACCCTAAACATCGTCGGCTCAAAGTTAACTCTGTCGGCTTCAACCGCCTCTGCAACTCTCCTATAGCTTCTGTCGTGAAACTACAACATGTCACGATATCATGACATTTTTGTAGCCGTACACTTTCATTTGGCTATTGTCGTGATATCGTGACACTTTTGCTTTTGTTTGCCTTGACAACGTCCTTGTCATGAAATCACGACACTTCTGACTTTTGATGATGTCATCTTCACTCCTATCGTGAAATCGTGACACTTTAGTCTTCATTGCCTTCTTCTCTGCTTTTGCTGATGTCATCTTCAACTCTGTCGTGAAATCGTGACCCTTTTGACTTCATGGCCTTCTTCTCTGCTTGCACTAGCGAAAACGGAACATGTCACGAAATCGTGACACTTTTGCCTTCGAGCTCTTCCTTCTTCAATTCATCACGAAATCATGACACTTCTTCTGTTGAAGACTTGCTAACTATTTCTATCATGAAATCATGACACTTTCTCCAACTGAAAGCTTCCATCTCAACCTGTCATGAAATCATGACACTTTCTGCATTCGCAAGCTTTCTCTTCAACCTATCATGAAATCGTGACACTTTCTGCATCCGTACAACTTCTTTGTAGCCTATCACAAAATCGTGACGCTTCTTATTTTAGACTCTTCCTTTTGCTGCATGTCACAAAATCGTGACAGTTCTCACTTTGAGCTTTTCAGCATGTCGCAAAATTGCGACAGTCCTCACTTAGTCTTTTGCAGCATGTCGTGAAATCGTGATAGTCCTCACTTAGTCTTTTGCAGCATGTCACGAAATTGTGACACTTTTTGAGATACTTTATCTCTCTTTGAACTTGTCACGAAATCACGACAGTTCACACTGCGAACTCTCCCTTCTGCATCATGTCACGAAATCGTGACACTTTTTTGTCCGTACAACCTTCCTGGCAATGTGTCGTGAAATCGCGACACTTTTCCTTCTCTGCCTTCCTGCACTTCCCGAGTTGCAAAAATGCGACATGTCACGAAATCATGACACTTTCCATCTTGCTCTCCTTCTCTGCCAACATGTCGCAAAATCGCGACAGTTTTTCCAACTTCTTCTCTTTCTTCCAACATGTCGTGAAATCACGATAGTTTTGCCAAAACTTTCTCTCTCCTCAAACATGTCATGAAATCGTGATAGTTTTTCCAGAACTTTCTCTCTCCTCAAACATGTCACGAAATCACGATAGTTTTGCCAGCACTTTCTCTCTCCTCAAACATGTCACGAAATCATGACAGTTTTTCCAACCGGCTGCATACTTTTTCTTACTTGTCTTTTTCATGATATTTTGCAAATGGGCTACTAAGAACTTCCTGGAAACTCACTGATCATGCTCTGAATAACCTTCAACAAAACAAATTCCTTGACATCAAATAAAATTGCTTCAATAACTTCTTGACATCAATGACAACATCTACACTTGAGCAAAGGCAATGTACCCAAGGTACCCAAAATTGCCAACAGGAGATTTAAATGCTCCTTCTTACCTTTCTTACATGTTGTGCTTGAGAACAATTTGACTATGTTTTTCTCTCAAAAAACCTTGACTACAAAAATATTATTCCACTTCTGCTATGTTCACTTTAGGTTTGTATGGTTTTAATGGAGATTAAGGTTACCAAGTGTCACTTATGTTACTCATGGGTTCTCCAACCTATGTAACATTTGCATATTTTATGTAATATCCCTACCAACCTTTAGGAATGCTTCTGTAGTACTTCAAACTTGAGTGGGCACTTGTAACCTTCCTTGCAAGATTTCTTGGATGTTGAAAATTTTTTAGAGATTGTGCCAAGTGGCACTTAGGGTTTCTACATGGTGACTATCACCATAATACCTCCAAGTAGAATGTAACTCCTTATTTATACCTCTACCCCTACTTGCTATATTCCTTGAAGCACAAGAAACTATTTTCTCTTGCAGTCAATCCTTGATGTGGTATTGGAGCTCTGAATGGCATTATAGATGCTTCCTTTGGTGGATTTTATTCACCAAGTTACATACCTTTTATTTTATCACCTTTTATCCTAAATTTATATTCTCTTTGACGTGCATATTGTAGCATTATTCATGCATGTTTGGATGAGTTAATAGTGATACTTTTTTGCCTAGTATGACTCCTTATTCTATGTAATTGTAGAATGTTGATCTTTTGTTGTGTGCTTATGTTGTGTAGGTTCTTCCATCCAAGATACATGAGGAATGAGAAATTTTTTATGGCTCCTTGGACCATGGATATAGAGTTCTTTTTGTATGTCCTTCTTGGCTAGATTTCCTATGACCTTTGTGTCTTTAATGGAATCTTCTATCTACTCCCTTTCTGTGGATAATGTAGTGCAATACCCTATGAATAATATAATTTATTTTGCATCCTTTTTGCACTCCCTTTTTAGATTTTGTAGCATATTTTTGAATGCATAAATTAGGGTTTGTCCTTTTTATTAGATTCGTTACCCTCTTTTCTTGGATAATTTAGGGTGAATCCAATCTTTGTAAACACTATAGAAATAGATGCTTTATTTCAGCTGCACTAACCCCTAAGTGCTTTGGATTTGAGACTTACCAAGTCTCAATATTTGAAGCTTCTTTTTGGTTATTTTTTCTTCACTTTCACTAACCAATTTCGGTGGCTTCTATTGGCCACTAAGAGTTGCAAGTTTTTGTTCTTTAAGAGTGTCTTTAGAAACTTGATGCAAAATAGATTTTATACTTTTTTTATTAATGCATAAAAATAATTTCTTTTGAGATTAATAATAGTGCAAATGAATCTAATAAATTCTACTTTTTAATGCAAAAAAAAATTACACCTTATCACTCCAATATACTCTCGAGAAAATGCACTTAATCAATTCACTGCAACTAATCAAGAATAATTTGAAACGAACCTTCAAATATTCTACTAATTCACTACAATTAGTATTGTAGGATTCAATATTATTTTTGCTTTACAAAGTAGATAATAGGTAGTTGATAGATAATTAATATTTGGAATCTAATAAACTCCTGGTGTGCAAATGAACCTCTAAAGGAACCTTTTTATTTTGCACTTTCGAATACTGTAATTTAGGTTGTAACTTTAATCTGGATTAAGGTGCTTTAATAAATCTAAAAAGTAATCCAATTAATGAATGTACTTGCACCAATAGTTTATTACATTTTTTTGAAATATTTTGTAGCTTCTTTGCTACTTATGTAGAGGATGTAGATCTTGGTGTCTTAGATCACCAAGTTGCTGCCTTGAGTAAGATATTTTAGCTCTTTGTAGACTGTTTCAAATAGCTCCTTCTTCACCAAACTATAGTCTTAAACTTTCTTCCATGAACCTAAATTTTTTTGAATTTATTATCCTCTTGTGGTATCATTATTATACTATAGATTTTGATAAGTTTGTGTCTTTGAACCGGTATCCTCTTGCTATGGGAGGTAATATTATATCTTCTAGCTCTAGCCAACTTCTTCTATCTTCAAGTATTCTTGTCAAATTCTGACTTCGAGCAAGATCTTCTTCTCAATATTTTGAATGTCTTGAATCTTCATTGAATTCTTCTTCCACTCAAATTTGGCACTCCTTGCTAAATTCTACTCCGCTTGGGCTTATTATTGGATGTCAATAATTTTCCCAAGTCCTTCACTATTAGGGGTTTCTCCTTGGTAGTGGATTTCTCTAGTGAGTTCTTCTTTGATGATTTCTTTAGCAAGGCTATCCTAGCCTTTTACTGGATGCTCATTGAGACCTTGCCAAGGTCTTTGATCTTGTAGCTTCTTTTGGTCTTCCTTGAGACCTTATATTCAACCTTCTACTTTTGGAAGTATTGGTGGTGAGATCTTCTCCTAGATCTTTGATTTTGTTGCTTCTATATTCAAGCAAGAATCTCCTAGTCCTTCTTATTCCTTTCTGGAATTTATTCAATGAGATCTCCTCCTGATATATTTTGCTTCAGTTGTTGGATTGATTTTAAATAGGCTGCTCTTCCTAAATTTCTTGTAGGAAGCTTTCCCAACTTACTAGATCTTCTTTACCTTTAACAAAAATATTAGTACTTAAATTTTCTTATGAATTAAGTACTCTCTTTTGGAGTCTTCTTCAGGGTAAAGGCATATGTGGCATGTTTCAACATCAAGGCTCCTATGGACCTTTTTATTAATATTATGGCTTATATAGCTTTTCTAGTATTCTATGGGCTTTTCTTCTAGATTAAGGCTTCTATGGCCTTTTTCTAGGCTTTTGTGACCTTTTCTTAAGGATTAAGGCTTCTATGGTATTTTCTTCTAAATCAAGGCTTCTATGGTATTTTTATTTTTGTGAAGTTCTTCAATATAGAAATGGAGATATCCTATATCCTGACTTCACATGATTCTTTTCCAAAATTTTAAGAATTAATTCCCTATAATAAAATAAACTTCATGTAAGTATTTCTAGATCTCTTAGATGAGATTCACTAGTTGTTTCATCAAACTAGTGGATCAAATGTTAAGTCCTAGTCTTCACAAGTTTTTCTGCAACTCTATGGAAAGACTCTAGCCATGTGCAATCTCAGTATTCCTAAAACTAATATTTTATTCAATCCTCACTTGTGGATCTCCATAATTCTATCACCTAGAATCACCTAATAAATTTTGATAGTGACTGGTCCAATGGCACGTCAGGTTGAAAAAAACTTAGGGACAATGATAATGGTGATTTTCCTATTGATCTACCATATATTTATATACCTTAGCTTTGATACCACTATTAGCTTTTGATACAACATGTAATGGGAGATAAAATTCACAAGATGCAGAATAATAAGAAAGTAAGTAATCTACGAGATGATTGAAATTTGCTATAAATAGAAATGTTGGAAATGAGTACAATAGTAGTTATGAAGGAAATGAACACTCCATGATACAAGCTACTGCTCAATGAATGAGCTCTGAGATTATAGCTCTCACACACACACTACTATATATCCTACACTATTGTTCATATCTCTTCTACATATATGGCCCTTTATATAGGAAGATAAGTTTCTTGGCCAACACTCTATCTAGTTGTACAAGTTGACACCTTGCACATTATAGATTGCACATTGACACTTGTGCATTTATTACATTGCATGAAGTAACTAGATAACTTCCCTCTAAATTAATATAATGTTCCAAGCATGTACCAAGGAAGTTACATTTACATGACCTAAAGAGTGTAATATAATCTATTTCTAACACCTTTGAATGATCACTCATTGGCTTGATGATATTTTGAGAGCGATTTGGTATAGTAGAGTTTGAATTCAAGTAGATATTGGGATTTTGAATGGATGATAAATGGTTTTATTTATATACCAAGGCTTCTAGCCCAAGAATGTAAGCATTAAGAGACAACATTATTAATGGTAATAAATTTAGAAGATACATTGATATCCTCCTCCTTTTACTATACCAAAAAATTCAAACTATGCAAAGATTAGGAGGGCTAAGAGAGGGTTTTTTTGGAATCATAAGTATTGACTCCAAAGCACTCTTGAGTAAATAAAAATAAAAAAATGTGGCAAAAAGTTTCAATTTTTTCTATGTATAATGTTTTAGAATTTTTATATTATTCTTTCCAATATAGTCCTCGAGAATGGGCTTCATTTGAGGGGGCACTTGATATGCATTCCATTTTATATTTTTAAATGGGTAGGGTTCACATGATACCATGCATAGGAATTAAATATGAATGTTCAAGAGGTAATAAATGATTATTTGAAATAACATCACATACATAGGCCATGTAGGTGCATTTAACCCAAGTTGAAATACTAAAGGTTTTGATCACATGCATTTAGGATCAAGCACCATGATAATTTTAGTTAAAATTTTACAACACAATATAATATAACCAATTTAAAATATGATATAAAAATTATTATATTTTTATTACTAAATAATATCTTTAAAAAAATTAAACAAGCAATTGAAAAAACAAAACATATGTTTTAATAAGCTATGTGTGGCTTCTATTGGGGGTGACTCCCATCAAACTATTACATTTTTTGTCAAGTTAATTAAACCATATTTAGCTTTTCCTTTTATAAAATATTTTCTTAATTTTATTTTTTATTAAATATATTCTTCATCTTCATTAAACTACTACATATTTATAATTAGCTCCTTTCCATAATTTTATTAAGAGATATAATCTCACTAGGCTAGTTGCCTTCTAAAATTTAAATTTTACCAAGATGATGATCAACACTATGATTGGCTAAATTTTCTTCTACCTAATTTTATTATCTATAGATATGTTCACATTTCCAAGAGATTGCCTCCAACAATAGTTGATGAACATTGACAATAATGTTATTTTTAATCCAATCCATACATCTATTTTTTTAATAGCATTAATGATAATTTGTGAATCTCCCTCAACTAAAATATATTTCCACTTTTTTAATTATAATTTTGATCCCTATAAGAAATTTCCTAGATTATGTATAACTATCAGTTGAATTTCCATATGATTTGGAGTAAGGCATTTTTCTTTATTATTTCAAAATATCACCTCCATCAGTGTTTCCTAGACTTTCTTTAGAAGCACCATCAAAATTAATTTTGATAAATCTTATTTCTAGACATTTCTATTGAATTAAATCCATTATTGCAAATGAATTTTCCATGTATATTCAAATATTATAACCAAGAGGATAGCACATCTTTTTCTTCACTTGAAACTTCCCACGATGAGAACCATGTCCATGAACATTTTGTAAGAGAGGTAATAGTACAATTCCAAACTTGGACATGATTTTGAGACTTATTTTTAAAATTCTCTTATTTTTTTCAAGCCATAAATTTCAATAAACAATAGAAAGAAAAATCCTCCATATAATGTATAATACTTTACATATGAAATAATTAATCCACCATTTCACCAACTCTTTCAATATTACTCTAGCTTCCTATTATATTTTCATATTTCTAAACAAACAATCCAAAAAATGTAAGAAATAGATAATGAAGAAGTAAATAGTTTGATGTTTCTAGATATTTCTCACACAAGGCATACTAAAGGGTCCATGGTATCATCATATTTGTAGGATCTCTCTTGTAAGATTCTTGCTTTCGACTAACCAAAGAAATATTAATGTCTTATGGAGAGCCTCTAGTAACCAAATATTCTTCTAATCAAATTAATAGAAGAAAATTATAATTTATTTAAATCGTGATAACCTGATTTGAGAAAGTATCCACCATATTTTTGTAGATTTCAAGCCAAATTATCCTTTCATAAAAAAATAGTCAAAAAGAACTCTTAAATCATATTTTAAAGCTCATCACTATTTGTTTGAGTTCCTTTCTTTTAACTAGGTTACTAATAGAAATACATGATCTCAAGTTGTTACTCGCATTAATATAATATTTGAACTTTGGACTTTTACAACATATAAATGTTTGAGCATGAAAGAATTTGGAATTTCTATCTCCTTCCATGATCCTTATGTCCTTGGATTTTTGGAACCAATATCAGTCCTTTTATACTACATTATGATAATAAGAGAGTAATTGTTTTTGTTACACATAAATATATTTTTCCATTTCATTCATTTCTACTATATCTTCGAAGTATTTAATCTTGGATTAAAGTTCTTATATTATTTAAATATTCTACCAAAATATTTTGCTCCAAATTTACCCCTTTAGATATTTCATCTTTTATACATACCTATACATACACGATCCTTCAAAGTTTACTTAATCCCAACATAACATAGTCATTTAGAATAATTCATGGTCTTGGATCCATATAGACTAAAATTGAAATGTATTTGGATGAACATTATTGAGTAAAATACATATCAAGAGAATGGTTTTATGATCTAATATTACTAGTAATAAAATAGCTAAAGAGATTGTATAGTCTATCTAAAACCATTTGTTGGATAACAAAAATATATCCAATATTTCTACTATATGAGTTTGCCTAAAACATCTATTACCCATGCTTATTGAAATATTGAAGAATTAAAATCTAAGAGCAATTTGAATTAGAAAATAATATAAAATATTACATTTATTTAGAACATCTAGGAGTATTACCCTTATTTTATAAAGGATATAGAACTATATTTAAGTCCTCTGAAGAATGTACAAGTCATAATTATGAATGATCATTGTATTTCATAAAAAATTGTCAAAGTCCATCTAACATCTTTCATAAGGAGTTATTATATTTAAATCACATACATTTTTTCAATGATTTTATACATGTTTTTATGAGGGATTATTGTCCCCTCATACTAAGTAGGTTTTTAACCTTTGACCTATGAAAGAGAGGCCAAAGCCCTTACCACTGCAGTAAGATTACAACTCATTTAGAGCATATACATTTTTTAAATGAGTTTACATAGGTTTTTATGAGGGGTCCTAGTCCCCTCATACTTAGTGGGGTTTTAACATTGGACCTCTCAAAGAGAGGCCAAAACCCTTACCACTATAGTAATCTTACAACTCATTTAGAGCATAAACATTAATAACCT